>CM050454.1:23397500-24030020 GCA_027563935.2 Costus lasius | reverse complement strand
TTACAAAGAAAATAAAATTTTGAAAACCCCATTGGCATCAATTTTAATTTTCTTATGAGCCCTACTACCTTACAACGGTCCATTAACAGGGATCCACTCATCCAGCTAGTCAGATCCACTGCCCTTGCATGCACCAAGTCCTAACTGACTGGAGTTGACCTAATGGTCAACCATGCATGCTACAAGGGCTGAACAACCCTCATGAGTTTTGGCAAGCGGGTGTGACCCCGGGCCTAACTCATGTGTGTTCATTAGTCGTCTCAACCAGAGCTCGCTACACGCCCTTGATGCAGTCAACCTATAGCCACCTCGTGCTTGCGCACAGGTGCTATCAGGTCAACCCATCTAGGCTGTCAGATGGTCTGATCAGACTAGTTGGGTCTTCCCTAGAGGATGCCTTCAACCCTACTAACCCGTCTAAGGGATTATAGCAGGCGCCACTTAGATCTATGGTGATAGGCGCGCAAGATGTAAGGTTTTTCTTTGAAAAACAACTACAACAAGCGCAAACAAGTAACATGCGCCACTTTGATAAACAAGATACATCAAATATCTAGCATGTCATTCTTTGCATGTTGATAAACCAAAGATCTAGGCATAAGCGCAAACTTCTCCAAGCAATGATACAAGCGCAAACAAACTTATGTGCACACAACATCATGTAAGCGCAAGAAAACAAAGCATGAAGTGAGCGCAATATGGCATCATGAATGGATCACAACCTCAGCAAAGCAATCATATAGATGATACTGAAAAACCCTATGCTCTGATACCATTTGTTGGGTCCCCTTCAAGGGGGAGCGCAAAAACTAAGCATGCATAATCTAAGAACTAGCATGAGCGGAATTAGGGTTTCAATAGATCGCATGAAGTATATCTATATGATCAACTTAGTTTGCTTATCAAGATCAAGAGAAGATCTAGAAGATCTCACCATGGCCATGATTTGAACGGCGCCTTGGAAGCAAGAGGGCGAAAAGGCTCTCCTCCAAAGAAGACACACACAAGGGATGAAGACTTACTCCTTGCGCAACTCTTGTGCTAGCAACAATTGCCAAGATGTCCTTTGTGTTGAGGAGATGAGATGATAGCTCCTTCTTGGCCGAAAGCTCTTTTTTCTCGTCAACCACACTCTACTCCAAAGAGCAAAACCGCGACAAGACAAGAGAGACAAGCGTTTTTTGGGCGTTATGGCGTTACAAGACTTCCCTATTTGGAAAGTCATCAAGACATGCGCTTATGTCTTGAGAACCAAATCAAAACGCCAATTCAATTCGAACCATGCGTTCACATATGTGAACCGGTTCAATTGAATTCGGTCCAATCTCATTTGGTTTAAGAACCAAATTGAACCAAGCCAAGCCATGGTCTAAATCTCATATGAACCATGAAGGTTCAAGATCTAACCACACATCTCATGATGCTCTTGATCTCACCGATCTAGCATCAACACTCTCGATCGAAGCTTACCGATCTCAAGTCCTAATCAATCAAACATGATTAGACTAGATCTCACTTACAATCAGAGTTTAAACTCCCTTAAACTGAATCAAAACAATCCAGTCCACACGATCTGACTCAAGTAAGCCATATCACCAAATTGTGCGACCCTGAGGGTTTCCTTTAAATGTCGGTAACGATAACTCACGTTATCACAATCAGTGAGGGGTATCTAGCAACACATCACTGTCTCCCGATATAAAGGAAAGAGTCTTCCAAGACTACACCCAAATCACAGCACAAGTGTGAATCCATTTCACGAGGCATACATGTTTCCTTTGCCACTGGATGTTCTTATTGGATAAGCATGTCAAGCCTGTAACTCCAATACGATGAGCATGATTAGATCAGATGAACACAGTCATCTGGGTATGGCCATACACTTTCTCAATCATCTCATATAGGGGGGCCTCAGAACATCACACTCCTTAAACAAGGAGACGACAATCCTTTATCTATCACTAGTGTCCTAACCTGACTCATGATCATTATCCAAGATAGTCTATAACCATTATATTTCAAATGATATTGAACTACCTCAAAACAATGACATTCATCATTTAGAAACACAAGTGATCTCAAGTCAAAGGACATGTGCCACTTGTAGCATACAAGGATTATTCACATTGTGACAAGCAATTGAATATCCTAGTAGGGTCTGTCCAGTACATCCAATGTACCCATGAGTCTACATCTTATTCCATGCTCGAAGCATCCTATAAGATTAGAATACATATTAGTCTCCATCATATCAAGGCTGTCTCATGTTCACCAAGATATCTCGACTAAGGACATTACTGCATGTCAGCCCAGCTGAACAGCTTTGAGACATTATTCAGTAGTACTCTTATTACAGCAGACAAGGTAACAACCTGAATAATAACCATGCCTTTATAAACACAAGAGTTTATTACATGAAACTGATACAATCCCAAGGCCTCAAACATTAGCCTTAAGGGCACACCCCAACAATCTCACTTACAATCAGAGTCTAAATCCCTTTAAACTGAACCAAAACAATTCAGTCCACACGATCTGACTTAAGTAAGCCATATCATCAAATTGTGCGACCCTAAGGGTTTCCTTTAAATGTCGGTAATGGTAACTTACGTTATCACGATCAGTGAGAGGTATCTAGCAACACATCACTGTCTCCCGATATAAAGGAAAGAGTCTTCCAAGACTACACCCAAACCACAGCACAAGTGTGAATCCACTTCATGAGGCATACATGATTCCTTTGCCACTGGATGTTCTTATTGGACAAGCGTGTCAAGCCTGTAGCTCCAATATGATGAGCATGATTAGATCAGATGAACATAGTCACCTGGGTATGGCCATACACTTTCTCAATCATCTCATCCAGGGGGCCCCTTTAGAACATCACACTCCTTAAACAAGGAGACGGCAATCCTATATCTATCACTAGTGCCCTAACCTGACTCATGATCATTATCCAAGATAGTCTATAACCATTATATTTCAAATGATATTGAACTACCTCAAAACAATGACAATCATCATTTAGAAACACAAGTGATCTCAAGTCAGAGGACATGTGCCACTTGTTGCAAACAAGGATTATTCACATTGTGACAAGCAATTGAATATCCTAGTAGGGTCTGTCCAGTACATCCAATGTACCCATGAGTCTACATCTTATTCCATGCTCGAAGCATCCTATAAGATTAGAACACATATTAGTCTCAATCATATCAAGGCTGTCTCATGTTCACCAAGATATCTCGACTAAGGACATATAGCATGTCAGCCTAGCTGAACAGCATTGAGACATTATTCAGAAGTACATTTATTGCAGCAGACAATGTAACAAACTGAATAACAACCATTGCCTTTATAAACTTAGAGTTTATACATGATACTGATAGAATCCCAAGGCCTCAAACATTAGCCTTAAGGGCATACCCCAACAATCTCCCACTTGCACTTAATCTAATGGTTGAGAAATCTCAAACCCATATTATTACAGTGCTTCTCATGCTTTTGCTGTGCCAGAGGCTTGGTAAGCGGGTCAGCCAGATTATCATCTGTATGAACTTTGCAGATTTTGATCTCACCACGATCAATGATCTCCCGGATCAAGTGAAACCGTCTCTGTATGTGCTTGGACTTCTGGTGCGACCGTGGTTCCTTTGCTTGTGCGATTGCTCCAGTGTTATCACAAAAGATAACCAAAGGATCTGCACTCGAAGGAACAACACCAAGTTCCTGACCGAACTTGCGAATCCACACTGCCTCCTTGGATGCTTCCGAGGCTGCAACATACTCGGCTTCTGTTGTGGAATCAGCAACGATAGACTGTTCGAAACTTTTCCACACCACTGCTCCACCATTCAAGCTAAAAATATAGCCTGATTGCGATCGGAAATCATCCTGGTCAGATTGGAACGAAGCGTCAGTATATCCTTCAATACTGAGTTCTTCCTGACCTCCATATATCAAGAACATATCTTTGGTCCACCGAAGATATTTCAAAATGTTCTTGACCGCAATCTAGTGCGCCTGACCTGGATTACTTTGGAATCGACTGGTCACGCTTAACCCGTAAGCGACGTCTGGGCGAGTACATAACATCGCATACATAATGGACCCAATAGCCGAAGCATAAGGCATATTGTCCATTTCATCTTTCTCAGTCTGTGTTTGTGGACACTGACTCTTTAAAAGATTCAGACCATGTCTGACTGGAAGATATCCTCTTTTAGAATTCTCTAAATGGAATCTCTCCAGGACTTTATCGATGTAAGTACTCTGGCACAGCCCGAGAAGCCTCTTAGATCTATCTCTGTAGATCTTCACACCTAATACATAGGCTGCTTCTCCTAGATCTTTCATCTGGAAACATTTTCTTAACCATGCTTTAACAGCATGAAGTTCAGGAATATCGTTTCCAATGATTAAGATATCATCGACGTAGAGGACTAGGAAAGTAATCACGCTCCCACTAAACCTCTTATATACACACGGATCATCTTCATTCTTGATGAAACCAAATTCACAGATTGATTCATCAAAACGAATATTCCAGCTTCTAGATGCTTGTTTAAGTCCATAAATGGACTTCTTTAACTTGCATATTTTATGACGATCTGATGGATTAGTGAAACCTTCAGGTTGTGTCATATAGACATCCTCATCCAGTTTTCCATTAAGGAAAGCGGTCTTCACATCCATTTGCCAGATCTCATAATCGTAATATGCTGCTATCGCAAGAATAATCCGAATAGACTTGAACATGGCTACAGGAGAGAAAGTTTCATCATAATCTATCCCGTAGATTTGTTTGAAACCTTTCGCAACTAGCCTGCCTTTATAGGTAACCACGTTACCATCCATGTCAATCTTCTTCTTGAAGATCCATTTACAGCCTATAGGGATTACTCCCGGAGGCGGATCAACCAAATCCCAGACTTGGTTATCTGACATGGAGTCCATCTCGGCTCGCATAGCTTCAAGCCATCTAGCTGACTCCGGTCCACTGACCGCATCTGCATAAGTAAGGGGTTCATCATGATCAATGATGTAGACTCCGTCATAGCTCTCAGGCTGTCGACGGATCCTTCCCGATCTACGCGGTTCCCGTGATATCTGAGCCTCAGGTTGTTCAATAACCTGTTCTACTGGCTCAGGCTCATCCAACTGTGCTTGACTACTTTGTCCTTCCTCTGGATTCTCATCCAGTTTTATTTCTCTCCCACTGGCTTCTTGCAGAAGAAACTCCTTCTCAAGAAAAATAGCCATTCGAGCAACAAATACTTTGTTCTCTTTGGGATCGTAGAAATAATAACCCTTAGTTTCCTTAGGGTAACCGACAAAGATGCATTTATCAAATCTGCTCTCCAGTTTCCCAGAGGCGAGCTTTTTGACATAAGCCTCGCAACCCCAGATCTTAATAAATGTCAAGCTAGGCTGTTTCCCATACCATAACTCATATGGGTCTTTGAAACTGCCTTGGATGGCACTCGGTTTAGTACTTTTGCAGCTGTTTCCAGTGCAAATCCCCAAAAGGAGTAAGGTACAGTAGCCTGACTCATCATCGAACGAACCATATCCAGTAAGGTTCTATTTCTCCTCTCGGACACACCATTCCATTGCAGTGTTCCTGGCGGAGTGAGCTGTGAGATAATCACACACTCCTTCAGATAGTCAGTAAACTCTCGACTTAGGTATTCTCCACCTCGATCAGAACGAAGTGCCTTGATATTTCGGCCTAGCTGATTCTGTACTTCATTCTTGAACTCTTTGAACTTGTCAAAAGATTCACTCTTATGTCTCATTAGATAGACATACCCATATCTACTGAAATCATCAGTAAAGGTAATGAAGTATGAATAGCCACCTCTGGCATGTTTACTAAATGGCCCACACACATCACTGTGTATAAGGTCAAGTAAACCTGAAGCCCTTTGACCTTTGTGAGGAAAAGGAGACTTCGTCATTTTGCCCAATAAACAAGCTTTGCATGTATCAATCTCCTCATAGGAGAATGATCCCAGCAGTCCATGATCATGCAACTGAAGGGAACCCCTTCTAAAGGGGTAGAAACCCATATGGTGGCGCAACAAAATTTCGCATGGGATATTAGGGTTTCAAAAGATCTATATATGTCATATAACTAGCTTTCGAATATTTGAATGGATGAAGAGAAACTCATACCATTGCCATCAGTTTGATGAAGCTTTGGAAGGAAAGACGCAAGCGAGCCTTCTCCTAAGTTTCACACACAAGATGATCAATGCGTTACCCTTGGTGCTCCTTGTGCTAGCAAAGTTCCAAGGTGTCCTTGATCGAAAAGGAAGGGAGAGAGCAACTCCTTGCTTGGTCGAAACTTCCTCTCTTCTTCACGTTGTCGCCTCACGCAAAAACGTCTAGAGGAAAACTTCAGATGGCGAGAATAGAGGAATGGTCTCTTCGAACATGATCCTCATCCAAGTGGAGATCATGGTTACTAAAAATAGTAACCACCACTCGCCCCAACGTTCACGCCAAGTGAACATGTCGCCAAGCCTTGAACCATGCACTCATTACATGAGCCGGTTCAACTTGGTCTGGTTCAAAGACCATTCGACCCAAGCCATCAGTCCAGATCACATTGAACCCTAAAGCTCTGGATCCGACCGTTGATCTCTAGATGCTTCTGATCTCACCGATCTGGCATCCATTCTCTCAATCGAAGCTTACCGATCTGTAGTCCTAATCAATCAGACATGATCAGACTAGATCTCACTTACAATCAGAGATTAAATCCCTTTAAACTGAACCCAAACAATTTAGTCCTCACGATCTGACTTAAGTAAGCCATATCATCAAATTGTGCGACCCTGAGGGTTTCCTTTAAATGTCGGTAACGATAATTTACATTATCACGATCAGTGAGGGGTATCTAGCAACACATCACTGTCTCCCGATATAAAGGAAAGAGTCTTCCAAGACTACACCCAAACCACAGCACAAGTGTGAATCAACTCACAAAGCATACATATTTCCTTTGCCACTGGATGTTCTTATTGGACAAGCGTGTCAAGCTTGTAGCTCCAATATGATGAGCATGATTAGATCAGATGAACATAGTCACCTGGGTATGGCCATACACTTTCTCAATCATCTCATCCAGGGGGCCCCTTTAGAACATCACACTCCTTAAACAAGGAGACGGCAATCCTATGTCTATCACTAGTGCCCTAACATGACTCAAGCTCACCATCCAAGATAGTCTATAATCATTATGTTTCAAATGATATTGAACTAACTCAAAACAATGACAATCATCATTTAGAAAACACAAGTGATCTCAAGTCAGAGGAAATGTGCCACTTGTCATACTCAAGGGATATTCACATTGTGACAAGCAATTGAATATCCTAGTAGGGTCTGTCCAGTACATCCAATGTACCCATGAGTCTACATCTTATTCCATGCTCGAAGCATCCTATAAGATTAGAACACATATTAGTCTTAACCATATCAAGGCTGTCTCATGTTCACCAAGATATATCGACTAAGGACACAACAGCATGTCAGCCCAGCTGAACAGCTTTGAGACATTATTCAGAAGAACATATATTGCAGCAGACAATGTAACAACCTGAATAATAACCATGCCTTTATAAACATAAAAGTTTATTACATGATACTGATACAATCCCAAGGCCTCAAACATTAGGCTAAGGGCATACCCCAACAGCAACCGCTTAATGCGTTTCTTGTTAATATGGCCTAAACGACTATGCCATAGCAAGGTGCTGTCATCGGCATACTTGGCTTTCTTATTATCAATATTTTGTATAGAACATTCCATGTCCAACATGAATAACCCATTGTTAATTGACCCAGTAGCATAAATAATATTATCAAGAGAAAGATAACACTTTGAAGTCTTGCATTCAAAGGAAAACCCTTTCCTGACAAGAGCAGGAATAGAGATAATATTCTTGGTAATGCTAGGTACAAAATAACAATTGTTCAGTTCTAATACAAGTCCAGATGGCAATGAGATGTAATATTCTCCTACAGCAACAGCAGCAACCCGTGCCCCGTTTCCAACTCGTAGGTCCACCTCATGCTATCCCACCTGTCTTCTTCTCTTGAGTTCCTGTACATTTGAACAAATGTGAACTCCACATGCAGTGTCCAACACCCATGAAATAGAAGAAGAAGATATCATGACTTCAGTCACAAATATACCTGAGCCAGAAGCGATGCTTCCCTTCTTGTCTCCTTGGAGCGCTTTACAGTCCTTTTTCCAGTGACCCAGCTGGCCACAATGGAAACATCTGTATTCCTTCGACCGCTTGACCTTTTGTTTCAGAGCCTTGTTGTAGTTCTTGACAGGGGCTTTGCCCTTCTTCCCCTTCTTCTTGTTCCTGGAAGGAAACATCAAGACAGAGGTTGAAGGCTTTCCCTTTAGAGTCTCCTCTGTAGTCAAGAGCATATTCAGCAACTCTGCCGGAGTACAGTCGATCTTGTTCATATTAAAATTAATAATGAACGGATGGAAAGAGGCCGGGAGAGACTGCAGAATAATGTCTACAGCAAGCTCCTGATTGATGGTATGCCCCAGTTTCTCTAGAGCCTCTTTGTGCCCAATCATCTTGAGCACATGAGCTACCACTGGACTCCCTTCAGCCAGTTTGCTCTGAAAGAAAAGCTTGGTCAAATTATAGCGTTCAGTCCTCGCCTGTGCAGCATATAGCATCTTGAGGTTTGCTATAATTTCTATAGCAGACATATCCTCATGTTGACGCTGCAGCTGTGGCGTCATAGACGCTAGCATCAGGCAAGCGACATCAATGCTATCATTGACATGCTTTTCATAGGCATCCCGAACCGCCCTTGCGGTGTTCGGAGCGGGTTGAGGCAGTATAGCCGTCTCGAGGACATACAATTTCCTCTCAGCCTTAAGAACAATCTTAAGGTGTCCGTACCAGTCTGAGAAGTTTGGCCCAGCAAACTTCTCCCTTTCCAGTAGGGATCGCACATTGAAGCTCATGGTGTTCATTGCTGCAGGAATCTACAACAATGCAAGAACAGCAAGGTCAGTATCAATGTTTAGAATCAATCCAGGACTTAAGAAAGATTCTTTTCTCACTATTTTATCTGACTGAAAAATCCATTAAAACAGTCCGAAAGAGTAAGACTCTTTTAGTGAGATGGGATCCAGATTTCATACTTGGTCTCCGCGTCCCGCTCAGGCGAGATAAGATGCACAGAGAGTACAAGCACTAATTTCTGGTAGGCAGTCCCTGCCAATCGCCAACCCGTGCGATTCCCCTTCATCTGGGCATTCCAGCAGACTGTGCCAACTGAGTTGGTACAACACAGTCTCTGATCCCACAGATGGCTGCCTCCATATAGCTCACATATGCTCAGTATGTAGCCTACATGGTCAAGCTGACCTGACCTACTCCCTGGACCACCACGTGCTATGCTGAGCAACGAGAAGCGATAAATCCCTTCTCTGTAACACGCAGGTGTAATCACACACCGTCTGAAGATAGATGGGCGTGCCCACTGAGTGGGTACAACACGGCCCCAACGATAGTCAGAACAGTGAGGTTTCGCGTCAGAAGGCTTACGAGCTTGATATTTAGCGTTGGATTTTAACGGTCTTCTATCTTCTTAACTATCATGCAAAACCTTATAGTGATAGCAGAAGATTAAATCATGCAATTCTAAGTATATAAACAATAAATAGAAAGCATGCTGATCTTATGTGGTAAAAGCCCATTAACCCTAGGTAAGACCTTAATTTAACTTAAGTCTTCACTTGAGCTCTTCATGGGTCTTTTGCCTTTCATCTGGCCCAACCCAGGGCCCAAGCGCCCACTGAGGCTTAGGTGCGCCCACTAGGTAAATGCGCCTGTCATAGGTGTTGGGGTATGCCCTTAAGGCTAATGTTTGAGGCCTGTGGGAATGTATCTGTATCATGTAATAAACTGTTATGTTTATAAAGGCATGGTTATTATTCAGTTGTTTACATTGTCTGCTGCAATATATGTTCTTCTGAATAATGTCTCAAAGCTGTTCAGCTAGGCTGACGTGCTATAAGTCCTTAGTCGAGATATCTTGGTGAACATGAGACAGCCTTGATATGATTGAGACTAATATGTGTTCTAATCTTATAGGATGCTTCGAGCATGGAATAAGGTGTAGACTCATGGGTACATTGGATGTACTGGACAGACCCTACTAGGATGTTCAATTGTTTGTCACAATGTGAATATTCCTTGAGTGAGACAAGTGGCACATTTCCTCTGACTTGAGATCACTTGTGTTTTCTAAATGATGATTGTCATTGTTTTGAGATAGTTCAATATCATTTGAAACACAATGATTATAGACTATCTTGGATGGTGAACTTGAATCAGGTTAGGGCACTAGTGATAGACATAGGATTGCCGTCTCCTTGTTTAAGGAGTGTGATGTTCTAAAGGGGCCCCCCCGGATGAGATGATTGAGAAAGTGTATAGCCATACCCAGGTGACAATGTTCATCTGATCTAATCATGCTTATCATATTGGAGTTACAGGCTTGACAGGCTTGTCCAATAAGAACATCCAGTGGCAAAGGAAATATGCATGCCTAGTGATGTTGATTCACACTTGTGCTGTTTTTGGGTGTAGTCTTGGAAGACTCTTTCCTTTATATCGGGAGACAGTGATGTGTTGCTAGATACCCCTCACTGATCGTGATAACGTGAGTTATCGTTACCGACATTTAAAGGAAACCCTCAGGGTCGCACAATTTGATGATATGGCTTTCTTAAGTCAGATCGTGTGGACTGAATTGTTTGGGTTCAGTTTAAAGGGATTTAATCTCTGATTGAAAGTGAGATCTGGTCTGATCATGTTTGATTGATTAGGGCTTGAGATCGGTAAGCTTCGATCGAGAGAATGAATGCTAGATCAGTCAGATCAGAAGCATTGAGAGATTGACGGTCAGATCGAGAGCCTTTGGGTTTATTTTGATCTGGACTTATTTCTTGGTTTATTTGGTTAGTGGACCAAATCGGTTTGAACCAGCTCATGGATGAGCGCATGGTTCAATGGTGATGTGGCATTTGCGATTGGGGTAAACCCAAGATCGCATATGGAGAAGTGGGATGCTATTTTTAGCACTTCTCAAACGTGGCCATGAACTCACGTCGCCCCTCTCTTGCCTCTTCACGCAATTGACGCCTCCTTGGGTTGTCATCGAGCGGCATTCTCGTGTGAGGAAGTCTAAGGCGACAAGAGAAAAACGCCAAGAAAGAAAAAGCTCTCTTTTCCCTTTTGCATTCGATCAGAGACACCTTGGACGACTCTTGCTAGCACAAGGGACGACAAGAAGGAGCCAAGACTCATCTTGTGTGTGACGATTTGGAGGAGATCTTCATTGCTCTCTTTCTTCCAAGGCGCCATCTAGAAATGGCAATGGTATGGATCGAATCACTTCTTTTACAATCGGTTTTTGTTAAGTTGATCATATGATACATGCTCATCGATCCATGAAACCCTAGTTTCCGCTGCCCCCTACTTTGATTGCGCCACTTTAGGGTTTTGCTCCCCCTCGAAGGGGACTCTTCAATTGGTATCAGAGCGGAGTTAACGCATGTTTTTGTATGATTGCTTAAGCCATTTTGTGATCCATGCTTGCGAAAATGCTTAGATCTTTCATACATGCAAAAAATACATGTTTACATGTCATAAGCGAAACTTGTGTTTGTTTTCTTTGCGCATGTATGTTGGCGCATGATGTAGTTTTTCTCAAAAAAATATATATCACTTGCGCGACTCATTGTAGATCTAAGATGCGCCTGCATTAAACCCTTAGACGGGTTATTAGGGTTGAAGTTATCCCCTAGGTTAGATCCAATCAGTCTGATCAGACTATCTGACAGCCTTGATGGGTCGACTGGATAGCACCTTGGCGCAAGCTTGAGGTGGCTATAGGTCGACTGCAGACAGGCGTGTAGCGATGTCTGATTGAGACGACCCATGAACGCACCTGAGTTAGGCCCGGGGTCACACCCGCTTGCCAGACCTCAGTGTGGTCGTTCAGCCCTTGGCGCATGCATGGTTGACCTTTTGGTCGACTCAAGTCAGTTAGGACTTGGTGCATGCAAGGGCAGTGGATCTGACTAGGATGGATGAGTGGATCCCTAGTAATGGACCGTTGTAAGGTTGTAGGGCAAATAAGGAAAATTAAAATTGATCCCATGGGGTTTTCGAAAATTTTAATTTTTATGATGGATCACATGATTGTTGATTGATGCATATGTATGTTTATTTAATCTTATGTGGGCTGCCCATTTTAATGTGTGCTGTGCTGGGGCCTGCGTGCCTGGAATTAATTGTAAATTAATTTTTAGTTTTGTGATCTGCGTATCACAGTTCAATTGATTTATAATGTGAAATTGACCTGCGTGTCAATCTTGTCTAGATAGTTAAATTTGTAATTTAATTAGACAAGAGCACAGAGCACACTTGGCAGAGGCGCATGCAGCAGTGGCTTGACCAGGTGGGAGGTCCAGGGTTCGACTCTGGGACCAGGCGCAAATTCCTGGTGGGCGCACCACAGCTGCAGATGGCGCTTGGGCCCTGGTTTGGGCCAGATGAGCAGCTAAAGACCCATGAAGAGCAAGTGCAGACTTAAGTTAGGTTAAGGTCTCACTAGGGCTATGGGCTTTTACCACATA
Organism: Costus lasius; assembly: GCA_027563935.2. NCBI lineage: Eukaryota > Viridiplantae > Streptophyta > Magnoliopsida > Zingiberales > Costaceae > Costus > Costus lasius. The sequence continues at coordinate 24,017,323 of CM050454.1, read as the reverse complement.
AGATTCATGCTTTCTTTTATTTAATGTTTGAATATTAGAATTGCATGATTAAGTTTATCTTCTGCTATCACCATAGGAATTGCATGATAGTGAAGAAGATAAAAGACCGTTAAAATCCAACGCTGAAATATCAAGCTCGTAAGCCTTCTGACGCGAAACCTCACTGTTCTGATTATCGTTGGAGCCGTGTTGTACCCACTCAGTGGGCACGTCCATCTATCTTCAGACGGTGCGGGATTACACCTGTGTGTTACAGAGTAGGGATTTATCCCTTCTCGTTGCTCAGCATAGCACATGGTGGTCCAGGGAGTAGGTCGGGTCAGCTTGACCGTGTAGGCTACATATGTGGCGCATATGGTAGCACATGGAGGCAGCCATCTGTGGGGTCAGAGACTGTGTTGTACCAACTCAGTTGGCACAGTCTGCTGGACTGCCCAGATGAAGGGGAATCGCACGGGTTGGCGATCGGCAGGGACTGCCTACCAGAGATTAGTGCTTGTACTCTCTGTGCATCTTATCTCGCCTGAGCGGGACGCGGAGACCAAGTATGAAATCTGGATCCCATCTCACTAAAAGAGTTCTACTCTTTCGGGCTGTTTTGTTGGATTTTTCAAGCCAGATAAAATAGTGAGAAGAAGAATCTTTCTTAAGTCCTGATTGATTCTTATACATTGATACTGACCTTGCTGTTCTTGCATTGTTGTAGATACCTGCAGCAACGAACACCATGAACTTCAATGTGCGATCCCTACTGGAAAGGGAGAAGTTTGCTGGGCCGAACTTCTCTGACTGGTTTGGACACCTTAAGATCGTTCTTAAGGCAGAGAGGAAACTGTATGTCCTCGAGACGGCGATACCGCCGCAGCCCGCTCCGAACGCCGCAAGGGCGGTTCGGGAAGCCTATGAAAAGCATGTCAATGATAGCATTGATGTCGCTTGCCTGATGCTAGCGTCTATGACGCCACCGCTACAGCGTCAGCATGAGGATATGTCGGCTATAGAGATTATAGCGAACCTCAAGATGCTGTATGCTGCACAGGCGAGGACTGAACGCTATAACTTGACGAAGCTCTTCTTTCAGAGCAAACTGGCTGAAGGGAGCCCAGTGGGAGCTCACGTGCTCAAGATGATTGGGCACAAGGAGGCTCTAGAGAAACTGGGGCATACCATCAACCAGGAGCTTGCTGTGGATATTATTCTGCAGTCTCTCCCGCCTTCATTCGACGCGTTCATTATTAATTTTAATATGAACAAAATCGATTGTACTCCAGCAGAGCTGCTGAATATGCTCTTGACCACTGAGGAGACTCTGAAGGGTAAGCCTTCGACCTCTGTCTTAATGGTTCCTTCTAGGAACAAAAAGAAGGGGAAGAAGGGCAAGGCCCCCGTCAAGAGTTACAGCAAGGCTCTGAAGCAAAAGGTCAAGCGGTCCAAGGAATACAGATGTTTCCACTGTGGCCAGCTGGGTCACTGGAAAAAGGACTGTAAAGCGCTCCAAGGAGATAAGAGGGGAAGCTTCGCTTCTGGCTCAGGTATATTCGTGACTGAGGTCATGTTTTCTTCTTCTATATCATGGGTGTTGGACACTGCATGTGGAGTTCACATTTGTTCAAATGTACAGGAACTCAAGAGAAGAAGACAGGTGGGACAGCATGAGGTGGACCTACGCGTTGGAAACGGGGCACGGGTTGCTGCTGTTGCTGTAGGAGACTACTTCATTTCTTTACCATCTGGACTTGTATTGGAACTAAACAATTGTTACTTTGTTCCCAGTATTACTAAAAATATTATCTCCATTCCTGCTCTTGTCAGGAAGGGATTTTCCTTTGAATGCAATATTTCAAAGTGTATTTTGTCTTTTGATAATATTGTTTATGCAACTGGTTCAATTAACAATGGGTTATTCGTGTTGGACATGGAAAGTTCGATACAAAATATTGATATTAAGAAAGCCAAGTATGCTGATGACAGCACCTTGCTATGGCATAGTCGTTTAGGCCATATAAACGAGAAACGCATTAAGCGGTTGCATGATTATGGACTGCTGGGATCATTCTCCTACAAGGAGATTGATACATGCAAGGCTTGTTTAATGGGTAAAATGACGAAGTCACCTTTTCCTCACAAAGGTCAAAGGGCTTCAGGTTTACTTGACCTTATACACAGTGATGTGTGTGGGCCATTTAGTAAACATGCCAGAGGTGGCTATCAGTACTTCATTACCTTTACTGATGATTTCAGTAGGTATGGCTATGTCTATCTGATGAGACATAAGAGTGAATCTTTTGACAAGTTCAAAGAGTTCAAGAATGAAGTACAGAATCAGCTAGGCCGAAATATCAAGGCACTTCGCTCAGATCGAGGTGGAGAATACTTGAGTCATACGTTTACTGACTATCTGAAGGAGTGTGGGATTATCTCACAGCTCACTCCGCCAGGAACACCGCAATGGAATGGTGTGTCCGAGAGGAGAAATAGAACGTTACTTGATATGGTTCGTTCTATGATGAGTCAGGCTTCTTTACCCAACTCCTTTTGGGGTTTTGCACTGGAAACAGCTGCAAAGGTACTAAACCGAGTGCCATCCAAGGCCGTTTCAAAGACGCCATATGAGTTATGGTATGGGAAACAGCCGAGCTTAACATTTATCAGGATCTGGGGCTGCGAGGCTTATGTCAAAAAGCTCGCCTCTGGGAAACTAGAGAGCAGATCTGACAAATGTATCTTTGTCGGTTACCCTAAGGAAACTAAGGGTTATTATTTCTTCGATCCCAAGGAGAACAAGGTTTTTGTTGCTCGGACGGCCATATTTCTTGAGAAGGAGTTTCTTCTGCAAGAGGCCAGTGGGAGAGAAATAAAGCTGGATGAGAATCCAGAGGAAGGACAAAGTGCTCAAGCACAGTTGGATGAGCCTGAGCCAGTAGATCAGGTTATTGAACAACCTGAGGCTCAGATATCACGGGAACCGCGAAGATCGGGAAGGATTCGTCGACAGCCTGAGCGCTATGACGGAGTCTACATCATTGATAATGATGAACCCCTCACTTATGCGGATGCGGTCAGTGGACCGGAGTCAGCGAGATGGCTTGAAGCTATGCGCGCCGAGATGGACACCATGTCAGATAACCAAGTTTGGGATTTGGTTGATCCGCCTCCGGGAGTAATCCCTATAGGCTGTAAATGGATCTTCAAGAAGAAGATTGACATGGATGGTAACGTGGTTACCTATAAAGGCAGGCTAGTTGCGAAAGGTTTCAAACAAATCTACGGGATAGATTATGATGAAACTTTCTCACCTGTAGCTATGTTTAAGTCTATTCGGATTCTTTTCGCGATAGCTGCATATAACGATTATGAGATTTGGCAAATATTTGGCAAATGTGATGTGAAAACAGCTTTCCTAAATGGAAATCTGGATGAGATGTGTACATTGACACAACCTGAGGGTTTTCACTAATCCATCAGATCGTCATAAAATATGCAAGTTAAAGAAGTCCATTTATGGACTTAAGCAAGCATCAAGAAGCTGGAATATTCGTTTTAGTGAATCAGTCACTGATGTTTGGTTTCATCAAGAACGAGGATGACCCGTGTGTATATAAGAGGTTTAGTGGGGAGCGTGATAACTTTCCTTAGTCCCTCTACGTCGATGACATCTTGATCATTGGAAATGACATTCCTGAAATGCATGCTGCTAAGGCATGGTTAAGGAAATGTTTCCAGATGAAAGATCTAGGAGAAGCAGCCTATGTATTAGGTGTGAAGATCTACAGGGATACGATCTAAAGAGGCCTTCTCGGGTTGTGCCGAGAGTACTTACATCGAAAAGGTCCTGGAGAGATTTCATTTAGAGAATTCTAAACGAGGATATCTTCCAGTCAGACATGGTCTGAGTCTTTCGAAGAGTCAGTGTCCACAACACAGACTGAGAAAAGATGAAATGGAACAATACGCCTTATGCTTCGGCTATTGGATCCATTATGTATGCGATGTTGTGTACTCGCCTCCTGACCGTCGCTTACGGGTTAAGCGTGACCAGTCGTCTTTCCAAAGTAACTCCAGGTGTGGCGCACTGGATTGCAGTCAAGAACATTTTTAAAATATCTGCGGAGGACCAACAGATATGTTCTTGAATATGGTGGTCAGGAAGAACTCAGTATTGAGGGATATACTGACGCTTCGTCGTCCAGTCTGACCCAGGATGATTTCCGATCGCAATCAGGCTATGTTTTTAGCTTGAATGGAGGTGCAGTGTGTCGTGGAAAAGTTTCAAACAGTCAACTGTTGCTGATTCCACAACAGAAGCCGAGTATGTTGCAGCCTCGGAAGCATCCAAGGAGGCAGGTATGGATTCGTAAGTTCGTGAGAGAACTTGGTGTCGTTCCTTCGAGTGTAGATCCTTTGGTTATCTTTTGTGATAACACTGGAGCAATCGCACAAGCAAAGGAACCACGGTCGCACCAGAAGTCCAAGCACATACAGAGACGGTTTCATTTGATCAGGGAGAATCATAGATCGTGGCGAGATCAAAATCTGCAAGGTTCATACAGATGACAATCTGGCTGACCCGCTTACCAAGCCTCTGGCGCAGCAGAAGCATGAGAAGCACTGTAATAATATGGTTTGAGAGTTCTCAACCATTAGATTAAGTGCAAGTGGGAGATTGTTGGGGTATGCCCTTAAGGCTAATGTTTGAGGCCTGTGGGAATGTATCTGTATCATGTAATAAACTGTTATGTTTATAAAGGCATGGTTATTATTCAGTTGGTTTACATTGTCTGCTGCAATATATGTTCTTCTGAATAATGTCTCAAAGCTGTTTCAGCTAGGCTGACGTGCTATAAGTCCTTAGTCGAGATATCTTGGTGAACATGAGAACAGCCTTGATATGATTGAGACTAATAAGTGTTCTATTCTTATAGGATGCCTTCGAGCATGGAATAAGGTGTAGACTCATGGGTACATTGGATGTACAGGACAGACCCTACTAGGATGTTCAATTGTTTGTCACCAATGTGAATATTCCTTTGAGTGAGACAAGTGGCACATTCCTCTGACTTGAGATCACTTGTGTTTTCTAAATGATGATTGTCCATTGTTATTGAGATACGTTCAATATCATTTGAAACACAATGATTATAGACTATCTTGGATGGTGAACTTGAATCAGGTTAGGGCACTAGTGATAGACATAGGATTGCCGTCTCCTTGTTTAAGGAGTGTGATGTGTTCTAAGGGGCCCCCCCGGATGAGATGATTGAGAAAGTGTATGGCCATACCCCAGGTGACAATGTTCATTCTGATCTAATCATGCTTATCATATTGGAGTTACAGGCTTGACAGGCTTGTCCAATAAGAACATCCAGTGGCAAAGGAAAATATGCATGCCTAGTGATGTTGATTCACACTTGTGCTTGTTTTTGGGTGTAGTCTTGGAAGACTCTTTCCTTTATATCGGGAGAACAGTGATGTGTTGCTAGATACCCCTCACTGATCGTGATAACGTGAGTTATCGTTACCGACATTTAAAGGAAACCCTCAGGGTCGCACAATTGGATGATATGGCTTTCTTAAGTCAGATCGTGTGGACTGAATTGTTTGGGTCTCAGTTTAAAGGGATTTAATCTCTGATTGAAAGTGAGATCTGGTCTGATCATGTTTGATTGATTAGGGCTTGAGATCGGTAAGCTTCGATCGAGAGAATGAATGCTAGATCAGTCAGATCAGAAGCATTGAGAGATTGACGGTCCAGATCGAGAGCCTTTGGGTTTATTTTGATCTGGACTTATTTCTTGGTTTATTTGGTTAGTGGACCAAAATCGGTTTGAACCAGCTCATGGATGAGCGCATGGTTCAATGGTGATGTGGCATTTGCGATTGGGGTAAACCCAAGATCGCATATGGAGAAGTGGGATGCTATTTTTAGCACTTCTCAAACGTGGCCATGAACTCACGTCGCCCCTCTCTTGCCTCTTCACGCAATTGACGCCTCCTTGGGTTGTCATCGAGCGGCATTCTCGTGTGAGGAAGTCTAAGGCGACAAGAGAAAAACGCCAAGAAAGAAAAAGCTCTCTTTTCCCTTTTGCATTCGATCAGAGACACCTTGGACGACTCTTGCTAGCACAAGGGACGACAAGAAGGAGCCAAGACTCATCTTGTGTGTGACGATTTGGAGGAGATCTTCATTGCTCTCTTTCTTCCAAGGCGCCATCTAGAAATGGCAATGGTATGGATCGAATCACTTCTTTTACAATCGGTTTTTGTTAAGTTGATCATATGATACATGCTCATCGATCCATGAAACCCTAGTTTCCGCTGCCCCCTACTTTGATTGCGCCACTTTAGGGTTTTGCTCCCCCTCGAAGGGGGACTCTTCAATTGGTATCAGAGCGGAGTTAACGCATGTTTTTGTATGATTGCTTAAGCCATTTTGTGATCCATGCTTGCGAAAATGCTTAGATCTTTCATACATGCACAAAAAATACATGTTTACATGTCATAAGCGAAACTTGTGTTTGTTTCTCTTGCGCATGTATGTTGGCGCATGATGTAGTTTTTCTCAAAAAAATATATATCACTTGCGCGACTCATTGTAGATCTAAGATGCGCCTGCATTAAACCCTTAGACGGGTTATTAGAGTTGAAGTTATCCCCTAGGTTAGATCCACTCAGTCTGATCAGACTATCTGACAGCCTTGATGGGTCGACTGGATAGCACCTTGGCGCAAGCTTGAGGTGGCTATAGGTCGACTGCAGACCAGGCGTGTAGCGATGTCTGATTGAGACGACCCATGAACGCACCTGAGTTAGGCCCGGGGTCACACACGCCCTCTTGCCAGACCTCAGTGTGGTCGTTCAGCCCCTTGGCGCATGCATGGTTGACCTTTTGCGTCGACTCAAGTCAGTTAGGACTTGGTGCATGCAAGGGCAGTGGATCTGACTAGGATGGATGAGTGGATCCCTAGTAATGGACCGTTGTAAGGTTGTAGGGCAAATAAGGAAAATTAAAATTGATCCCATGGGGTTTTCGAAAATTTTAATTTTTATGATGGATCACATGATTGTTGATTGATGCATATGTATGTTTATTTATCTCTTATGTGGGCTGCCCATTTTAATGTGTTGCTGTGCTGGGGCCTGCGTGCCTGGAAGAAATTGACCTGCGTGTCAATCTTGTCTAGATAGTTAAATTTGTAATTTAATTAGACAAGAGCACAGAGCACACTTGGCAGAGGCGCATGCAGCAGTGGCTTGACCAGGTGGGAGGTCCAGGGTTCGACTCTGGGACCAGGCGCAAATTCCTGGTGGGCGCACCACAGCTGCAGATGGCGCTTGGGCCCTGGTTTGGGCCAGATGAGCAGCTAAAGACCCATGAAGAGCAAGTGCAGACTTAAGTTAGGTTAAGGTCTCACTAGGGCTATGGGCTTTTACCACATAAGATTCATGCTTTCTTTTATTTAATGTTTGAATATTAGAATTGCATGATTAAGTTTATCTTCTGCTATCACCATAGGAATTGCATGATAGTGAAGAAGATAAAAGACCGTTAAAATCCAACGCTGAAATATCAAGCTCGTAAGCCTTCTGACGCGAAACCTCACTGTTCTGATTATCGTTGGAGCCGTGTTGTACCCACTCAGTGGGCACGTCCATCTATCTTCAGACGGTGCGGGATTACACCTGTGTGTTACAGAGTAGGGATTTATCCCTTCTCGTTGCTCAGCATAGCACATGGTGGTCCAGGGAGTAGGTCGGGTCAGCTTGACCGTGTAGGCTACATATGTGGCGCATATGGTAGCACATGGAGGCAGCCATCTGTGGGGTCAGAGACTGTGTTGTACCAACTCAGTTGGCACAGTCTGCTGGACTGCCCAGATGAAGGGGAATCGCACGGGTTGGCGATCGGCAGGGACTGCCTACCAGAGATTAGTGCTTGTACTCTCTGTGCATCTTATCTCGCCTGAGCGGGACGCGGAGACCAAGTATGAAATCTGGATCCCATCTCACTAAAAGAGTTCTACTCTTTCGGGCTGTTTTGTTGGATTTTTCAAGCCAGATAAAATAGTGAGAAGAAGAATCTTTCTTAAGTCCTGATTGATTCTTATACATTGATACTGACCTTGCTGTTCTTGCATTGTTGTAGATACCTGCAGCAACGAACACCATGAACTTCAATGTGCGATCCCTACTGGAAAGGGAGAAGTTTGCTGGGCCGAACTTCTCTGACTGGTTTGGACACCTTAAGATCGTTCTTAAGGCAGAGAGGAAACTGTATGTCCTCGAGACGGCGATACCGCCGCAGCCCGCTCCGAACGCCGCAAGGGCGGTTCGGGAAGCCTATGAAAAGCATGTCAATGATAGCATTGATGTCGCTTGCCTGATGCTAGCGTCTATGACGCCACCGCTATAGCGTCAGCATGAGGATATGTCGGCTATAGAGATTATAGCGAACCTCAAGATGCTGTATGCTGCACAGGCGAGGACTGAACGCTATAACTTGACGAAGCTCTTCTTTCAGAGCAAACTGGCTGAAGGGAGCCCAGTGGGAGCTCACGTGCTCAAGATGATTGGGCACAAGGAGGCTCTAGAGAAACTGGGGCATACCATCAACCAGGAGCTTGCTGTGGATATTATTCTGCAGTCTCTCCCGCCTTCATTCGACGCGTTCATTATTAATTTTAATATGAACAAAATCGATTGTACTCCAGCAGAGCTGCTGAATATGCTCTTGACCACTGAGGAGACTCTGAAGGGTAAGCCTTCGACCTCTGTCTTAATGGTTCCTTCTAGGAACAAAAAGAAGGGGAAGAAGGGCAAGGCCCCCGTCAAGAGTTACAGCAAGGCTCTGAAGCAAAAGGTCAAGCGGTCCAAGGAATACAGATGTTTCCACTGTGGCCAGCTGGGTCACTGGAAAAAGGACTGTAAAGCGCTCCAAGGAGATAAGAGGGGAAGCTTCGCTTCTGGCTCAGGTATATTCGTGACTGAGGTCATGTTTTCTTCTTCTATATCATGGGTGTTGGACACTGCATGTGGAGTTCACATTTGTTCAAATGTACAGGAACTCAAGAGAAGAAGACAGGTGGGACAGCATGAGGTGGACCTACGCGTTGGAAACGGGGCACGGGTTGCTGCTGTTGCTGTAGGAGACTACTTCATTTCTTTACCATCTGGACTTGTATTGGAACTAAACAATTGTTACTTTGTTCCCAGTATTACTAAAAATATTATCTCCATTCCTGCTCTTGTCAGGAAGGGATTTTCCTTTGAATGCAATATTTCAAAGTGTATTTTGTCTTTTGATAATATTGTTTATGCAACTGGTTCAATTAACAATGGGTTATTCGTGTTGGACATGGAAAGTTCGATACAAAATATTGATATTAAGAAAGCCAAGTATGCTGATGACAGCACCTTGCTATGGCATAGTCGTTTAGGCCATATAAACGAGAAACGCATTAAGCGGTTGCATGATTATGGACTGCTGGGATCATTCTCCTACAAGGAGATTGATACATGCAAGGCTTGTTTAATGGGTAAAATGACGAAGTCACCTTTTCCTCACAAAGGTCAAAGGGCTTCAGGTTTACTTGACCTTATACACAGTGATGTGTGTGGGCCATTTAGTAAACATGCCAGAGGTGGCTATCAGTACTTCATTACCTTTACTGATGATTTCAGTAGGTATGGCTATGTCTATCTGATGAGACATAAGAGTGAATCTTTTGACAAGTTCAAAGAGTTCAAGAATGAAGTACAGAATCAGCTAGGCCGAAATATCAAGGCACTTCGCTCAGATCGAGGTGGAGAATACTTGAGTCATACGTTTACTGACTATCTGAAGGAGTGTGGGATTATCTCACAGCTCACTCCGCCAGGAACACCGCAATGGAATGGTGTGTCCGAGAGGAGAAATAGAACGTTACTTGATATGGTTCGTTCTATGATGAGTCAGGCTTCTTTACCCAACTCCTTTTGGGGTTTTGCACTGGAAACAGCTGCAAAGGTACTAAACCGAGTGCCATCCAAGGCCGTTTCAAAGACGCCATATGAGTTATGGTATGGGAAACAGCCGAGCTTAACATTTATCAGGATCTGGGGCTGCGAGGCTTATGTCAAAAAGCTCGCCTCTGGGAAACTAGAGAGCAGATCTGACAAATGTATCTTTGTCGGTTACCCTAAGGAAACTAAGGGTTATTATTTCTTCGATCCCAAGGAGAACAAGGTTTTTGTTGCTCGGACGGCCATATTTCTTGAGAAGGAGTTTCTTCTGCAAGAGGCCAGTGGGAGAGAAATAAAGCTGGATGAGAATCCAGAGGAAGGACAAAGTGCTCAAGCACAGTTGGATGAGCCTGAGCCAGTAGATCAGGTTATTGAACAACCTGAGGCTCAGATATCACGGGAACCGCGAAGATCGGGAAGGATTCGTCGACAGCCTGAGCGCTATGACGGAGTCTACATCATTGATAATGATGAACCCCTCACTTATGCGGATGCGGTCAGTGGACCGGAGTCAGCGAGATGGCTTGAAGCTATGCGCGCCGAGATGGACACCATGTCAGATAACCAAGTTTGGGATTTGGTTGATCCGCCTCCGGGAGTAATCCCTATAGGCTGTAAATGGATCTTCAAGAAGAAGATTGACATGGATGGTAACGTGGTTACCTATAAAGGCAGGCTAGTTGCGAAAGGTTTCAAACAAATCTACGGGATAGATTATGATGAAACTTTCTCACCTGTAGCTATGTTTAAGTCTATTCGGATTCTTTTCGCGATAGCTGCATATTACGATTATGAGATTTGGCAAATGGATGTGAAAACAGCTTTCCTAAATGGAAATCTGGATGAGGATGTGTACATGACACAACCTGAGGGTTTCACTAATCCATCAGATCGTCATAAAATATGCAAGTTAAAGAAGTCCATTTATGGACTTAAGCAAGCATCAAGAAGCTGGAATATTCGTTTTGATGAATCAGTCACTGATTTTGGTTTCATCAAGAACGAGGATGACCCGTGTGTATATAAGAGGTTTAGTGGGAGCGTGATAACTTTCCTAGTCCTCTACGTCGATGACATCTTGATCATTGGAAATGACATTCCTGAAATGCATGCTGCTAAGGCATGGTTAAGGAAATGTTTCCAGATGAAAGATCTAGGAGAAGCAGCCTATGTATTAGGTGTGAAGATCTACAGGGATAGATCTAAGAGGCTTCTCGGGTTGTGCCAGAGTACTTACATCGAAAAGGTCCTGGAGAGATTTCATTTAGAGAATTCTAAACGAGGATATCTTCCAGTCAGACATGGTCTGAGTCTTTCGAAGAGTCAGTGTCCACAAACACAGACTGAGAAAGATGAAATGGACAATACGCCTTATGCTTCGGCTATTGGATCCATTATGTATGCGATGTTGTGTACTCGCCCAGACGTCGCTTACGGGTTAAGCGTGACCAGTCGTTTCCAAAGTAATCCAGGTGTGGCGCACTGGATTGCAGTCAAGAACATTTTAAAATATCTGCGGAGGACCAAAGATATGTTCTTGATATATGGTGGTCAGGAAGAACTCAGTATTGAGGGATATACTGACGCTTCGTTCCAGTCTGACCAGGATGATTTCCGATCGCAATCAGGCTATGTTTTTAGCTTGAATGGAGGTGCAGTGGTGTGGAAAAGTTTCAAACAGTCAACTGTTGCTGATTCCACAACAGAAGCCGAGTATGTTGCAGCCTCGGAAGCATCCAAGGAGGCAGTATGGATTCGTAAGTTCGTGAGAGAACTTGGTGTCGTTCCTTCGAGTGTAGATCCTTTGGTTATCTTTTGTGATAACACTGGAGCAATCGCACAAGCAAAGGAACCACGGTCGCACCAGAAGTCCAAGCACATACAGAGACGGTTTCATTTGATCAGGGAGATCATAGATCGTGGCGAGATCAAAATCTGCAAGGTTCATACAGATGACAATCTGGCTGACCCGCTTACCAAGCCTCTGGCGCAGCAGAAGCATGAGAAGCACTGTAATAATATGGGTTTGAGATTTCTCAACCATTAGATTAAGTGCAAGTGGGAGATTGTTGGGGTATGCCCTTAAGGCTAATGTTTGAGGCCTGTGGGAATGTATCTGTATCATGTAATAAACTGTTATGTTTATAAAGGCATGGTTATTATTCAGTTGTTTACATTGTCTGCTGCAATATATGTTCTTCTGAATAATGTCTCAAAGCTGTTCAGCTAGGCTGACGTGCTATAAGTCCTTAGTCGAGATATCTTGGTGAACATGAGACAGCCTTGATATGATTGAGACTAATATGTGTTCTAATCTTATAGGATGCTTCGAGCATGGAATAAGGTGTAGACTCATGGGTACATTGGATGTACTGGACAGACCCTACTAGGATGTTCAATTGTTTGTCACAATGTGAATATTCCTTGAGTGAGACAAGTGGCACATTTCCTCTGACTTGAGATCACTTGTGTTTTCTAAATGATGATTGTCATTGTTTTGAGATAGTTCAATATCATTTGAAACACAATGATTATAGACTATCTTGGATGGTGAACTTGAATCAGGTTAGGGCACTAGTGATAGACATAGGATTGCCGTCTCCTTGTTTAAGGAGTGTGATGTTCTAAAGGGGCCCCCCCGGATGAGATGATTGAGAAAGTGTATGGCCATACCCAGGTGACAATGTTCATCTGATCTAATCATGCTTATCATATTGGAGTTACAGGCTTGACAGGCTTGTCCAATAAGAACATCCAGTGGCAAAGGAAATATGCATGCCTAGTGATGTTGATTCACACTTGTGCTGTTTTTGGGTGTAGTCTTGGAAGACTCTTTCCTTTATATCGGGAGACAGTGATGTGTTGCTAGATACCCCTCACTGATCGTGATAACGTGAGTTATCGTTACCGACATTTAAAGGAAACCCTCAGGGTCGCACAATTTGATGATATGGCTTTCTTAAGTCAGATCGTGTGGACTGAATTGTTTGGGTTCAGTTTAAAGGGATTTAATCTCTGATTGAAAGTGAGATCTGGTCTGATCATGTTTGATTGATTAGGGCTTGAGATCGGTAAGCTTCGATCGAGAGAATGAATGCTAGATCAGTCAGATCAGAAGCATTGAGAGATTGACGGTCAGATCGAGAGCCTTTGGGTTTATTTTGATCTGGACTTATTTCTTGGTTTATTTGGTTAGTGGACCAAATCGGTTTGAACCAGCTCATGGATGAGCGCATGGTTCAATGGTGATGTGGCATTTGTGATTGGGGTAAACCCAAGATCGCATATGGAGAAGTGGGATGCTATTTTTAGCACTTCTCAAACGTGGCCATGAACTCACGTCGCCCCTCTCTTGCCTCTTCACGCAATTGACGCCTCCTTGGGTTGTCATCGAGCGGCATTCTCGTGTGAGGAAGTCTAAGGCGACAAGAGAAAAACGCCAAGAAAGAAAAAGCTCTCTTTTCCCTTTTGCATTCGATCAGAGACACCTTGGACGACTCTTGCTAGCACAAGGGACGACAAGAAGGAGCCAAGACTCATCTTGTGTGTGACGATTTGGAGGAGATCTTCATTGCTCTCTTTCTTCCAAGGCGCCATCTAGAAATGGCAATGGTATGGATCGAATCACTTCTTTTACAATCGGTTTTTGTTAAGTTGATCATATGATACATGCTCATCGATCCATGAAACCCTAGTTTCCGCTGCCCCCTACTTTGATTGCGCCACTTTAGGGTTTTGCTCCCCCTCGAAGGGGACTCTTCAATAGGGTCGAACCCTAGACCTCCCACCTGGTCAAGCCTCTGCTGCATGCGCCTCTGCCATGTGTGCTTTGAACTCTTGTCAGATTAAAATACAATTTAATCTATCTAGACAAGATTGACTCGCAGGTCAATTACATTGTATAAATTAATTCAAATGCGATTCGCAGATCACAATAATAATAATTTACAATTAACCAGGCTCGCAGGCCCCAGCACAGCACACATTAAAAGGGCAACCCACATAAGATGAAATAGACATACATCATGGTATTCATTCATCATGTGATCCAATAACAAAATAAAATTTTTGAAAACCCCTTGGCACTTGTTGCATATAAGGATTATTCACATTGTGACAAGCAATCGAATATCCTAGTAGGGTCTGTCCAGTACATCCAATGTACCTATGAGTCTACATCTTATTCCATGCTCGAAGCATCCTATAAGATTAGAACACATATTAGTCTCAATCATATCAAGGCTGTCTCATGTTCACCAAGATATCTCGACTAAGGACTAAAGTGCATATCAGCCTAGCTGAACAGCATTGAGACATTATTCAGAAGTATACATATTGCAGCAGATAATGTAACAACCTGAATAACAACCATTGTAAAACCCCTAAAGCAAAGGGGGCCAAAACCCTAAGGGGGCGCATGATAATTTGCTAGGGTTTCAACAACAAAATCGCATATATGCTCATATGATCAACTTGTATAGATTGATTAGTTCAAGAAGGAGATCATACCAATGCCATCGATTGGATGGTGCCTTGGAAGCAAAGACGCAAATGCTCCTTCTCCAAAGGTGACGCACACAACAAACGAAGATGGCTTGCTCCTTTGAATCCTTTGTGCTAGCAAAGCGCTTCAAAGGGTCCTTGTCGTGTGAGGATGATGAGAGATCAAAATTGGCGAGGCTCAACTTCCTTCTCCTTTCGTCAAGTCTCTCTACACCAAAAGAGCATCGTTGGGATGAGAAGAGGCGAACGTTGAGACGTTATTTGGCGTTGAGGGGAGTGGCTAGTTATGACATTCCAAAAATAGAAGAAATGAAGCCATGCGCCCACAAACCAACCAAAACGCCTACAAGCATAGAACCAAGAGTTCACCCATGTGAACCGGTTCATGCCAAATCGTTCCAATTGAATTTGGTTCATAAACCAAATCAAACCAGCCCAAGCCATGGTCTAGATCTTATTGAACCAAATGGTTCAAGATCTAACCGTTCATCTTGTTGGGGTATGCCCTTAAGGCTAATGTTTGAGGCCTTGGGATTGTATCAGTATCATGTAATAAACTTTTATGTTTATAAAGGCATGGTTGTTATTCAGTTTGTTACATTGTCTGCTGCAATAAGTGTACTTCTGAATAATGTCTCAAAGCTGTTCAGCTAGGCTGACATGCAGTTATGTCCTTAGTCAAGATATCTTGGTGAACATGAGACAGCCTTGATATGATTGAGACTAATATGTGTTCTAATCTTATAGGATGCTTCGAGCATGGAATAAGATGTAGACTCATGGGTACATTGGATGTACTGGACAGACCCTACTAGGATATTCAATTGCTTGTCACAATGTGAATAATCCTTGATTGCAACAAGTGGCACATTTCCTCTGACTTGAGATCACTTGTGTTTCTAAATGATGATTGTCATTGTTTTGAGTTAGTTCAATATCATTTGAAATATAATGGTTATAGACTATCTTGGATGGTGAGCTTGAGTCAGGTTAGGGCACTAGTGATAGACATAGGATTGCCGTCTCCTTGTTTAAGGAGTGTGATGTTCTAAAGGGGCCCCCTGGATGAGATGATTGAGAAAAGTGTATGGCCATACCCAGGTGACTATGTTCATCTGATCTAATCATGCTCATCATATTGGAGTTACTAAAAGTCCCCTTCAAGGGGGAGCGCAAAAGGGGGTGAAACCCTAATAAAGGGGGCGCATGAAATATTATAGGGGTGTCACCCTCAAGACCGCATGTAGATCATATGATTAACTTGGTTATATTGCAAAGATCAAGTTGAGATCTATTACCATAGCCATGAGGAAGGAGGCGGCTTGGAAGCAAGAGGGCAAATGAGCTCTCCTCCAAAGAAGACGCACACAAGGATGATGAAGGCTTCCTCCTTGCGCAATTCTTGTGCTAGCAAAAATCACCAAGTTCTCCTTGCTGAAAGTCCCCAAGAGGGGCGGTGAAACCCTAATAGGCGCATATGGAATTCAGCGGAAGGGGTTTCTAGGGATCGAATGCATCTTATATAATCAACATTAAATCTTTTGTATGCAAGAAAGAAATCATACCGATGCCATTTCTAGATGGCGTCTTGGAAGCAGAAAGCGAAATGGCTTTCCTCCAGAGATGACGCACACAAGATGAGAAAGACTTTCTCCTTGTCGATCTTTGTGCTAGCAAAGCTCTCCAAGAGTCCCAATCCGTGAAGGGAGATGAGATAACCTGCTTGGCGAAAAACTTCTTCTACTCCTCGTCCGCCTTCACCACACGAGAATACTTGTGACGAGAGGAAGGGGCGAGAGCAAGAATAGGAGAGCGCAAGTGGCGACATGAGACGTGTGAACATGGCTTCTAAAAATAGTAAGCCACTTCTTCATGCGACCATGAACATTTCCCAATCGCAAATTGTTCTCTATTTGAACCAAGCGCTCTTTAATGAGCCAGTTCAATTTTGGTTCGGTTTAAGAACCAAGCCAAGCAATCCAGTCTAGATCTAAATTAAACCCTAAGGCTCCAGATCTAACCGTTGATCTCTTGATGCTCTTGATCTCATCAATCTAGCATCCAATCTCTCAATCGAAGCTTACCGATCTCAAGCCCCAATCAATCAAACATGATCAGACCAGATCTCACTTACAATCAGAGATTAAATCCCTTTAAACTGAACTCAAACAATTCAGTCCACACGATCTGACTTAAGTAAGCCATATCATCAAATTGTGCGACCCTAAGGGTTTCCTTTAAATGTCGGTAACGATAACTCACGTTATCACGATCAGTGAGGGGTATCTAGCAACACATCACTGTCTCCCGATATAAAGGAAAGAGTCTTCCAAGACTACACCCAAAAACAGCACAAGTGTGAATCAACTTCACTAGGCATACATATGTCCTTTGCCACTGGATGTTCTTATTGGACAAGCGTGTCAAGCTTGTAACTCCAATATGATGAGCATGATTAGATCAGATGATCACTGTCACCTGGGTATGGCCATACACTTTCTCAATCATCTCATCCAGGGGGCCCCTTAAGAACATCACACTCCTTAAACAAGGAGACGGCAATCCTTTGTCTATCACTAGTGCCCTAACCTGACTCAAGTTCATTATCCAAGATAGTCTATAATCATTATGTTTCAAATGATATTGAACTACCTCAAAACAATGACAATCATCATTTAGAAACACAAGTGATCTCAAGTCAGAGGAAATGTGCCACTTGTCGCAATCAAGGAATATTCACATTGTGACAAACAATTGAATATCCTAGTAGGGTCTGTCCAGTACATCCAATGTACCCATGAGTCTACATCTTATTCCATGCTCGAAGCATCCTATAAGATTAGAACACATATTAGTCTCAATCATATCAAGGCTGTCTCATGTTCACCAAGATATCTCGACTAAGGACTTTACTGCATGTCAGCCTAGCTGAACAGCTTTGAGACATTATTCAGAAGTACACTTATTACAGCAGACAAGGTAACAACCTGAATAACAACCATGCCTTTATAAACATAAGAGTTTATTACATGATACTGATACATTCCCAAGGCCTCAAACATTAGGCTTAAGGGCATACCCCAACAATCTCCAACTTGCACTTAATCTAATGGTTGAGAAATCTCAAACCCATGTTATTACAGTGCTTCTCATGCTTCTGCTGCGCCAGAGGCTTGGTAAGCGGGTCTGCCAGATTGTCATCTGTATGAACCTTGCAGACTTTGATCTCGCCGCGATCTATGATCTCCCTGATCAAGTGAAACCGTCTCTGTATGTGCTTGGACTTCTGGTGCGACCGTGGTTCCTTTGCTTGTGCGATTGCCCCAGTGTTATCACAGAAGATAACCAAAGGATCTGCACTCGAAGGAACAACACCAAGTTCTCTCACGAACTTACGAATCCACACTGCCTCCTTGGATGCTTCCGAGGCTGCAACATACTCGGCTTCTGTTGTGGAATCAGCAACAGTTGACTGTTTGAAACTCTTCCACACCACTGCTCCTCCATTCAAGCTAAAAACATAGCCTGATTGCGATCGGAAATCATCCTGGTCAGACTGGAACGAAGCATCAGTATATCCTTCAATACTGAGTTCTTCCTGACCACCATATATCAAGAACATATCTTTGGTCCTCCGCAGATATTTTAAGATGTTCTTGACTGCAATCCAGTGTGCCTGACCTAGATTACTTTGGAACCGACTGGTCACGCTTAACCCGTAAGCAACGTCTGGGCGAGTACACAACATCGCATACATAATGGATCCAATAGCCGAAGCATAAGGCGTATTGTCCATTTCATCTTTCTCAGTCTGTGTTTGTGGACACTGACTCTTCGAAAGATTCAGACCATGTCTGACTGGAAGATATCCTCGTTTAGAATTCTCTAAATGAAATCTCTCCAGGACTTTATCGATGTAAGTACTCTGGCACAACCCGAGAAGCCTCTTAGATCTATCCCTGTAGATCTTCACACCTAACACATAGGCTGCTTCTCCTAGATCTTTCATTTGGAAACATTTCCTTAACCATGCCTTAACCGCATGCATTTCAGGAATGTCGTTTCCAATGATCAAGATATCATCGACGTAGAGGACTAGGAAAGTAATCACGCTCCCACTAAACCTCTTATATACACACGGGTCATCCTCGTTCTTGATGAAACCAAATTCAGTGACTGATTCATCAAAACGAATGTTCCAGCTTCTTGATGCCTGCTTAAGTCCATAAATAGACTTCTTTAACTTGCATATCTTATGACGATCTGATGGATCAGTGAAACCTTCTGGTTGTGTCATGTACACATCCTCATCCAGATTTCCATTCAGGAAAGCTGTTTTCACATCCATTTGCCAAATCTCATAATCATAATATGCAGCTATCGCGAAAAGAATCCGAATAGACTTAAACATAGCTACAGGTGAGAAAGTTTCATCATAATCTATCCCGTAGATTTGTTTGAAACCTTTCGCAACTAGCCTGCCTTTATAGGTAACCACGTTACCATCCATGTCAATCTTCTTCTTGAAGATCCATTTACAGCCTATAGGGATTACTCCCGGAGGCGGATCAACCAAATCCCAGACTTGGTTATCTGACATGGAGTCCATCTCGGCGCGCATAGCTTCAAGCCATCTCGCTGACTCCGGTCCACTGACCGCATCCGCATAAGTGAGGGGTTCATCATTATCAATGATGTAGACTCCGTCATAGCGCTCAGGCTGTCGACGAATCCTTCCCGATCTTCGCGGTTCCCGTGATATTTGAGCCTCAGGTTGTTCAATATCCTGATCTACCGGCTCAGGCTCATCCAACTGTGCTTGATCACTTTGTCCTTCCTCTGGATTCTCATCCAGCTTTATTTCTCTCCCACTGGCCTCTTGCAGAAGAAACTCCTTCTCAAGAAATATGGCCGTCCGAGCAACAAATACCTTGTTCTCTTTGGGATCGAAGAAATAATAACCCTTAGTTTCCTTAGGGTAACCGACAAAGATACATTTGTCAGATCTGCTCTCTAGTTTCCCAGAGGCGAGCTTTTTGACATAAGCCTCGCAGCCCCAGATCCTGATAAATGTCAAGCTCGGCTGTTTCCCATACCATAATTCATATGGGGTCTTAGAATCGGCCTTGGATGGCACTCGGTTTAGTACTTTTGCAGCTGTTTCTAGTGCAAAACCCCAAAAGGAATATGGAAGAGTAGCCTGACTCATCATAGAACGAACCATATCAAGTAACGTTCTATTTCTCCTCTCGGACACACCATTCCATTGCGGTGTTCCTGGCGGAGTGAGCTGTGAGATAATCCCACACTCCTTTAAATAGTCAGTAAACGCATGACTTAGGTATTCTCCACCTCGATCTGAGCGAAGTGCCTTGATATTTCGGCCTAGCTGATTTTGTACTTCATTCTTGAACTCTTTGAACTTGTCAAAAGATTCACTTTTATGTCTCATTAAATAGACATACCCATATCTACTGAAATCATCAGTAAAGGTAATGAAGTACTGATAGCCACCTCTGGCATGTTTACTAAATGGCCCACACACATCACTGTGTATAAGGTCAAGTAAACCTGAAGCCCTTTGACCTTTGTGAGGAAAAGGTGACTTCGTCATTTTACCCATTAAACAAGCCTTGCATGTATCAATCTCCTCATAGGAGAATGATCCCAGCAGTCCAAGATCATGCAACCGCTTAATGCATTTTTCGTTAATATGGCCTAAACGACTATGCCATAGCAAGGTGCTGCCATCAGCATTCTTGGCTTTCTTAATATCAATTTTCTGTATAGAACATTCCATGTCCAACATGTATAACCCATTGTTAATTGAACCAGTTGCATAAACAATATTATCATAAGATAAAACACACTTTGAAATATTGCATTCAAAGGAAAATCCTTTCCTGACAAGAGCAGGAATGGAGATAATATTCTTAGTAATGCTGGGAACAAAGTAACAATTGTCTAGTTCCAATACAATTCCAGATGGTAAAGAAATGAAATAGTCTCCTACAGCAACAGCAGCAACCCGTGCCCCATTTCCAACGCGTAGGTCCACCTCATGCTGTCCCACCTGTCTTCTTCTCTTGAGTTCCTGCACATTTGAACAAATGTGAACTCCAAATGCAGTGTCCAACACCCATGATATAGAAGAAGAAAACATGACCTCAGTCACATAAATACCTGAGCCAGAAGCGAAGCTTCCCCTCTTATCTCCTTGGAGCGCTTTACAGTCCTTTTTCCAGTGACCTAGCTGGCCACAATGGAAACACCTGTATTCCTTGGACCGCTTCACCTTCTGCTTCAGAGCCTTGCTGTAGCTCTTGACAGGGGCTTTGCCCTTCTTCCCCTTCTTCTTGTTCCTGGATGGAACCATTAAGACAGAGGTCGAAGGCTTTCCCTTCAGAGTCTCCTCAGTAGTGAGGAGCATATTCAGCAGCTCTGCCGGAGTACAATCGATTTTGTTCATATTAAAATTAATAATGAACGCGTCGAATGAAGGCGGGAGAGACTGCAGAATAATATCCACAGCAAGCTCCTGGTTGATGGTATGCCCCAGTTTCTCTAGAGCTTCCTTGTGCCCAATCATCTTGAGCACGTGAGCTCCTACTGGGCTCCCTTCAGCCAGTTTGCTCTGAAAGAAGAGCTTCGTCAAATTATAGCGTTCAGTCCTCGCCTGTGCAGCATACAACATCTTGAGGTTTGCTATCATGTCTATAGCAGACATATCCTCATGCTGACGCTGCAGCGGGTGGCGTCATAGACGCTAACATCAGGCAAGCGACATCAATGCTATCATTGACGTGCTTTTCATAGGCTTCCCGAACCGCCCTTGCGGCGTTCGGAGCGGGCTGAGGCGGTATCGCCGTCTCGAGGACATACAGTTTCCTCTCTGCCTTAAGAATAATCTTAAGGTGTCCAAACCAGTCAGAGAAGTTCGGCCCAGCAAACTTCTCCCTTTCCAGTAGGGATCGCACATTGAAGTTCATGGTGTTCGTTGCTGCAGGTATCTACAACAATGCAAGAACAGCAAGGTCAGTATCAATGTTAAGAATCAATCAGGACTTAAGAAAGATTCTTTTTCTCACTATTTTATCTGACTGAAAAATCCATTAAACAGTCCGAAAGAGTAAACACTCTTTTAGTGAGATGGGATCCAGATTTCATACTTGGTCTCCGCGTCCCGCTCAGGCGAGATAAGATGCATAGAGAGTACAAGCACTAATCTCTGGTAGGCTGTCCAAGCCAATCGCCAACCCCTGCGATTCCCCTTCATCTGGGCAGTCCAGCAGACTGTGCCAACTGAGTTGGTACAACACAATCTCTGACCCCACAGATGGCTGCCCCCATGTGCTACCATATGCGCCACATATGTAGCCTACATGGTCAAGCTGACCCGACCTACTCCCTGGACCACCATGTGCTATGCTGAGCAACGAGAAGGGATAAATCCCTACTCTGTAACACACAGGTGTAATCCCACACCGTCTGAAGATAGATGGACGTGCCCACTGAGTGGGTACAACACGGCTCCAACGATAGTCAGAACAGTGAGGTTTCGCGTCAGAAGGCTTACGAGCTTGATATTTAAGCGTTGGATTTTATCGGTCTATTATCTTCTTCACTATCATGCAATTCCTATGGTGATAGCAGAAGATAAATTAAAACATGCTGTTCTACTTATATAAACAATAAAAGAAAGCATGGATCTTATGTGGTAAAAGCCCATAACCTAAGTAAGACCTTAATTAACTTAAGTCTTCACTTGCTTTTTCTTCATGGGGCTTTTGCTGCTCATCTGGCCCAGACCAGGGCCCAAGCGCCATCTGCAGCTCTGGTGCGCCCACCAGGAATATGCGCCAGGTCCTAGGGTCGAACCCTAGACCTCCCACCTGGTCAAGCCACTTGCTGCATGCGCCTCTGCCAAGTGTGCTCTGTGCTCTTGTCTAATTAAATTACAAATTTAACTATCTAGACAAGATTGACACGCAGGTCAATTACATTTTATAAATTAAACCAATGTGATGCGCAGATCACAATTTAAAATTAATTTACAAAATTAACCAGGTACGCAGGCCCCAGCACAGCACACATTAAACTTGGGCAGCCCACATAAGATTAAATAAACATACACATGGCATCGATTAACATGTGATCCAATCATTAAAATAAAATTTTTGAAAAACCCCATGGGCTTCAATTTTATTTTGCTTATGTGCCCTACAACCTTACAACGGTCCATTACTAGGGATCCACTCATCCAACCTAGTCAGATCCACTGCCCTTGCATGCACCAAGTCCTAACTGACTTGAGTCGACCATAGGGTCAACTATGCATGCGCCAGGGCTGAACGACCACAATGAGGTCTGGCAAGCGGGTGTGACCCCGGGCCTAACTCATGTGCGTTCATCGGTTGTCTCAATCAGACATCGCTACACGCCTGTCTGCAGTCGACCTGTAGCCACCACGTGCTTGCGCACAGGTGCTACCTGGTCAAC
This sequence comes from Costus lasius, assembly GCA_027563935.2. Lineage (NCBI taxonomy): Eukaryota > Viridiplantae > Streptophyta > Magnoliopsida > Zingiberales > Costaceae > Costus > Costus lasius. The sequence continues at coordinate 23,994,322 of CM050454.1, read as the reverse complement.
CCATCAAGGCTGTCAGATGGTCTGATCAGACTTTTGGATCCAACCTAGGGGGTGACATCAACCCTAATAACCCGTCTAAGGGTTTACTGCAAGGCCTTAGATCTAGAGTGTGTCGCGCATGTCAAGTAGTTTTGAAGAAAACATAAAGCATGCGCCAACAACATGCGCCAAGAAAACATTCATCAAGATTCGAATATGCAAACTTAACATGTAACTTTCGCATGTAGGTTAGATCTAAGCATATAATCGCAAACAAGGATCACAAAAGGTTAAGCAATCATAAAAAGATGCATAGAACCTAGGCTCTGATACCAATTGAAAGTCCCCAAGAGGGGCGGTGAAACCCTAATAGGCGCATATGGAATTCAGCGGAAGGGGTTTCTAGGGATCGAATGCATCTTATATAATCAACATTAAATCTTTTGTATGCAAGAAAGAAATCATACCGATGCCATTTCTAGATGGCGTCTTGGAAGCAGAAAGCGAAATGGCTTTCCTCCAGAGATGACGCACACAAGATGAGAAAGACTTTCTCCTTGTCGATCTTTGTGCTAGCAAAGCTCTCAAAGAGTCCCAATCCGTGAAGGGAGATGAGATGACCTGCTTGGCGAAAAACTTCTTCTACTCCTCGTCCGCCTTCACCACACGAGAATACTTGTGACGAGAGGAAGGGGCGAGAGCAAGAATAGGAGAGCGCAAGTGGCGACATGAGACGTGTGAACATGGCTTCTAAAAATAGTAAGCCACTTCTTCATGCGACCATGAACATTTCCCAATCGCAAATTGTTCTCTATTTGAACCAAGCGCTCTTTAATGAGCCGGTTCAATTTTGGTTCGGTTTAAGAACCAAGCCAAGCAATCCAGTCTAGATCTAAATTAAACCCTAAGGCTCCAGATCTAACCGTTGATCTCTTGATGCTCTTGATCTCATCGATCTAGCATCCAATCTCTCAATCGAAGCTTACCGATCTCAAGCCCCAATCAATCAAACATGATCAGACCAGATCTCACTTACAATCAGAGATTAAATCCCTTTAAACTGAACTCAAACAATTCAGTCCACACGATCTGACTTAAGTAAGCCATATCATCAAATTGTGCGACCCTAAGGGTTTCCTTTAAATGTCGGTAACGATAACTCACGTTATCACGATCAGTGAGGGGTATCTAGCAACACATCACTGTCTCCCGATATAAAGGAAAGAGTCTTCCAAGACTACACCCAAAAACAGCACAAGTGTGAATCAACTTCACTAGGCATACATATGTCCTTTGCCACTGGATGTTCTTATTGGACAAGCGTGTCAAGCTTGTAACTCCAATATGATGAGCATGATTAGATCAGATGATCACTGTCACCTGGGTATGGCCATACACTTTCTCAATCATCTCATCCAGGGGGCCCCTTAAGAACATCACACTCCTTAAACAAGGAGACGGCAATCCTTTGTCTATCACTAGTGCCCTAACCTGACTCAAGTTCATTATCCAAGATAGTCTATAATCATTATGTTTCAAATGATATTGAACTACCTCAAAACAATGACAATCATCATTTAGAAACACAAGTGATCTCAAGTCAGAGGAAATGTGCCACTTGTCGCAATCAAGGAATATTCACATTGTGACAAACAATTGAATATCCTAGTAGGGTCTGTCCAGTACATCCAATGTACCCATGAGTCTACATCTTATTCCATGCTCGAAGCATCCTATAAGATTAGAACACATATTAGTCTCAATCATATCAAGGCTGTCTCATGTTCACCAAGATATCTCGACTAAGGACTTTACTGCATGTCAGCCTAGCTGAACAGCTTTGAGACATTATTCAGAAGTACACTTATTACAGCAGACAAGGTAACAACCTGAATAACAACCATGCCTTTATAAACATAAGAGTTTATTACATGATACTGATACATTCCCAAGGCCTCAAACATTAGGCTTAAGGGCATACCCCAACACTTGCGTGTGTCGAAGTCAAGAGATGCTTGGCCGAACTCTCTTCTCGTCAAGGAAGAAGCTCTTTCTCCTCTCAAGCCAAGGCGACAATCAAATTCAATTCACCATCATCATTTAGGCGTTTTTCAAGTGATGGCATTTCATGACTTCCAAATATGGCAAGTCATGAAGCCATGCGCTCACCCATAAGAAAACCGCCCAAATATGATTGAGCCTTGAACCATGCGTTCACATATGTGAACCGGTTCAAGCTAATTCAATTCAATTCAATTCGGTCCAAAGACCAAACCAAACCGGCCCATGGTCTAGATCTCTCTGAACCAAAATGGCTCAAGATCTAACCGTTCATCTCATGATGTTCCTGATCTCACCGATCTAGAATCATCTCTCTTGATCGAAGCTTACCGATCTCAAGCCCCAATCAATCAAACATGATCAGACCAGATCTCACTTACAATCAGAGTTTAAACTCCTTTAAACTGAACCCAAAGAATTCAGTCCACACGATCAGACTTAAGTAAGCCATATCATCAAGTTGTGCGACCCTAAGGGTTTCCTCTAAATGTCGGTAACGATAACTTACATTATCACGATCAGTGAAGGGTATCTAGCAACACATCACTGTCTCCCGATATAAAGGAAAGAGTCTTCCAAGACTACTCCCAAACCACAGCACAAGTGTGAATCCACTTCACTAGGCATACATTTTTCCTTTGCCACTGGATGTTCTTATTGGACAAGCATGTCAAGCTTGTTATTCCAATATGATGAGCATGATTAGATCAGATGTTCATAGTCACCTGGGTATGGCCATACACTATCTCAATCATCCCATCTAGGGGGCCCCTATAGAACATCACACTCCAATTAAGGAGATGGCAATCCTTTATCTATCACTAGTGCCCTAACCTGACTCAAGATCATTATCCAAGATAGTCTATAATCATTATGTTTCAAATGATATTGAACTACCTCAAAACAATGACAATCATCATTTAGAAACACAAGTGATCTCAAGTCAGAGGACATGTGCCACTTAGTGCAAACAAGGATTATTCACATTGTGACAAGTAATTGAATATCCTAGTAGGGTCTGTCCAGTACATCCAATGTACCCATGAGTCTACATCTTATTCCATGCTCGAAGCATCCTATAAGATTAGAATACATATTAGTCTCAATTATATCAAGGCTGTCTCATGTTCACCAAGATATCTCGACTAAGGACTTTATAGCATGTCAGCCCAGCTGAACAGCTTTGAGACATTATTCAGAAGTACACTAATTGCAGCAGAGAAGGTAACAACCTGAATAATAACCATGCCTTTATAAACACAAGAGTTTATTACATGATACTGATACAATCCCAAGGCCTCAAACATTAGCCTTAAGGGCATACCCCAACAATCTCCCACTTGCACTTAATCTAATGGTTGAGAAATCTCAAACCCATATTATTACAGTGCTTCTCATGCTTCTGCTGCGCCAGAGGCTTGGTAAGCGGGTCAGCTAGATTGTCATCTGTATGAACCTTCCATATTTTGATCTCGCCACGATCAATGATCTCCCGGATCAAGTGAAACCGTCTATGTATGTGCTTGGACTTCTGGTGCGACCGTGGTTCCTTTGCTTGTGCGATTGCTCCAGTGTTATCACAGAAGATAACCAAAGGATCTGCACTCGAAGGAACGACACCAAGTTCTCTCACGAACTTACGAATCCACACTGCCTCCTTGGATGCTTCCGAGGCTGCAACATACTCGGCTTCTGTTGTGGAATCAGCAACAGTTGACTGTTTGAAACTCTTCCACACCACTACTCCACCATTCAAGCTAAAAACATAGCCTGATTGCGATCGGAAATCATCCTGGTCCGACTGGAACGAAGCGTCAGTATATCCTTCTATACTGAGTTCTTCCTGACCACCATATATCAAGAACATATCTTTGGTCCTCCGCAGATATTTTAAGATGTTCTTGACTGCAATCCAGTGTGCCTGTCCTGGATTACTTTGGAAACGACTGGTTACGCTTAACCCGTAAGCGACGTCAGGGCGAGTACACAACATCGCATACATAATGGACCCAATAGCCGAAGCATAAGGCGTATTGTCCATTTCATCTTTCTCAGTCTGTGTTTGTGGACACTGACTCTTCGAAAGATTCAGACCATGTCTGACTGGAAGATATCCTCTTTTAGAATTCTCTAAATGGAATCTCTCCAGGACTTTATCGATGTAAGTACTCTGGCACAGCCCGAGAAGCCTCTTAGATCTATCCCTGTAGATCTTTACACCTAACACATAGGCTGCTTCTCCTAAATCTTTCATCTGAAAACATTTTCCTAACCATACTTTAACAGCATGCAGTTCAGGAACATCGTTTCCAATGATTAAGATATCATCGACGTAGAGGACTAGGAATGTAATTACGCTCCCACTAAACCTCTTATATACACACGGGTCATCCTCGTTCTTGATGAAGCCAAACTCAGAGATTGATTCATCAAAACGAATATTCCAGCTTCTTGATGCTTGTTTAAGTCCATAAATGGACTTCTTTAACTTGCATATTTTATGACGATCTGATGGATTAGTGAAACCTTCAGGTTGTGTCATATACACATCCTCATTAAGATTTCCATTAAGGAAAGCTGTCTTCACATCCATCTGCCAGATCTCATAATCGTAATATGCAGCTATCGCGAAAAGAATCCGAATAGACTTGAACATGGCTACAGGAGAGAAAGTTTCATCATAATCTATCCCGTAGATTTGTTTGAAACCTTTCGCAACTAGCCTGCCTTTATAGGTAACCACGTTACCATCCATGTCAATCTTCTTCTTGAAGATCCATTTACAGCCTATAGGGATTACTCCCAGAGGCGGATCAACCAAATCCCAGACTTGGTTATCTGACATGGAGTCCATTTCGGCTCGCATAGCTTCAAGCCATCTAGCTGACTCCGGTCCACTGACCGCATCCGCATAAGTGAGGGGTTCATCATTATCAATGATGTAGACTCCATCATAGCGCTTAGGCTGTCGACGGATCCTTCCCGATCTTCGCGGTTCCCGTGATATCTGAGCCTCAGGTTGTTCAATAACCTGTTCTACCGGCTCAGGCTCATCCATCTGTGCTTGACTACTTTGTCCTTCATCTGGATTCTCATCCAGCTTTATTTCTCTCCCACTGGCCTCTTGCAGAAGAAACTCCTTCTCAAGAAAAATGGCCGTCCGAGCAACAAATACCTTGTTCTCTTTGTGATTGTAGAAATAATAACCCTTAGTTTCCTTAGGGTAACCGACAAAGAAGCATTTCTCAGATCTGCTCTCCAGTTTCCCAGAGGCGAGCTTTTTGACATAAGCCTCGCAACCCCAGATCTTAATAAATGTCAAGCTAGGCTGTTTCCCATACCATAACTCATATGGAGTCTTTGAAACTGCCTTGGATGGCACTCGGTTTAGTACCTTTGCAGCTGTCTCCAGTGCAAATCCCCAAAAGGAGTAAGGAAGAGTAGCCTGACTCATCATAGAACGAACCATGTCAAGCAACGTTCTATTTCTCCTCTCGGACACACCATTCCATTGCGGTGTTCCTGGCGGAGTGAGCTGTGAGATAATCCCACACTCTTTCAGATAGTCAGTAAACGCATGACTCAAGTATTCTCCACCTCGATCAGAACGAAGTGCTTTGATATTTCGGCCTAGCTGATTCTGTACTTCATTTTTGAACTCTTTGAACTTGTCAAAAGATTCACTCTTATGTCTCATCAAATAGACATAACCATACCTACTGAAATCATCAGTAAAGGTAATGAAGTACTGATAGCCACCTCTGGCATGTTTACTAAATGGCCCACACACATCACTGTGTATAAGGTCAAGTAAACCTGAAGCCCTTTGACCTTTGTTAGGAAAAGGAGACTTCGTCATTTTACCCAATAAACAAGCTTTGCATGTATCAATCTCCTCATAGGAGAATGATCCCAGCAGTCCATGATCATGCAACCGCTTAATGCGCTTCTTGTTAATATGGCCTAAACGACTATGCCATAACAAGGTGCTGTGTAAGATCCAAGGATCTTAAGTCCTAGTAAGCATTATTTTGAATTAAATAAAATTATTGACTGTGATATTTTTCTATGTATTGGTTGTTAATTTATTGTAAATTAATTAGAGATTATTTGTTTAATTATTGGCTGTTAATTTATGATAAATTATTATTGGTTGTTCATGATAAATTAATTAGGATTTATGGGTTGTAAATTGTAAGTTAATTAATTAGAGCTTGTAAGTTAATTAATTAGATCTTATTGGTTAATTAAACCCTTATTGGATGTTAATTAGACCTTATTGGATTTTTGTTAAGTTAATGGTTGAATTAATGGGTTATTGGGTTTAAACTAATTGGGTTTTAAAATTCAAATTATTAATTAAATGGATTAAACCCGATTTGAATTAATGGGTTAATGGGTTAAGAGTTAAAAACCGAAAATTCAAATTGATATTTCGGTTAGGGTAGAGTTTTGGCGATTTTGGCTTGGAAGGAAACCTTGGGCGACGGCTTGAAGAACTTGGTGACTTCTTGAGGAACTTAGGCGATTTCCTTGAAGGCTTGGACGATTTTCCTCTTCCTTCTCTCTCGGAGTCTTTGGTGTTGGAGGTGTTTCCTTTCCTTTGGTGGCGATTCTTGGTAGAACTTCAAGCCTTAGACGAATTGTTTTTGGAGAGTTTTTCACCTTGTGTTCTCGGTTAAGAGGTGAGTGGAATGTCTTGTTTGACCTATGAACTTAGTTGTGTTAATTGATATATTGAATGGATTGGAAATTTTGGAAATTTTACCATGTTAAAACCGTAATTATGCAAAGTGTATGTAAGGTATGAAAACCGAATTTAGGGCATTGTTATTCATGAGAACCGAATTGTATTTCTCCCTGAAAACCTAATTTTCCATGTAAACCGAATTGATCTTGATAATTGTTATGAAAACCGAATTTAGATGTTAATTATGAAAACCGAATTGATCTTGATAATTGGTATGAAAACCGAATTTTGATGTTAATTATGAAAACCGAAATAATCTTGATAATTGTTATGAAAACTGAAATTTTGATTTAATTATGAAAACCGAAATCTTGATGATTATTTAACCGAAAATTTGTATGAAATTTAAGGTGTTTTTATAGAGAATTTTGGTAGCATTAAATCATTGAATTTTGAGTATGAAATCCTTGTTATCTAGATATATTTTTAGTATGAATTTTGAGTATTAAATCAGTGATTTTATCCCGTTAGTAAGAATACATGTTTTACATTTTATGTTGATTTTATGGATACTTGTTAACTGCAATGTTGAGAAATTGTTTGAGAAATTTGGGTGATAACCTAGTGAGGTTTGACTGAACTAATTAGCATGAAACCTAAGGACCACACTACTTTATATGATTGTTAATATTATGTAATTATGTGATTTTAATATTAGGTTTATGTGATTTTTTTTGGAATATTATGTTGTTATGTGATTTGTGAACATTATATGGTTATGTGACTTTTGAAAATTATGTGGTTATGGGAATTTTGAATATTATGTGTTATGTGTTGGTTAGGACTATGGCTAAGTGTAACCGTGTACTCATAGGATAGTCCTTATGTGATATGTGAAGGGTTAGATTTCAGCCCTATATTTGATATGTGAGGGGGTTGATGTTCAGCCTGCCTATTATGATGGGGGTTGATGTTCAGCCTGCCTGATATGATTTTTGTGATGACTATCCTAGAGTCTAGTTGACACTTAGGAGTCCACCTTTGTGAAATATGTTCACCTATGTGAAATATGAAATAAGATGTGTCTGTTGTCCAGTAGGAACCTTTTGGGAGAACGGGTTTTGACGCAAAGTGCCATGTCTTGGTCGGACAGGGGCCACCTCTTGATGTCATTACTCTTTTATGTGTTGGGGTGATATAAGACGCAAAGTGCCATGTCTTGATCAGACAGGGGCCACCTCTTGATGTCATCACTCGGTTTATGATGTTGGGTGTGTGGAGCAAAGTGCCACGCCGTGACTGGCGGGGGCCACCTCTTGAATCTACACACAATCCATCGATATGTTATGGGGTGATAGAGCAAAGTGCCACGTCGTGACCTGGCGGGGGCCACCTCTTGATTCTACTCACTATCCATGTTTATGTGTTGCACGAGATTTTGCAGCTCCCAGTGCTTTGGCCAAGCCGGGTTAGACCATATTGGTCACTACTGAATATGCTGGACAACTAGGTTAATTAAGTATGGTGTGTTTAGTTGGTTTAGAATATATGTGTTTAATTGGGTTAGAGTAAAACTCTAGAACCTGAATTTGTAATATGCTAGTGTGTACATTTAACTGTCTATATGACTTCTGTTTCTTTATTTTGTTATATGTTGACATAATGTTCCTGTTAAAGATTTTTAAAATAATCTGCCTATATTTTTGAATGTATGTTCTGGATGGTCGATTTAGACTATCCACTCACTGGGCTGTGTAGCTCACCCCTCACTATTTTCAGGCATAGAGCAGGGGCGCATGTCTTGAGTGCTTTGGCGTGGATAATTATGCTGTTTGCTGTTTTAAGAATTTTTATGCTTAATTCTTGGGGCCGGTTGTGGCCTTAACATAAATTATATGAACTATGTGAATCATGAGACTATGTGAACTATGTGAATTATGTTGCCGGTTATGGCAGTCTTATGAGTTTGATTTTTGTGTCACCGCGGGCTTCAGCCTGGTTTCGGTGTTTGATATGAGTTTATAAAATCGATTTTGTGATTTTGTTGTGAATTTCGGTTTATGGTGTATTCTTTGTAATCGGTTTTGATATATCTGTAACTTGCATATGTCTAGTGCAAGTATTGCCTGGTGGCAGGTACCTTTTTGGATTTTATGGTTTTGATACGGATTTAATATAGCTGTGGATTTGATATAACTGTTGCCTTGCATATGTCTAGTGCAAGAATTGCGTGGTGGCAGGTACCCTTATGAGATTTATGAGATTTGAGTTTTGTGAATTTGTATGTATGAATTTATGGAAATTTTTCAGATCGTGTTTTCTTGAACACGGTTTTACCTAGCATATGATCGATCTTATATGAAACATCCTGTATCATTTGTGAATTGTGCCATTTGTTTGGGGTTAAGAATGTGGGATGTTATAGAATGGTATCAGAGCAGTTGGCTAGCTAAAACTTAGTTCGGGGGAAAACATGTTTGTGTATTGCTAGACACCTGATAGGTTTATGTTTGATTTCCTTACTGTGGTTGTGAGTGAATTCCAGAAACTGGGTCCTAGCTCATTTTATGGAGGCTCAGAATCCAGTAATGCCGAGAACTGGCAGTTATGCTTGGAAAAGATTTTCCAAGTTATGCGTTGCTCGGACGAAGATAAGTTATGTTTGACCACCTATATGATGCGTGCTGACGCAGATGAGTGGTGGAAAGGCGTGGTGAGACTTGCCGAAGAAAGACATGAGACTGTAGATTGGCCTTACTTCTTGTCTCGATTCAACGAGAAGTACTTCCCTGATAGCTTGGTGGAGGACCGAGAGGTGGAATTTATTCACCTGGAGCAGGGTGATATGACTGTGGACCAGTATGAATTACAGTTCACGAAATTGGGAAAGTATGCTCCTCATCTGATAAACACTGAAAAGAGGAGAGCTACCAAGTTTCTCAAAGGTCTCAGATGGGACATTAGAGAGCAGGTTGGTGCTCAACATTTGGAGACCTATGTTGAGACTGTTGGGCGAGCACGCACCATTGAGAGATACATAGCTAAGAGGAGTTCTCATGTCGCTGTGGCAGTGGTTCCTACAGCTGAGGCGGCGGCTCCTCAGTATGGCAGTGGCGGCAAGGGTAAGAAGTACCCTAAGCATAAGGACTACAAGAAGAGCAGGTATAAGCCTTACTCCTACAAGGCACCGCAGCAGCCCAGGGATGCACCGCAGTAGTTCAGGGATGCCAGGGATGTAAGAAACGGTATCACTTGTAGTTATTGTGGGCTCAAGGGACATCTAGTGAAAGACTGTCATAAGAAGAATGGCGTGTGCTTCAGGTGTAAGAAACCAGGGCACATGGTCAGAGACTGCAAAGAGCCTGAGATACAGCCTAGAGGCGCAGATAAGCCTACAGTCCAGACACGAGTTTATGCTGTGGCTGAGAAGGATACACGAGCTTCCCGATCCGTTGTGGAAGGTACTTTATTTGTATTTGATCAGTTAGCTCGCATTCTATTTGATCCCGGTGCAAATCTGTCTTTTGTATCTGTTAGATTTGCTGCATGTTTACCTGTGTTACCTAAGGTGATGAATTATGTTGTGTCTGTGAGTACTCCCTTAGGAAAGTCATTGTCTACAGACACTGTGTGTGCTGACTGTGTGGTACATGTAGAGGGTTATGAGTTTCTAGTGGATCTAATCCTCTTAGACATGCAAGACTATGATGTCATTCTAGGTATGGATTGGTTGTCCTCCCATCATGCCTCTGTGGATTGCTTTGAGAAAGTAATCACTTTAAATCTGCTAGATGGGAATCGGCTTTTTGTGAGAGGTCTAGTGTCAGACCAAGGACCGTATGTGATATCTTTCCTGCAGGCCAGGAAATTACTGGCTAGTGGATGCAAGGGTTATCTTGCGCATGTTAAGGTGCAGGATGATTCTACTTCTGATTTGACTCAGATGGCGGTGGTGAAAGAATTTCCTGATGTGTTCTCTGAAGAATTTTCAGGCTTGCCACCGATTAGAGAAGTAGAGTTTGGCATTGAGTTGGCGCCAGGTACGGCACCTATCTCCAGAGCTCCTTATCGCATGGCTACTTCAGAGCTGGCCGAGCTTAAGAAACAACTGGAGGAATTGCTAGAGAAAGGGTATATTCGGCCTAGTGCTTCTCCCTGGGGAGCGCCTGTGCTATTTGTAAAGAAGAAAGATGGAACCCTGAGGATGTGTATAGACTACAGGCAATTGAACCAAGTGACTATCAAGAATAAGTATCCTCTTCCTAGAATTGATGATCTATTTGATCAATTACAGGGAGCGACAGTGTTCTCTAAGATTGATCTGAGATCAGGATATTATCAGCTTAGAGTCAAGGATGAGGATATATTTAAGACTGCTTTCAGGACCAGGTATGGGCATTTCAAATTTTTAGTTATGCCTTTTGGACTGACGAATGCACCTGCTGTTTTCATGGATTTGATGAACAGGGTATTCCATGAATTGCTTGACTCTTGTGTGGTAGTCTTTATAGACGATATTTTGGTATACTCACGGACTACTTCAGATCATGTCAGTGACTTGCGCAGAGTGCTGGAGGTTCTGAGGAAGAACCGATTATATGCCAAGGCTAGTAAGTGTGAGTTCTGGCTAGAGAAAATCAGCTTCTTGGGACATGTGATTTCTGGTCAGGGGGTGTCTGTGGATCCAGTTAAAGTGCAAGCCATCCTTAATTGGGGAAGACCGACTAGTGCTACTGAGATCAGGAGTTTTCTGGGTTTGGCAGGTTACTATCGGCGATTTGTTGAGGGATTCTCCAAGCTGGCGGGTCCTTTAACTAAATTAACCAGAAAGGAGGCTAAGTTTATTTGGGATGACAAGTGTGAAGAGAGCTTCCAAGAGCTGAAGAGAAGGTTGACTAGTACACCGATCCTCATTATTCCTAGTGATGGGGAAAGGTTTACTGTTTATACGGATGCTTCAGGCAAAGGGTTGGGTTGTGTCTTGATGCAGAAGGGTTCTGTAGTAGCCTATGCTTCGAGACAACTGAAGGAGTATGAATTGAACTACCCTACTCATGACTTAGAGTTGGCGGCCGTAGTCTTTGCTTTGAAGATATGGCATCACTATTTACTGGGTCAGGAGTTCGATCTGTTCACTGATCACCAGAGTCTCAAGTATATCTTCACTCAGAAGGAGTTGAACATGAGACAGAGAAGATGGATGGAGTTGATCAAAGACTATGACTTCTCTATTCAGTATCAGGCTGGAAAGGCCAATGTAGTGGCGGATGCACTGAGCAGACATCCAGTTACTTCAGTAGCTGCTTTACGAGTCAGTGAGTGGCGGTTACTGCAGGAGTTCAGCGATCTCAGGATCAGTGTTTCTCCTAAAGTTCAGTCTGGTTATGTGGCTTTTCTCAGAGTACAGTCTGCTTTGTTGCAGAAGATCAGAGATCAGCAGTCTGTGGATCCGAAATTAGTTCAGATCAGGGATAGTCTGGTTGATGGCGCAGTTCAGGATTTTAGCCTGTCTGCTGATGGTATTCTTCGGTTTCGTGGAAGGGTATGTGTCCCTGAGGAACCGAGCTTGAGGAAAGAAATATTGGAGGACAGCCATAACTCCAAATATTCTCTACATTCTGGCGTGACTAAGATGTATCAAGACCTCAAGAAAAGTTTTTGGTGGCCGGGTATGAAGAAAGAGGTATATGATTTTGTCTCTAGGTGTTTAACCTGTCAGACTGTAAAGGCTGAACACCAGAAGCCTGGTGGTTTGTTACAGTCACTTCCTATTCCTGAGTGGAAGTGGGAATGCATCAGTATGGATTTTGTGTGTGGTTTGCCTAGAACCAGATTGGGTCATGATGCTATTTGGGTGATCGTTGATAGACTCACTAAATCAGCCCATTTTCTCCCGATCAAGATGACTTATCCTTTAGAGAGGCTGGCCAGATTGTACATTGATGAGATAGTCAGACTGCATGGAGTGCCTGTTGATAATGTGTCTGATAGGGACTCTCGATTTTTGTCCAGATTTTGGAAGAGTTTACAGGAGGGTTTGGGTACTAAGTTGAGTTTTAGTACAGCATACCATCCTCAGTCTGATGGCCAGACGGAGCGTACTATATAGACTCTAGAAGACTTATTGAGAGCTTATGTAGTTGATTGGAGTTCTGAGTGGAACCGGGATCTATCTTTGATAGAGTTCACTTATAATAATAGCTTCCACTCCAGTATTCAGATGGCTCCTTATGAGGCTTTGTATGGAAGAAGGTGTAGGACTCCCTTGTGTTGGGAGGAAACTGGTGACAGAATGATTTTGAGATCTGATGCAGTACAGGAGACTACTGATAAGGTCAGAGAGATCCGGGATAAACTGAAGATTGCTCGGGACAGACAGAAGAGTTATGCTGATGACCGTCGTCGTTCCCTGGAGTTTATGGTAGGGGACCATGTGTTCTTAAAGGTGTCACCTACTAAGGGTGTTATGAGGTTTGGCAAAAAGGGTAAGTTGAGCCCTAGGTTTGTAGGCCCTTTTGACATTATTGAGAGAATTGGTCCAGTGGCTTACCGGTTAGCTTTACCTCCTGCTTTGGATCATGTGCATAATGTATTCCATGTCTCTGCTTTGAGGAAATATCATCCTGATCCATCTCAAGTGTTGGAGTTGGAACCTCTTCAGATTCAGAGTGATTTGACTTTCGAGGAAAGACCTCTCCGGATTGTTGATAGAAAAGATAAAGTCCTGAGGAACAAGACTATACCTTTGGTAAAGGTTATCTGGGGAAATCAGTCAGTTGAGGAGGCGACATGGGAGACTGAAGCTGATATGAGGAAATTTTATGCTTACCTCTTTGATGATATGGATGCTGAGCTTTAGAGGACTAAAGCTTTATAAGGAGGGAGGGATGTAAGATCCAAGGATCTTAAGTCCTGGTAAGCATTATTTTGAATTAAATAAAATTATTGACTGTGATATTTTTCTATGTATTGGTTGTTAATTTATTGTAAATTAATTAGAGATTATTTGTTTAATTATTGGCTGTTAATTTATGATAAATTATTATTGGTTGTTCATGATAAATTAATTAGGATTTATGGGTTGTAAATTGTAAGTTAATTAATTAGAGCTTGTAAGTTAATTAATTAGATCTTATTGGTTAATTAAACCCTTATTGGATGTTAATTAGACCTTATTGGATTTTCGTTAAGTTAATGGTTGAATTAATGGGTTATTGGGTTTAAACTAATTGGGTTTTAAAATTCAAATTATTAATTAAATGGATTAAACCCGATTTGAATTAATGGGTTAATGGGTTAAGAGTTAAAAACCGAAAATTCAAATTGATATTTCGGTTAGGGTAGAGTTTTGGCGATTTTGGCTTGGAAGGAAACCTTGGGCGACGGCTTGAAGAACTTGGCGACTTCTTGAGGAACTTAGGCGATTTCCTTGAAGGCTTGGACGATTTTCCTCTTCCTTCTCTCTCGGAGTCTTTGGTGTTGGAGGTGTTTCCTTTCCTTTGGTGGCGATTCTTGGTAGAACTTCAAGCCTTAGACGAATTGTTTTTGGAGAGTTTTTCACCTTGTGTTCTCGGTTAAGAGGTGAGTGGAATGTCTTGTTTGACCTATGAACTTAGTTGTGTTAATTGATATATTGAATGGATTGGAAATTTTGGAAATTTTACCATGTTAAAACCGTAATTATGCAAAGTGTATGTAAGGTATGAAAACCGAATTTAGGGCATTGTTATTCATGAGAACCGAATTGTATTTCTCCCTGAAAACCTAATTTTCCATGTAAACCGAATTGATCTTGATAATTGTTATGAAAACCGAATTTAGATGTTAATTATGAAAACCGAATTGATCTTGATAATTGGTATGAAAACCGAATTTTGATGTTAATTATGAAAACCGAAATAATCTTGATAATTGTTATGAAAACTGAAATTTTGATTTAATTATGAAAACCGAAATCTTGATGATTATTTAACCGAAAATTTGTATGAAATTTAAGGTGTTTTTATAGAGAATTTTGGTAGCATTAAATCATTGAATTTTGAGTATGAAATCCTTGTTATCTAGATATATTTTTAGTATGAATTTTGAGTATTAAATCAGTGATTTTATCCCGTTAGTAAGAATACATGTTTTACATTTTATGTTGATTTTATGGATACTTGTTAACTGCAATGTTGAGAAATTGTTTGAGAAATTTGGGTGATAACCTAGTGAGGTTTGACTGAACTAATTAGCATGAAACCTAAGGACCACACTACTTTATATGATTGTTAATATTATGTAATTATGTGATTTTAATATTAGGTTTATGTGATTTTTTTTGGAATATTATGTTGTTATGTGATTTGTGAACATTATATGGTTATGTGACTTTTGAAAATTATGTGGTTATGGGAATTTTGAATATTATGTGTTATGTG
Organism: Costus lasius; assembly: GCA_027563935.2. Classification (NCBI taxonomy): domain Eukaryota; kingdom Viridiplantae; phylum Streptophyta; class Magnoliopsida; order Zingiberales; family Costaceae; genus Costus; species Costus lasius. The sequence continues at coordinate 23,979,172 of CM050454.1, read as the reverse complement.
TTGGTTAGGACTATGGCTAAGTGTAACCGTGTACTCATAAGATAGTCCTTATGTGATATGTGAAGGGTTAGATTTCAGCCCTATATTTGATATGTGAGGGGGTTGATGTTCAGCCTGCCTATTATGATGGGGGTTGATGTTCAGCCTGCCTGATATGATTTTTGTGATGACTATCCTAGAGTCTAGTTGACACTTAGGAGTCCACCTTTGTGAAATATGTTCACCTATGTGAAATATGAAATAAGATGTGTCTGTTGTCCAGTAGGAACCTTTTGGGAGAACGGGTTTTGACGCAAAGTGCCATGTCTTGGTCGGACAGGGGCCACCTCTTGATGTCATTACTCTTTTATGTGTTGGGGTGATATAAGACGCAAAGTGCCATGTCTTGATCAGACAGGGGCCACCTCTTGATGTCATCACTCGGTTTATGATGTTGGGTGTGTGGAGCAAAGTGCCACGCCGTGACTGGCGGGGGCCACCTCTTGAATCTACACACAATCCATCGATATGTTATGGGGTGATAGAGCAAAGTGCCACGTCGTGACCTGGCGGGGGCCACCTCTTGATTCTACTCACTATCCATGTTTATGTGTTGCACGAGATTTTGCAGCTCCCAGTGCTTTGGCCAAGCCGGGTTAGACCATATTGGTCACTACTGAATATGCTGGACAACTAGGTTAATTAAGTATGGTGTGTTTAGTTGGTTTAGAATATATGTGTTTAATTGGGTTAGAGTAAAACTCTAGAACCTGAATTTGTAATATGCTAGTGTGTACATTTAACTGTCTATATGACTTCTGTTTCTTTATTTTGTTATATGTTGACATAATGTTCCTGTTAAAGATTTTTAAAATAATCTGCCTATATTTTTGAATGTATGTTCTGGATGGTCGATTTAGACTATCCACTCACTGGGCTGTGTAGCTCACCCCTCACTATTTTCAGGCATAGAGCAGGGGCGCATGTCTTGAGTGCTTTGGCGTGGATAATTATGTTGTTTGCTGTTTTAAGAATTTTTATGCTTAATTCTTGGGGCCGGTTGTGGCCTTAACATAAATTATATGAACTATGTGAATCATGAGACTATGTGAACTATGTGAATTATGTTGCCGGTTATGGCAGTCTTATGAGTTTGATTTTTGTGTCACCGCGGGCTTCAGCCTGGTTTCGGTGTTTGATATGAGTTTATAAAATCGATTTTGTGATTTTGTTGTGAATTTCGGTTTATGGTGTATTCTTTGTAATCGGTTTTGATATATCTGTAACTTGCATGTCTAGTGCAAGTATTGCCTGGTGGCAGGTACCTTTTTGGATTTTATGGTTTTGATACGGATTTAATATAGCTGTGGATTTGATATAACTGTTGCCTTGCATATGTCTAGTGCAAGAATTGCGTGGTGGCAGGTACCCTTATGAGATTTATGAGATTTGAGTTTTGTGAATTTGTATGTATGAATTTATGGAAATTTTTCAGATCGTGTTTTCTTGAACTCGGTTTTACCTAGCATATGATCGATCTTATATGAAACATCCTGTATCATTTGTGAATTGTGCCATTTGTTTGGGGTTAAGAATGTGGGATGTTACATGCTGTCATCAGCATACTTGGCTTTCTTATTATCAATATTTTGTATAGAATATTCCATGTCCAACATGAATAACCCATTGTTAATTGAACCAGTAGCATACATTAAGGGCAAGAGCACCTCAGGTACGCCACCAGCTGAATGCCCCTCTGGGATGTGTGCCTTTGTGCTCTTGTCTAATCAAAATACATTTTGATCTATCTAGACAAGCTTGACTCGCAGGTCAATTATACAATTAATTAAAAATGTGATTCGCAGATCACAATAATAATAATTTACCAGGCTCGCAGGCCCCAGCACAGCACACATTAAGGGCAACCCACATAAGATTAAATAAACAAGCATCATGGCATCATTCAATCAACATGTGATCCATTATAAAGAAAATAAAAGTTTTGAAAAACCCATTGGCATCAATTTTAATTTTCTTATGTGCCCTATAACCTTACAACGGTCCATTGATAGGGATCCACTCATCAATCTAGTTAGATCCATGCCCTTTCATGCACCAAGTCCTAACTGACTCGAGTTGACCTAATGGTCAACCATGCATGCGCCAAGGGCTGAACAACCAACATGAGTTCTGGCAAGCGGGTGTGACCCCGGGCCTAACTCATGTGTGTTCACTGGTTGTCTCAACCAGACCTCGCTACACGCCTGTGATGCAATCGACCTATAGCCACCTTGTGCTTGCGCACAGGTGCCATCTGGTCGATCCATCTAGGCTGTCAGACGGTCTGATCAGACTATTGGATCTACACTAGATAATGCTTTCAACCCCATCAACCCATCTAAGGGTTTATAGTAGGCGCTTATAGATCTAGATGGAGCGCGCAAGATGTTACAAAGTTTTTAGGGAAAAACAACTTACAACATGCGCAACAACAAAGTAAGAAGCTTTCATCTACATTACCATGCGCAACTAGGTACTTGGTAACATGCGCAACTATGATGAAACTTCAATATAGATCTATAACATGTAATGACATACACGGATCACAAACAAGCAACATGAAGCAATCATATGATTCTACAAGAAAACCATGCTTTGATACCATTTGAAAGTCCCCTTCAAGGGGGAGCGCAAAAGGGGGTGAAACCCTAATAAAGGGGGCGCATGAAATATTATAGGGGTGTCACCCTCAAGACCGCATGTAGATCATATGATTAACTTGGTTATATTGCAAAGATCAAGTTGAGATCTATTACCATAGCCATGAGGAAGGAGGCGGCTTGGAAGCAAGAGGGCAAATGAGTTCTCCTCCAAAGAAGACGCACACAAGGATGATGAAGGCTTCCTCCTTGCGCAATTCTTGTGCTAGCAAAAATCACCAAGTTCTCCTTGCGTGTGTCGAAGTCAAGAGATGCTTGGCCGAACTCTCTTCTCGTCAAGGAAGAAGCTCTTTCTCCTCTCAAGCCAAGGCGACAATCGAATTCAATTCACCATCATCATTTAGGCGTTTTTCAAGTGATGGCGTTTCATGACTTCCAAATATGGCAAGTCATGAAGCCATGCGCTCACCCATAAGAAAACCGCCCAAATATGATTGAGCCTTGAACCATGCTTTCACATATGTGAACCGGTTCAAGCTAATTCAATTCAATTCAATTCGGTCCAAAGACCAAACCAAACCGGCCCATGGTCTAGATCTCTCTGAACCAAAATGGCTCAAGATCTAACCGTTCATCTCATGATGTTCCTGATCTCACCGATCTAGAATCATCTCTCTTGATCGAAGCTTACCGATCTCAAGCCCCAATCAATCAAACATGATCAGACCAGATCTCACTTACAATCAGAGTTTAAACTCCTTTAAACTGAACCCAAAGAATTCAGTCCACACGATCAGACTTAAGTAAGCCATATCATCAAGTTGTGCGACCCTAAGGGTTTCCTCTAAATGTCGGTAACGATAACTTACATTATCACGATCAGTGAGGGGTATCTAGCAACACATCACTGTCTCCCGATATAAAGGAAAGAGTCTTCCAAGACTACTCCCAAACCACAGCACAAGTGTGAATCCACTTCACTAGGCATACATTTTTCCTTTGCCACTGGATGTTCTTATTGGACAAGCATGTCAAGCTTGTTATTCCAATATGATGAGCATGATTAGATCAGATGATCATAGTCACCTGGGTATGGCCATACACTATCTCAATCATCCCATCTAGGGGGCCCCTATAGAACATCACACTCCAATTAAGGAGATGGCAATCCTTTATCTATCACTAGTGCCCTAACCTGACTCAAGATCATTATCCAAGATAGTCTATAATCATTATGTTTCAAATGATATTGAACTACCTCAAAACAATGACAATCATCATTTAGAAACACAAGTGATCTCAAGTCAGAGGACATGTGCCACTTAGTGCAAACAAGGATTATTCACATTGTGACAAGTAATTGAATATCCTAGTAGGGTCTGTCCAGTACATCCAATGTACCCATGAGTCTACATCTTATTCCATGCTCGAAGCATCCTATAAGATTAGAATACATATTAGTCTCAATTATATCAAGGCTGTCTCATGTTCACCAAGATATCTCGACTAAGGACTTTATAGCATGTCAGCCCAGCTGAACAGCTTTGAGACATTATTCAGAAGTACACTAATTGCAGCAGAGAAGGTAACAACCTGAATAATAACCATGCCTTTATAAACACAAGAGTTTATTACATGATACTGATACAATCCCAAGGCCTCAAACATTAGCCTTAAGGGCATACCCCAACAGTTACAAGCTTGACACGCTTGTCCAATAAGAATATCAAGTGGCAAAGGAAAGATGCATGCCTTGTGAATTGGATTCACACTTGTGCTGTATTTTGGGTGTAGTCTTGGAAGACTCTTTCCTTTCTATCGGGAGACAGTGATGTGTTGCTAGATACCCCTCACTGATCGTGATGACGTGAGTTATCGTTATCGACATTTAAAGGAAACCCTCAGGGTCGCACAATTTGATGATATGGCTTACTTAAGTCAGATCGTGTGGACTGAATTGTTTGGGTTCAGTTTAAAGGGATTTTAATCTCTGATTGTAAGTGAGATCTGGTCTGATCATGTTTGATTGATTAGGGCTTGAGATCGGTAAGCTTCGATTGAGAGAATGGATGCTAGATCGGTGAGATCAGGAGCATCAAGAGATTAACGGTCAGATCTTAAGCCTTAGGGGTTTATTATGATCTGGACTGATTGCTTGGTTTATTTGGTTATTGAACCAAAGTCAAGTGAACCGGCTCAATGGATGAGCGCATGGTTCAAGGGTGAATTGGATTTGCGATTGGGTAAACCCATGATCGCAACTTGAGAAGTGACTTGCTATTTTTAGATAGCACTTCTTCTAATCGTGGCCATGCCTCACGATAGCCTCTATTTGCAGGAGTCCCCTTCGAGGGGGAGCGAGAAAACCCTAATGGCGCATGTGTTACATCGCAGCGGAAATAGGGGTTTTAGGGATCATTATGCATGATATATATTCAACTATGAAAAACGATTACGAGTGCCAATAAGATTCATACCATCGCCATCTATGGATGAAGTATTGGAAGCAAGGAGCGAAAGGGATCCTCTCCCTAGTCGACGCACACACGATGAAGAATGGCCTCTCCTTGTCGTCTTTGTGCTAGCAAAGCTTCAAGGGTCCTTTGCGCATGGAGGGGATAAGATCCTTGGGCTTGTTGAAGAAGAAGTTCCTCTACCCTCGTCGAGAGAGTTTTTCACACGAGAAGGAAGGAGACTTCGTTCAAGAGTGATGATCGCCAATAGAGTAAACACGTTGTAATGAACGTGGGCGTTGCTATCCAAAAATAGTAACCCATTACTCACTTCGGTTATGCGTTCACATGAAGTGAACCGCAATTCCTTCTCTTCGATTATTTGAACCAAGCGCTCATTACATGAGCTGGTTCAAGTGACTTTGGTCTAAGACCAAATCGGCCCAAGCAATGGTCGATCTTATTGAACCACAAGGTTCAAGATCACCGTTGATCTCTTGATGCTCTAGATCTCACTGATCTAGCATCATAACTCTCGATCGAAGCTTACCGATCTAAAGCCCTAATCAATCAAACATGATCAGACCAGATCTCACTCGCAATCAGAGCTTAACACCCCTTTAAACTGAACTAAACAATTCAGTCCACACGATCTGACTTAAAGAAGCCATATCATCAAATTGTGCGACCCTAAGGGTTTCCTTTAAATGTCGGTAACGATAACTCACGTTATCACGACCAGTGAGGGGTATCTAGCAACACATCACTGTCTCCCGATATAAAGGAAAGAGTCTTCCAAGACTTCACCCAAACCACAGCACAAGTGTGAATCCAATTCACTAGGCATGCATACTTCCTTTGCCACTTGATGTTCTTATTGGACAAGCCTGTCAAGCTTGTAACTCCAATATGATGAGCATGATTAGATCAGATGAACACTGTCACCTGGGTATGGCCATACACTCTCTCAATCATCTCATCCAGGGGGGCCCTTATAGAACATCACACTCCTTTAACAAGGAGACGGCAATCCTATGTCTATCACTAGTGTCCTAACCTGACTCAAGCTCACCATCCAAGATAGTCTATAATCATTATGTTTCAAATGATATTGAACTACCTCAAAACAATGACAATCATCATTTAGAAAACACAAGTGATCTCAAGTCAGAGGAAATGTGCCACTTGTCGCAATCAAGGAATATTCACATTGTGACAAACAATTGAACATCCTAGTAGGGTCTGTCCAGTACATCCCATGTACCCATGAGTCTACATCTTATTCCATGCTCGAAGCATCCTATAAGATTAGAACACATATTAGTCTTAACCATATCAAGGCTGTCTCATGTTCACCAAGATATATCGACTAAGGACATAATAGCATGTCAGCCCAGCTGAACAGCTTTGAGACATTATTCAGAGGAACATATATTGCAGCAGACAATGTAGCTAACTGAATAACAACCATGCCTTTATAAACTTAAGAGTTTATTACATGATACAGATACATTCCCACAGGCCTCAAACATTAGCCTTAAGGGCATACCCCAACAATCTCCCACTTGCACTTAATCTAATGGTTGAGAAATCTCAAACCCATATTATTACAGTGCTTCTCATGCTTCTGCTGCGCCAGAGGCTTGGTAAGCGGGTCTGCCAGATTGTCATCTGTATGAACCTTGCATACGTTGATCTCGCCACGATCAATGATCTCCCTGATCAAATGAAACCGTCTCTGTATGTGCTTGGACTTCTGGTGCGACCGTGGTTCCTTTGCTTGTGCGATTGCTCCAGTGTTATCACAAAAGATAACCAAAGGATCTGCACTCGAAGGAACGACACCAAGTTCTCTCACGAACTTACGAATCCACACTGCCTCCTTGGATGCTTCCGAGGCTGCAACATACTCGGCTTCTGTTGTGGAATCAGCAACAGTTGACTGTTTGAAACTTTTCCACACCAACTGCTCCTCCATTCAAGCTAAAAACATAGCCTGATTGCGATCGGAAATCATCCTGGTCAGACTGGAACGAAGCGTCAGTATATCCTTCAATACTGAGTTCTTCCTGACCACCATATATCAAGAACATATCTTTGGTCCTCCGCAGATATTTTAAAACGTTCTTGACTGCAATCCAGTGCGCCATACCTGGATTACTCTGGTAACGACTGGTCACGCTTAACCCGTAAGCGACGTCTGGGCGAGTACACAACATCGCATACATAATGGAACCAATAGCCGAAGCATAAGGCGTATTGTCCATTTCATCTTTCTCAGTCTGTGTTTGTGGACACTGACTCTTCGAAAGACTCAGACCATGTCTGACTGGAAGATATCCTCGTTTAGAATTCTCTAAATGAAATCTCTCCAGGACCTTATCGATGTAAGTACTCTGGCACAGCCCGAGAAGCCTCTTAGATCTATCCCTGTAGATCTTCACACCTAACACATAGGCTGCTTCTCCTAAATCTTTCATCTGGAAACATTTCCTCAGCCATGCCTTAACAGCATGCATTTTAGGAATGTCATTTCCAATGATCAAGATGTCATCGACGTAGAGGACTAGGAAAGTAATCACGCTCCCACTAAACCTCTTATAAACACACGGGTCATCCTCGTTCTTGATGAAACCAAAATCAGTGACTGATTCATCAAAACGAATATTCCAGCTCCTTGATGCTTGTTTAAGTCCATAAATGGACTTCTTTAACTTGCATATCTTATGACGATCCGCTGGATTAGTGAAACCCTCAGGTTGTGTCATATACACATCCTCATCCAGATTTCCATTAAGGAAAGCTGTTTTCACATCCATTTGCCAGATCTCATAATCGTAATATGCAGCTATCGCAAAAAGAATCCGAATAGACTTAAACATGGCAACAGGTGAGAAAGTTTCATCATAATCTATCCCGTAGATTTGTTTGAAACCTTTCGCAACTAGCCTGCCTTTATAGGTAACCACGTTACCATCCATGTCAATCTTCTTCTTGAAGATCCATTTACAGCCTATAGGGATTATTCCCGGAGGCGGATCAACCAAATCCCATACTTGGTTATCTGACATGGAGTCCATCTCGGCGCGCATAGCCTCAAGCCATCTCGCTGACTCCGGTCCACTGACCGCATCCGCATAAGTAAGGGGTTCATCATTATCAATGATGTAGACTCCGTCATAGCGCTCAGGCTGTCGACGGATCCTACCCGATCTTCGCGGTTCCCGTGATATCTGAGCCTCAGGTTGTTCAATAACCTGTTCTACCGGCTCAGGCTCATCCAACTGTGCTTGGTCACTTTGTCCTTCTTCTGGACTCTCATCCAGCTTTATTTCTCTCCCACTGGCCTCTTGCAGAAGAAACTCCTTCTCAAGAAATATGGCCGTCCGAGCAACAAAAACCTTGTTCTCCTTGGGATCGAAGAAATAATAACCCTTAGTTTCCTTAGGGTAACCGACAAAGACACATTTGTCAGATCTGCTCTCTAGTTTCCCAGAGGCGAGCTTTTTGACATAAGCCTCGCAGCCCCAGATCCTGATAAATGTCAAGCTCGGCTGTTTCCCATACCATAACTCATATGGCGTCTTAGAAACTGCCTTGGATGGCACTCGGTTTAGTACCTTTGCAGCTGTTTCCAGTGCAAAACCCAAAAGGAGTATGGAAGAGTAGCCTGACTCATCATAGAACGAACCATATCTAGTAATGTTCTATTTCTCCTTTCGGACACACCATTCCATTGCGGTGTTCCTGGTGGAGTGAGCTGTGAGATAATCCCACACTCTTTTAGATAGTCAGTAAACGCATGACTTAGGTATTCACCACCTCGATCTGAGCGAAGTGTTTTGATATTACGGCCTAGCTGATTTTGTACTTCATTCTTGAACTCTTTGAACTTGTCAAAAGATTCACTCTTATGTCTCATCAGATAGACATACCCATATCTACTGAAATCATCAGTAAAGGTAATGAAGTACTGATAGCCACCTCTGGCATGTTTACTAAATGGCCCACACACATCACTGTGTATAAGGTCAAGTAAACCTGAAGCCCTTTGACCTTTGTGAGGAAAAGGTGACTTCGTCATTTTACCCATTAAACAAGCCTTGCATGTATCAATTTCCTTGTAGGAGAATGATCCCAGCAGTCCATGATGATGCAACCGCTTAATGCGTTTCTCGTTAATATGGCCTAAACGACTATGCCATAGCAAGGTGCTGTCATCAGCATACTTGGCTTTCTTAATATCAATTTGCTGTATCGAACATTCCATGTCCAACATGTATAACCCATTGTTAATTGAACCAGTTGCATAAACAATATTATCTAAAGACAAAATACACTTTGAAATATTGCATTCAAAGGAAAATCCCTTCCTGACAAGAGCAGGAATGGAGATAATATTTTTAGTTATACTGGGAACAAAGTAACAACTGTTTAGTTCCAATACAATTCCAGATGGTCAAGAAATGAAGTAGTCTCCTACAGCAACAGCAGCAACCCGTGCCCCGTTTCCAACGCGTAGGTCCACCTCATGCTGTCCCACCTGCCTTCTTCTCTTGAGTTCCTGCACATTTGAACAAATGTGAACTCCACATGCAGTGTCCAACACCCATGATATAGAAGAAGAAAACATGGACCTCAGTCATGAATATACCTGAGCCAGAAGCAAAGCTTCCCCTCTTGTCTCATTGGAGCGCTTTACAGTCCTTTTTCCAGTGACCCAGCTGGCCACAGTGGAAACACCTGTATTCCTTGGACCGCTTCACCTTCTGCTTCAGAGCCTTGCTGTAATTCTTGACCGGGGCCTTGCCCTTCTTCCCCTTCTTCTTGTTCCTAGAAGGAACCATCAAGACAGAGGTTGAAGGCTTACCCTTCAGAGTTTCCTCAGTAGTCAAGAGCATATTCAACAGCTCTGCCGGCGTACAATCGATTTTGTTCATATTAAAGTTAATAATGAACGCGTCGAATGATGGCGGGAGAGACTGCAGAATAATGTCCACAGCAAGCTCCTGGTTGATGGTGTGCCCCAGTTTCTCCAGAGCCTCCTTGTGCCCAATCATCTTGAGCACGTGAGCTCCCACTGGGCTCCCTTCAGCCAGTTTGCTCTGAAAGAAGAGCTTAGTCAAATTATAGCGTTCAGTCCTCGCCTGTGCAGCATACAGCATCTTGAGGTTTGCTATAATCTGTATAGCTGACATATCCTCATGCTGACGCTGCAGCGGTGGCGTCATAGACGCTAGCATCAGGCAAGCGACATCAATGCTATCATTGACGTGCTTTTCATAGGCTTCCCGAACCGCCCTTGCGGCGTTCGGAGCGGGCTGCGGCGGTATCGCCGTCTCGAGGACATACAGTTTCCTCTCTGCCTTAAGAACGATCTTAAGGTGTCCAAACCAGTCAGAGAAGTTCGGCCCAGCAAACTTCTCCCTTTCCAGTAGGGATCGCACATTGAAGTTCATGGTGTTCGTTGCTGCAGGTATCTACAACAATGCAAGAACAGCAAGGTCAGTATCAATGTATAAGAATCGATCAGGACTTAAGAAAGATTCTTTTTCTCACTATTTTATCAGGCGTGAAAAATCCAGCAAAACAGCCCGAAAGAGTAGAACTCTTTTAGTGAGATGGGATCCAGATTTCATACTTGGTCTCCGCGTCCCGCTCAGGCGAGATAAGATGCACAGAGAGTACAAGCACTAGTTTCTGGTAGGCGTCCCAGCCAATCGCCAACCCGTGCGATTCCCCTTCATCTGGGCAATCCAGCAGACTGTGCCAACTGAGTTGGTACAACACAGTCTCTGATCCCACAGATGGCTGCCTCCATGTGCTACCATATGCGCCACATATGTAGCCTACACGGTCAAGCTGACCCGACCTACTCCCTGGACCACCATGTGCTATGCTGAGCAACGAGAAGGGATAAATCCCTACTCTGTAACACACAGGTGTAATCCCACACCCTCTGAAGATAGATGGACGTGCCCACTGAGTGGGTACAACACGGCTCCAACGATAATCAGAACAGTGAGGTTTCGCGTCAGAAGGCTTACGAGCTTGATATTTTAGCGTTGGATTTTAACGGTCTTTTATCTTCTTGCCTATCATGCAATTCCTATGGTGATAGCAGAAGATAATTTGATCATGCAATTCCAATATTTAAGCAATAAAAGAAAGCATGTATCTTATGTGGTAAAAGCCCATAGCCCTAGAAGACCTTAACCTAACTTAAGTCTTCATTTGCTCTTCATGGGTCTTTTGCTGCTCATCTGGCCCAAACCTGGGCCCAAGCGCCAATTGCAGCTCTGGTGCGCCCACCAGGAAAATGCGCCAGGTCCTAGGGTCGAACCCTAGACCTCCCACCTGGTCAAGCCACTGCTGCATGCGCCTCTGCCAAGTGTGCTCTGTGCTCTTGTCTAATTAAATTACAAATTTAACTATCTAGACAAGAGTGACACGCAGGTCACTAACATTTATAAATTAAAACACAGTGATGCGCAGATCACAATAATTAATTTACAATTTAATACAGGCACGCAGGCCCCAGCACAGCACACAATTAATATGAGCAGCCCACATAAGACTAAATAGACAAACATATGCATCCAATCAGCATCATGTGATCCATCATAAAAATTAAAATTTTCGAAAACCCCTTGGGATCAATTTTAATTTTTTTTCTTATTTCCCCTACAACCTTACAACGGTCCATTACTAGGGATCCACTCAACCAACCTAGTCAAATCCACTGCCCTTGCATGCACCAAGTCCTAACTGACTTGTGTTGACCATAAGGTCAACCATGCATGCGCCAGGGCTGAACGACCACACTGAGGTCTGGCAAGCGGGCGTGACCCCGGGCCTAACTCAGGTGCGTTCATTGGGTGTCTCAATCAGACATCGCTACACACCTGTCTGCAGTCGACCTATAGCCACCATAGGCTTGCGCCAAAGTGCTAACTGGTCGACCCATTCAGGCTGTCAGATGGTCTGATCAGACTGTTTGGATCTAACACAGGGGATGATTTCAACCCTAATAACCCATCTAAGGGTTTAATGCAGGCGGCACTTAGATCTAATGGTGTGCGCGCAAGTCGTTTGAGTTTTTAAGAAAACATCAACAAGAACATATAGAAGCGCTACCTTACTACATGCGTCAACTACAATACACAACAAGTAAAGGTTCGCATGTAGCCTAGATCTAGCAATATGGCGCATACAAGGATCACAAATCACAGCAAACATATTATCATGCATTTTAACCTGCTCTGATACCAATTGCAGGAGTCCCCTTCGAGGGGGAGCGAGAAAACCCTAATGGCGCATGTGTTACATCGCAGCGGAAATAGGGGTTTTAGGGATCATTATGCATGATATATATTCAACTATGAAAAACGATTACGAGTGCCAATAAGATTCATACCATCGCCATCTATGGATGAAGTATTGGAAGCAAGGAGCGAAAGGGATCCTCTCCCTAGTCGACGCACACACGATGAAGAATGGCCTCTCCTTGTCGTCTTTGTGCTAGCAAAGCTTCAAGGGTCCTTTGCGCATGGAGGGGATAAGATCCTTGGGCTTGTTGAAGAAGAAGTTCCTCTACCCTCGTCGAGAGAGTTTTTCACACGAGAAGGAAGGAGACTTCGTTCAAGAGTGATGATCGCCAATAGAGTAAACACGTTGTAATGAACGTGGGCGTTGCTATCCAAAAATAGTAACCCATTACTCACTTCGGTTATGCGTTCACATGAAGTGAACCGCAATTCCTTCTCTTCGATTATTTGAACCAAGCGCTCATTACATGAGCTGGTTCAAGTGACTTTGGTCTAAGACCAAATCGGCCCAAGCAATGGTCGATCTTATTGAACCACAAGGTTCAAGATCACCGTTGATCTCTTGATGCTCTAGATCTCACTGATCTAGCATCATAACTCTCGATCGAAGCTTACCGATCTAAAGCCCTAATCAATCAAACATGATCAGACCAGATCTCACTCGCAATCAGAGCTTAACACCCCTTTAAACTGAACTAAACAATTCAGTCCACACGATCTGACTTAAAGAAGCCATATCATCAAATTGTGCGACCCTAAGGGTTTCCTTTAAATGTCGGTAACGATAACTCACGTTATCACGACCAGTGAGGGGTATCTAGCAACACATCACTGTCTCCCGATATAAAGGAAAGAGTCTTCCAAGACTTCACCCAAACCACAGCACAAGTGTGAATCCAATTCACTAGGCATGCATACTTCCTTTGCCACTTGATGTTCTTATTGGACAAGCCTGTCAAGCTTGTAACTCCAATATGATGAGCATGATTAGATCAGATGAACACTGTCACCTGGGTATGGCCATACACTCTCTCAATCATCTCATCCAGGGGGCCCTTATAGAACATCACACTCCTTTAACAAGGAGACGGCAATCCTATGTCTATCACTAGTGTCCTAACCTGACTCAAGCTCACCATCCAAGATAGTCTATAATCATTATGTTTCAAATGATATTGAACTACCTCAAAACAATGACAATCATCATTTAGAAAACACAAGTGATCTCAAGTCAGAGGAAATGTGCCACTTGTCGCAATCAAGGAATATTCACATTGTGACAAACAATTGAACATCCTAGTAGGGTCTGTCCAGTACATCCCATGTACCCATGAGTCTACATCTTATTCCATGCTCGAAGCATCCTATAAGATTAGAACACATATTAGTCTTAACCATATCAAGGCTGTCTCATGTTCACCAAGATATATCGACTAAGGACATAATAGCATGTCAGCCCAGCTGAACAGCTTTGAGACATTATTCAGAGGAACATATATTGCAGCAGACAATGTAGCTAACTGAATAACAACCATGCCTTTATAAACTTAAGAGTTTATTACATGATACAGATACATTCCCACAGGCCTCAAACATTAGCCTTAAGGGCATACCCCAACACTATTCACGCCTCTCCTCTTGGTTCGTCGCTCGCTCTAGTTTTTGACGAGAGAACACATTTTCGTGTGTGAAAAAAACTGGTGGACGACAAGGAGAAAAGACGCCAAGCAAGAAAGAACTCTCTCTTCCCTTCAAGTGATCAAGACACCTTGGACGATCCTTGCTAGTGTAAATACCCCTTAAGATAAGGGGGGTCCCCTTCTAGGGGGAGCATAACCCTAAAGCATATGGCGCATAAAAATTTTCTTCTTGCGGAACTAGGGTTATAGGATCGATATGCATGCTAAAAGATCAACTTGATAATAAGAAAACAATCATACCATCGCCATGGGAAGATGTTTCCTTGGAAGCAAAGATCAAAGTAGATCTTCTCCTTGTCGTCACACACAAGATGATGTCGCTATCTCTCTTGGTGCCCCTTGTGCTAGCAAGGTTCCAAGAGGTCCTTGTCGAGTGAAGGGAAAATGAGATCTCTTTCTTCTTGGCCGAATCCTCCTCAACCTTCAAAGCGTCGCCCCACTCACGAGAGAGACGAGAGGAATATGGGCGAGAGGAATATGGGCGAGAGGAATATCTTCGAGCGAAAATAGAGTATATTCTATTTTGATGAGCGCACTCTCCAAATGGAGATCATGGTTACTAAAAATAGTAACCACTCCTCACCACAACGTTCACGCCAAGTGAACTTGTCGCCTACTCCTCTCCCTATGAACCATGCGCTCATTTAGTGAGCCGGTTCACTTTGGTTCGGTTTAAGAACCAATCAAGCCAATGATCTAGTCTAGATCTTAAATAAACCCTAAGGTTCACGATCTAACCGTCGATCTCAACGATGCCCCTGATCTGACCGATCTGGCATACATTCTCTCGATCGAAGCTTACCGATCTCAAGCCCTAATCAATCAAACATGATCAGACCAGATCTCACTCACAATCAGAGATTAGATCCCTTTAAACTGAACCCAAACAATTCAGTCCACACGATCTGACTTAAGTAAGCCATATCATCAAATTGTGCGACCCTAAGCGTTTCCTTTAAATGTCGGTAACGATAACTCACGTTATCACGATCAGTGAGGGGTATCTAGCAACACATCACTGTCTCCCGATAGAAAGGAAAGAGTCTTCCAAGACTACACCCAAACCATAGCACAAGTGTGACTCAAATCACTAGGCATGCATATTTCCTTTGCCACTGGATGTTCTTATTGGACAAGCCTGTCAAGCTCGTAATTCCAATATGATGAGCATGATTAGAACAGATGAACACAGTCACCTGGGTATGGCCATACACTTTCTCAATCATCTCATCCAGGGGGCCCCTTTAGAACATCACACTCCTTAAACAAGGAGACGGCAATCCTATGTCTATCACTAGTGCTCTAACCTGACTCAAGCTCACCATCCAAGATAGTCTATAATCATTATGTTTCAAATGATATTGAACTATCTCAAAACAATGACAATCATCATTTAGAAAACACAAGTGATCTCAAGTCAGAGGAAATGTGCCACTTGTCATATCCAAGGAATATTCACATTGTGACAAACAATTGAACATCCTAGTAGGGTCTGTCCAGTACATCCCATGTACCCATGAGTCTACATCTTATTCCATGCTCGAAGCATCCTATAAGATTAGAACACATATTAGTCTTAACCATATCAAGGCTGTCTCATGTTCACCAAGATATATCGACTAAGGACATAATAGCTTGTCAGCCCAGCTGAACAGCTTTGAGACATTATTCAGAAGAACATATATTGCAGCAGACAATGTAGCTAACTGAATAACAACCATGCCTTTATAAACATAACAGTTTATTACATGATACAGATACATTCCCACAGGCCTCAAACATTAGCCTTAAGGGCATACCCCAACAATCTCCCACTTGCACTTAATCTAATGGTTGAGAAATCTCAAACCCATATTATTACAGTGCTTCTCATGCTTCTGCTGCGCCAGAGGCTTGGTAAGCGGGTCTGCCAGATTGTCATCTGTATGAACCTTGCAGATTTTGATCTCGCCACGATCTATGATCTCCCTGATCAAATGAAACCGTCTCTGTATGTGCTTGGACTTCTGGTGCGACCGTGGTTCCTTTGCTTGTGCGATTGCTCCAGTGTTATCACAAAAGATAACCAAAGGATCTGCACTCGAAGGAACAACACCAAGTTCTCTCACGAACTTACGAATCCACACTGCCTCCTTGGATGCTTCCGAGGCTGCAACATACTCGGCTTCTGTTGTGGAATCAGCAACAGTTGACTGTTTGATACTTTTCCACACCACTGCACCTCCATTCAAGCTAAAAACATAGCCTGATTGCGATCGGAAATCATCCTGGTCAGACTGGAACGAAGCGTCAGTATATCCTTCAATACTGAGTTCTTCCTGACCACCATATATCAAGAACATATCTTTGGTCCTCCGCAGATATTTTAAAATGTTCTTGACTGCAATCCAGTGCGCCATACCTGGATTACTCTGGTAACGACTGGTCACGCTTAACCCGTAAGCGACGTCTGGGCGAGTACACAACATCGCATACATAATGGATCCAATAGCCGAAGCATAAGGCGTATTGTCCATTTCATCTTTCTCAGTCTGTGTTTGTGGACACTGACTCTTCGAAAGATTCAGACCATGTCTGACTGGAAGATATCCTCGTTTAGAATTCTCTAAATGAAATCTCTCCAGGACCTTTTCGATGTAAGTACTCTGGCACAGCCCGAGAAGCCTCTTAGATCTATCCCTGTAGATCTTCACACCTAACACATAGGCTGCTTCTCCTAGATCTTTCATCTGGAAACATTTCCTCAGCCATGCTTTTACAGCATGCATTTCAGGAATATCGTTTCCAATGATCAAGATGTCATCGACGTAGAGGACTAGGAAAGTAATCACGCTCCCACTAAACCTCTTATATACACACGGGTCATCCTCGTTCTTGATGAAACCAAATTCGGTAACTGAGTCATCAAAACGAATATTCCAGCTTCTAGATGCTTGTTTAAGTCCATAAATAGACTTCTTTAACTTGCATATCTTATGACGATCTGCTGGATTAGTGAAACCTTCTGGTTGTGTCATGTACACATCCTCATCCAGATTTCCATTAAGGAAAGCTGTTTTCACATCCATCTGCCAAATCTCATAATCATAATATGCAGCTATCGCGAAAAGAATCCGAATAGACTTAAACATGGCTACAGGAGAGAAAGTTTCATCATAATCTATCCCGTAGATTTGTTTGAAACCTTTCGCAACTAGCCTGCCTTTATAGGTAACCACGTTACCATCCATGTCAATCTTCTTCTTGAAGATCCACTTACAGCCTATAGGGATAACTCCCGGAGGCGGATCAACCAAATCCCAAACTTGGTTATCTGACATGGAGTCCATCTCGGCGCGCATAGCTTCAAGCCATCTCGCTGACTCCGGTCCACTGACCGCATCCGCATAAGTGAGGGGTTCATCATTGTCAATGATGTAGACTCCATCATAGCGCTCAGGCTGTCGACGGATCCTACCCGATCTTCGCGGTTCCCGTGATATCTGAGCCTCAGGTTGTTCAATAACCTGTTCTACCAGCTCAGGCACATCCAACTCTGCTTGAGCACTTTGTCCCTCCTCTGGATTCTCATCCAGTTTTATTTCTCTCCCACTGGCCTCTTGCAGAAGAAACTCCTTCTCAAGAAATATGGCCGTCCGAGCAACAAAAACCTTGTTCTCCTTGGGATCGAAGAAATAATAACCCTTAGTTTCCTTAGGGTAACCGACAAAGATACATTTGTCAGATCTACTCTCTAGTTTCCCAGAGGCGAGCTTTTTGACATAAGCCTCGCAACCCCAGATCCTGATAAATGTCAAGCTTGGCTGTTTCCCATACCATAATTCATATGGCGTCTTTGAAACTGCCTTGGATGGCACTCGGTTTAGTACCTTTGCAGCTGTTTCCAGTGCAAAACCCCAAAAGGAGTAAGGAAGAGTAGCCTGACTCATCATAGAACGAACCATATCAAGTAGCGTTCTATTTCTCTTCTCGGACACACCATTCCATTGCGGTGTTCCTGGTGGAGTGAGCTGTGAGATAATCCCACACTCCTTTAGATAGTCAGTAAATGCATGACTTAGGTATTCACCACCTCGATCTGAGCGAAGTGCCTTGATATTACGGCCTAGCTGATTCTGTACTTCATTTTTGAACTCTTTGAACTTGTCAAAAGATTCACTTTTATGTCTCATCAGATAGACATAACCATATCTACTGAAATCATCAGTAAAGGTAATGAAGTACTGATAGCCACCTCTGGCATGTTTACTAAATGGCCCACACACATCACTGTGTATAAGGTCAAGTAAACCTGAAGCCCTTTGACCTTTGTGAGGAAAAGGTGACTTCGTCATTTTACCCATCAAACAAGCTTTGCATGTATCAATCTCCTTATAGGAGAATGATCCCAGCAGTCCATTTTCATGCAACCGCTTAATGCGTTTCTCGTTAATATGGCCTAAACGACTATGCCATAGCAAGGTGCTGTCATCAGCATACTTGGCTTTCTTAATATCAATTTGCTGTATTGAACATTCCATGTCCAACATGAATAACCCATTGTTAATTGAACCAGTTGCATAAACAATATTATCATAAGACAAAATACACTTTGAAATATTGCATTCAAAGGAAAACCCCTTCCTGACAAGAGCAGGAATGGAGATAATATTTTTAGTTATACTGGGAACAAAGTAACAACTGTTTAGTTCCAATACAAGTCCAGATGGTAAAGAAATAAAGTAGTCTCCTACAGCAACAGCAGCAACCCGTGCCCCGTTTCCAACTCGTAGGTCCACCTCATGCTGTCCCACCTGCCTTCTTCTCTTGAGTTCCTGTACATTTGAACAAATGTGAACTCCACATGCAGTGTCCAACACCCATGATACAGAAGAAGAAAACATGACCTCAGTCACGAATATACCTGAGCCAGAAGCAAAGCTTCCCCTCTTATCTCCTTGGAGCGCTTTACAGTCCTTTTTCCAGTGACCCAGCTGGCCACAGTGGAAACACCTGTATTCCTTAGACCGCTTGACCTTCTGCTTCAGAGCCTTGCTGTAACTCTTGACAGGGGCCTTGCCCTTCTTCCCCTTCTTTTTGTTCCTAGAAGGAACCATCAAGACAGAGGTTGAAGGCTTACCCTTCAGAGTCTCCTCAGTGGTCAAGAGCATATTCAGCAGCTCTGCCGGAGTACAATCGATTTTGTTCATATTAAAATTAATAATGAACGCGTCGAATGACGGCGGGAGAGACTGCAGAATAATATCCACAGCAAGCTCCTGGTTGATGGTATGCCCCAGTGTCTCTAGAGCCTCCTTGTGCCCAATCATCTTGAGCACGTGAGCTCCCACTGGGCTCCCTTCAGCCAGTTTGCTCTGAAAGAAGAGCTTTGTCAAATTATAGCGTTCAGTCCTCGCCTGTGCAGCATACAGCATCTTGAGGTTTGCTATAATCTGTATAGCCGACATATCCTCATGCTGACGCTGCAGCGGTGGCGTCATAGACGCTAGCATCAGGCAAGCGACATCAATGCTATCATTGACGTGCTTTTCATAGGCTTCCCGAACCGCCCTTGCGGCGTTCGGAGCGGGCTGCGGCGGTATCGCCGTCTCGAGGACATACAGTTTCCTCTCTGCCTTAAGAACGATCTTAAGGTGTCCAAACCAGTCAGAGAAGTTCGGCCCAGCAAACTTCTCCCTTTCCAGTAGGGATCGCACATTGAAGTTCATGGTGTTCGTTGCTGCAGGTATCTACAACAATGCAAGAACAGCAAGGTCAGTATCAATGTATAAGAATCAATCAGGACTTAAGAAAGATTCTTTTTCTCACTATTTTATCAGGCGTGAAAAATCCAGCAAAACAGCCCGAAAGAGTAGAACTCTTTTAGTGAGATGGGATCCAGATTTCATACTTGGTCTCCGCGTCCCGCTCAGGCGAGATAAGATGCACAGAGAGTACAAGCACTAGTTTCTGGTAGGCAGTCCCTGCCGATCGCCAACCCGTGCGATTCCCCTTCATCCGGGCAGTCCAGCAGACTGTGCCAACTGAGTTGGTACAACACAATCTCTGACCCCACAGATGGCTGCCTCCATGTGCTACCATATGCGCCACATATGTAGCCTACATGGTCAAGCTGACCCGACCTACTCCCTGGACCACCACGTGCTATGCTGAGCAACGAGAAGGGATAAATCCCTACTCTGTAACACACAGGTGTAATCCCGCACCATCTGAAGATAGATGGACGTGCCCACTGAGTGGGTACAACACGGCTCCAACGATAATCAGAACAGTGAGGTTTCGCGTCAGAAGGCTTACGAGCTTGATATTTAAGCGTTGGATTTTAACGGTCTTTTATCTTCTTGCCTATCATGCAATTCCTATGGTGATAGCAGAAGATAATTTAATCATGCAATTCTAATATTAAGCAATAAAAGAAAGCATGTATCTTATGTGGTAAAAGCCCATAGCCCTAGAAGACCTTAACCTAACTTAAGTCTTCATTTGCTCTTCATGGGTCTTTAGCTGCTTATCTGGCCCAAACCTGGGCCCAAGCGCCAATTACAGCACAGGTGCGCCCACCAGGGAAAATGTGCCTGGTCCTAGGGTCGAACCCTAGACCTCCCACCTGGTCCAGCCACTTGCTGTATGCGCCTCTGCCAAGTGTGCTCTGTGCTCTTGTCTAATTAAATTACAAATTTAACTATCTAGACAAGAGTGACACGCAGGTCACTTACATTTATAAATTAAAACACAGTGATGCGCAGATCACAATAATTAATTTACAATTGTTTAATACAGGCTCGCAGGCCCCAGCACAGCACACAATTAATATGGGCAGCCCACATAAGACTAAATAACCAAGCATATGCATCAATCAATAACCATGTGATCCAATCAAAAAAAATTAAAATTTTTGAAAACCCCATGGGATCAATTTTAATTTTTCCTTATTTGCCCTACAACCTTACAACGGTCCATCACTAGGGATCCACTCATCCAACCTAGTCAGATCCACTGCCCTTGCATGCACCAAGTCCTAACTGACTTGAGTCGA
Source organism: Costus lasius (assembly GCA_027563935.2). Classification (NCBI taxonomy): domain Eukaryota; kingdom Viridiplantae; phylum Streptophyta; class Magnoliopsida; order Zingiberales; family Costaceae; genus Costus; species Costus lasius. The sequence continues at coordinate 23,958,016 of CM050454.1, read as the reverse complement.
CCATAGGGTCAACCATGCATGCACAAGGGCTGAACGACCACACAGAGTTCTGGCAAACGGGCGTGACCCCGGGCCTAACTCAGGTGCGTTCATAAGTCGTCTCAAGCAGACATCGCTACACACCTGTCTGCAGTCGACCTATAGCCACCATAGGCTTGCGCCAAGGTGCTATTTGATCGACCCATTCAGGCTGTCAGATGATCTGATCAGACATTCTGGATCTAACCTAGGGGTTGACTTCAACCCTAATAACCCGTCTAAGGGTTTATAGTAAAGCCTTAGATCTATAATGAGTCGCGCAAGTATTCAAGTTTTGTAAAACAAAAACAAGATGCGCCAACTTACAACATACATGCGCCAATAGATGGAAACATATTTCATACATGAAGTTTCGCAAGATGATAAAACCTATCATGCAACTTTCGCATGTTATATAGATCTAAGCATATGGAATCACAAGGCCAAAGCAATCATAACGAACATGCATTCAACCTGGCTCTGATACCAATTGTAAATACCCCTTAAGATAAGGGGGGTCCCCTTCTAGGGGGAGCATAACCCTAAAGCATATGGCGCATAAAAATTTTCTTCTTGCGGAACTAGGGTTATAGGATCGATATGCATGCTAAAAGATCAACTTGATAATAAGAAAACAATCATACCATCGCCATGGGAAGATGTTTCCTTGGAAGCAAAGATCAAAGTAGATCTTCTCCTTGTCGTCACACACAAGATGATGTCGCTATCTCTCTTGGTGCCCCTTGTGCTAGCAAGGTTCCAAGAGGTCCTTGTCGAGTGAAGGGAAAATGAGATCTCTTTCTTCTTGGCCGAATCCTCCTCAACCTTCAAAGCGTCGCCCCACTCACGAGAGAGACGAGAGGAATATGGGCGAGAGGAATATCTTCGAGCGAAAATAGAGTATATTCTATTTTGATGAGCGCACTCTCCAAATGGAGATCATGGTTACTAAAAATAGTAACCACTCCTCACCACAACGTTCACGCCAAGTGAACTTGTCGCCTACTCCTCTCCCTATGAACCATGCGCTCATTTAGTGAGCCGGTTCACTTTGGTTCGGTTTAAGAACCAATCAAGCCAATGATCTAGTCTAGATCTTAAATAAACCCTAAGGTTCACGATCTAACCGTCGATCTCAACGATGCCCCTGATCTGACCGATCTGGCATACATTCTCTCGATCGAAGCTTACCGATCTCAAGCCCTAATCAATCAAACATGATCAGACCAGATCTCACTCACAATCAGAGATTAGATCCCTTTAAACTGAACCCAAACAATTCAGTCCACACGATCTGACTTAAGTAAGCCATATCATCAAATTGTGCGACCCTAAGCGTTTCCTTTAAATGTCGGTAACGATAACTCACGTTATCACGATCAGTGAGGGGTATCTAGCAACACATCACTGTCTCCCGATAGAAAGGAAAGAGTCTTCCAAGACTACACCCAAACCATAGCACAAGTGTGACTCAAATCACTAGGCATGCATATTTCCTTTGCCACTGGATGTTCTTATTGGACAAGCCTGTCAAGCTCGTAATTCCAATATGATGAGCATGATTAGAACAGATGAACACAGTCACCTGGGTATGGCCATACACTTTCTCAATCATCTCATCCAGGGGGCCCCTTTAGAACATCACACTCCTTAAACAAGGAGACGGCAATCCTATGTCTATCACTAGTGCTCTAACCTGACTCAAGCTCACCATCCAAGATAGTCTATAATCATTATGTTTCAAATGATATTGAACTATCTCAAAACAATGACAATCATCATTTAGAAAACACAAGTGATCTCAAGTCAGAGGAAATGTGCCACTTGTCATATCCAAGGAATATTCACATTGTGACAAACAATTGAACATCCTAGTAGGGTCTGTCCAGTACATCCCATGTACCCATGAGTCTACATCTTATTCCATGCTCGAAGCATCCTATAAGATTAGAACACATATTAGTCTTAACCATATCAAGGCTGTCTCATGTTCACCAAGATATATCGACTAAGGACATAATAGCTTGTCAGCCCAGCTGAACAGCTTTGAGACATTATTCAGAAGAACATATATTGCAGCAGACAATGTAGCTAACTGAATAACAACCATGCCTTTATAAACATAACAGTTTATTACATGATACAGATACATTCCCACAGGCCTCAAACATTAGCCTTAAGGGCATACCCCAACAGCTAGCACAAGGAGCACCAAGGAAGGAGCGCATCTTCATCTTGTGTGCGAGACTTTGGAGAAGAGGCGCTTGCATCTTTTGCTTCCAAGACGCCATCTAGAAATGGCTATGGTATGAATCGTTTTCATTCATGCAGAGTTTTATAAGTTGATCATAACGCATGCAAAGATCGTAGAAACCCCTTTCCGCTGCATCTTAACCTCCATATGCGCCTATAGGGTTTCGCCCCCCTTAGTTATAGGGGACCTTTCAATTGGTATCAGAGCCAAGTTAATGCATGTTTTTATGATTGCTTAAACGTTTTGTGATCCATGTATGCCATTGTATGCTTAGATCTATAACATGCGAAAATTTACATGTTAAGTTGCTTCTTGCGAAACTTACATATGTATTTCCTTTGCGCATGTTTGTTGGCGCATCTTAGGTTTTATCCAAAATCTTATATCATGCGCGACTCTCATTAGATCTAAGAGGCGCCTGCTTTAAACCCTTAGACGGGTTATTAGGGTTGAAGTCATCCTCTAGGTTAGATCCAACTGGTCTGATCAGACTATCTGACAGCCTAGATGGGTCGACCAGATAGCACCTGTGCGCAAGCACGAGATGGCTATAGGTCGACTGCATCAAAGGCGTGTAGCGATGTCTGATTGAGACAACCTATGAACGCACATGAGTTAGGCCCGGGGTCACACCCGCTTGCCAGACCTCATTGTGGTCGTTCAGCCCTTGCGCATGCATGGTTGACCATTAGGTCGACTCAAGTCAGTTAGGACTTGGTGCATGCAAGGGCAGTGGATCTGACTAGGCTGGATGAGTGGATCCCTAGTAATGGACCGTCGTAAGGCAGCAGGGCAAATAGGGAAAAATAAAATTAATCTCAATGGGGTGTTTTCAAAATTTTATTTTTCATGATTGGATCACATGCTGATTGGATACCATATGTATGTTTATTTAATCTTATGTGGGCTGCCCGTTTAATGTGTGCTGTGCTGGGGCCTGCGTGCCTGGAATTTTATTGTAAATTAATTCTTATTTTTGTGATCTGCGAATCACAATTTAATTAATTTATAAAATGTAATTGACCTGCGAGTCAATCTTGTCTAGATAGATTAATTTGTAAATTAGTCAGACAAGAGCACAGAGCACACATGGCAGAGGCGCTTGCAGCAGAGGCTTGACCAGGTGGGAGGTCCAGGGTTCGACTCTGGGACCAGACGCATTTTCCCTAGTAGGCGCACCTGAGCTGCAAATGGCGCTTGGGCCCTGGTTTGGGCCAGCAAAAGTCCCATGGAGAAAAACAAGTGAAGACTTAAGTTTGGTTAAGTCTTACTTAGGCTTATTGGGCTTTTACCACATAAGATCAGCATGCTTTCTTTTATTGCTTATATAATTGGAAATGCATGTGTTTATCTTCTGTTATCACCATAGGAATTGCATGATAGCCAAGAAGATAAAAGACCGTTAAAATCCAACGCTAAAATATCAAGCTCGTAAGCCTTCTGACGCGAAACCTCACTGTTCTGACTATCGTTGGAGCCGTGTTGTACCCACTCAGTGGGCACGTCCATCTATCTTCAGACGGTGCGGGATTACACCTGCGTGTTACAGAGAAGGGATTTATCGCTTCTCGTTGCTCAGCATAGCACGTGGTGGTCCAGGGAGTAGGTCGGGTCAGCTTGACCATGTAGGCTACATATGTGGCGCATATGGTAGCGCATGGAGGCAGCCATCTGTGGGGTCAGAGACTGTGTTGTACCAACTCAGTTGGCACAGTCTGCTGGATTGCCCAGATGAAGGGGAATCGCACGGGTTGGCGATTGGCTGGGACAGCCTACCAGAGATTAGTGCTTGTACTCTCTGTGCATCTTATCTCACCTGAGCGGGACGCGGAGACCAAGTATGAAATCTGGATCCCATCTCACTAAAAGAGTACTACTCTTTCGGGCTGTTTTGCTGGATTTTTCAGCCAGATAAAATAGTGAGAAAAAGAATCATTCTTAAGTCCTGATTGATTCTTGACATTGATACTGACCTTGCTGTTCTTGCATTGTTGTAGATACCTGCAGCAACGAACACCATGAGCTTCAATGTGCGATCCCTACTGTAAAGGGAGAAGTTTGCTGGGCCGAACTTCTCAGACTAGTACGGACACCTTAAGATTGTTCTTAAGGCAGAGAGGAAACTGTATGTCCTCGAGACGGCTATACCGCCTCAACCCGCTCCGAACGCCGCAAGGGCGGTTCGGGAAGCTTATGAAAAGCACGTCAATGATAGCATTGATGTCGCTTGCCTGATGCTAGCGTCTATGACGCCACCGCTGCAGCGTCAGCATGAGGATATGTCAGCTATAGAGATTATAGCGAACCTCAAGATGCTGTATGCTGCACAGGCGAGGACAGAACGCTATAATTTGACAAAGCTGTTCTTTCAGAGCAAACTGGCTGAAGGGAGCCCAGTGGGAGCTCACGTGCTCAAGATGATTGGGCACAAGGAAGCTCTAGAGAAACTGGGGCATACCATCAATCAGGAGCTTGCTGTAGACATTATTCTGCAGTCTCTCCCGCCCTCTTTCGATGCGTTCATCATTAACTTGAATATGAACAAAATCGATTGTACTCCGGCAGAGCTGCTGAACATGCTCTTGACTACTGAGGAGACTCTGAAGGGAAAGCCTTCGACCTCTGTCTTAATGGTTCCTTCTAGGAACAAGAAGAAGGGGAAGAAGGGCAAGGCCCCTGTCAAGAGTTACAGCAAGGCTCTGAAGCAAAAAGTTAAGCGGTCAAAGGAATACAGATGTTTCCACTATGGCCAGCTGGGTCACTGGAAAAAGGACTATAAAGCGCTCCAACGAGATAAGAGGGGAAGCATCGCTTCTGGCTCAGGTATTTACGTAACGGAAGTCATGGTTTCATCTTCTTCTATTTCATGGGTGTTGGACACTGCATGTGGAGTTCACATTTGTTCAAATGTGCAGGAACTCAAGAGAAGAAGGCAGGTGGGACAGCATGAGGTGGACCTACGCGTTGGAAACGGGGCACGGGTTGCTGCTGTTGCTGTAGGAGACTATTTCATCTCTTTGCCATCTGGAATTGTATTAGAACTGAACAATTGTTATTTTGTTCCCAGCATTACTAAAAATATTATCTCCATTCCTGCTCTTGTCAGGAAGGGATTTTCCTTTGAATGCAATATTTCAAAGTGTGTTCTTACTTTAGATAATATTGTTTATGCTACTGGTTCAATTAACAATGGGTTATTCATGTTGGACATGGAATGTTCTATACAAAATATTGATAATAAGAAAGCCAAATATGCTGATGACAGCACCTTGCTATGGCATAGTCGTTTAGGCCATATCAACAAGAAACGCATTAAGCGGTTGCATGATCATGGACTGCTGGGATCATTCTCCTATGAGGAGATTGATACATGCAAAGCTTGTTTAATGGGTAAAATGACGAAGTCACCTTTTCCTCACAAAGGTCAAAGGGCTTCAGGTTTGCTTGACCTTATACACAGCGATGTGTGTGGGCCGTTTAGTAAACATGCCAGAGGTGGCTATCAATACTTCATCACCTTCACTGATGATTTCAGTAGATACGGGTATGTCTATTTAATGAGACATAAAAGTGAATCTTTTGACAAGTTCAAAGAGTTCAAGAATGAAGTACAAAATCAGCTTGGCCGAAATATCAAGGCACTTCGTTCTGATCGAGGTGGAGAATACCTAAGTCGAGAGTTTACTGACTATCTAAAGGAGTGTGGGATTATCTCACAGCTCACTCCGCCAGGAACACCGCAATGGAATGGTGTGTCCGAGAGGAGAAATAGAACGTTACTTGATATGGTTCGTTCTATGATGAGTCAGGCTACTCTTCCATATTCCTTTTGGGGTTTTGCACTGGAAACAGCTGCAAAGGTACTAAACCGAGTGCCATCCAAGGCAGTTTCTAAGACTCCATATGAGTTATGGTATGGGAAACAGCCGAGCTTGACATTTATCAGGATCTGGGGTTACGAGGCTTATGTCAAAAAGCTCGCCTCTGGGAAACTAGAGAGCAGATCTGACAAAAGTATCTTTGTCGGTTACCCTAAGGAAACTAAGGGTTATTATTTCTACGATCCCAAAGAGAACAAGGTATTTGTTGCTCGGACGGCCATTTTTCTTGAGAAGGAGTTTCTTCTGCAAGAGGCCAGTGGGAGAGAAATAAAGTTGGAAGAGAATCCAGAGGAAGGACAAAGTGCTCAAGCACAGTTGGATGAGCCTGAGCCGGTAGAACAGGTTACTGAACAACCTGAGGCTCAGATATCACGGGAACCGCGAAGATCGAGAAGGATTCGTCGACAGCCTGAGCGCTATGACGGAGTCTACATCATTGATAATGATGAACCCCTAACTTATGCAGATGCGGTCAGTGGACCGGATTCAGCTAGATGGCTTGAAGCTATGCGAGCCGAGATGGACTCCATGTCTGATAACCAAGTCTGGGATTTGGTTGATCCGCCTCCGGGAGTTATCCCTATAGGCTGTAAATGGATCTTCAAGAAGAAGATTGACATGGATGGTAACGTGGTTACCTATAAAGGCAGGCTAGTTGCGAAAGGTTTCAAACAAATCTACGGGATAGATTATGATGAAACTTTCTCACCTGTGGCCATGTTTAAGTCTATTCGGATTCTTTTCGGGATAGCAGCATATTACGATTATGAGATTTGGCAAATGGATGTGAAAACAGCTTTCCTGAATGGAAATCTGGATGAGGATGTGTATATGACACAACCTGAAGGTTTCACTAATCCATCAGATCGTCATAAGATATGCAAATTAAAGAAGTCTATTTATGGACTTAAACAAGCATCGAGAAGCTGGAATATTCGTTTTGATGAATCAGTCAGTGAATTTGGTTTCATCAAGAACGAGGATGACCCGTGTGTATATAAGAGGTTTAGTGGGAGCGTGATTACATTCCTAGTCCTCTACGTCGATGATATCTTGATCATTGGAAATGACATTCCTGAAATGCATGCGGTTAAGGCATGGTTAAGGAAATGTTTCCAGATGAAAGATTTAGGAGAAGCAGCCTATGTATTAGGTGTGAAGATCTACAGCGATAGATCTAAGAGGCTTCTCGGGCTGTGCCAGAGTACTTACATCGATAAAGTCCTGGAAAGATTTCATTTAGAGAATTCTAAAAGAGGATATCTTCCAGTCAGACATGGTCTGAATCTTTCAAAGAGGCAGTGTCCACAAACACAGACTGAGAAAGATGAAATGGACAATACGCCTTATGCTTCGGCTATTGGGTCCATTATGTATGCGATGTTGTGTACTCGCCCAGACGTCACTTACTGGTTAAGCGTGACTAGTCGGTTCCAAAGTAATCCAGGTATGGCGCACTGGATTGCAGTCAAGAACATTTTAAATATCTGCGGAGGACCAAAGATATGTTCTTGATATATGGTGGTCAGTAAGAACTCAGTATTGAAGGATATACTGACGCTTCGTTCCAGTCTGACCAGGATGATTTCCGATCGCAATCAGGCTATGTTTTTAGCTTGAATGGAGGAGCGGTGGTGTGGAAGAGTTTCAAACAGTCAACTGTTGCTGATTCCACAACAGAAGCCGAGGAAGTTGCAGCCTCGGAAGCATCCAAGGAGGCAGTGTGGATTCGTAAGTTCGTGAGAGAACTTGGTGTCGTTCCTTCGAGTGCATATCCTTTGGTTATCTTTTGTGATAACACTGGAGCAATCGCACAAGCAAAGGAACCACGGTCGCACCAGAAGTCCAAGCACATACAGAGACGGTTTCATTTGATCCGGGAGATCATTGATCGTGGCGAGATCAAAGTCTGCAAGGTTCATACAGATGACAATCTGGCAGACCCGCTTACCAAGCCTCTGGAACAGCAGAAGCATGAGAAGCACTGTAATAATATGGGTTTGAGATTTCTCAACCATTAGATTAAGTGCAAGTGGGAGATTGTTGGGGTATGCCCTTAAGGCTAATGTTTGAGGCCTTGGGATTGTATCAGTATCATGTAATAAACTTTTATGTTTATAAAGGCATGGTTGTTATTCAGTTTGTTACATTGTCTGCTGCAATAAGTGTACTTCTGAATAATGTCTCAAAGCTGTTCAGCTAGGCTGACATGCAGTTATGTCCTTAGTCAAGATATCTTGGTGAACATGAGACAGCCTTGATATGATTGAGACTAATATGTGTTCTAATCTTATAGGATGCTTCGAGCATGGAATAAGATGTAGACTCATGGGTACATTGGATGTACTGGACAGACCCTACTAGGATATTCAATTGCTTGTCACAATGTGAATAATCCTTGATTACAACAAGTGGATCATTTCCTCTGACTTGAGATCACTTGTGTTTCTAAATGATGATTGTCATTGTTTTGAGTTAGTTCAATATCATTTGAAACATAATGGTTATAGACTATCTTGGATGGTGAGCTTGAGTCTGGTTAGGGCACTAGTGATAGACATAGGATTGCCGTCTCCTTGTTTAAGGAGTGTGATGTTCTAAAGGGGCCCCCTGGATGAGATGATTGAGAAAAGTGTATGGCCATACCCAGGTGACTATGTTCATCTGATCTAATCATGCTCATCATATTGGAGTTACAAGCTTGACACGCTTGTCCAATAAGAATATCAAGTGGCAAAGGAAAGATGCATGCCTTGTGAATTGGATTCACACTTGTGCTGTATTTTGGGTGTAGTCTTGGAAGACTCTTTCCTTTCTATCGGGAGACAGTGATGTGTTGCTAGATACCCCTCACTGATCGTGATGACGTGAGTTATCGTTACCGACATTTAAAGGAAACCCTCAGGGTCGCACAATTTGATGATATGGCTTACTTAAGTCAGATCGTGTGGACTGAATTGTTTGGGTTCAGTTTAAAGGGATTTTAATCTCTGATTGTAAGTGAGATCTGGTCTGATCATGTTTGATTGATTAGGGCTTGAGATCGGTAAGCTTCGATTGAGAGAATGGATGCTAGATCGGTGAGATCAGGAGCATCAAGAGATTAATGGTCAGATCTTAAGCCTTCGGGGTTTATTATGATCTGGACTGATTGCTTGGTTTATTTGGTTATTGAACCAAAGTCAAGTGAACCGGCTCAATGGATGAGCGCATGGTTCAAGGGTGAATTGGATTTGCGATTGGGTAAACCCATGATCGCAACTTGAGAAGTGACTTGCTATTTTTAGATAGCACTTCTTCTAATCGTGGCCATGCCTCACGATAGCCTCTATTCACGCCTCTCCTCTTGGTTCGTCACTCGCTCTAGTTTTTGACGAGAGAACACATTTGTTAGGGTATGCCCTTAAGGCTAATGTTTGAGGCCTTGGGATTGTAAAAGTATCATGTAATAAACTCTTGTGTTTATAATGGCAATGGTTATTATTCAGTTTGTTACATTGTCTGCTGCAATAACTGTGCTTCTGAATAATGTCTCAAAGCTGTTCAGCTAGGCTGACATGCATATGTCCTTAGTCGAGATATCTTGGTGAACATGAGACAGCCTTGATATGATTGAGACTAATATGTGTTCTAATCTTATAGGATGCTTCGAGCATGGAATAAGATGTAGACTCATGGGTACATTGGATGTACTGGACAGACCCTACTAGGATATTCAATTGCTTGTCACAATGTGAATAATCCTTGTTTGCATCAAGTGGCACATGTCCTCTGACTTGAGATCACTTGTGTTTCTAGATGATGATTGTCATTGTTTTGAGGTAGTTCAATATCATTTGAAACATAATGATTATAGACTATCTTGGATAATGATCATGAGTCAGGTTAGGACACTAGTGATAGATAAAGGATTGCCGTCTCCTTGTTCAAGGAGTGTGGTGTTCTGAAGGGGCCCCCCCTGAATGAGATGATTGAGAAAGTGTATGGCCATACCCAGGTGACTATGTTCATCTGATCTAATCATGCTCATCATATTGGAGTCACAGGCTTGACACGCTTGTCCAATAAGAACATCCAGTGGCAAAGGAAACATGTTTGCCTAGTGAAGTGCATTCACCCTTGTGCTGTGTTTTGGGAGTAGTCTTGGAAGACTCTTTCCTTTATATCGGGAGACAGTGATGTGTTGCTAGATACCCCTCACTGATCGTGATAACGAAAGTTATCATTACCGACATTCAAAGGAAACCCTCAGGGTCGCACAATTTGATGATATGGCTTACTTGAGTCAGATCGTGTGGACTGAATTGTTTGGGTTCAGTTTAAAGGGATTTAATCTCTGATTGTAAGTGAGATCTGGTCTGATCATGTTTGATTGATTAGGGCTTGAGATCGGTAAGCTTCGATCGAGAGAGGTGATGCTAGATCGGTGAGATCAGGAGCATCAGGAGATGAACGGTTAGATCTTGAACCTTAGGGTTTGATATGATCTAGACCAAAGGGGGCTTGGGCTTATTTGATTTGGTTTGTTGAACCAAATGCAATTAAACCAAAATAGAACCGGTGCACTTATGTGAACGCATGGTTCGAAAGGGTGATGGCATTTTGGTCGTTTATGAGTGCATGCTTCCATTTATGGTAAGTCATCATGGCCTCTTCTTCAAAACGCCTAACGCCAAGCCGTTCACCACTTGACTTCACTTCGCTTGGCTTCTTGCAATTGGCGTGTGGAGAAGAGGTGGACGAACGTGTGGAGCTCTCGCCCAAGCAAGATCTCGTCTCCCATCCCTTCCATTCGGCAAGGACACTTGAAGATCTTTGCTAGCACAAAGATCAACAAGAAGAAGCCATCTCTCTTCTTGTGTGCGTCACTTGTGGAGAAGATCTCTCTTGGTCTTTGCTTCCAAGCCGCCTCCTTCTCATGGCCATGGTAACGCATCTTTCACTTGATGTTTAAGTTGATCATATGAATGTATAGCATGCGATCAAATGTGAAACCCTAATTCCGCTGCTAAAATAAAGAAAGGTCACTTGCGCCCCCCTCCCGAAAGGGGTACTCACCTTAGGGTTTCTCGCTCCCCCTTGAAGGGGACCCTAACAATTGGTATCAAAGCGGTTAATATATGTTCATATGATTGCTTTGTTTGTTTTGTGATCCTTGTTAGTATAGATCTATTTCACATGCGCAACCACATGCTAGGTTTTAGGTGTTTGGCGCATGTGTGATGTTTATGTTTATGCATGTTCTTGTTGGCGCATGTTAAGTATGTTGAATGGTATTTCATCAAAACTTATATCTACTTGCGCGCAAACATTTAGATCTATATACACTTACTATAAACCCTTAGACGGGTTGATGGGGTTGAAGTCACCCTCTAGGTTAGATCCAATAGTCTGATCAGACCATCTGACAGCCTAGATGGATCGACCAGATGGCACCTGTGCGCAAGCACAAGGTGGCTATAGGTCGATTGCATCACAGGCGTGTAGCGAGGTCTGGTTGAGACAACCAGTGAACACACATGAGTTAGGCCCGGGGTCACAACCCGCTTGCCAGAACTTATGTTGGTTGTTCAGCCCTTGGCGCATGCATGGTTGACCATTAGGTCAACTCGAGTCAGTTAGGACTTGGTGCATGAAAGGGCATGGATCTAACTAGATTGATGAGTGGATCCCTATCAATGGACCGTTGTAAGGTTATAGGGCACATAAGAAAATTAAAATTGATGCCAATGGGTTTTTCAAAACTTTTATTTTCTTTATAATGGATCACATGTTGATTGCATGATGCCATGATGTTTGTTTATTTAATCTTATGTGGGATGCCCAATTTAATGTGTGCTGTGCTGGGGCCTGCGAGCCTGGAATTAAACTTGTAAATTAATTTTTATTGTGATCTGCGAATCACATTTTTAATTAATTTATTGTATAATTGACCTGCGAGTCAAGCTTGTCTAGATAGATCAAAATGTATTTGATTAGACAAGAGCACAAAAGCACACATCGCAGAGGCGCATTCAGCTGGTGGGCGCACCTGAGCTGCATTGAGCGCTAGGGCCCTGGGTTGGACCAGATGAGATGCAAAAGACCCAAGAAAAGCAAGTGAAGACTTAAGTTAATTAAGGTCTTACTTAGGCTATGGGCTTTTACCACATAAGATCCATGCTTTCTTTTATTGTTTAATAATTAGAATTGCATGAGTTATTTATCTTCTGCTATAGCCATAGGATTTGCCTGATAGTAAGAAGATAAAAGACCGTTAAAATCCAAACGCTAAAATATCAAGCACGTAATGCCTTCTGACGCGAAACCTCACTGTTCTGACTATCGTTGGAGCCGTGTTGTACCCACTCAGTGGGCACGTCCATCTATCTTCAGACGGTGCAGGATTACACCTGCGTGTTACAGAGAAGGGATTTATCGCTTCTCGTTGCTCAGCATAGCACGTGGTGGTTCAGGGAGTAGGTCGGGTCAGCTTGACCATGTAGGCTACATATGTGGCGCATATGGTAGCGCATGGAGGCAGCCATCTGAGGGATCAGAGACTGTGTTGTACCAACTCAGTTGGCACAGTCTGCTGGATTGCCCAGGTGAAGGGGAATCGCACGGGTTGGCGATTGGCTGGGACAGCCTACCATAAATTAGTGCTTGTCATCTCTGTGCATCTTATCTCGCCTGAGCGGGACGCGGAGACCAAGTATGAAATCTGGATCCCATCTCACTAAAAGAGTTCTACTCTTTCGGGCTGTTTTGCTGGATTTTTCAGCCAGATAAAATAGTGAGAAAAAGAATCATTCTTAAGTCTTGATTGATTCTTAACATTGATACTGACCTTGCTGTTCTTGCATTCTTGTAGATTCCTGCAGCAACGAACACCATGAGCTTCAATGTGCGATCCCTACTGGAAAGGGAGAAGTTTGCTGGGCCAAACTTCTCAGACTGGTTCGGACACCTTAAGATCGTTCTTAAGGCAGAGAGGAAACTGTATGTCCTCGAGACGGCTGTGCCGCCTCAACCCGCTGCGAACGCCGCAAGGGCGGTTCGTGATGCCTATGAAAAGCACGTCAATGATAGCATTGATGTCGCTTGCCTGATGCTAGCGTCTATGACGCCACCGCTGCAGCGTCAGCATGAGAATATGTCGGCTATAGAGATTATAGCGAACCTCAAGATGCTGTATGCTGCATAGGCGAGGACATAACGCTATAATCTGACAAAGCTTTTCTTTCAGAGCAAACTGGCTGAAGGGAGCCCAGTGGGAGCTCACGTGCTCAAGATGATTGGGCACAAGGAGGCTCTGGAGAAACTGGGGCATACCATCAACCAGGAGCTTGCTGTAGACATTATTCTGTAGTCTCTCCCGCCCTCTTTCGATGCGTTCATTATTAACTTTAATATGAACAAAATCGATTGTACTCTGGCAGAGCTGCTGAATATGCTCTTGACTACTGAGGAAACTCTGAAGGGAAAGCCTTCAACCTCTGTCTTAATGGTTCCTTCCAGGAACAAGAAGAAGGGGAAGAAGGGCAAAGCCCTTGTCAAGAGTTACAGCAAGGCTCTGAAACAGAAGGTAAAGCGGTCAAAGGACAACAGGTGTTTCCACTGTGGCCAGCTGGGTCACTGGAAAAAGGACTGTAAAGCGCTCCAAGGAGATAAGAGGGGAAGCATTGCTTCTGGCTCAGGTATATATGTGACTGAGGTCATGTTATCTTCTTCTTCCATTTCATGGGTGTTGGACACTGCATGTGGAGTTCACATTTGTTCAAATGTGCAGGAACTCAAGAGAAGAAGGCAGGTGGGACAGCATGAGGTGGACCTACGCGTTGGAAACAGGGCACGGGTTGCTGCTGTTGCTGTAGGGGATTATTACATCTCATTACCATCTGGCATTGTATTAGAATTAAACAATTGTTATTTTGTACCCAGTATTACCAAAAATATTATCTCTATTCCTGCTCTTGTCAGGAAAGGGTTTTCCTTTGAATGCAAGATTTCAAAGTGTTATCTTACTCTTGATAATATTGTTTATGCTACTAGTTCAATTAACAATGGGTTATTCATGTTGGACATGGAATATTCTATACAAAACATTGATAATAAGAAAGCCAAGTATGCTGATGACAGCACCTTGCTATGGCATAGTCGTTTAGGCCATATTAACAAGAAGCGCATCAAGCGGTTGCATGATCATGGACTGCTGGGATCATTCTCCTATGAGGAGATTGATACATGCAAAGCTTGTTTAATGGGTAAAATGACGAAGTCTCCTTTTCTTCACAAAGGTCAAAGGGCTTCAGGTTTACTTGACCTTATACACAGTGATGTGTGTGGGCCATTTAGTAAACATGCCAGAGGTGGCTATCAGTACTTCATTACCTTTACTGATGATTTCAGTAGATATGGGTATGTCTATTTAATGAGACATAAAAGTGAATCTTTTGACAAGTTCAAAGAGTTCAAAAATGAAGTACAGAATCAGCTAGGCCGAAATATCAAGGCACTTCGTTCTGATCGAGGTGGAGAATACTTGAGTCATGCGTTTACTGACTATCTGAAGGAGTGTGGGATTATCTCACAGCTCACTCCACCAGGAACACCGCAATGGAATGGTGTGTCCGAGAGGAGAAATAGAACGTTACTTGATATGGTTCGTTCTATGATGAGTCAGGCTACTCTTCCTTACTCCTTTTGGGGATTTGCACTGGAAACAGCTGCAAAGGTACTACACCGAGTGCCATCCAAGGCAGTTTCAAAGACTCCATATGAATTATGGTATGGGAAACAGCCGAGCTTGACATTTATCAGGATCTGGGGTTGCGAGGCTTATGTCAAAAAGCTCGCCTCTGGGAAACTGGAGAGCAGATCTGAGAAATGTATCTTTGTCGGTTACCCTAAGGAAACTAAGGGTTATTATTTCTACGATCCCAAAGAGAACAAGGTATTTGTTGCTCGAACGGCCATATTTCTTGAGAAGGAGTTTCTTCTGCAAGAAGCCAGTGGGAGAGAAATAAAGCTGGATGAGAATCCAGAGGAAGGACAAAGTAGTCAAGCACAGTTGGATGAGCCTGAGCCGGTAGAACAGGTTACTGAACAACCTGAGGCTCAGATATCACGGGAACCGCGAACATCGGGAAGGATCCGTTGACAGCCTGAGCGCTATGACGGAGTCTACATCATTGATAATGATGAACCCCTCACTTATGCGGATGCGGTCAGTGGACCAGAGTCAGCTAGATGGCTTGAAGCTATGCGAGCCGAGATGGACTCCATGTCAGATAACCAAGTCTGGGATTTTGTTGATCCGCCTCCGGGAGTTATCCCTATAGGCTGTAAATGGATCTTCAAGAAGAAGATTGACATGGATGGTAACGTGGTTACCTATAAAGGCAGGCTTGTTGCGAAAGGTTTCAAACAAATCTACGGGATAGATTATGATGAAACTTTCTCACCTGTGGCCATGTTTAAGTCTATTCAGATTCTTTTCGCGATAGCTGCATATTACGATTATGAGATCTGGCAGATGGATGTGAAGACCGCTTTCCTTAATGGAAATCTGGATGAGGATGTATATATGACACAACCTGAAGGTTTCACTAATCCATCAGATCGTCATAAAATATGCAAGTTAAAGAAGTCCATTTATGGACTTAAACAAGCATCTAGAAGCTGGAATATTCGTTTTGATGAATCAATCTCTGAGTTTGGTTTCATCAAGAACGAGGATGACCCGTGTGTATATAAGAGGTTTAGTGGGAGCGTGATTACTTTCCTAGTCCGCTACGTCGATGATATCTTAATCATTGGAAACGATATTCCTGAAATGCATGATGTTAAAGCATGGCTAAGTTAATGTTTCCAGATGAAAGATCTAGGAGAAGCAGCCTATGTATTAGGTGTGAAGATCTACAGGGATAGATCTAAGAGGCTTCTCGGGCTGTGCCAGAGTACTTACATCGATAAAGTCCTGGAGAGATTTCATTTAGAGAATTCTAAACGAGGATATCTTCCAGTCAGACATGGTCTGAATCTTTCGAAGAGTCAGTGTCCACAAACACAGACTGAGAAAGATGAAATGGACAATATGCCTTATGCTTCGGCTATTGGGTCCATTATGTATGCGATGTTGTGTACTCACCCTGACGTCGCTTACGGGTTAAGCATGACCAGTCGATTCCAAAGTAATCCAGGTATGGCGCACTGGATTGCAGTCAAGAACATTTTAAAATATCTGCGGAGGACCAAAGATATGTTCTTGATATATGGTGGTCAGGAAGAACTCAGTATAGAAGGATATACTGACGCTTCATTCCAGTCAGACCAGGATGATTTCCGATCACAATCAGGCTATGTTTTTAGCTTGAATGGTGGAGCAGTGGTGTGGAAGAGTTTCAAACAGTCTACTGTTGCTGATTCCACAACAGAAGCCGAGTATGTTGCAGCCTCGGAAGCATCCAAGGAGGCAGTGTGGATTCGTAAGTTTGTGAGAGAACTTGGTGTTGTTCCTTCGACTGCAGATCCTTTGGTTATCTTCTGTGATAACACTGGAGCCATCGCACAAGCAAAGGAACCACGGTCGCACAAGAAGTCCAAGCACATACAGAGACGGTTTCACTTGATCCGGGAGATCATTGATCGTGGCGAGATCAAAATATGCAAGGTTCATACAGACGACAATCTGGCTGACCCACTTACCAAGCCTCTGGCGCAGCAGAAGCATGAGAAGCACTGTAATAATATGGGTTTGAGATTTCTCAACCATTAGATTAAGTGCAAGTGGGAGATTGTTAGGGTATGCCCTTAAGGCTAATGTTTGAGGCCTTGGGATTGTAAAAGTATCATGTAATAAACTCTTGTGTTTATAAAGGCAATGGTTATTATTCAGTTTGTTACATTGTCTGCTGCAATAACTGTGCTTCTGAATAATGTCTCAAAGCTGTTCAGCTAGGCTGACATGCATATGTCCTTAGTCGAGATATCTTGGTGAACATGACACAGCCTTGATATGATTGAGACTAATATGTGTTCTAATCTTATATGATGCTTCGAGTATGGAATAAGATGTAGACTCATGGGTACATTGGATGTACTGGACAGACCCTACTAGGATATTCAATTGCTTGTCACAATGTGAATAATCCTTGTTTGCATCAAGTGGCACATGTCCTCTGACTTGAGATCACTTGTGTTTCCAGATGATGATTGTCATTGTTTTGAGGTAGTTCAATATCATTTGAAACATAATGATTATAGACTATCTTGGATAATGATCATGAGTCAGGTTAGGACACTAGTGATAGATAAAGGATTGCCGTCTCCTTGTTCAAGGAGTGTGGTGTTCTGAAGGGGCCCCCCTGAATGAGATGATTGAGAAAGTGTATGGCCATACCCAGGTGACTATGTTCATTTGATCTAATCATGCTCATCATATTGGAGTCACAGGCTTGACACGCTTGTCCAATAAGAACATCCAGTGGCAAAGGAAACATGTTTGCCTAGTGAAGTGCATTCACCCTTGTGCTGTGTTTTGGGAGTAGTCTTGGAAGACTCTTTCCTTTATATCGGGAGACAGTGATGTGTTGCTAGATACCCCTCACTGATCGTGATAACGAAAGTTATCGTTACCGACATTCAAAGGAAACCCTCAGGGTCGCACAATTTGATGATATGGCTTACTTGAGTCAGATCGTGTGGACTGAATTGTTTGGGTTCAGTTTAAAGGGATTTAATCTCTGATTGTAAGTGAGATCTGGTCTGATCATGTTTGATTGATTAGGGCTTGAGATCGGTAAGCTTCGATCGAGAGAGGTGATGCTAGATCGGTGAGATCAGGAGCATCAGGAGATGAACGGTTAGATCTTGAACCTTAGGGTTTGATATGATCTAGACCAAAGGGGGCTTGGGCTTATTTGATTTGGTTTGTTGAACCAAATGCAATTAAACCAAAAGAGAACCGGTTCACTTATGTGAATGCATGGTTCGAAAGGGTGATGGCGTTTTGGTCGTTTATGAGTGCATGCTTCCATTTATGGTAAGTCATCATGGCCTCTTCTTCAAAACGCCTAACGCCAAGCCGTTCACCACTTGACTTCACTTCGCTTGGCTTCTTGCAATTGGCGTGTGGAGAAGAGGTGGACGAACGTGTGGAGCTCTCGCCCAAGCAAGATCTGGTCTCCCATCCCTTCCATTCGGCAAGGACACTTGAAGATCTTTGCTAGCACAAAGATCAACAAGAAGAAGCGATCTCTCTTCTTGTGTGCGTCACTTGTGGAGAAGATCTCTCTTGGTCTTTGCTTCCAAGCCGCCTCCTTCTCATGGCCATGGTAACGCATCTTTCACTTGATGTTTAAGTTGATCATATGAATGTATAGCATGCGATCAAATGTGAAACCCTAATTCCGCTGCTAAAATAAAGAAAGGTCACTTGCGCCCCCCTCCCGAAAGGGGTACTCACCTTAGGGTTTCTCGCTCCCCCTTGAAGGGGACCCTAATAACATTTTCGTGTGTGAAAAAAACTGGTGGACGACAAGGAGAAAAGACGCCAAGCAAGAAAGAACTCTCTCTTCCCTTCAAGCGATCAAGACACCTTGGACGATCCTTGCTAGCACAAGGAGCACCAAGGAAGGAGCGCATCTTCATCTTGTGTGCGAGACTTTGGAGAAGAGGCGCTTGCATCTTTTGCTTCCAAGACGCCATCTAGAAATGGCTATGGTATGAATCGTTTTCATTCATGCAGAGTTTTATAAGTTGATCATAACGCATGCAAAGATCGTAGAAACCCCTTTCCGCTGCATCTTAACCTCCATATGCGCCTATAGGGTTTCGCCCCCCTTAGTTATAGGGGACCTTTCACATCTCTTGATGCTCTTGATCTCACCGATCTAGCATCAATTCTCTCAATCGAAGCTTACCGATCTTAAGCCCTAATCAATCAAACATGATCAGACCAGATCTCACTTACAATCAGAGTCTAAATCCCTTTAAACTGAACCAAAACAATTCAGTCCACACGATCTGACTTAAGTAAGCCATATCATCAAATTGTGAGACCCTGAGGGTTTCCTTTAAATGTCAGTAACGGTAACTTACGTTATCACGATCAGTGAGAGGTATCTAGCAACACATCACTGTCTCCTGATATAAAGGAAAGAGTCTTCCAAGACTACACCCAAACCACAGCACAAGTGTGAAACCACTTCACTAGGCATACATGTTTCCTTTGCCACTGGATGTTCTTATTGGACAAGCGTGTCAAGCCTGTAACTCCAATATGATGAGCATGATTAGATCAGATGAACATAGTCATCTGGGTATGGCCATACACTTTCTCAATCATCTCATCCAGGGGGGCCCCTTTAGAACATCACACTCCAAACAAGGAGACGGCAATCCTATATCTATCACTAGTGTCCTAACCTGACTCATGATCATTATCCAAGATAGTCTATAACCATTATTTTTCAAATGATATTGAACTACCTCAAAACAATGACAATCATCATTTAGAAACACAAGTGATCTCAAGTCAGAGGACATGTGCCACTTGTTGCAAACAAGGATTATTCACATTGTGACAAGCAATTGAATATCCTAGTAGGGTCTGTCCAGTACATCCAATGTACCCATGAGTCTACATCTTATTCCATGCTCGAAGCATCCTATAAGATTAGAACACATATTAGTCTCAATCATATCAAGGCTGTCTCATGTTCACCAAGATATCTCGACTAAGGACATATAGCATGTCAGCCTAGCGGAACAGCATTGAGACATTATTCAGAAGTACATTTATTGCAGCAGACAATGTAACAAACTGAATAACAACCATTGCCTTTATAAACTTAGAGTTTATACATGATACTGATAGAATCCCAAGGCCTCAAACATTAGCCTTAAGGGCATACCCCAACAACCATTGCCTTAATAAACATAGAGTTTATACATGATACTGATACAATCCCAAGGCCTCAAACATTAGCCTTAAGGGCATACCCCAACAGCAATTTCCTCTACCCTTGAACCATGCGCTCACTTGATGAGCCGGTTCATTTCATTTGGTTCAAGGACCAAATTAAGCCAAGCCTTGATCCAGATCACATTAAACCAAAAGGCTTAAGATCTGACCATTCATCTCTTGGTGCTCTTGATCTGACCGATCTAGCATCCAATCTCTCGATCGAAGCTTACCGATCTCAAGCCCTAATCAATCAAACATGATCAGACCAGATCTCACTTACAATCAGAGTTTAAATCCCATTAAACTGAACTAAAACAATTTAGTCCACACGATCTGACAGAAGTAAGCCATATCATCAAATTGTGCGACCCTAAGGGTTTCCTTTAAATGTCGGTAACGATAACTCACGTTATCACGATCAGTGAGGGGTATCTAGCAACACATCACTGTCTCCCGATATAAAGGAAAGAGTCTTCCAAGACTGCACCCAAACCACAGCACAAGTGTGAACCCAAGTCACTTGACATATGTGTTTCCTTTGCCACTGGATGTTCTTATTGGACAAGCGTGTCAAGCCTGTAATTCCAATATGATGAGAATGATTAGATCAGATGAAACATAGTCATCTGGGTATGGCCATACACTTTCTCAATCATCTCATCCAGGGGGCCCCTATAGAACATCACACTCCAATCAAGGAGACGGCAATCCTATATCTATCACTAGTGCCCTAACATGACTCATGTTCATTATCCAAGATAGTCTATAACCATTATGTTTCAAATGATATTGAACTACCTCAAAACAATGCCAATCATCATTTAGAAACAGAAGTGATCTCAAGTCAGAGGAAATATGCCACTTGTTTGCATATAAGGATTATTCACATTGTGACAAGCAATTGAATATCCTAAGTAGGGTCTGTCCAGTACATCCAATGTACCCATGAGTCTACATCTTATTCCATGCTCGAAGCATCCTATAAGATTAGAACACATATTAGTCTCAATCATATCAAGGCTGTCTCATGTTCACTAAGATATCTCGACTAAGGACAAAACTGCATGTCAGCCAAGCTGAACAGCATTGAGACATTATTCGGAAGTATACATATTGTAGCAGATACTGTAACAACCTGAATAACAACCATTGCCTTTATAAACATAAAGTTTATACATGATACCGAAATAATCCCAAGGCCTCAAACATTAGCCTTAAGGGCATACCCCAACAGAGGTGGCTATAGGTCGACTGCTGAAAGGCGTGTAGCGATGTCTGATTGAGACAACTAGATGAACGCCCATGAGTAAGGCCAGGGGTCACACCCGCTTGCCTAAACTCATGAGGGATGTTCAGCCCTTCACGCATGCATTGTTGACCATGAGGTCGACTCAAGTCGGTTATGACTTGGTGCATGCAAGGGCAGTGGGTCTGACTAGGTCTGATGAGTGGATCCCTATTAATGGACCGTTGTAAGGTAGTAGGGCACATAAGGAAATAAAATGAAGCCAATGGGTTTTTTGAAAAATTTTATTTTCTTGGATGGATCACATGATGTTTGTATAACATGAGGAATGCTTGTTTATTTAATCTTATGTGGGCTGCCTAAATTTAATGTGTGCTGTGCTGGGGCCTGCGTGCCTGGATGTATTATTTGTAAATTATTATTGTGATCTGTGCATCACATTTTTAATTAATTTATAAAGTGTAATTGACCTGCGTGTCAATCATGTCTAGATAGATTAAATTGTATTTTAATCAGACATGAGCACAGAGCACACTTGGCAGAGGCGCATGCAGCAAGTGGCTTCACCAGTGGGAGGTCTAGGGTTTGACTCTAGGACAGGCGCATTTTACCTGGTGGGCGCACCTGAGCTGCAGTGGGCGCTTGGGCCCGGGTTGGGCCAGAGGAAATGCAAAAGACCCAAGAAGAGCTCAAGTGAAGACTTAAGTTTATTAAGGTCTTACTTAGGCTTAATGGGCTTTTACCACATAAGATCATCATGCTTTTAATTTACTGTTTCAGTAATTTAGTAACTGCATGATTTATTCTTCTGCTATCACCATAGGATTTGAATGATAGTAAGAAGATAAAAGGACCGTTAAAATCCAACGTTAAATATCAAGCACGTAAGCCTTCTGACGCGAAACCTCACTGTTCTGACTATCGTTGGGGCCGTGTTGTACCCACTCAGTGGGCACGCCCATCTATCTTTAGACGGTGTGTGATTACACCTGCGTGTTACAGAGAAGGGATTTATCGCTTCTCGTTGCTCTGCATAGCACGTGGTGGTCCAGGGAGTAGGTCGGGTCAGCTTGACCATGTAGGCTACATATTGAGCATATGGTAGCTATATGGAGGCAGCCATCTGTGGGATCAGAGACTGTGTTGTACCAACTCAGTTGGCACAGTCTGCTGGATTGCCCAGATGAAGGGGAATCGCACGGGTTGGCGATTGGCAGGGATTGCCTACCAGAGATTAGTGCTTGTACTCTCTGTGCATCTTATCTTGCCTGAGCGGGACGCGGAGACCAGGTATGAAATCTGGATCCCATCTCACTAAAAGAGTTTCACTCTTTCGGACTGTTTTACTGGATTTTTCAGTCAGATAAAATAGTGAGAAAAGAATCATTCTTAAGTCCTGAATTGATTCTAACATTGATACTGACCTTGCTGTTCTTGCATTGTTGTAGATTACTGCAGCAACGAACACCACAGCCTTCAATGTGCGATCCCTACTGGAAAGGGAGAAGTTTGCTGGGCCAAACTTCTCAGACTGGTATGGACACCTTAAGATTGTTCTTAAGGCTGAGAGGAAACTGTATGTCCTCGAGACGGCTATACCGCCTCAACCCGCTGCGAACGCCGCAAGGGCGGTTCGGGAAGCTTATGAAAAGCATGTCAATGATAGCATTGACGTCGCTTGCCTTATGCTAGCGTCTATGACGCCACAGCTGCAACGTCAGCATGAGGATTTATCTGCTATAGAAATTATAGCAAACCTCAAGATGCTGTATGCAGCACAGGCAAGGACTGAACGCTATAATTTGACTAAACTTTTCTTTCAGAGCAAACTGACTGAAGGGAGTCCTGTTGGAGCTCACGTGCTCAAGATGATTGGGTACAAGGAGGCTCTAGAGAAACTGTAAGATCCAAGGATCTTAAGTCCTGGTAAGCATTATTTTGATTCAAATAAAATTATTAACTATGATAATTTTATGTATTGGTTGTCAAATTATAGTTATTTAACTAGAGATTTTGGTTGTTAATTTATTGTAAATAAATTAGAGATTATTTATTTGATTGTTGGCTGATTTATGATAAATTATTATTGGATGTTAGTTTAAGTGAATTAATTAATTTTAAGTTAATTAATTAGAGTTTATTGGTTAATTAAATCCTTATTGGATTTCGGTTAAGTGCTTGGTTATTTGTAAGTTAATTAAATTAATTAGTTAACTAAGCTTATTGGATGTTAGTTTAACTCTTATTGGACTTTCACTTAAACTAAGGGATTATTGGGTTTTTAAAATTTGAATTATTGGGTTAATGGGTTAAACCTTTTTGAATTAATGGGTTAGAGGGTTAAAACCTTAAAAACCGAAATTTGTAAGAGGTAATTTCGGCTAGGGTGAAATTAGTGGCGATTTTTGGGTCTTGAGAAAAACCTTGGCGACGGCTTGAGGAGCTTGGCGATTTCTTGGACGATTCTTGAAGGCTTGGAGGAATTTTTCTTTCTTCCTCTTCCTTCTTCCTTTGGCCGGCATTCCTTGGTGTTTGGTGGCGTTTTTCAAAACCTTAGACGGATTTTTGGAAGGGTTTTCTTGTTGGTGTTCACGGTTAAGAGGTGAGTGGAGTGTTTAATTGATTGCTATCTATTTGTTTGTGTTAATTGATGTGTTAAGATGAGACATTTGCTTGTTGGAAACCCTATCATGCTAAAACCGAAATTCAAGACTTCACTATGATGAAAACCGAATTTGGTAAAGATGATTATATGATGAAAACCGAATTTAAGGCATTAGTTATTTCTTCATGTGAAAAACCGAAAATTGCAAGAATGTATATATCATGAAAATTGTTATGAAAACCAAATTTTGGTGTTAACTATGAGAACCGAAATAATCTTGAAAATTGTTGTAAAAACCGAATTAGTATTGGTGATTGTTTAACCGAAATTTGTATGAAATTTAAGGTATTTTGGTAGCATTAAATCATTGAACATTGAGCAGGAATTTCTTGTTAATTAGATATTTTATAAAGAATTTTGGTAATATTAAACCAATGATTTTTGTAGCCGAAATATTGTTAATTGTAGTTAAACCGAAATTTGATGATTGTAGTTAACATGTTTACATGTGGTAAATTGTGGTAATTGTGGTAATTTGTAAAGTAAATTATAAGAATACATGTTTTACATTTTATGTTGATTTTATGAATGCTTGTTTTAATTTTATGTTTCTTTGTGGGTGTAACTTGTATTCTTGTTTGAGAAGTTTGGGTGATAACATAGCAAAAATTTGACTAAACTAATCAGCCTGAAATTTAAGGACTACACTATATTCGATGATATTCGAATATAAAATATTATGTGTTATGTTATATGATTTTGAGCAATAAGTGTGATCTTGTGAATTTGGAAAATTATGGGTTATGTGAATTTGGAAAAATTATGTGATTATGTGATGGTTAGGACTAAGGCTAGGTGTAACTATGAACTCAAGGGGATAGTCCTTATGTGTTATGTTAAGGGTTTGAATTTCAGCCCTGTATTGTGATATGTGAGGAGGTTGATGTTCAGCCTGCCTATTATGATTATTGTGATGGGGGTTGATGTTCAGCCTGCCCGATATGATTTTTGTGATGACTATCCTAGAGTCTAGTTGACACTTAGGAGTCCACCTTTGTGAAATATGTTCACCTATGTGAAATATGAATTAAGATGTGTCTGTTGTCCAGTAGGAACCTTTTGGGAGAACGGGTTTTGACCCAAAGTGCCATGTCTTGGTCAGACAGGGGCCACCTCTTGATGTCACTACTCTTTTTGTGATGGAGTAATATAAGACCCAAAGTGCCATGTCTTGATCAGACAGGGGCCACCTCTTGATGTCATTACTCTTTATGTGATGGGGTGATATAAGACGCAAAGTGCCATGTCTTGATCAGACAGGGGCCACCTCTTGATGTCGTCACTCTGATGTGTTATGGGGTGAGGGACCAAAGTGCCACGTCGTGACCTGGCGGGGGCCACCTCTTGATTCTACTCACTATCCATGTTTATGTGTTGCATGCGGCTCCCAGTGCTTTGGCCAAGCCGGGTTAGACCATATTGGTCACTACTGAATATGCTGGACAACTAGGTTGATTATGTGTTGGTGTGTTTAGTGGTTTAGAGTATGACTCTAGAACCTGAGTTTGTGAACCTAAGTTATATGTGTTTAGTTGGTTTAAAATATATGTGTTTAGTTGGTTTAGAGTATAACTCTAGTACCCTGAGTTTGTTATATGTGGGTGTGTACATCTGACTGTTTATGTTACTTCTGTACTTAATCTTGTTATTTAATCTGGTTATATGTTGACATTATGTTCGACATTATATTCCTGTTAAAGATTTTTAAAACAATCTGCATATATTTTTTTGAGTGTATGTTATGGATGGTCAATTAGACTATCCACTCACTGGGCTGTGTAGCTCACCCCTCATTATTTTCAGGTATAGAGCAGGGGCGCAGTTAGCATGATATTGATGTTGTGATTTATGCTTATAATGCCGGTTGTGGCCCTATGTTTATGCTTAATTAATTTGAGGCCGGCTGTGGCCGAATATGAATTTTATGAACTATGTGAACCATGTGATGTGAACCATGTGAACTATGTGAATTTGTGTTGCCTGATTGTGGCAATTTAATGAGTTTGATTTTTGTGTCACCGCGGGCTTCAGCCTGGTTTCGGTGTTTGGTATGGGTTTATAAAATCGATTTTGTGATTTTGTTTTGAATTTCGGCTTGTTGTATATTCCGTGCAATCGGTTTTGATATACCCTGTAACTTGCATATGTCTAGTGCAAGTATTGCGTGGTGGCAGGTACCCTTATGAGATTTGAGTTTTGTGAATTTGTGTGTATGGATTTATGGAAATTTTTCAGATCGTGTTTTCTTGAACTCGGTTTTACCTAGCATATGATCGATCTTATATGAAACATCCTGTATCATTTGTGAATTGTGCCATTTGTTTGGGGTTAAGAATGTGGGATGTTACAGAATGGTATCAGAGCAGTTGGCTAGCTAAAACTTAGTTTGGGGGGAAAACATGTTTGTGTATTGCTAGACACCTAATAGGTTTATGATTGTTTTCCTGACTATGATATGTGTGTGACTATGATATGCTTGTGTAGGCATTTAAGATGGTGCGAACCAGAGGAAATGCTAGTGATGAGGGCGAGCAGACCCCGAACCTCACGAGAACTATTGAGGCTCTGACTGGCATGGTTCAGCAACAAGGTGCTATGATAGAAAGGCAAGCTCAGATGCTGCAGCAGCAGCAGACTCAGCACCAAGAAGCACAACAGCAGCTTTTGCAGCAGCTGACTCGAGAGAGACCCCAGACTACTACTCGGGCAGTGGGGGATGACTCTCAGGAGGGCGCTCACAGGCGCTATGCTTCACTTGTGAGTGAATTCCAGAAACTGGGTCCGAGCTCTTTTTATGGGGGCTCAGAATCCAGTAATGCAGAGAATTGGCAGTTGTGCTTGGAAAAGATTTTCCAAGTTATGCGTTGCTCGGACGAGGATAAGTTATGTCTGGCCAGCTATATGATGCGTGCTGACGCAGATGAGTGGTGGAAAGGCGTGGTGAGACTTGCCGAAGAAAGACATGAGACTGTAGATTGGCCTTACTTCTTGTCTCGATTCAACGAGAAGTACTTCCCAGATAGCTTGGTTGAGGACCGAGAGGTGGAATTTATTCACCTGGAGCAGGGTGATATGACAGTGGACCAGTATGAATTACAGTTCTCGAAATTGGGAAAGTATGCTCCTCATCTGATAAACACTGAAAAGAGGAGAGCTACTAAGTTTCTCAGAGGTCTCAGATGGGACATTAGAGAGCAGGTTGGTGCACAACACTTGGAGACCTATGTTGAAACTGTTGGGCGAGCGCGCACTATTGAGAGGTATATATCTGAGAGGAGTTCTCATGTTGCCGTGACAGTAGTTCCTGCAGCTGAGGCGGCGGTTCCTCAGCATGGCAGTGGCGGCAAGGGTAAGAAGTACCCTAGGCATAAAGATTATAAGAAGAGCAGGTATAAGCCTTACTCCTACAAGGCACCGCAGCAGTCTAGTGATGCACCGCAGCAGTTCAGGGATGCCAGGGATGCAAGAAACGGTATCACTTGTAGTCATTGTGGGCTCAGGGGACATTTAGTGAAAGACTGTCATAGAAAGAATGGTATATGCTTCAGGTGTAAGAAACCAGGACACATGGCTAAGGACTGCAAAGAACCTGAGGTACGACCTAGAGGCGCAGATAAGCCTACAGTCCAGACTAGAGTGTATGCTGTGGCTGAGAAGGATACACGAGCTTCCCGATCCGTCGTGGAAGGTACTTTATTCGTATTTGATCAGTTAGCCCGCATATTATTTGACCCTGGTGCAAATTTATCTTTTGTATCTGTTAAGTTTGCTGCATGTTTACCTGTGTTACCTAAGGTGATGAATTATGCTGTGTCTGTGAGTACTCCCTTAGGAAAATCGTTATCTACAGATATTGTTTGTGCTGACTGTGTAGTACATGTAGAGGGTTATGAGTTTCTGGTAGATCTAATCCTCTTAGACATGCAAGATTATGATATCATCTTAGGAATGGATTGGTTGTCTTCCCATCATGCCTCTGTGGATTGCTTTGAGAAAGTAATCACTTTGAATTTGTTAGATGGGAATCGACTGTTTGTGAGAGGTCTAGTGTCAGACCAAGGACCGCATGTAATATCTTTCCTGCAGGCCAGGAAATTACTGGCTAGTGGATGCAAGGGTTATCTTGCGCATGTTAAGGTGCAGGATGATTCTACTTCTGATTTGACTCAGATGGCGGTGGTGAAAGAATTTCCTGATGTGTTCTCTGAAGAATTTTCAGGTTTGCCACCGATTAGAGAAGTGGAGTTTGGCATTGAGTTGGCGCCAGGTACGGCACCTATCTCCAGAGCTCCTTATCGTATGGCTACTTCAGAGTTGGCCGAGCTTAAGAAACAACTGGAGGAATTGTTAGAGAAAGGGTATATTCGGCCTAGTGCTTCACCTTGGGGAGCGCCAGTGCTATTTGTGAAGAAGAAAGATGGAACCCTGAGGATGTGTATAGACTACAGGCAGCTTAACCAAGTGACTATCAAGAATAAGTATCCTCTTCCCAGAATTGATGATCTGTTTGATCAATTACAGGGAGCTACAGTGTTCTCTAAGATTGATCTGAGATCAGGGTATTATCAGCTTAGAGTCAAGGATGAGGATATATTTAAGACTGCTTTCAGGACCAGGTATGGGCATTTCGAATTTTTAGTTATGCCTTTTGGACTGACGAATGCACCTGCTGTCTTCATGGATTTGATGAACAGGGTATTCCATGAGTTGCTTGACTCTTGTGTGGTGGTCTTTATAGACGATATATTGGTGTACTCTCAGACTACCTCAGATCATGTCAGTGATTTGCGCAGAGTACTCGAGATCTTGAGGAAGAACCGATTATATGCCAAGGCTAGTAAGTGTGAGTTCTGGCTAGAGAAGATCAGTTTTCTGGGTCATGTGATTTCTGGTCAGGGGGTGTCTGTGGATCCAGTTAAAGTGCAAGCTATCCTTAATTGGGGAAGACCGACTAGTGCTACTGAGATCAGGAGTTTCCTGGGTTTAGCAGGTTACTACCGGAGATTTGTTGAGGGGTTCTCCAAGCTGGCGGGTCCTTTAACTAAATTAACCAGAAAGGAGGCTAAGTTTATTTGGGATGACAAGTGTGAAGAGAGCTTCCAAGAGCTGAAAAGGAGATTGACTAGTACACCGATCCTCATTATTCCTAGTGATGGGGAAAGGTTTACTGTTTATACAGATGCTTCTGGCAAAGGGTTGGGTTGTGTCTTGATGCAGAAGGGTTCTGTGGTAGCCTATGCTTCGAGACAACTAAAGGAGTATGAATTGAACTACCCTACTCATGATTTAGAGTTGGCGGCCGTAGTCTTTGCTTTGAAGATATGGCGTCACTATTTGTTGGGTTAGGAGTTTGATCTGTTCACTGATCACCAGAGTCTCAAGTATATCTTCACTCAGAAGGACTTGAACATGAGACAGAGAAGATGGATGGAGTTGATCAAAGACTATGACTTCTCCATTCAGTATCAGGCTGGAAAGGCCAATGTGGTGGCGGATGCTCTGAGCATACATCCAGTTACTTCAGTAGCTGCTTTACGAGTCAGTGAGTGGCGGTTACTGCAGGAGTTCAGCGATCTCAGGATCAGTGTTACTCCTAGAGTTCAGTCGGGTTATGTGGCTTTTCTCAGAGTACAGTCTGCTTTGTTGCAGAAGGTCAGAGATCAGCAGTCTGTGGATCCGAGATTAGTTCAGATCAGGGATAGTCTGGTTGATGGCGCAGTTCAGGATTTTAGCCTGTCTGATGATGGTATTCTTCGGTTTCGTGGAAGGGTATGTGTCCCTGAGGAACCAAGCTTGAGGAAAGAAATATTGGAGGACAGCCATAACTCCAAATATTCTCTACATCCTGGTGTGACTAAGATGTATCAAGACCTCAAGAAGAGTTTTTGGTGGCCGGGCATGAAGAAAGAGGTATATGATTTTGTCTCTAGGTGTTTAACCTGTCAGACTGTGAAGGCTGAACACCAGAAGCCTGGTGGTTTGTTGCAGTCTCTTCCTATTCCTGAGTGGAAGTGGGAATGTATCAGTATGGATTTTGTATGTGGTTTGCCCAGGACCAGATTGGGTCATGATGCTATTTGGGTGATTGTTGATAGACTCACTAAATCAGCCCATTTCCTTCCGATTAAAATGACTTATTCTTTAGAGAGACTGGCCAGATTGTACATTGATGAGATAGTCAGACTACATGGAGTGCCAGTTGATATTGTGTCTGATAGGGATTCTCGATTTCTGTCCAGATTTTGGAGGAGTTTACAGGAGGGTTTGGGTACTAAGTTGAGTTTTAGTACAGCATACCATCCTCAGTCTGATGGCCAGACAGAGCGTACTATACAGACTCTAGAAGATTTGTTGAGAGCCTATGTGGTTGATTGGAGTTCTGAGTGGAACCGGGATCTATCTTTGATAGAGTTCACTTATAATAATAGTTTCCACTCCAGTATTCAGATGGCTCCTTATGAGGCTTTGTATGGGAGAAGGTGTAGGACTCCCTTGTGTTGGGAGGAAACTGGTGACAGGATGATTTTGAGATCTGATGCAGTTCAGGAGACTACTGATAAGGTCAGAGAGATACGGGATAAACTGAAAATTTCTCGGGACAGACAGAAGAGTTATGCTGATGACCGTCGTCGTTCCTTGGAGTTTATGGTAGGGGATCATGTGTTCTTGAAGGTGTCACCTACTAAGGGTGTTATGAGGTTTGGCAAAAAGGGCAAGTTGAGCCCTAGGTTTGTAGGCCCTTTTGATATTATTGAGAGAGTTGGTCCAGTGGCTTACCGATTGGCTTTACCTCCTGCTATGGATCATGTGCATAATGTATTCCATGTCTCTGCTTTGAGGAAATATCATCCTGATCCATCTCATGTGTTGGAGTTGGAACCTCTTCAGATTCAGAGTGATTTGACTTTTGAGGAAAGACCTCTCCGGATTGTGGATAGAAAAGATAAAGTCTTGAGGAACAAGACTATACCTTTGGTAAAGGTTATCTGGGGAAATCAGACTGTTGAGGAGGCGACTTGGGAGACTGAAGCTGATATGAGGAAATTTTATGCTTACCTCTTTGATGATATGGATGCTGAGCTTTAGAGGACTAAAGCTTTATAAGGAGGGAGGAATGTAAGATCCAAGGATCTTAAGTCCTGGTAAGCATTATTTTGATTCAAATAAAATTATTAACTATGATAATTTTATGTATTGGTTGTCAAATTATAGTTATTTAACTAGAGATTTTGGTTGTTAATTTATTGTAAATAAATTAGAGATTATTTATTTGATTGTTGGCTGATTTATGATAAATTATTATTGGATGTTAGTTTAAGTGAATTAATTAATTTTAAGTTAATTAATTAGAGTTTATTGGTTAATTAAATCCTTATTGGATTTCGGTTAAGTGCTTGGTTATTTGTAAGTTAATTAAATTAATTAGTTAACTAAGCTTATTGGATGTTAGTTTAACTCTTATTGGACTTTCACTTAAACTAAGGGATTATTGGGTTTTTAAAATTTGAATTATTGGGTTAATGGGTTAAACCTTTTTGAATTAATGGGTTAGAGGGTTAAAACCTTAAAAACCGAAATTTGTAAGAGGTAATTTCGGCTAGGGTGAAATTAGTGGCGATTTTTGGGTCTTGAGAAAAACCTTGGCGACGGCTTGAGGAGCTTGGCGATTTCTTGGACGATTCTTGAAGGCTTGGAGGAATTTTTCTTTCTTCCTCTTCCTTCTTCCTTTGGCCGGCATTCCTTGGTGTTTGGTGGCGTTTTTCAAAACCTTAGACGGATTTTTGGAAGGGTTTTCTTGTTGGTGTTCACGGTTAAGAGGTGATTGGAGTGTTTAATTGATTGCTATCTATTTGTTTGTGTTAATTGATGTGTTAAGATGAGACATTTGCTTGTTGGAAACCCTATCATGCTAAAACCGAAATTCAAGACTTCACTATGATGAAAACCGAATTTGGTAAAGATGATTATATGATGAAAACCGAATTTAAGGCATTAGTTATTTCTTCATGTGAAAAACCGAAAATTGCAAGAATGTATATATCATGAAAATTGTTATGAAAACCGAATTTTGGTGTTAACTATGAGAACCGAAATAATCTTGAAAATTGTTGTAAAAACCGAATTAGTATTGGTGATTGTTTAACCGAAATTTGTATGAAATTTAAGGTATTTTGGTAGCATTAAATCATTGAACATTGAGCAGGAATTTCTTGTTAATTAGATATTTTATAAAGAATTTTGGTAATATTAAACCAATGATTTTTGTAGCCGAAATATTGTTAATTGTAGTTAAACCGAAATTTGATGATTGTAGTTAACATGTTTACATGTGGTAAATTGTGGTAATTGTGGTAATTTGTAAAGTAAATTATAAGAATACATGTTTTACATTTTATGTTGATTTTATGAATGCTTGTTTTAATTTTATGTTTCTTTGTGGGTGTAACTTGTATTCTTGTTTGAGAAGTTTGGGTGATAACATAGCAAAAATTTGACTAAACTAATCAGCCTGAAATTTAAGGACTACACTATATTCGATGATATTCGAATATAAAATATTATGTGTTATGTTATATGATTTTGAGCAATAAGTGTGATCTTGTGAATTTGGAAAATTATGGGTTATGTGAATTTGGAAAAATTATGTGATTATGTGATGGTTAGGACTAAGGCTAGGTGTAACTATGAACTCAAGGGGATAGTCCTTATGTGTTATGTTAAGGGTTTGAATTTCAGCCCTGTATTGTGATATGTGAGGAGGTTGATGTTCAGCCTGCCTATTATGATTATTGTGATGGGGGTTGATGTTCAGCCTGCCCGATATGATTTTTGTGATGACTATCCTAGAGTCTAGTTGACACTTAGGAGTCCACCTTTGTGAAATATGTTCACCTATGTGAAATATGAATTAAGATGTGTCTGTTGTCCAGTAGGAACCTTTTGGGAGAACGGGTTTTGACCCAAAGTGCCATGTCTTGGTCAGACAGGGGCCACCTATTGATGTCACTACTCTTTTTGTGATGGAGTAATATAAGACCCAAAGTGCCATGTCTTGATCAGACAGGGGCCACCTCTTGATGTCATTACTCTTTATGTGATGGGGTGATATAAGACGCAAAGTGCCATGTCTTGATCAGACAGGGGCCACCTCTTGATGTCGTCACTCTGATGTGTTATGGGGTGAGGGACCAAAGTGCCACATCGTGACCTGGCGGGGGCCACCTCTTGATTCTACTCACTATCCATGTTTATGTGTTGCATGCGGCTCCCAGTGCTTTGGCCAAGCCGGGTTAGACCATATTGGTCACTACTGAATATGCTGGACAACTAGGTTGATTATGTGTTGGTGTGTTTAGTGGTTTAGAGTATGACTCTAGAACCTGAGTTTGTGAACCTAAGTTATATGTGTTTAGTTGGTTTAAAATATATGTGTTTAGTTGGTTTAGAGTATAACTCTAGTACCCTGAGTTTGTTATATGTGGGTGTGTACATCTGACTGTTTATGTTACTTCTGTACTTAATCTTGTTATTTAATCTGGTTATATGTTGACATTATGTTCGACATTATATTCCTGTTAAAGATTTTTAAAACAATCTGCATATATTTTTTTGAGTGTATGTTATGGATGGTCAATTAGACTATCCACTCACTGGGCTGTGTAGCTCACCCCTCATTATTTTCAGGTATAGAGCAGGGGCGCAGTTAGCATGATATTGATGTTGTGATTTATGCTTATAATGCCGGTTGTGGCCCTATGTTTATGCTTAATTAATTTGAGGCCGGCTGTGGCCGAATATGAATTTTATGAACTATGTGAACCATGTGATGTGAACCATGTGAACTATGTGAATTTGTGTTGCCTGATTGTGGCAATTTAATGAGTTTGATTTTTGTGTCACCGCGGGCTTCAGCCTGGTTTCGGTGTTTGGTATGGGTTTATAAAATCGATTTTGTGATTTTGTTTTGAATTTCGGCTTGTTGTATATTCCGTGCAATCGGTTTTGATATACCCTGTAACTTGCATATGTCTAGTGCAAGTATTGCGTGGTGGCAGGTACCCTTATGAGATTTGAGTTTTGTGAATTTGTGTGTATGGATTTATGGAAATTTTTCAGATCGTGTTTTCTTGAACTCGGTTTTACCTAGCATATGATCGATCTTATATGAAACATCCTGTATCATTTGTGAATTGTGCCATTTGTTTGGGGTTAAGAATGTGGGATGTTACAGAAACTGGGACACACCATCAATCAGGAGCTTGTTGTAGATATCATCTTGCAGTCTCTCCCGGCCTCTTTCGATCCATTCATTATTAATTTTAATATGAACAAGATCGACTGTACGCCAGCAGAGTTACTGAATATGCTCTTGACAACTGAGCAGACTCAGTCTCGTGAGAAGGGAACGCCTTCATCCTCGGTCCTCATGGTTCCTTCTAGGAACAAGAAGAAGGGGAAGAAGGGCAAAGCCCCTGTCAAGAGCTACAACAAGGCTCTGAAGCAAAAAGTATAGCGGTTGAAGGAATACAGATGTTTCCATTGTGGCCAGCTGGGTCACTGGAAAAAGGACTGTAAAGCGCTCCAAGGAGATAAGAAGGGAAGCAACTCTTTCGCTTCTAGCTCAGGTATTTTCGTGACTGAAGTCATGGTTTCTTCTTCTATTTCATGGGTGTTAGACACTGCATGTGGAGTTCACATTTATTCAAATGTACAGGAACTCAAGAGAAGAAGACAGGTGGGACAGCATGAGGTGGACCTACGAGTAGGAAACGGGACACTGCTGTTGCTGGGTCAATTAACAATGGGTTATTCATGTTGGACATGGAATGTTCAATACAACAGATTGATATTAAGAAAGCCAAGTATGCTGATGACAGCACCTTGCTATGGCATAGTCGTTTAGGCCATATTAACAAGAAGCGCATTAAGCGGTTGCTTGATCATGGACTGCTGGGATCATTCTCCTATGAGGAGCTTGATACATGCAAAGCTTGTTTAATGGGTAAAATGACGAAGTCTCCTTTTTCCAACAAAGGTCAAAGGGCTTCAGGTTTACTTGAACTCATTCACAGTGATGTGTGTGGGCCATTTAGTAAACATGCCAGAGGTGGCTATTCATACTTCATTACCTTTACTGATGATTTCAGTAGGTATGGTTATGTCTATCTAATGAGACATAAGAGTGAATCTTTTGACAGGTTCAAAGAGTTCAAAAATGAAGTACAAAATCAGCTAGGCCGAAATATCAAGGCACTTCGCTTAGATCGAGGTGGAGAATACTTGAGTCATGAGTTTACTGACTATCTGAAGGAGTGTGGGATTATCTCATAGCTCACTCCGCCAGGAACACCGCAATGGAATGGTGTGTCCGAGAGGAGAAATAGAACATTACTGGATATGGTTCATTCTATGATGAGTCAGGCTACTCTACCTTACTCCTTTTGGGGATTTGCACTGGAAACAGCTGCAAAGGTACTAAACCGAGTGCCATCCAAGGCCGTTTCAAAGACTCCATATGAGTTATGGTATGGGAAACAGCCGAGCTTGACATTTATTAAGATCTGGGGTTGCGAGGCTTATGTCAAAAAGCTCGCCTCTGGGAAACTAGAGAACAGATCTGAGAAATGTATCTTTGTCGGTTACCCTAAGGAAACTAAGGGTTATTATTTCTACGATCCCAAAGAGAACAAAGTATTTGTTGCTCGGACGGCTATATTTCTTGAGAAGGAATTTCTTCTGCAAGAATCCAGTGGGAGAGAAATAAAGCTGGATGAGAATCCAGAAGAATGACAAAGTAGTCAAGCACAGTTGGATGAGCCTGAGCCAGTAGATCAGGTTACTGAACAACCTGAGGCTCAGATATCACGGGAACCGCGAAGATCGGGAAGGATCCGTCGACAGCCTGAGCGCTATGACGGAGTCTACATCATTGATGATGAACCCCTCACTTATGCGGATGCGGTCAGTGGACCGGAATCAGCGAGATGGCTTGAAGCTATGCGAGCCGAGATGGACTCCATGTCAGATAACCAAGTATGGGATTTGGTTGATCCGCCTCTGGGAGTAATCCCTATAGGCTGTAAGTGGATCTTCAAGAAGAAGATAGACATGGATGGTAACGTGGTTACCTATAAAGGCAGGCTAGTTGCGAAAGGTTTCAAACAAATCTACGGGATAGATTATGATGAAACTTTCTCTCCTGTAGCCATGTTCAAGTCTATTCGGATAATTCTCGCGATAGCGGCATATTATGATTATGAGATCTGGCAGATGGATGTGAAGACCGCTTTCCTTAATGGAAAATTAGAAGAGGATGTGTATATGACACAACCTGAAGGTTTCACTAATCCATCGGATCGTCATAAAATATGCAAATTAAAGAAGTCCATTTTTGGACTTAAACAAGCATCAAGAAGCTGGAATATTCGTTTTGATGAATCAATCTGTGAATTTGGTTTCATCAAGAATGAAGATGATCCGTGTGTATATAAGAGGTTTAGTGGGAGCGTGATTACTTTCCTAGTCCTCTACGTCGATGATATCTTAATCATTGGAAACGATATTCCTGAACTACATGCGGTTAAGGCATGGTTAAGAAAATGTTTCCAGATGAAAGATTTAGGAGAAGCAGCCTATGTATTAGGTGTGAAGATCTACAGAGATAGATCTAAGAGGCTTCTCGGGCTGTGCCAGAGTACTTACATCGATAAAGTCCTGGAGAGATTCCATTTAGAAAATTCTAAAAGAGGATATCTTCCAGTCAGACATGGTCTGAATCTTTCAAAGAGTCAGTGTCCACAAACACAGACTGAGAAAGATGAAATGGACAATACGCCTTATGCTTCGGCTATTGGGTCCATTATGTATGCGATGTTGTGTACTCACCCAGACGTCGCTTATGGGTTAAGCGTGACCAGTCGATTCCAAAGTAATCTAGGGAAGGCACACTGGATTGCGGTCAAGAACATTTTGAAATATCTTCGGAGGACCAAAGATATGTTCTTGATATATGGAGGTCAGGAAGAACTCAGTATTGAAGGATATACTGACGCTTCGTTCCAATCTGACCAGGATGATTTCCGATCGCAATCAGGCTATGTTTTTAGCTTGAATGGAGCAGCAGTGGTGTGGAAAAGTTTCAAACAGTCAATTGTTGCTGATTCCACAACAGAAGCCGAGTATGTTGCAGCCTCAGAAGCATCTAAGGAGGCAGTGTGGATTTGTAAGTTCATTCAGGAACTTGGTGCTGTTCCTTCGAGTGCAGATCCTTTGGTTATCTTCTGTGATAACACTGGAGCAATAGCACAAGCAAAGGAACCACGGTCGCACCAGAAGTCCAAGCACATACAGAGAAGGTTTCACTTGATCCGGGAGATCATTGATCGTGGCGAGATCAAAGTCTGCAAGGTTCATACAGATGACAATCTGGCTGACCCGCTTACAAAGCCTCTGGCGCAGCAGAAGCATGAGAAGCACTGTAATAATATGGGTTTGAGATTTCTCAACCATTAGATTAAGTGCAAGTGGGAGATTGTTGGGGTATGCCCTTAAGGCTAATGTTTGAGGCCTTGGGATTATTTCAGTATCATGTATAAACTTTATGTTTATAAAGGCAATGGTAGTTATTCAGGTTGTTACAGTATCTGCTGCAATATGTATACTTCTGAATAATGTCTCAATGCTGTTCAGCTTGGCTGACATGCAGTTTTGTCCTTGGTCGAGATATCTTGGTGAACATGAGACAGCCTTGATATGATTGAGACTAATATGTGTTCTAATCTTATAGGATGCTTCGAGCATGGAATAAGATGTAGACTCATGGGTACATTGGATGTACTGGACAGACCCTACTTAGGATATTCAATTGCTTGTCACAATGTGAATAATCCTTATATGCAAACAAGTGGCATATTTCCTCTGACTTGAGATCACTTCTGTTTCTAAATGATGATTGGCATTGTTTTGAGGTAGTTCAATATCATTTGAAACATAATGGTTATAGACTATCTTGGATAATGAACATGAGTCATGTTAGGGCACTAGTGATAGATATAGGATTGCCGTCTCCTTGATTGGAGTGTGATGTTCTATAGGGGCCCCCTGGATGAGATGATTGAGAAAGTGTATGGCCATACCCAGATGACTATGTTTCATCTGATCTAATCATTCTCATCATATTGGAATTACAGGCTTGACACGTGATGTGGGACCAAAGCAGGACCTTCGGAGGTCCCCCCGGGTCCGAAAGAAGCCCTCTCGGTATGGCTATCCTAGCCATTAGATATGGCTTCCTTAGGACCCCCTTTTGTTGCTTATTTTGTCTTAGACTAGGGTGCATCATATGGTAGGTTAGATCCACCCACTAATTACACCATGTAGTTACATCCCTAGGATCCGCCACTTATGTATGGTAGGTTAGTGCATGAAATTGATGTAATAGTATAGGTCAACTCCATTTTTGGGATGCAAGTCAAAATCAGGTAAAGACAACTCCAAGAGATGCCATGGGCCATCAGCCCAACTCATGAGAGAATCAGCCCATCCAACTCAAAGAGGCATCACCACAAGAACCCAACACTCCACCATCCTAGTTGGCAGCCATGTGGAGTTTGCCTTCATCTCCAACCAAGTTAAAGAGCAGCCTGCACAAAGTCCTACTTCAGCCCATCATGCGCCAGCCACTAAAGTCAAGGAGCAGCTACACAGTATCCTACTTCAGTCCACCATGCGCCAGCCACCAAAGTCAAGGAGCAGCTACACAATATCAGCCTTTGCAACAACTTCAGTCCTTCAACCGCCAGCCACCCATGCCAAGCTGCAGCCTGCACAAATGCCAGCCTTTTGCAGCCTCTTCAGTCCATCATCACCTCAGTTTTCGAACCTGCCAACCTGAAGGAAACTCCCAGCTAAACCTCAAAGCAACCTGCCCATTTGGTGAAAGAAATCAGCCCATTGAGTTGTCTACATCCTGCTGTTTTTTTATTGCTTGTGTGACTTGTCTTTGCGCCTAGAGAAGGGAGACAACCGTTGGGAAGTCTCTCATATATGTTGTGAACTCTTGCAAGACTAAAAAATCAGAGTTGATAATTTGAATTCCAAATTGAAGTGTGTCTTCTAGTGTGTGTCACTACAACTCTCCTTTCCCCACTCTTCCCACCTTGCCGAAAGCTGCCAACCTCCTCTTGCTTTCAGCCAGCCGCCCCAACTGATGCTTGGACCTCTCGCATCCTCCTCCACCAGCAGAAGATGACTTCCATCTTAAGAGGAGAAGCTGAGCCACGCCTTTGTCCAAAATAAGAATCACTTCATCAAACCAAGGGCAAGGCTACCTCCACTATAGCTAAGTCTTCCCCTCCTTGGTTGTGGTTCTTTGTTACTTGTTGGTGTGGTTCTTTGATACTTGTTGGACAGCCCCTTTGCACTCACGCTTGTTTTCTGCAGGAGGCGCAAGGCCATGGGATGACAAGCAAGCTACCCCCTCTTCTCTCCCTCTAAGTCTAGATAGTCTATACTATGTTAACAAGGGAATTTGGAGTCTAGCCTCCCCCTTGATTGTCTTGTGTATTGGCCTCTTAATATTCTTTCAAACTCACCCACGCATGTGTGGGATGATGCAATGCCATGTATGTAAGCTCATAGGGCCCTACTTCGTGAGATTCAACCATTGGACCGGTGAAGAACGGGAAGGTCACCCTTTCTATTCTCAAAGGGTGCAAGGTGAGTTCCTCCCTTAGAGTAGCTCTATTACTTATGGTAGAATTGCATGCCTAGATCTATTTGATGTTGTAGAATCGCATGCTAAGCTTTGTCACATTTCATCTTATCTAGAAGTGCATACTAGGATTCTCTTGATAAGTAGTTTCGGTTTTCACTATTACATACCAAAACAAACTAATTTCAAACTACGTTAGCTTAAGGGGTTTATTAAGCTATACCTAATTAGCAAAATGTTTTCGAAGCACGTTGTTTGGATGTTGCATGCTTGGTGACCCCATCATCTTGGTATCAGAGCTTAGGCTCTTAGAGTAGGATTTTATAAGACCAAAACTTTATTTTCCTACTACTAAGGCGATTTTTGGACCTAGGTGCTTGAAAGAATTTGATTAGCTATCTCTTATCACCTTAGGGTCTATTTTCAAAAACTTTACTCATTTCAAAAATGGCTACTAGATCCGGTGCCCCCTATGGTCTTAATCAAGCTATTGACCATGAGGTGAGTGCCCTTTCAATGGAGATGGCTTCCCTTAAAGAAACCCTAGCATCCCTTCAACACTCCATAGGTGTTATAGACAATAGGCTTAACACCCTAGAGTCTAACTCTAAGATGGATCCCCAAACTACTAGCCGACCTAATAGTTGATCCCACACAAGGGAACCAAATGTTCAAGGATCTCCTTCACACACCCCTAGAGTCAATCATGCTCAAACCGAATGGGAAGGGCCTCATGCCCCACAAACCCCCTATCATAGACCTAGAGAGTATGATGTGCAACGTGCCATCAAGATCAATCCCCCTACTTTTGGTGTGTCTCTTAACCCCAAGGAATTCCTAGATTGGGCCACAAAGCTAGATCAATACTTTGATTATAGCTTTATGCACAATGAAAGTAAAGTTAGGTTCACCAAGTGCTTATTAGAAGGACCCGCTAGACTCTATTGGACCCATGTCGAAAGAACTATAGAAAGGGATGGTAAGCCACCCGTTGAGTCTTGGGATGAAATGAAATACCTACTTAGGCAAAAGTATGTCCCACCTGGTTTCATGCAAAAACTTAAGGATGAACTTGGTAGTCACACTCAAGGCTCCTCTACTGTAGAAGCCTATCAAAACAAGCTAGAAGAGCTCCTCATTAGGTGTAAAGTCAATGAAGACCAAGGTATGATCCTAAGTCGATTCAAGAATGGCCTTAGGCCTGACATTAAGAGGGCCTTGACCTATTTTCAATTAGATACCCCGGAGATAGCCTATCAAAGGGCCATAGAAGTTGAACAAGAACTTAAGAATAGGAAGGAAACTCTCCCTCCCCGGCCCATCTATAGGCCAGCTCCTATGCACCCGCCTTCTAGCTCAAACCCAAAACCAAGAACTGCTCAAACTACTGACAACTCCATCCCCACTTGTTATAACTGTAGGCAGAAGGGACATTTTGCAAAAGAATGCCCTAAGAAGGTCACGGTTTTATCTGAGGAAAACATAGACCCTGAGCCCACCTTTGAGGAAGACCCGGATCAAGAGATTGAAGTCAACGACTATGACAGTAGTGATGATATCTTCAACACCTTAGGGGTAGTTAGGTGTACCCTTGTCAAACCTACCCCCACTGAGGACTGGCGCCGGACCAGTATCTTCCACACCTACACCAAATGCCATGGTCACATGTGCAAGGTGGTCATTGATGGTGGAAGCAGCCTCAATGCTGTCTCCCACATAGCTGCTACAAAACTGAACCTCAAAATGGAACCCCGACCTAGCCCTTACAATATTTCCTGGGTTAACCAAACTAGTGTCCCTGTGACCCATAGGTGCCTCGTACCTATCCAGTTTGGTACATATGAGGACAAGATCTAGTGTGACGTCCTTACTATGGATGTAGCCCAAATCCTCTTAGGACGCCCTTGGTTATATGACATGGATGTTGTCCACTACGGTCGGACCAATACCTATGTCTTTACCCATAAGGATCAAAAGATTAGGTTGAAACCCTCTCTTCCCAAAGAACTTAGAGCCACAACTAGTAAGGGTAAGATAGAGGAACCCAAGAAAGGCCAGCCCACCATTCAACTCATAAGGCCTCAAACCTTCACTAAGGAAATTATAGAAGATCAACCCCTATACACCTTAGTCATCAAAGAAATCAACCCTGAAGTAGAGGAGAGACCTTCCCCAGAAGTAGAATCCTTGCTCCAAGAATTTAGTGAACTCACTCCAGAGGACCTCCCTGAAGGACTGCCACCCCTTAGGGATATACAACATGCCATAGACCTAGTGCCTGGATCCTCTCTTCCCAACCTACCCCACTATAGGATGAATCCTACCGAGCATGAGGAACTCAAAAGACAAGTAGATGATTTATTGTGCAAAGGTTACATAAGGGAAAGCCTAAGTCCCTGCGCCGTCCCAGCCCTTCTTACCCCAAAGAAGGATGGCAGCTGGCGCATGTGTATAGATTGCAGAGCTATCAACAAGATTACTATCAAATATAGGTTTCCCATACCTAGACTTGATGACATGCTAGATATGTTAGTCGGATCCAAATGGTTTTCCAAGCTTGACCTCAGGAGTGGATACCACCAGGTTAGGATTAGAGAAGGGGATGAATGGAAGACCGCCTTCAAAACCAAAGACGGCTTATATGAGTGGTTAGTCATGCCTTTCGGGCTAACCAATGCCCCTTCCACATTTATGAGGCTTATGACCCAAGTGCTTAGACCCTACATAGGGAAGTTCCTAGTTGTATACTTTGATGACATACTTATCTATAGTAAGTCACAAAAGGAGCACCTAGGGCACTTAAGGCAGACTCTAACCCTTCTTAGAGATGAAAAGCTTTATGTCAACCTGAAGAAATGTTCTTTTCTATCTCCCAAAGTTGTCTTTCTAGGGTTTATTGTTTCTGACCTAGGGCTTCAAGCTGATCCATCTAAAGTCCAAGCCATCTTAGACTGGCCAGAGCCCAAGACCCTTACTGAAGTTAGGAGTTTTCATGGCCTTGCTACCTTCTACCGTAGGTTCATACGGAATTTTAGCACCATAGTAACTCCTATCACCAATTGCATGAAACAAGGGGACTTTAGTTGGACCAAGTCAGCCAATAGGGCTTTCACTGAACTTAAGAGTAGGATGACCTCTGCCCCTGTTTTAAGATTGCCTGACTTTGGCAAGGTCTTTGAGGTTGATTGTGATGCTTCTGGCGTTGGCATAGGTGGGACCCTCAGCCAAGAAGGTCACCCTATTGCCTTCTTCAGTGAAAAGCTGAATGAGGCCAAGCAGAAATACTCAACCTACGACAAAGAGTTCTATGCCGTGGTTCAATCTTTGAGGCATTGGCGGCACTACCTTCTCCACCATGAGTTTACCTTAAATAGTGATCACCAAGCCCTGTCTTACCTTAGTGCCCAAAGAAAACTCAATGCTAGACATGCCAAGTGGGTAGAGTATTTACAACAGTACACTTTTGTCTTAAAACACAAGTCTGGAGTTAACAACAAAGTTGCTGATGCTCTAAGTAGGGTAGTCTTCATTTTGCAAACTATGCGTGCTGAACTTGTAGGATTTGAACATATGAAAGCTGCTTACCTAGATTGCCCTGACTTTTCTGCTATTTATGCTGATATGAATAGAGATATTATGAGTCACCCCATGTACACCCTTAGGGATGGGTATCTCTTCCTTGGGCCAACACTCTGTGTGCCTAAGTCCTCAATCCGGGATTTCCTAATTTGGGAACTCCATGGAGGAGGGTCTGCTGGGCATCACGGTCGAGAGAAGACCCGTGCCTTGGTCGAGGAACGATTCTTTTGGCCTAAACTCTACCGAGATGTGGCCAAGGTAGTTAGGCATTGTGGGACCTGTCAATCCACTAAAGTCCAGAAGCATAGTTTTGGACTGTACACCCCTCTGCCTATTCCCCAGGCACCGTGGCAGGACATTAGTATGGACTTTGTTCTAGGACTGCCTAGGACTGCTGCTAGGCATGACTCTATTTATGTTGTGGTAGACCGGTTCACAAAAATGGCTCATTTCATACCTTGCACTAAAACTACCGATGCCTCCCATATGGCTAGGATCTTCTTTAGAGACATTGTTAGGTTGCATGGTACCCCTCTCACTATAGTCTCAGATAGAGACACCAGGTTTGTTAGCCATTTCTGGAGGACTCTATGGGCTCTATTAGGCACAAAACTGAAGTTTTCAACGGCCTACCATCCCCAGACGGATGGGCAGACCGAAGTGGTCAACAGATCACTTGGGAGCATCCTTAGGAGTCTTGTAGGAGAACACCCCAGTGATTGGGACAAGCTGTTACCTACAGCTGAGTTTTCCTACAACAGTGTGCCAAACAGGACTACTGGTCTGTCTCCTTTCCAAGCAAACTTAGGATACCAACCTAACAAGCCTATTGACCTGTTCTCTCCCCCTAAACATTGCAAGACCTCTATTTCGGCCCGAGATTATGCTTTTCATATTTCGCAATTACATCATGAGCTATTCAGTAAGATTCAAGACTCTGTTAATCAATATCGTGACGATACTAATAAACATCGCCGAGAGAAGGTATTTTCTGTAGGGGATCAGGTAATGTTGCGGGTCCGCGAGGAGCGCATCCAAGGACACGGCCGCAAGTTGGACGCCAAGGGCATCGGGCCCTTCACTATTCTAAAGAGGGTCAACAATAACGCCTATCTCCTGGACCTACCGCCAGAACTGGGGATATCCTCCACCATCAATGTGGAGGATCTGACGCTGTATCATCCACCTCTCTCGATACAAGAACCAGACACTTACCACGACTCAGCGATTGAGGCCATACTCGAGGACCAGACCCGACTCACCCCTGATGAGGTACAGCTTTATTACCGCATCAAATTTACTGATGGTGAGGAAGCCTGGCTCCCCGAGGCTGAGCTTGCTAGGTCCGCACCCGAGC
The DNA here is from genome assembly GCA_027563935.2 of Costus lasius. NCBI lineage: Eukaryota > Viridiplantae > Streptophyta > Magnoliopsida > Zingiberales > Costaceae > Costus > Costus lasius. Next base: position 23,913,353 of record CM050454.1, on the reverse strand, counting down.
TTCTCCAAGGGTACAAAAATAATTCTCCAGAGGAGAATTTCTCCCACCCCGGGAGAGCTGATGTGGGACCAAAGCAGGACCTTCGGAGGTCCCCCCGGGTCCGAAAGAAGCCCTCTCGGTATGGCTATCCTAGCCATTAGATATGGCTTCCTTAGGACCCCCTTTTGTTGCTTATTTTGTCTTAGACTAGGGTGCATCATATGGTAGGTTAGATCCACCCACTAATTACACCATGTAGTTACATCCCTAGGATCCGCCACTTATGTATGGTAGGTTAGTGCATGAAATTGATGTAATAGTATAGGTCAACTCCATTTTTGGGATGCAAGTCAAAATCAGGTAAAGACAACTCCAAGAGATGCCATGGGCCATCAGCCCAACTCATGAGAGAATCAGCCCATCCAACTCAAAGAGGCATCACCACAAGAACCCAACACTCCACCATCCTAGTTGGCAGCCATGTGGAGTTTGCCTTCATCTCCAACCAAGTTAAAGAGCAGCCTGCACAAAGTCCTACTTCAGCCCATCATGCACCAGCCACTAAAGTCAAGGAGCAGCTACACAGTATCCTACTTCAGTCCACCATGCGCCAGCCACCAAAGTCAAGGAGCAGCTACACAATATCAGCCTTTGCAACAACTTCAGTCCTTCAACCGCCAGCCACCCATGCCAAGCTGCAGCCTGCACAAATGCCAGCCTTTTGCAGCCTCTTCAGTCCATCATCACCTCAGTTTTCGAACCTGCCAACCTGAAGGAAACTCCCAGCTAAACCTCAAAGCAACCTGCCCATTTGGTGAAAGAAATCAGCCCATTGAGTTGTCTACATCCTGCTGTTTTTTTATTGCTTGTGTGACTTGTCTTTGCGCCTAGAGAAGGGAGACAACCGTTGGGAAGTCTCTCATATATGTTGTGAACTCTTGCAAGACTGAAAAATCAGAGTTGATAATTTGAATTCCAAATTGAAGTGTGTCTTCTAGTGTGTGTCACTACAACTCTCCTTTCCCCACTCTTCCCACCTTGCCGAAAGCTGCCAACCTCCTCTTGCTTTCAGCCAGCCGCCCCAACTGATGCTTGGACCTCTCGCATCCTCCTCCACCAGCAGAAGATGACTTCCATCTTAAGAGGAGAAGCTGAGCCACGCCTTTGTCCAAAATAAGAATCACTTCATCAAACCAAGGGCAAGGCTACCTCCACTATAGCTAAGTCTTCCCCTCCTTGGTTGTGGTTCTTTGTTACTTGTTGGTGTGGTTCTTTGATACTTGTTGGACAGCCCCTTTGCACTCACGCTTGTTTTCTGCAGGAGGCGCAAGGCCATGGGATGACAAGCAAGCTACCCCCTCTTCTCTCCCTCTAAGTCTAGAGAGTCTATACTATGTTAACAAGGGAATGTGGAGTCTAGCCTCCCCCTTGATTGTCTTGTGTATTGGCCTCTTAATATTCTTTCAAACTCACCCACGCATGTGTGGGATGCTGCAATGCCATGTATGTAAGCTCATAGGGCCCTACTTCGTGAGATTCAACCATTGGACCGGTGAAGAACGGGAAGGTCACCCTTTCTATTCTCAAAGGGTGCAAGGTGAGTTCCTCCCTTAGAGTAGCTCTATTACTTATGGTAGAATTGCATGCCTAGATCTATTTGATGTTGTAGAATCGCATGCTAAGCTTTGTCACATTTCATCTTATCTAGAAGTGCATACTAGGATTCTCTTGATAAGTAGTTTCGGTTTTCACTATTACATACCAAAACAAACTAATTTCAAACTACGTTAGCTTAAGGGGTTTATTAAGCTATACCTAATTAGCAGAATGTTTTCGAAAGCACGTTGTTTGGATGTTGCATGCTTGGTGACCCCATCAACACGCTTGTCCAATAAGAACATCCAGTGGCAAAGGAAATACATATGTCAAGTGACTTGGGTTCACACTTGTGCTGTGGTTTGGGTGTAGTCTTGGAAGACCCTTTCCTTTATATCGGGAGACAGTGATGTGTTGCTAGATACCCCTCACTGATCGTGATAACGTGAGTTATCGTTACCGACATTTAAAGGAAACCCTTAGGGTCGCACAATTTGATGATATGGCTTACTTATGTCAGATCGTGTGGACTGAATTGTTTTAGTTCAGTTTAATGGGATTTAAACTCTGATTGTAAGTGAGATTTGGTCTGATCATGTTTGATTGATTAGGGCTTGAGATCGGTAAGCTTCGATCGAGAGATTGGATGCTAGATTGGTGAGATCAAGAGCATCAAGAGATGAATGGTCAGATCTTAAGCCTTTTGGTTTAATGTGATATGGATCAAGGCTTGGCTTAATTTGGTCCTTGAACCAAATGAAATGAACCGTCTCATCATGTGAGCGCATGGTTCAAGGGTAGAGGAAATTGCGATTGTTCACTTGGTGTGAACACATGATCGCATGTGGTGGCTTGCTATTTTTAGAAGCCATGATCTCAAAATGAGACCACGCCTCACGTTCGAAGAGCTCTCCCTATTCTCGCCTCTCGCCCCCTTTTGCTCACGACGACTCACTCTCTCGTGTGTGAAGGTTGACGACAAGAGAAGGATTCGACCAAGCAAAAGAGATCATCTCTTCTCCCTTTACGCGATCAGGAGACCTTGGAGCCTTGTGTAAGATCCAAGGATCTTAAGTCCTGGTAAGCATTATTTGGATTTAAATAAAATCATTAGCTGTGATATTTTATTATGATTTAAATAAAATTATTGGATGCTAATTAACTGGCTTATTGATTGTTAATTTATTGTAAATTAATTAGAGATTATTTATTTGATTATTGGCTGTTAATTTATGATGAATTATTATTGGTTGTTCATAATAAATTAATTAGGATTTATGGGTTGTAAATTGTAAGTTAATTAATTACAGTTTGTTGGTTAATTAATTAGACCTTATTGGTTAATTAATTAGACCTTATTGGTTAATTAAATCCTTATTGGATATTAATTAAATCCTTATTGGATTTTGGTTAAGTGATTGGTTATTTGTAAGTTAATTAAATTAATTGGTTAACTATGGGTTATTGGGTTTGAAAATTCGAAATTATGAATTATATGGGTTAAACCCTATTGGAATTAATTGGTTAATGGGTTTAAAATTTAAAAACCCAAAGTTTAAGTGGTAATATCGACTAGGGTGAGATTATTGGTGATTTTTGGAGTCTTGAGAAAAATTAGGGTGGCGGCTTGAAGAAGTGGCGATTATTGAAGAGTTTTGAGGCGATTTTTCTCCATCTTCTTCCCTTGGCGAATTTCCCTTGAGGTGAAACTTTCTTGGCGATTTCTTGGAGATCCTTTGGGTGACTTCAAAGGCTTTGGACGATTTTTGTTGGGGAGATTTTTAACCTAAGTTTCAAGGTGAGTGGGTTGTCTTAAATGATTCCTAACAATTGGGTTGTGTTATTGATGCATGAGATTGATTAGAGATTTGCAATGTTAAAAACCGAAAATTCAAGACTTCTTCTTGTGATAACCGAAAGTTATAATGGTATAATTGTCATGGAAACCGAATATTTATATATCCTTATTATTCATGAAACCGAATTTAAGATCTTCTTGTATTTTCATGAAAACCGAAATTTTGTAAAAGGTATGTATCTCATGAAAACCGAAAATTGTGGCATGAAATTTAAGGTATTTTTATAGGGATTTTTGGTAGCTTTAGATCATTGAATTTTGAGCATGAAATTCTTGTTAACTAGGTATTTTATAGGGAATTTTGGTAACATTAGATCAATGATTTTTATAGCATGTATGAAAACCGATACCTTTATAATTGTAGTTAAACCGAAATTTTTATAGTTGTAGTTAACATGTTTACATGTGGTAATTTGTGGTAATTTGTAAAGTGATTTATAAGAATACATGTTTTACAATTTATGTTGATTTTATGGATGCTTTATAAATGCTGTTAACGCTACCTTGGTTATTTCTTTATGTGTGTAACATATTATATGTTTATGGTCATGTATTTTGTTTGAGAAAATTTGGGTGATAACATAGCAAAATTTGATTAAACTAATCAGCATGAAATTTAAGGACTACACTATATTCGGTGATATTCGAATATAAAATATTATGTGTTATGTTATGAGAATTTTGAACAATATGTGTGATTATGTGAATTTGGAAAATTATGGGTTATGTAAATTTGGAAAATTATGTGATTATGTGATGGTTAGGACTAAGGCTAGGTGTAACTATGAACTCAAGGGGATAGTCCTTATGTGTTATGTTAAGGGTTTGAATTTCAGCCCTGTATTGTGATATGTGAGGAGGTTGATGTTCAGCCTACCTATTATGATTATTGTGATGGGGGTTGATGCCTGCCCGATATGATTTTTGTGATGACTATCCTAGAGTCTAGTTGACACTTAGGAGTCCACCTTTGTGAAATATGGTATAAGATGTGTCTGTTGTCCAGTAGGAACCTTTTGGGAGAACGGGTTTTGACGCAAAGTGCCATGTCTTGGTCGGACAGGGGCCACCTCTTGATGTCATTACTCTTTTATGTGTTGGGGTGATATAAGACGCAAAGTGCCATGTCTTGATCAGACAGGGGCCACCTCTTGATGTCATCACTCGGTTTATGATGTTGGGTGTGTGGAGCAAAGTGCCACGCCGTGACTCGGCGGGGGCCACCTCTTGAATCTACACACAATCCATCGATGTGTTTATGGGGTGTTTTAGAGCAAAGTGCCACGTCGTGACCTGGCGGGGGCCACCTCTTGATTCTACTCACTGTCCATGTTTATGTGTTGCACGAGATTTTGCAGCTCCCAGTGCTTAGGCCAAAGCCGGGTTAGACCATATTGGTCACTACTGAATATGCTGGACAACTAGGTTAATTAAGTATGGTGTGTTTAGTTGGTTTAGAATATATGTGTTTAATTGGGTTAGAGTAAAACTCTAGAACCTGAATTTGTAATATGCTAGTGTGTACATTTAACTGTCTATATGACTTCTGTTTCTTTATTTTGTTATATGTTGACATAATGTTCCTGTTAAAGATTTTTAAAATAATCTGCCTATATTTTTGAATGTATGTTCTGGATGGTCGATTTAGACTATCCACTCACTAGGCTGTGTAGCTCACCCCTCACTATTTTCAGGCATAGAGCAGGGGCGCATGTCTTGAGTGCTTTGGCGTGGATAATTATGCTGTTTGCTGTTTTAAGAATTTTTATGCTTAATTCTTGGGGCCGGTTGTGGCCTTAACATAAATTATATGAACTATGTGAATCATGAGACTATGTGAACTATGTGAATTATGTTGCCGGTTATGGCAGTCTTATGAGTTTGATTTTTGTGTCACCGCGGGCTTCAGCCTGGTTTCGGTGTTTGATATGAGTTTATAAAATCGATTTTGTGATTTTGTTGTGAATTTCGGTTTATGGTGTATTCTTTGTAATCGGTTTTGATATATCTGTAACTTGCATATGTCTAGTGCAAGTATTGCCTGGTGGCAGGTACCTTTTTGGATTTTATGGTTTTGATACGGATTTAATATAGCTGTGGATTTGATATAACTGTTGCCTTGCATATGTCTAGTGCAAGGATTGCGTGGTGGCAGGTACCCTTATGAGATTTATGAGATTTGAGTTTTGTGAATTTGTATGTATGAATTTATGGAAATTTTTCAGATCGTGTTTTCTTGAACTCGGTTTTACCTAGCATATGATCGATCTTATATGAAACATCCTGTATCATTTGTGAATTGTGCCATTTGTTTGGGGTTAAGAATGTGGGATGTTACACCTTGCTAGCACAAGGATCGACAAGGAGTAGGCGATCACCCATCTTGTGTGCGCACGCTTTGGAGGAGAGCCGCATCGTTCTCTGCTTCCAAGTCGCCATCCAAGAAATGGCAATGGTATGATCCTTGTGTCAAATCTTTAAGTTAATCTATGTTCATACATGCGATCCTAGAAATCCTATGATTCCGCCCATGCAAGTTTTATTATATACGCATGTTTAGGGTTTCGCCCCCTTAGGGGAACCTTCACACTTCCCCTGCTCTAGTAGAACAGTCGCGCCTTCGCCTCCGCCAATCCTCCGATGCCATCCTCGCCTCCTCCACCATCTCTTGGGGCTCTGACGTCTTCAAGGCCTCCTCGTCTTTCCCAATGTCGCCGATGAGCATTCCAGTCCCAACATTAATGATCAGCCCCGCTTGCCTGCTTCCATATCTCTACTTCCTGCTTTTCTGTCTGGTTCAATATTGATCTGACTAAGCTTGTTTACGCAGGTATCTTAAGCATCTGGAACGACCAAATGCTTGATCTGTGGCATCAACAAGAAGAGCAAATCTTATACTTTCAATTGGACAAGTCGAGCTGAATCTAGACTGACCAGATCAACCAAGGAGGCCATACAACTTTTGAAGAATGATACAACTCTGTATGAAAATTTGCTACAGTTTAATATATTAATCTGACTAGCATTCTTTGTGCATGTACTTTAAGAATTTGGTGCGCTACAAATCATAAACTATGGTACAAAAGGGATGTACTAAACTTTGTCTAACAGCCAGATAAGTCGATCCGACTCAAGATCCAAGGGATCGACCAGAAAGACATTGCAACTGTTCAATCCTGATAAACTTCTGTACCAGTTTTATTTGCTAACCTGCCTAGCCATTTTGTTGCAGAAGTTATTCTTGCCTGAGATATCTTCATTCCATAATTTTGATACTTCTGAAAAGATCAACTCACTGTCTACAATGTGGTTTAATCAGTTTGAATTTTGGATCTATAGATTTTTCTACAACGCATAGCTACTTCTCTTAAATGATATCTTTTCTGTAGCACTAAATTCTAGCTATTTTGAGAAATTTGATATTTTCTAAAATTCAAAAATAAATTTGATATCTTTTCTCTTAAATGATATCTTTTCTGTAGCACTAAATTCAGACTATACCGGAATCGAAACATCCGCTACTGAGTCCATGGGATGGGCTGGGGATGGCACTCGCCCTCAGGGCCATGTGCTCCTGGTATAGTCTAATCAACTCTTGGGGAGTAAGTCTGAGTAGTACCAAATCCCCTACCTCAAACTCAACATCGTCGCAGCACTAGTCAACATATCCAACCAAATTAGCCCCGTTTGAGGTGCCCGTATCTACCTCAAAAGGTAATGCAAAGTCAGGAAGTCTGAGGATAGGCTCAGAAGTAACCCTATCCTTTAAGTCATCGAATGCCGTCTAGTGCTTGCCCTCCCAGCACCAGGCAACATCCTTCCTCAACAAATCAGTCAAAGGTGCCACTATCTAGGAATAATCCTTAATGAACTGCCTGTAAAAATCACATTGGTTAGATGCCACCTTCCTCTCATCCATGCGAACATGTCGAACATGCGAACATGTCGAACATGTCAAACATTGGTTAGATGCCACCTTCCTCAACAAATCAGTCAAAGGTGCTAACTGATGTAGGGGTCGGCCACTCCTTGATAGATGCCACCTTCCTCTCATCCATGCGAACATGTCCTCCTCCAATGATGTGCCCCAAGAACTCCACCTCAGTCTAGGCAAAATCACATTTCTCTAGCTTCAGATACAGTTGGGTCTCTCTAAGTACAGCTAGAACCTGCCTCAAATGATCAACATGCTCCTCCAGACTACCCGAGTATATGACAATATTGTCCAGATATACAACCACAAATTTATACAAGAATGGATGTAAGATATTATTCATCAGGTTGCAAAAAGTAGCTAGGGCATTGGTTAGCCCGAACGGCATAACCAAGAAATCATATGATCCGTAGCGAGTGACACAAGTAGTCTTTGGCTCATCGCTTTCAGCGATCCTCACCTGCCAATATCCGGATCGAAGGTCTAACTTGTTGAACCCCTTGGCATGCACAAGGCGATCAATCAAGTCCTGGATCAAAGGAATGGGATAAGAGTTCTTCACAGTAACCTTGTTCAGAGCTCTATAATCCACACACATCCTCATCGAACCATCCTTCTTTCTCTGGAACAAGACTAGTGCTCCGTATGGTGCTTTTGATGGCTGAATATAACCAGACTCCAATAAATCATCCAACTACTTTCTGAGCTCCGCTAGCTCAGCCTATGGCATCCTATAAGGTGGCTGTGCAGGTGGAACAGCTCCTAGGATCAGCTCTATAGCGTGATTGATGTCCCTTCTAGGTGGTAACACCTTGGGCATCTCAGGGGGTACAACATCACAGAACTCCCGTAACAACCCTCCAATGGGTACAGGTAACTGCTGAATACGATCATCCAAGGTAGCCTTCGCCGCCCCCAAACTCACTCCCTCAACCTCACGGCTATAACTAGGAAGGGTGATCAAGCCTCCCCTATGTCCTCTCTGCTGCTCAGATGCTGAACTGATCTAGGGAAGATCATCCACTAGTCTGACATGAGCTAGATAAGTGGACTCTCCATGCCGAAGTCCCCTGGCAACAACTGAAGCTGCAATCACTTCTTTGCCCTTATTGCTTTTCTCCACCTTTGCCCCAGTGTGGCAAGGGAGAAAGCAAGGTGATCTCTCATCAGTAATATGTATCCCGTTCAAGTGTGGCATTGGGACTACTTTAGCTCGTCGAAGCAAATCCATACCCACTATCACATCAAAATCATCTAGGGCTATCACCATAGCATGCACACGCCCTGAGCAAGATCCTAACCTGACAGGTACATCATAGGATACTCCTGCAGCCTTCTTCGGATTTGTGTTCACTGTCTTCACACTGTTAGTACATGGCATGGTTTTCAACTTCAATTTGGCCTTCACCCTATCTAAGACAAACAGATGGGTGGCTCCCGTGTCTACCATGGCTGCTATCTGAACATTGTTAATGACTAGATCCACATACATCAGAGGACTCGATGTAGCATTGATGTTGGCAATGACCAACGGGTTAACAGAAGCCCCAGTGCATCCCTGGTCGTCCGTGCCCTCTATAGCATCAACCGTCACTAAGGAAGCAATCGCCTTCCTGGTGGGACAATCCCTCATCATATGGGGACCATAACAGATGAAGCACTCTAGCTTCCTACCACTGCTAGTGCTGGCTGTTGGTGTATATGCCCTAGGACCTAGTTTTGGTCAACTTATGTACTACTTGACACTGATATTTATATATCATTCTGGCATTGTCGTTATCATTGTTTGACTACACCTGCGATTGTGTACTTACATGATAATGTCCCTGGAGACAGATTGGATCTGTGCTCGAATTATAATCCCCAGTCAATGTACCTTAGTGGATATGGGACAGCTATGGTACTTGTGAGACTGGTATGTGGGCTGGTTAGGAACGTGGTGCTAACGCAGACACATGAGTATATCATTGGGGATATACTGGATAGACCCGCTATGAGGCTATGACTTGGTGTCATGAGTTATCTGAAAGTCCCTACATGGGGGCGAAAACCCTAATAGGCGCATATCAGAGTTTTCACAAGCGGAAGCTAGGGTTTCTAAGATCGGTTTGCATGTCATATAATCAACTTAATAATACTTGTATAGATCAAATTAAGAGATCATACCAATGCCATTTCTTGGATGGCGACTTGGAAGCAAAGAAGCGTGTGCTTCTTCTCCAAAGGAACCGCACACAAGGTGACTGATGGCTTTCTCCTTGTCGTTCCTTGTGCTAGCAAGGATCTCCAAGTCTCCTGATCGTGTGAAAGGAATGTGATGATGTCTTTTGCTTGTCACACCACCTCCTTGGCGTGAAGACTCTCCTCACACGAGAGAGGCGTCGAAAGGAGAAGAGAGGCGAGCGTTCATCTCGAACGTGAGGCGTGAAGTCTATTTTGGAAACCATGACTTCCAAAAATAGCAAGTCATCACTTCATGCGTTCATGCGTTCATGAACCAACCGCAAACTCCTTCTTTTGAACCATGCGCTCATGTGATGAGCCGGTTCAATTATATTTGGTTCAAAGACCAAATCAAACCAAGCCTTGGTCTAGATCATATAAAACCAAATGGCTCAAGATCTAACCACACATCTCTTGATGCTCTTGATCTCACCGATCTAGCATTATTTCTCTCGATCGAAGCTTACCGATCTCAAGCCCTAATCAATCAAACATGATCAGACCAGATCTCACTTACAATCAGAGTGTAAACTCCTTTAAACTGAACCAATACAATTCAGTCCACACGATCTGACTTAAGTAAGCCAAATCATCAAATTGTGCGACCCTAAGGGTTTCCTTTAAATGTCGGTAACGACAACTTACGTTATCACGAACAGAGAGGGGTATCTAGCAACACATCACTGTCTCCCGATATAAAGGAAAGAGTCTTCCAAGACTACACCCAAACCATAGCATAAGTGTGAATTCAATTCACTAGGCATACATGTTTCCTTTGCCACTGGATGTTCTTATTGGATAAGCATGTCAAGCCTGTAACTCCAATATGATGAGAGTGGTTAGATCAGATGAACATAGTCATCTGGGTATGGCCATACACTTTCTCAACCATCTCATCCAGGGGGCCCCTATAGAACATCACACTCCAATCAAGGAGAAGGCAATCCTATATCTATCACTAGCGCCCTAACATGACTCATGTTCATTATCCAAGATAGTCTATAACCATTATGTTTCAAATGATATTGAACTACCTCAAGACAATGCCAATCATCATTTAGAAACACAAGTGATCTCAAGTCAGAGGAAATATGCCACTTGCTTGCATATAAGGATTATTCACATTGTGACAAGCAATTGAATATCCTAAGTAGGGTCTGTCCAGTACATCCAATGTACCCATGAGTCTACATCTTATTCCATGCTCGAAGCATCCTATAAGATTAGAACACATATTAGTCTCAATCATATCAAGGCTGTCTCATGTTCACCAAGATATCTCGACTAAGGACTATACTGCATGTCAGCCAAGCTGAACAGCATTGAGACATTATTCAGAAGTATACATATGGCAGCAGATAATGCAACAACCTGAATAACAACCATTGCCTTTATAAACATTGAGTTTATACATGATACTGATATAATCCCAATGCCTCAAACATTAGCCTTAAGGGCATACCCCAACAATCTCCCACTTGCACTTAATCTAATGGTTGAGAAATCTCAAACCCATATTTATTACAGTGCTTCTCATGCTTCTGCTGCGCCAGAGGCTTTGTAAGCGGGTCAGCTAGATTGTCATCTGTATGAACCTTGCAGATCTTGATCTCTCCTCGATCAATGATCTCCCGGATCAAGTGAAACCTTCTCTGTATGTGCTTGGACTTCTGGTGCGACCGTGGTTCCTTTGCTTGTGCTATTGCTCCAGTGTTATCACATAAGATAACCAATGGATCTGCACTCAAAGGAAACAACACCAAGTTCCTGAACGAACTTACGAATCCACACTGCCTCCTTGGATGCTTCCGAGGCTGCAACATACTCGGCTTCTGTTGTGGAATCAGCAACAATTGATTGTTTGAAACTCTTCCACACCACTGCTCCTCCATTCAAGCTAAAAACATAGCCTGATTGCGATCGGAAATCATCCTGGTCAGATTGGAACGAAGCGTCAGTATATCCTTCAATACTGAGTTCTTCCTGACCTCCATATATCAAGAACATATCTTTGGTCCTCCGAAGATATTTCAAAATGTTCTTGACTGCAATCCAGTGTGCCTTCCCTGGATTACTTTGGAACCGACTGGTCACGCTTAACCCGTAAGCGACATCTGGGCGAGTACATAACATCGCATACATAATGGACCCAATAGCTGAAGCATAAGGCGTATTGTCCATTTCATCTTTCTCAGTCTGTGTTTGTGGACACTGACTCTTTGAAAGATTCAGACCCATGTCTGACTGGAAGATATCCTCTTTTAGAATTTTCTAAATGGAATCTCTCTAGGACTTTATCGATGTAAGTACTCTGGCACAGCCCGAGAGGCCTCTTAGATCTATCTCTGTAGATCCTCACACCTAATACATAGGCTGCTTCTCCTAAATCTTTCATCTGGAAACATTTTCTTAACCATGCCTTGACGGCATGCAGTTCAGGAATATCGTTTCCAATGATCAAGATATCATCGACGTAGAGGACTAGGAAAGTAATCACGCTCCCACTAAACCTCTTATATACACACGGGTCATCTTCATTTTTGATGAAACCAAACTCACAGATTGATTCATCAAAACGAATATTCCAGCTTCTTGATGCTTGTTTAAGTCCATAAATGGACTTCTTTAATTTGCATATTTTATGACGATCTGATGGATTGGTGAAACCTTCAGGTTGTGTCATATACACATCCTCATCTAGTTTTCCATTAAGGAAAGCGGTCTTCACATCCATCTGCCAGATCTCATAATCATAATATGCTGCTATCGCAAGAATAATCCGAATAGACTTGAACATGGCTACAGGAGAGAAAGTTTCATCATAATCTATCCCGTAGATTTGTTTGAACCTTTCGCAACTAGCCTGCCTTTATAGGTAACCACGTTACCATCCATGTCAATCTTCTTTTTGAAGATCCACTTACAGCCTATAGGGATTACTCCCGGAGGCGAATCAACCAAATCCCAGACTTGGTTATCTGACATGCAGTCCATCTCGGCTCGCACAGCTTCAAGCCATCTCGCTGATTCCGGTCCACTGACCGCATCCGCATAAGTGAGGGGTTCATCATCAATGATGTAGACTCCGTCATAGCGCTCAGGCTGTCGACGGATCCTTCCCGATCTTCGCGGTTCCCGTGATATCTGAGCCTCAGGTTGGTCAGTAACCTGTTCTATTGGCTCAGGCTCATCCAACTGTGCTTGACTACTTTGTCCTTCTTCTGGATTTTCATCCAGCTTTATTTCTCTCCCACTGGCCTCTTGCAGAAGAAATTCCTTCTCAAGAAAAATAGCCGTTCGAGCAACAAATCCACTGTTCTCCTTGGGATCGTAGAAATAATAACCCTTAGTTTCTTTAGGGTAACTGACAAAGATACATTTATCAGATCTGCTCTCCAGTTTCCCAGAGGCGAGCTTTTTGACATAAGCCTCGCAACCCCAGATTTTAATAAATGTCAAGCTCGGCTGTTTCCCATACCATAACTCATATGGAGTCTTAGAAACGGCTTTGGATGTCACTCGGTTTAGTACCTTTGCAGCTGTTTCCAATGCAAATCCCCAAAAGGAGTAAGGTAGAGTAGCCTGACTCATCATAGAACGAACCATATCCAGTAAGGTTCTATTTCTCCTCTCGGACACACCATTCCATTGCGGTGTTCCTGGCGGAGTGAGCTGTGAGATAATCCCACACTCCTTCAGATAGTCAGTAAACTCTCGACTCAAGTATTCTCCACCTCGATCTGAACGAAGTGCCTTGATATTTCGGCCTAGCTGATTTTGTACTTCATTTTTGAACTCTTTGACCTTGTCAAAAGATTCACTCTTATGTCTCATTAGATAGACATAACCATACCTACTGAAATCATCAGTAAAGGTAATGAAGTATGAATAGCCACCTCTGGCATGTTTACTAAATGGCCCACACACATCACTGTGAATGAGGTCAAGTAAACCTGAAGCCCTTTGACCTTTGTTAGAAAAAGGAGTCTTCGTCATTTTGCCCATTAAACAAGCTTTGCATGTATCAAGCTCCTCATAGGAGAATGATCCCAGCAGTCCATGGTCATGCAACCGCTTAATGCGCTTCTTGTTAATGTGCCCTAAACGACTATGCCATAGCAAGGTGCTGTCATCAGCATACTTGGCTTTCTTATTATCAATTTGTTGTATAGAACATTCCATGTCCAACATGAATAACCCATTGTTAATCGACCCAGTAGCATAAACAATATTATCAAAAGAAATATAACACTTTGAAATCTTGCATTCAAAGGAAAACCCTTTCCTGACAAGAGCAGGAATAGAGATAATATTCTTAGTTATGCTCGGTACAAAATAACAATTGTCCAGTTCTAATACAAGACCAGATGGTAAAGAGATGTGATATTCTCCTACAGCAACAGCAGCAACCCGTGCCCCGTTTCCTACTCGTAGGTCCACCTCATGCTGTCCCACCTGTCTTCTTCTCTTGAGTTCCTGCACATTTGAACAAATGTGAACTCCACATGCAGTGTCCAACACCCATGAAATAGAAGAAGAAGATACCATGACTTCAGTCACGAAAATACCTGAGCCAGAAGCGAAAGCCTTGCTTCCCTTCTTATCTCCTTGGAGCGCTTTACAGTCCTTCTTCCAGTGACCCAGCTGGCCACAATGGAAACATTTGTATTCCTTCGACCGCTTGATCTTTTGTTTCAGAGCCTTGTTGTAGCTCTTGACAGGGGCTTTGCCCTTCTTCCCCTTCTTCTTGTTCTTGGAAGGAACCATTAGGACAGAGGATGAAGGCTTTCCCTTCTCAAGAGTCTGTTCTGTAGTATAGAGCATGTTCAGTAACTCCGCCGGCGTACAGTCGATCTTGTTCATATTAAAATTAATGATGAATGGATCGAAAGAGGCCGGGAGAGACTGCAGGATGATGTCTACAACAAGCTCCTGATTGATGGTGTGTCCCAGTTTCTCTAGAGCCTCCTTGTACCCAATCATCTTGAGTACGTGAGCTCCCACTGGACTCCCTTCAGTCAGTTTGCTCTGAAAGAAAAGTTTAGTCAAGTTATAGTGTTCAGTCCTTGCCTGTGCAGCATACAGCATCTTGAGATTTGCTATAATTTCAATAGCAGATAAATCTTCATGCTGACGCTGAAGCTCTGGCATCATAGACGCAAGCATAAGGCAAGCGACATCAATGCTATCATTGACATGCTTCTCATAAGCTTCTCGAACCGCCCTTGCGGCGTTCGCAGCGGGTTGAGGCGGTATTGCCGTCTCGAGGACATACAGCTTCCTCTCAGCCTTAAGAACAATCTTAAGGTGTCCGTACCAGTCTGAGAAGTTTGGCCCAGCAAACTTCTCCCATTCCAGTAAGGATCGCACATTGAACGATGTGGTGTTCGTTGCTGCAGTAATCTACAATATTGCAAGAACAGCAAGGTCAGTATCAATGTTAGAATCAATCCAGGACTTAAGAATGATTCTTCTCTCACTATTTTATCTGACTGAAAAATCCAGTAAAACAGTCCGAAAGAGTGAAACTCTTTTAGTGAGATGGGATCCAGATTTCATACTTGGTCTCCGCGTCCCGCTCAGGCGAGATAAGATGCACAGAGTGTACAAGCACTAATCTCTCGTAGGCAATCCCTGCCAATCGCCAACCCGTGCGATTCCCCTTCATCTGGGCAATCCAGCAGATTGTGCCAACTGAGTTGGTACAACACAGTCTCTGATCCCACAGATGGCTGCCTCCATATGGCTACCATATGCTCAATATGTAGCCTACATGGTCAAGCTGACCTGACCTACTCCCTGGACCACCACGTGCTATGCTGAGCAACGAGAAGCGATAAATCCCTTCTCTGTAACACGCATGTGTAATCACACACCGTCTGAAGATAGATGGGCGTGCCCACTGAGTGGGTACAACACGGCCCCAACGATAGTCAGAACAGTGAGGTTTCGCGTCAGAAGGCTTACGTGCTTGATATTCATCATTGGATTTTAACGGTCCTTTTATCTTCTTAACTATCATGCAAATCCTATGGTGATAGCAGAAGAATAAATCATGCAGTTACTAAATTACTTAAACAGTAAATTGAAAGCATGATGATCTTATGTGGTAAAAGCCCATTAAGCCTAAGTAAGACCTTAATTTAACTTAAGTCTTCACTTGAGCTCTTCATGGGTCCTTTTGCATTTCATCTGGCCCAGCCCAGGCCCAAGCGCCCTCTGCAGCTCAGATGCACCCACCAGGTAGCATGCGCCTGTCCTAGAGTCGAACCCTAGACCTCCCACTGGTGAAGCAACTTGCTGCATGCGCCTCTGCCAAGTGTGCTCTATGCTCATGTCTGATTAAATTACATTTTAATCTATCTAGACATGATTTGACTCGCAGGTCAATTACACATTAATATAAATTGAAATGTGATTCGCAGATCACAATAATAATTTACAATTAATTAATCCAGGCATGCAGGCCCCAGCACAGCACACATTAAATTTGGGCAGCCCACATAAGATGAAATAGACATTCAATCATGTTATACAAACATAATGTGCTCCAATCAAGAAAATAAAATTTTTGAAAATCCCATTGGCATGAATTTTATTTCCTTATGTGCCCTACTATCTTACAACGGTCCATTAATAGGGATCCACTCACCAGACCTAGTCAGACCCACTGCCCTTGCATGCACCAAGTCATAACCGACTTGTGTCGACCTCATGGTCAATAATGCATGCCATAAGGGCTGAACGTCCCTCATGAGTTCTGGCAAGCGTGTGTGACCCCGGGCCTTAATCATGAGAGTTCATTGGTTGTCTCAATCAGACATCGCTACACGACTTTCTGCAGTCGACCTATAGCCACCTCATGCTTGCGCATAGGTGCCATCTGGTCGACCCATCTAGGCTGTCAGATGGTCTGATCAGACAGTTGGGTCTATACTGGACGATGACTTCAACCCTAATAACCCGTCTAAGTTTTTTTTTAAGTAGGCGCTTAGATCTAATGGATGCGCACAAGTAAAAGAGTTTTGATCAAAAACTACAACATGCGCCAAAAATATACATGCGCCAATGTAAAGCATACATCTATTTTCGCATGATCAACTATCATGTGGTTTCGCATGTAATTTAGATCTAATCAAAAGCACAACAAGGATCACAAAAACAAGCAATCATATGATCATACAGAAACAACGCTTTGATACCAATTGAAAGTCCCTACAGGGGGGCGAAAACCCTAATAGGCGCATATCAGAGTTTTCACAAGCGGAAGCTAGGGTTTCTAAGATCGGTTTGCATGTCATATAATCAACTTAATAATACTTGTATAGATCAAATTAAGAGATCATACCAATGCCATTTCTTGGATGGCGACTTGGAAGCAAAGAAGCGTGTGCTTCTTCTCCAAAGGAACCGCACACAAGGTGACTGATGGCTTTCTCCTTGTCGTTCCTTGTGCTAGCAAGGATCTCCAAGTCTCCTGATCGTGTGAAAGGAATGTGATGATGTCTTTTGCTTGTCACACCACCTCCTTGGCGTGAAGACTCTCCTCACACGAGAGAGGCATCGAAAGGAGAAGAGAGGCGAGCGTTCATCTCGAACGTGAGGCGTGAAGTCTATTTTGGAAACCATGACTTCCAAAAATAGCAAGTCATCACTTCATGCGTTCATGCGTTCATGAACCAACCGCAAACTCCTTCTTTTGAACCATGCGCTCATGTGATGAGCCGGTTCAATTATATTTGGTTCAAAGACCAAATCAAACCAAGCCTTGGTCTAGATCATATAAAACCAAATGGCTCAAGATCTAACCACACATCTCTTGATGCTCTTGATCTCACCGATCTAGCATCATTTCTCTCGATCGAAGCTTACCGATCTCAAGCCCTAATCAATCAAACATGATCAGACCAGATCTCACTTACAATCAGAGTGTAAACTCCTTTAAACTGAACCAATACAATTCAGTCCACACGATCTGACTTAAGTAAGCCAAATCATCAAATTGTGCGACCCTAAGGGTTTCCTTTAAATGTCGGTAACGACAACTTACGTTATCACGAACAGAGAGGGGTATCTAGCAACACATCACTATCTCCCAATATAAAGGAAAGAGTCTTCCAAGACTACACCCAAACCATAGCATAAGTGTGAATTCAATTCACTAGGCATACATGTTTCCTTTGCCACTGGATGTTCTTATTGGATAAGCATGTCAAGCCTGTAACTCCAATATGATGAGAGTGGTTAGATCAGATGAACATAGTCATCTGGGTATGGCCATACACTTTCTCAACCATCTCATCCATGGGGCCCCTATAGAACATCACACTCCAATCAAGGAGAAGGCAATCCTATATCTATCACTAGCGCCCTAACATGACTCATGTTCATTATCCAAGATAGTCTATAACCATTATGTTTCAAATGATATTGAACTACCTCAAGACAATGCTAATCATCATTTAGAAACACAAGTGATCTCAAGTCAGAGGAAATATGCCACTTGCTTGCATATAAGGATTATTCACATTGTGACAAGCAATTGAATAACCTAAGTAGGGTCTGTCCAGTACATCCAATGTACCCATGAGTCTACATCTTATTCCATGCTCGAAGCATCCTATAAGATTAGAACACATATTAGTCTCAATCATATCAAGGCTGTCTCATGTTCACCAAGATATCTCGACTAAGGACTATACTGCATGTCAGCCAAGCTGAACAGCGTTGAGACATTATTCAGAAGTATACATATGGCAGCAGATAATGCAACAACCTGAATAACAACCATTGCCTTTATAAACATTGAGTTTATACATGATACTGATATAATCCCAAGGCCTCAAACATTAGCCTTAAGGGCATACCCCAACATTATCCTCATAAGTGACAGGAGATGCATTGATCCCTTGACTTGAGGTCATTGATCATTCTATATGGTTAGGGACTTGCTTTGATACAACCTAACACCTTGCCGTAGCTGGGAGGTCATAACGGTTGTTATTGAGCATGTCACGACCCATATGAGAAGATCAATGGACAGACATAGGATTTGCCCCTTCCCTAAGGAAGTATGATATCCATGGAGCTCCTTTATGGTTCTATGACTGAGAGTGTATGGCCATACCCAGGTGAGAACCTGTTTTAGTCATAGCCATGTGATTGGATGAAAACAAGTGGTGACACACTTGTCCAATCGGATATCAGTACGGCAAAGAGACTGTAATGCATCTGTACCTAGTTGCGATGATGGGGATGTCGATGTCGATATCCATTCCAACGACCTGGGTAGCAGTGATGCACTGCTAGGTGCCACTCACTGCTTGTGATGACCTTTGGTCAGCACTGCCAGCGTCAGAGGAACCTACAGGGTCGCACACCTTGATACTTAAGTTCTCGTATTGATCGGGAAGCCTTATGATCGAGTTATTGGATAACTCGGATCTAATTGGGAGATTTCATCAGCGCCAATGGGCCTGATGAGATGGAAGAATATTATTGGAGCCAAACTTCATTTATGGCAGGTTGACCCGTATTTGACCATGGTTGGTCACATTTGGATTAGGGTTGCATTGGATTGGATCCAAGTGCTTAATCAACCTATGCAATGATGTTTGGGCTAGCTCATTATCCAATGAGGCGCAATAACAAGTTCTCATGAAGAGATGAGAGGCTAAAAGGGTATAATGGGGAGAAACATGAACCATTAGGCGCCTAGGGGCATAATGGGGTCATGTTGGCGCCTTTGCTTCATTATGGAAGTAAAGGGCGCCTCCCCGTCTCTTCCTAGGATGGAATGCATGCCTCTATGGCATTGCTTGAGGTGCAAGGCAAGGCCTTGGCACACAAGGAAAGGCGTGGGAACAAAAGGTAAGGTTGAATGAGAATTATGGAAATGTCTTGGAGACTTTCCTTATCTCAAACCTCCTCATCCTAGTCCTACACTTGTCATGATCCTAGCCATTATCCTAACCGCCTCTTGCCCTATAAATATGACCCTAGTCGCCCCCTCTTGGGTGTAATTAATTCCTTGAAGGCGTGAACACAAGGAGAGGGGCGAGTGCTTGGAGCAAGGGCGCATCTTCCTTCTTCCATAACCGCAAGCCACTTCTTCCTTTCCTCTTGGCGCAAGGAACATTAGTGCTTGGCGTTTTTGGATAGTCTTCCTTCTTCTCTTGACGCATCATCTCTCTTGGTGGCGCAAGTGAAGTAGAGTATCTCCCTAAGGCTTGGATCTTCTTCCCGAGGCTAGCACCGGGCGTGGAAGAAGAGAACTCAAGAGATCCGTGTGTGCGAGACTGCAGAGGGCGAACACTTGGGCGCCTTCATTGACATCGCTCTACATTTCTCTTAAGGTATTTCCTAACTCATCGTGTCGACTCCCTTGCATGCGATCTTCACTGGGTTTTTGGGACCGGCCTGTTTCGGGTACATTCTTCCGCTGCGAAAAATGTATGTCCATAACTCTGAAAAATTGTAAAATGTCCCCGGGGTTTCCCAACAGTGGTATCAGAGCGACTTGCAAGACTCGAACGATGTTTTATGCTTTTCTTCCATGCTCACATGCCATATCTCTATTTTCGTAAATAGCATGATGCATGGCAATCGATTTTTCTAAAAGTAGAAAAATTAGGGTTTCTTGTTTCTATCATCCTCTCAATCTCTTTTGAATATTTGGACTATTTTTCTTGTTTGATTTAAAGATCAAAGGCGCACGTAATTTTGTCAAGTAGGACGGGCATTGTGTCTTCGGACTGGCTAAGTCTCTTGATCTGACAAAATTGCCAGCCGAATGGATCTATGAAATCATCATGAAAAATAAATCGCAATAAACCAAAAGACTTGTGAGAAGAAGATGAGAAAAAGAAACTGGTTTTGTGAAAAAGTAAAATTTCAGATTTTATGTTTTTCATGAGCATGTAGAATTGCATGAGTAAATACCTTGATTGTGCATGGTGTTGTGATCATTAGTCAAGCCCGCCCTCTTGCATGCCTGCGATGTATCCTTGTGTGGCCTGCGTGCCATCTTTTTCAATATTTTTGTAAAAAATTAAGAGGAAGATTAAGGGCTAAGGCGCATCCTTCATGGACCTTGATGCTCGCATCTTGCTTGATGGCGCAAGCATGCAAGGTGGCGCATGCAAGCTGGTGCTTGGTTGCTTGGTGGCGAAAAAAGTCTTGTCCCCTTGCATGGTGGCGCACCTTCATTGGAGGAAGACCATGGCATTGGCCGAACCTATGGGGAACTTTTAAAGTGTACCTCTAGGGTTTGAGAGCTAAACCATGAGAGAAGGACCTTGGAGCCAACCTTGAAGTTCAAGCTAGAGGTCGGCTAGGCTAGGTCTAGTTTTGGGGCTTGAGTTCTAGGACAAGAGTTGAACCTATTTCATGGCATGGATTGGTTCAATGTCTTGTATAGGATATGATCACATCATCCTTTACTGCTTTTATTATTATCTGCAGAAGCATACCTGAAATGTTTTACCGTTATGTTATCACTATAGGATTGCATGCCTGTAATGATAGACATAAGATAAAACTGAGATGATGAGACCTTAAACAAAAACCCTCAATTAAAATATCAAGTCTGGTAGCCTTCTAACGCGTAGCCCTCACTAAGCTATCGATCAGTGGAGTTGTGAATTGTTTCCCACCCTCGTGGGACACACCCACTTATCTTTAGAAAGTACGTGGTGGCAATGGTTTCCCCAGTCCAGTTTTAACCTGGGCGTGCCTTCGCAAGGAAACTCGTTGGCCCTGGGCATAACGGTTAGGAATGGACTTGACTAGAAGTTCACATGTCCTGGGCACATGGTGAAAATCTAGAGGCATCGTTGAGAGGTAAAGGTTTCATGTTGTATCCGGCCCTCGCTGGACATGAAATGCCCAGACTGTCTCAACAAGGGGAGTTGCTTGGAGCAACCGGCCGGCGTGCCCACCTTAGGAAGTATGGGTTACTTTGTGCATCTCATCCCACCCTCGTGGGATGCGAAGCCTCATGTGAAATAAGGATCCCATCTCACTAGGAAGTTTTAAACTTCCCGATTGACTTTGTGGGTTGTCAATTCGAATATAAAATAGTGGGAGCCATGGTCATTTAAAACAAGTCCAGTTTAAATGATTCGAAGTAGTACTAATCTGTTCTTCTTGGGTGTTGTAGAACAATGGCTACGAACACTGGCTGATTATCACTGCGATCGCTCCTTGATAAGGATAAGTTAGTTGGAACTAACTTTATGGACTGGCATCGGAATTTGAGGATAGTCCTCAAGCTCGAGAAGAAGTTGTATGTCCTTGAACAGCCTCTTCCTGCGGCTCCTCCGCCTAATGCCCGAACGGCAGACAGAGATGCTTATAGAAAGCATCAGGATGACTCTTTGGAGGTTGCATGTCTTATGCTAGCCAGTATGGCACCTGAACTGCAGGTGCAATATGAGGAGCAGAACGCTTTTCAGATGATTACTCGTCTGAAACAGATGTTCGAGGCTCAGGCTAGAACTGAGAGATTTGACACCGCCAAAGCAGTCTTTCGGTGCAAGTTGTCTGAAGGTGCACCAGTGAGACCCCATGTTCTCAAACTCATTGGGAATGTGGATCATCTCAGGAGACTGGGACACACCATAGACAACGAGCTGGTTGTGGATCTTATTCTTCATTCCCTGCCCCCTAGCTTCAGTCCGTTTATCATTAACTTCAATATGAACCGGATTGAGTGCACACGGGAGGAATTGATGAATATGCTCCAAACAGCCGAGCGAGAGATGGGTAAGACCAAACCCAATTCTGTTCTTTTGGTCCCTGCGACCAAGAAGATAAAGAAGAAGGGTAAGGCACGTGCTAAGAGCAGTGCCAGAGGTCCTACCAAAGCACTGAAGAAAAGGGCGAGGAAGTCAAAGGAACAGAGGTGTTTTCACTGTGGCGAGCAGGGCCACTGGAGAAGGGACTGCAGGCAGCTTCAGAATGAGGAGAAGAAAGGCTTGGCCTTAACTTCTAGCTCAGGTATTTATGTTACAGAAGTCAACCTTTCTACTTCTATGTCATGGGTATTGGATACCGCATGTGGAGCTCATATTTGTACAAATATGTAGGGGCTCAAGAAAAGTAGATCGGTGTTGCCTGGAGAGATTGACCTACGCGTTGGAAACGGGGCACAGGTTGCTGCTGTTGCTGTAGGCATTCTGAGTCTCTCCTTGCCTTCTGGACTTCAATTAGAACTAGATAATTGCTTTTATGTACCTTCGTTAACAAAGAACATTGTATCCATTCCTTGCTTGGCGAGGAAAGGATTTAAATTTGAAATAAATAAGAACTCCTGTTCTTTTTCATTTGCAAATATGTTCTATGGGAAGGGTACTTTGTGCAATGGTCTATATATCTTGGATATGGAAAGTTCTATTTGTAACATAAGCAATAAGCGGACCAAACTGAGCGGTTCAGTTGGTGCTTTCCTATGGCACTGTCGATTAGCCCATATAAACAAGAATCGCATCCAACAACTCCATGCAAATGGATTGTTAGATTCAAGTTCCTTGGAGGAATTTGATACTTGTGAACCTTGTTTATTAGGGAAGATGACAAAGGCGCCCTTCACCAAGATTGGTGAGAGGGCAGAAGGTTTATTGGATCTCATACATACTGATGTGTGTGGGCCCTTCAATAAACAAGCCAGAGGAGGGTACAGCTACTTCATTACCTTTACTGATGACTTCAGTAGGTATGGTTATGTCTACTTAATGAGACATAAATCTGAATCCTTTGAGAAGTTCAAGGAGTTCAAGAATGAAGTAGAGAACCAGCTTGGAAGATCCATTAAAGCTCTTTGATCAGATCGAGGTGGAGAATACCTGAGTGGTGAGTTCTTTGACTATCTGAGAGAGTGTGGGATCATATCCCAACTCACTCCTCCTGGAACACCTCAATGGAATGGTGTGTCTGAAAGGAGAAATCAAACTTTATTGGATATGGTTCGATCCATGATGAGTCATGCAACTCTACCTTCATCATTCTGGGGGCATGCACTAGAAACAGCTTCTCTGATACTGAATAATGTTCCATCTAAGAGTGTCTCCAAAATACCATACGAGGTGTGGAGTGGGAGACGCCCTAATCTCACGTTTATCAGGATCTGGGGATGTGAGGCTTATGTCAAACGTCAAGATTCTAGCAAGCTAGAACCTAGATCTGATAAGTGTGTGTTTGTGGGGTATCATAAGGAAACTAAAGGATACTACTTCTATGTCCCAACCGAGAACAAAGTATTTGTTGCTCGGGGTGCTGTCTTTCTAGAGAAAGAATTTCTTATGAAAGAAGTTAGTGGGAGGAAGTTTGACTTGGATGAGGTCCAAGTGCAAGCACAAGACAAAGAGATGGAATCTGAGCCACCTGCACCGGTTGCTAGGCAACCTGAGGCTCAGACACAGGTCCCGCATAGGTCTGGGAGAATTCGTCGTGCACCTGAAAGGTATGGGTCACTACCGACCCAACACGATGGGATCTTCATCATTGAGGATGAACCTAGAATCTATGATGAGGCGGTCAGTGGACCAGACTCCGAGAAATGGCTTGACGCCATGAGATCTGAGATGGATTCCATGTCGGCTAACCAAGTCTGGGATTTGGTTGAGCTGCCTGATGGGGTAAAACCCATAGGGTGTAAATGGGTCTTCAAGAAGAAGACAGACATGGATGGCAAAATAGTTACCTATAAGGGTAGACTAGTGGCTAAAGGATTCAAACAAGTCCACGGGGTGGACTATGATGAAACCTTCTCGCTAGTTGCCATGATTGAATCCATTCGGATTCTGCTTGCTATAGCTGCATATCATGATTATGAGATATGGCAGATGGATGTGAAAATAGCGTTCCTTAACGGGAAGCTGACTGAGGATGTGTATATGACACAACCTGATGGCTTCATCCATCCTGCAGAAGCTAATAAGGTATGCAGGCTAAAGAGGTCCATCTATGGATTAAAGCAAGCATCTCGAAGTTGGAATCTTCGATTTGATGAGGCCGTAAGAGATTATGGGTTTATCAAAAGCGAAGATGACGCCTGTGTATACAGAAAATTCAGTGGGAGCTTGGTGATTTTTCTGGTCTTGTATGTTGATGACATACTGCTCATCGGAAATGACATCCCTAGTCTTCAAGCTGTGAAGACATGGTTGGGGAAGTGTTTCGAGATGAAAGACTTAGGGGAGGCCGCCTATATTCTAGGCGTGAGGATCTACCGGGATAGATCCAAGAGGCTCTTGGCCCTTAGTCAAAGTACTTACATTGATAAGGTACTGGAGAGGTTCTACACGGAGCAATCCAAGAAAGGATACCTTCCAGTGAGACATGGCCTTACTCTCTCAAAGAGCCAGTGTCCTACAACACAGGCTGAGAGGGATGACATGAGTCAAATTCCTTATGCTTCGGCAGTAGGATCGATCATGTATGCAATGTTATGTACTAGACCAGATGTGGCATATGCTATGAGCATTACCAGCCGATACCAATCCAATCCAGGTCTACAGCACTGGGTGGCTGTAAAGAACATCCTAAAGTATCTGAGAAGAACTAAGGATTTGTTCATGGTCTATGGGGGACAGGAAGAGCTCAGTATGCAGGGCTATACTGACGCATCGTTCCAGTCTGACCCTGACGACTTTAGATCGCAGGCTGGCTATCTGTTCAAGATAAATGGAGGCACTGTATGTTGGAAGAGCTTCAAGCAATCCACCATAGCAGATTCTACAACCGAAGCTGAGTATGTGGCTGCTTCTGAGGCAGCCAAGGAAGCTGTTTGGATAAGGAAGTTCTTATGTGATCTTCAAGTGGTACCTAGTGCAATGGATCCCATTGAACTCTACTGTGACAACAATGGAGCAATTGCACAAGCCAAGGAACCACGGTCTCATCAAAGATCCAAACACATACTCAGAAGATTTCACCTGATCAGAGAGATCATTGACAGAGGTTGCAACATCCCACATTCTTAACCCCAAACAAAGAACACAATCACAAAGGGAATAGGATGTTTCATATAAGATCGATCAAATGCTAGGTAAAACCGAGTTCAAGAAAACACGATCTGAAAATTTTCAAAACTCCAAACACATAAAATCTTCGAATCACAAATCATAAATCTCATAAAGGTACCTGCCACCACGCAATACGTGCACTAGACATATGCACGTTACAGTTGTATCAAAACCGATTGCAAAAATACACATCAACTCCAATTTCAAAACAAATCCACAAAATCGATTTTATAAACTAATACCAAACACCGAAACCAGGCTGAAGCCCGCGGTGACACAAGAATCAACATCATTTAACTGCCACAGTCTGGCAACACAATTTTTCATAGTTCACATGGTTCACATCACATGGTTCACATAAATCATAAAATTCATATTCGGCCACAGCCAGCCTCAAATTAATTAAGCATAAACATGGGGCCACAACCGACATCATAAGCATAAATCACAACATCAATATCATGCTAACTGCGCTCCTGCTCTATACCTGAAAATAGTGAGGGGTGAGCTACACAGCCCAGTGAGTGGATAGTCTAATTGACCATCCATAACATACACTCAAAAATATAGGCAGATTGTTTTAAAAATCTTTAACAGGAACATAATGTCAACATATCACCAGATTAAATATACAGAAGTCACATAAACAGTCAGATGTACACACTAACATAATCAACTCAGGTTCTAAACAAACTCAGGTTCTAGAGTTATACTCTAAACCAACTAAACACACATATTCTAAACCAACTAAACACACATATTCTAAACCAACTAAACACACCAACACATTTTTAACCTAGTTGTCCAGCATATCATAAGTGACCAATATGGTCTAACCCGGCTTGGCCAAAGCACTGGGAGCTGCAAAATCTCGTGCAACACACAAACATGGACAGTGAATAGAATCAGGAGGTGGCCCCCGTCAGGTCACGACGTGGCACGCTGGTCTATCACGCCATAACATAAAACGAGAATAGAATCAGGAGGTGGCCCCCGTCAGGTCACGACGTGGCACGCTGGTCTATCCCGCCATAACATAAAACGAGAATGATGACATCAAGAGGTGGCCCCTGTCTGACCAAGACATGGCACTTTGGGTCTTATATCATTCCCAACACATAAAAGAGTAATGACATCAAGAGGTGGCCCCTGTCTGACCAAGACATGGCACTTTGGGTCAAAACCCGTTCTCCCAAAAGGTTACTACTGGACAACACACATATCTTATTTCATAATTTCACATAGGTGGACATATTTCACAAAGGTGGACTCCTAAGTGTCAACTTGACTCTAGGATAGCCATCACAAAAATCACATCGGGCAGGCTGAACTTCAACCCCCATCACAATAATCATAATAGGCAGGCTGAACATCAACCCCCACACATATCACAATACAGGGCTGAAATTCAAACCCTTAACATATCACACAACAGGGCTATCCCCTTGAGTTCATAGTTACACCTAGCCTTAGTCCTAACCATCACATAATCACAACACTTAATATTCGAACCTCATAACCACATAATTTTCGAATTTCACATAACCACATAATATTCACATATTCAAAGATCACTTAACATGCCAAAAATCACAAATCACAATATTTAAAAAAATCACATAACATAGTGTAGTCCTTAAATTTCAGGCTGGTCAGTTCAGTGTAATTTTGCTAAGTTATCAACCAATGTTCTCTATCAATATTTCATGTCATTACTTTCTACATACACCACTCAATTAAAAATACATAATAATACAGAAAATTCACCAAATTTCGTTCACAATTAACATAAATGTAGAATATCACAACTTCATAGTTTTCTACTAGTTCTGATAACAAAAGACAGAAATACCCCTAGTTCAAAGTTTAAGTCATGCAGGAAAAGTTATCCAAAAATTTCGTAAAAATATTCATTACATCCCTCATGATCCCTAGATTCGAAATTTCAAGTTTTCCCCAATTTTAACTAGAAAATTTACCGAATTACCCCTAGGTCAATGTCAGTCAACAGAAACTTTTATTTCTAAAAATTCTCAAAAAATTACAGTAGAGTCCTCATATACCTAATTTCATGAATATCAAGTTTTCCCCAATTTTTACCCATGCATTTGGGCGTAATTTCGAGAAGAAGGGTCGAAATTCTCATTCAAACCCTAAATTTCATGCAATTGAAAAACTAAAGCTACATACATGCTTAAACAAGGTCTAATTGATGATTAGAAGCCTTAAAAATGAAAAGCCCTAATTGTCATGCAACCTAGGGTTTCGAATTTTAGGGAAAAGCAAAGAAAAACGTATACAACTTGCAATCAAGGTTCATGTCATGTTTCTAGGCATCAAACTTCTCTAAAACAAACAATACATCCAAAATTCATGAACTAGGTGAAGGAGAAAATCCACTCACTTAGTTTCGGTTCTTCCCAAACCTCACCCTTTGCGCCTTCCCTCACACCACCACGTCGCCGGAAACGTTCAAGGACTCGCCGGAAGTCGCCCCAACACCACTCGCCGCCGGCCACCAAAGGAGGAGAAGAAGAAGAGAGAGCAAGCCGCCACCTTCCCCAAGAACCGTGAGCAAAGAGCAAAGAGGAAAAACGTGAGCAAGAGAAAAACGAGGGTGAACACGATTTCCCCCAAATTTTCGTTTTTTCCAAGCCTCTAACGAATCCAAACCCAATAGCAACCTTAAGTGGAAGATCCAATAACCCTTTTAGCATAAGTTATTTTTCCACCTCACCTTTAACAAGAGCTCTTACCCTTTTCTAATAGAAAGACACCACTAGCCTAGTGGTGTGCAGCACACACTCTACGCCTTAAGTCGTGGGTTCGAATCCTCTCCGCGACACATTTTTACATAGCAGGAAAAAATGCACAAATCGATACATTATCTCAAAGAAAACGTCCACATAAAAATCAGATAATCAAAGCTTTATTTTTCTTACCTGCTAATAAATTTCTGGATCTTACATCCCTCCCTCCTTATAAAGCTTTAGTCCTCTAAAGCTCAACATTCATATCATCGAAGAGATAAGCATAGAATTTCCTCATATCAGCTTCAGTCTCCCATGTCGCCTCCTCAATCGACTGATTTCCCCAGATAACCTTTACCAATGGTATAGACTTATTCCTCAAAACTTTATCCTTTCTATCCACAATCCGGAGAGGTCTTTCCTCAAAAGTCAAATCACTCTGAATCTGAAGAGGTTCTAGCTCTAACACATGAGATGGATTAGGATGATATTTCCTCAAAGCAGAGACATGGAATACATTATGCACATGATCCAAAGCAGGAGGTAAAGCTAACCGGTAAGCCACTGGACCAACTCTCTCAATAATATCAAAAGGGCCTACAAATCTAGGGCTCAACGTGCCCTTTTTGCCAAACCTCATTACACCCTTAGTAGGTGACACCTTCAAGAACACATGATCCCCTACCATAAACTCCAAGGGACGACGACGGTCATCAGCATAACTCTTCTGTCTGTCCCGAGCAATCTTCAGTTTATCCCGGATCTCTCTGACCTTATCAGTAGTCTCCTGTACTGCATCAGATCTCAAAATTATTCTGTCACCAGTTTCCTCCCAACACAAGGGAGTCCTACACCTTCTCCCATACAAAGCCTCATAAGGAGCCATCTGAATACTTGAGTGGAAACTATTATTATAAGTGAACTCTATCAAAGATAGATCCCGGTTCCACTCAGAACTCCAATCAACCACATAAGCTCTCAACAAATCTTCTAGAGTCTATATAGTACGCTCCGTCTGTCCATCAGACTGAGGATGGTATGCTGTACTAAAACTCAACTTAGTACCCAAACCCTCCTGTAAACTCTTCCAAAACCTGGACAAAAACCGAGAGTCCCTATCAGACACAATATCAACAGGAACTCCATGCAGTCTGACTATCTCATCAATATATAATCTAGCCAGTCTCCCTAGAGAATAAGTCATCTTAATCGGAAGAAAATGGGCTGACTTAGTGAGTCTATCAACAATCCCCCAAATAGCATCATGACCCAATCTGGTTCTGGGCAAACCACATACTAAATCCATACTGATGCATTCCCACTTCCACTCAGGAATAGGAAGAGGCTGCAACAAACCACCAGGCTTCTGATGTTCAGCTTTTACAGTCTGACAGGTTAAACACCTAGAGACAAAATCAGATACTTCTTTCTTCATACCCGGCCACCAAAAACTTTTCTTGAGGTCCTGATACATCTTAGTCACACCAGGATGTAGAGAATATTTGGAGTTATGGCTGTCCTCCAATATTTCTTTCCTCAAGCTCGGTTCCTCAGGGACACATACCCTTCCACAAAACCGAAGAATACCATCATCAGACAGGCTAAAATCCTGAACTGCGCCATCAACCAGACTATCCCTGATCTGAACTAATCTCAGATCCACAGACTGCTGATCTCTGATCTTCTGCAACAAAGCAGACTGTACTCTGAGAAAAGCCACATAACCAGACTGAACTCTAGGAGAAACGCTGATCCTGAGATCTCTGAACTCCTGCAGTAACTGCCACTCACTGACCCGTAGTGCAGCTACTGAAGTAACTGGATGTCTGCTCAGTGCATCCGCTACTACATTGGCCTTTCCAGCCTGATACTGAATAGAGAAATCATAATCTTTGATCAACTCCATCCATCTCCTCTGTCTCATGTTCAACTCCTTCTGAGTGAAGATATACTTGAGACTCTGGTGATCAGTGAATAGATCAAATTCCTGACCCAACAAATAATGACGCCATATCTTCAAAGCAAAGACTACGGCTGCCAACTCTAAATCATGAGTAGGGTAGTTCAATTCATACTCCTTCAGTTGTCTGGAAGCATAGGCTACCACAGAACCCTTCTGCATCAAGACACAACCCAACCCTTTGCCTGAAGCATCAGTATAAACAGTAAACCTTTCCCCATCACTAGAAATAATGAGGATCGGTGTACTAGTCAATCTCCTTTTCAGCTCTTGGAAGCTCTCTTCACACTTGTCATCCCAAATAAACTTAGCCTCCTTTCTGGTTAATTTAGTTAAAGGACCCGCCAGCTTGGAGAACCCCTCAACAAATCTCCGGTAGTAACCTGCTAAACCCAGGAAACTCTTGATCTCAGTAGCACTAGTCGGTCTTCCCCAATTAAGGATGGCTTGCACCTTAACTGGATCCACAGACACCCCCTGACCAGAAATCACATGTCCCAAGAAGCTGATCTTCTCTAGCCAGAACTCACACTTACTAGCCTTGGCAAATAATTGATTCTTCCTCAGAACCTCCAGTACTCTGCGCAAATCACTGACATGATCTGAGGTAGTCTGAGAGTACACCAATATATCGTCTATAAAGACTACTACACAAGAGTCAAGCAACTCATGGAATACCCTGTTCATCAAATCCATGAAGACAGCAGGTGCATTCGTCAGCCCAAAAGGCATAACTAAAAATTCGAAATGCCCATACCTGGTCCTGAAAGCAGTCTTAAATATATCCTCATCCTTGACTCTAAGCTGATAATACCCTGATCTCAGATCAATCTTAGAGAACACTGTAGCTCCCTGTAATTGATCAAACAGATCATCAATTCTCGGAAGAGGATACTTATTCTTGATAGTCACTTGGTTAAGCTGCCTGTAGTCTATACACATCCTCAGGGTTCCATCTTTCTTCTTCACAAATAGCACTGGCGCTCCCCAAGGTGAAGCACTAGGCCGAATATACCCTTTCTCTAACAATTCCTCCAGTTGTTTCTTAAGCTCGGCCAACTCTGAAGTAGCCATACGATAAGGAGCTCTGGAGATAGGTGCCGTACCCGGCGCTAACTCAATGCCAAATTCTACTTCTCTAACTGGTGGTAAACCTGAAAATTCCTCAGAGAACACATCAGGAAATTCTTTCACCACCGCCATCTGAGTCAAATCAGAAGTAGAATCATCCTGCACCTTAACATGCGCAAGATAACCCTTGCACCCGCTAGCAAGTAACTTCCTGGCCTGCAGGAAAGATATCACATGCGGTCTTTGGTCTGACACTAGACCTCTCACAAAAATCCGGTTTCCATCTAACAGATTTAAAGTGATTACTTTCTCAAAGCAATCCACAGAGGCATGATGTGAGGACAACCAATCCATACCTAGAATGACATCATAGTCTTGCATGTCTAGGAGGATTAAATCCACTAGAAACTCATAACCCTCTACATGCATCACACAATCAGCACACACAGTGTCTGTAGATAATGACTTTCCTAAGGGAGTACTCACAGACACAACATAATCTAGCATCTTAGGTAACACAGGTAAACATGCAGCAAACTTAACAGATACAAAAGACAAATTTGCACCAGGGTCAAATAGAATGCGAGCTAACTGATCAAATACAAATAAGGTACCTTCCACGACGGATCGGGAAGCTCGTGTATCCTTCTCAGCCACAGCATAAACTCGTGTCTGGACTGTAGGCTTCTCTGCGCCTCTAGGCTGCATCTCAGGCTCTTTGCAATCCTTGACCATGTGTCCTGGTTTCTTACACCTGAAGCATACACCATTCTTCTTATGACAATCTTTCACTAGATGTCCCTTGAGCCCACAATAACTACAAGTCCGGTCCTCTGTGATACTGTTTCTCACATCCCTGGCATCCCTGAACTGCTGCGGTGCATCCCTGGACTGCTGCGGTGCCTTATAAGAGTAAGGCTTATACCTGCTCTTCTTGGTGTCCTTATGTTTAGGGTACTTCTTACCCTTGCCGCCACTGCCATACTGAGGAGCCGCAGCCTCAGCTGCAGGAACCACTGTCATGGCAACATGAGAACTCCTCTCAGCTATGTATCTCTCAATGGTGCGTGCTCGCCCAACAGTCTCATGTCTTTCTTCGGCAAGTCTCACCACGCCCTTCCACCACTCATCTGCGTCCGCACGCATCATATAGGTGGTCAGACATAACTTATCCTCATCTGAGCAGCGCATGACTTGGAAAATCTTTTCCAAGCACAACTGCCAGTTCTCAGCAGTACTGGATTCTGAGCCCCCATAAAAAGAACTAGGACCCAGTTTCTGGAATTCACTCACAAGTGAAGCATAGCGCCTGTGAGCGCCCTCCACACACATACCATAGTCAGGAAAACAAACATAAACCTATCAGGTGTCTAGCAATACACAAACATGTTTTCCCCCCGAACTAAGTTTTAGCTAGCCAACTCCTCTGATACCATTCTGCAACATCCCACATTCTTAACCCCAAACAAAGAACACAATCACAAAGGGAATAGGATGTTTCATATAAGATCGATCAAATGCTAGGTAAAACCGAGTTCAAGAAAACACGATCTGAAAATTTTCAAAACTCCAAACACATAAAATCTTCGAATCACAAATCATAAATCTCATAAAGGTACCTGCCACCACGCAATACGTGCACTAGACATATGCACGTTACAGTTGTATCAAAACCGATTGCAAAAATACACATCAACTCCAATTTCAAAACAAATCCACAAAATCGATTTTATAAACTAATACCAAACACCGAAACCAGGCTGAAGCCCGCGGTGACACAAGAATCAACATCATTTAACTGCCACAGTCTGGCAACACAATTTTTCATAGTTCACATGGTTCACATCACATGGTTCACATAAATCATAAAATTCATATTCGGCCACAGCCAGCCTCAAATTAATTAAGCATAAACATGGGGCCACAACCGACATCATAAGCATAAATCACAACATCAATATCATGCTAACTGCGCTCCTGCTCTATACCTGAAAATAGTGAGGGGTGAGCTACACAGCCCAGTGAGTGGATAGTCTAATTGACCATCCATAACATACACTCAAAAATATAGGCAGATTGTTTTAAAAATCTTTAACAGGAACATAATGTCAACATATCACCAGATTAAATATACAGAAGTCACATAAACAGTCAGATGTACACACTAACATAATCAACTCAGGTTCTAAACAAACTCAGGTTCTAGAGTTATACTCTAAACCAACTAAACACACATATTCTAAACCAACTAAACACACATATTCTAAACCAACTAAACACACCAACACATTTTTAACCTAGTTGTCCAGCATATCATAAGTGACCAATATGGTCTAACCCGGCTTGGCCAAAGCACTGGGAGCTGCAAAATCTCGTGCAACACACAAACATGGACAGTGAATAGAATCAGGAGGTGGCCCCCGTCAGGTCACGACGTGGCACGCTGGTCTATCACGCCATAACATAAAACGAGAATAGAATCAGGAGGTGGCCCCCGTCAGGTCACGACGTGGCACGCTGGTCTATCCCGCCATAACATAAAACGAGAATGATGACATCAAGAGGTGGCCCCTGTCTGACCAAGACATGGCACTTTGGGTCTTATATCATTCCCAACACATAAAAGAGTAATGACATCAAGAGGTGGCCCCTGTCTGACCAAGACATGGCACTTTGGGTCAAAACCCGTTCTCCCAAAAGGTTACTACTGGACAACACACATATCTTATTTCATAATTTCACATAGGTGGACATATTTCACAAAGGTGGACTCCTAAGTGTCAACTTGACTCTAGGATAGCCATCACAAAAATCACATCGGGCAGGCTGAACTTCAACCCCCATCACAATAATCATAATAGGCAGGCTGAACATCAACCCCCACACATATCACAATATAGGGCTGAAATTCAAACCCTTAACATATCACACAACAGGGCTATCCCCTTGAGTTCATAGTTACACCTAGCCTTAGTCCTAACCATCACATAATCACAACACTTAATATTCGAACCTCATAACCACATAATTTTCGAATTTCACATAACCACATAATATTCACATATTCAAAGATCACTTAACATGCCAAAAATCACAAATCACAATATTTAAAAAAATCACATAACATAGTGTAGTCCTTAAATTTCAGGCTGGTCAGTTCAGTGTAATTTTGCTAAGTTATCAACCAATGTTCTCTATCAATATTTCATGTCATTACTTTCTACATACACCACTCAATTAAAAATACATAATAATACAGAAAATTCACCAAATTTCGTTCACAATTAACATAAATGTAGAATATCACAACTTCATAGTTTTCTACTAGTTCTGATAACAAAAGACAGAAATACCCCTAGTTCAAAGTTTAAGTCATGCAGGAAAAGTTATCCAAAAATTTCGTAAAAATATTCATTACATCCCTCATGATCCCTAGATTCGAAATTTCAAGTTTTCCCCAATTTTAACTAGAAAATTTACCGAATTACCCCTAGGTCAATGTCAGTCAACAGAAACTTTTATTTCTAAAAATTCTCAAAAAATTACAGTAGAGTCCTCATATACCTAATTTCATGAATATCAAGTTTTCCCCAATTTTTACCCATGCATTTGGGCGTAATTTCGAGAAGAAGGGTCGAAATTCTCATTCAAACCCTAAATTTCATGCAATTGAAAAACTAAAGCTACATACATGCTTAAACAAGGTCTAATTGATGATTAGAAGCCTTAAAAATGAAAAGCCCTAATTGTCATGCAACCTAGGGTTTCGAATTTTAGGGAAAAGCAAAGAAAAACGTATACAACTTGCAATCAAGGTTCATGTCATGTTTCTAGGCATCAAACTTCTCTAAAACAAACAATACATCCAAAATTCATGAACTAGGTGAAGGAGAAAATCCACTCACTTAGTTTCGGTTCTTCCCAAACCTCACCCTTTGCGCCTTCCCTCACACCACCACGTCGCCGGAAACGTTCAAGGACTCGCCGCCGGCCACCAAAGGAGGAGAAGAAGAAGAGAGAGCAAGCCGCCACCTTCCCCAAGAACCGTGAGCAAAGAGCAAAGAGGAAAAACGTGAGCAAGAGAAAAACGAGGGTGAACACGATTTCCCCCAAATTTTCGTTTTTTCCAAGCCTCTAACGAATCCAAACCCAATAGCAACCTTAAGTGGAAGATCCAATAACCCTTTTAGCATAAGTTATTTTTCCACCTCACCTTTAACAAGAGCTCTTACCCTTTTCTAATAGAAAGACACCACTAGCCTAGTGGTGTGCAGCACACACTCTACGCCTTAAGTCGTGGGTTCGAATCCTCTCCGCGACACATTTTTACATAGCAGGAAAAAATGCACAAATCGATACATTATCTCAAAGAAAACGTCCACATAAAAATCAGATAATCAAAGCTTTATTTTTCTTACCTGCTAATAAATTTCTGGATCTTACAGAGGTGATGTCAAGATTAGCAGAGTAGACACAGAGAACAATCTGGCAGACCCATTGACCAAGGCTTTGGCGCAGCAGAAGCATGATGGTCACGCTAGAGATATGGGGTTGAGATTCCTCAACTTCTAGGTCTTAGTGCAAGTGGGAGATTGTTGGTGTATATGCCCTAGGACCTAGTTTTGGTCAACTTATGTACTACTTGACACTGATATGTATATATCATTCTGGCATTGTCGTTATCATTGTTTGACTACACCTGCGATTGTGTACTTACATGATAATGTCCCTGGAGACAGATTGGATCTGTGCTCGAATTATAATCCCCAGTCAATGTACCTTAGTGGATATGGGACAGCTATGGTACTTGTGAGACTGGTATGTGGGCTGGTTAGGCACGTGGTGCTAACGCAGACACATGAGTATATCATTGGGGATATACTGGATAGACCCGCTATGAGGCTATGACTTGGTGTCATAAGTTATCCTCATAAGTGACAGGAGATGCATTGATCCCTTGACTTGAGGTCATTGATCATTCTATATGGTTAGGGACTTGCTTTGATACAACCTAACACCTTGCCGTAGCTGGGAGGTCACAACGGTTGTTATTGAGCATGTCACGACCCATATGAGAAGATCAATGGACAGACATAGGATTTGCCCCTTCCCTAAGGAAGTATGATATCCATGGAGCTCCTTTATGGTTCTATGACTGAGAGTGTATGGCCATACCCAGGTGAGAACCTGTTTTAGTCATAGCCATGTGATTGGATGAAAACAAGTGGTGACACACTTGTCCAATCGGATATCAGTACGGCAAAGAGACTGTAATGCATCTGTACCTAGTTGCGATGATGGGGATGTCGATGTCGATATCCATTCCAACGACCTGGGTAGCAGCGATGCACTGCTAGGTGCCACTCACTGCTTGTGATGACCTTTGGTCAGCACTGCCAGCGTCAGAGGAACCTACAGGGTCGCACACCTTGATACTTGAGTTCTCGTATTGATCGGGAAGCCTTATGATCGAGTTATTGGATAACTCAGATCTAATTGGGAGATTTCATCAGCGCCAATGGGCCTGATGAGATGGAAGAATATTATTGGAGCCAAACTTCATTTATGGCAGGTTGACCTGTATTTGACCATGGTTGGTCACATTTGGATTAGGGTTGCATTGGATTGGATCCAAGTGCTTAATCAACCTATGCAATGATGTTTGGGCTAGCTCATTATCCAATGAGGCCCAATAACAAGTTCTCATGAAGAGATGAGAGGCTAAAAGGGTATAATGGGGAGAAACATGAACCATTAGGCGCCTAGGGGCATAATGGGGTCATGTTAGCGCCTTTGCTTCATTATGGAAGTAAAGGGCGCCTCCCCCTCTCTTCCTAGGATGGAATGCATGCCTCTATGGCATTGCTTGAGGCGCAAGGCAAGGCCTTGGCGCACAAGGAAAGGCGTGGGAACAAAAGGTAAGGTTGAATGAGAATTATGGAAATGTCTTGGAGACTTTCCTTATCTCAAACCTCCTCATCCTAGCCCTATGCTTGTCATGATCCTAGCCATTACCCTAACCGCCTCTTGCCCTATAAATATGACCCTAGTCGCCCCCTCTTGGGTGTAATTAATTCCTTGAAGGCGTGAACACAAGGAGAGGGGCGAGTGCTTGGAGCAAGGGCGCATCTTCCTTCTTCCATAACCGCAAGCCACTTCTTCCTTTCCTCTTGGCGCAAGGAACATTAGTGCTTGGCGTTTTTGGATAGTCTTCCTTCTTCTCTTGAGGCATCATCTCTCTTGGTGGCGCAAGTGAAGTAGAGTATCTCCCTAAGGCTTGGATCTTCTTCCCGAGGCTAGCACCGGGCGTGGAAGAAGAGAACTCAAGAGATCCGTGTGTGCGAGACTGCAGAGGGCGAACACTTGGGCGCCTTCATCGACATCGCTCTACATTGCTCTTAAGGTATTTCCTAACTCATCATGTCGACTACCTTGCATGCGATCTTCACTGGGTTTTTGGGACCGGCCTGTTTCGGGGACATTCTTCCGCTGCAAAAAATGTATGTCCATAACTCTGAAAAATTGTAAAATGTCCCCGGGGTTTCCCAACAGTGGTATCAGAGCGACTTGCAAGACTCGAACGATGTTTTATGCTTTTCTTCCATGCTCACATGCCATATCTCTATTTTCGTAAATAGCATGATGCATGGCAATCGATTTTTCTAAAAGTAGAAAAATTAGGGTTTCTTGTTTCTATCATCCTCTCAATCTCTTTTGAATATTTGGACTATTTTTCTTGTTTGATTTAAAGATCAAAGGCGCACGTAATTTTGTCAAGTTGGACGGGCATTGTGTCTTCGGACTGGCCAAGTCTCTTGATCTGACAAAATTGCCAGCCGAATGGATCTCTGAAATCATCATGAAAAATAAATCGCAATAAACCAAAAGACTTGTGAGAAGAAGATGAGAAAAAGAAACTGGTTTTGTGAAAAAGTAAAATTTCAGATTTTATGTTTTTCATGAGCATGTAGAATTGCATGAGTAAATACCTTGATTGTGCATGGTGTTGTGATCATTAGTCAAGCCCCCCCTCTTGCATGCCTGCGATGTATCCTTGTGTGGCCTGCGTGCCATCTTTTTCAATATTTTTGTAAAAAATTAAGAGGAAGATTAAGGGCTAAGGCGCATCCTTCATGGACCTTGATGCTCGCATCTTGCTTGATGGCGCAAGCATGCAAGGTGGCACATGCAAGCTGGTGCTTGGTTGCTTGGTGGCGAAAAAGGTCTTGTCCCCTTGCATGGTGGCGCACCTTCCTTGGAGGAAGACCATGGCGCCAGATCCTGAAGCCTTCCCCTGCTGTGGCTGGGGTCTCTGCTGAACCTACTGTGGCTTCATCCTCTGTGCCTGTGGTTGATGAACCACAGCCTTGCCCTTTTTCCAATTGGGCACCCACTTCTTCTGCTGGCCCTGCCCTGCAGGCCGCCTCTGTGGAGATACTGTAGAAGTGGTCCTAGCTCCTGTAGACCTGGCTCTCCCTATGTCTACCAGTGCATCTGCAGCACACACTACCTCTCTATATGTGGTAACTCCCTTCCTCTGGAGTTCCCTGTATGCCCAATCCTGTAGACCACTAGTGAAAGAATGGAACTTCGCCTCTTCAGTCACATTGGGCACTTCCAACAGTAGAGTCCCGAACTGCTTCACATACTCTCTAATGGAACTAGTGTGCTTCAGATACCTTGAAGCCATACGAGCACTATGTAGGGTATTGGTTGGTCTGAACTAAGCCCTCATCTCAGTCTTTAGAGCATCCCAATTTGGTATCTCTAGAGCGTCCCCCTCAATCCTCGAGGCAACGTGAGTCCTCCACCAGAGTTTAGCATCCTCTATGAGGTAGGATGCACAAACCTCAATCCGCTCTGACTCACCAATACCTGCAACTCTAAAATAATGTTCCATGTCGAACAGAAAATTCTCCAGCTCCTTCGCTACCCGCGCCCCCGCGAAGATAGTAGGCTCTGGAACATGGCATCTAGCAGGCTGAACTAGTGCTGGCACCATGGGTGTAGGTGGGTGTGCTGTGATGTGCGCCAATACTATCCTCACCAAGTTCTAATCCGCCATGAGAGTCTCCATACCCTAAGCCATCTTTGCTATCTGACCCTCAAAAGTGTGAGTCATCTCTGCAATCTGACCCTCAGTCTCCTGCTGAATGGAATGGACTATGCCTCGCAAAGCTGTAATGCAATCATAGAGTGACTCTCCCTGTCCATCATCAACATCCACGCCTGTAGATAGCCGTATCCTCGCTACAGCTGTCTCTAGTCTTGAGAACCTCTCATCGAGCTGTGGCTGAGCCGCCATACTCCTAGTATGAGGTGCAATCTTTGAAAATCTGCTGTGAACTGATGGAACTGAAGGAAGTACTGGGTAAAATCTCTGAATGGCCGGAACAGACAGATTAGCAGAGTTACTGAGGAATTACGCCCCGGGCACTAGGCACCGACGTACGCAACCCCCAAGCAGTAATATTCCAAAGCTGGCGCCATTTCTGACTCCGATTGAAGAAGACTCCTTGTTGTCAAGATGAAGCCTTAACCTATCATATAATTCTACATCTATTCTAAACAAGATGAAAGATTCTTTACAACAAGATAGGCAGAGAACCACACGCAGGTGGAAAGAGATTTTACAAGCATTCATCACAGGTGGAAACATGCTTCCACATCACAACACAGGAGGGCACTCGCTATGACCATATCAACCCAATCAAGTGGCGCATGTAAAATTTGAAAATCCGGAAAAGTCAAATTTTAGCACCTTATGCGCCATTATCATCCAAAGCACTCTCTTAACCAAATTTATGCCAAAATTTAGAACAAGTTCCATGATGATTTCATAGACCCTATCGGCTGGCAGTTTTGTAAGATAAAGAGACCCGGCCAGTCCGAAGACACAATGCCCTTCCTACTTGACAAAACCTACGTGCGCCTTTGGTCTTAAATCAAGCATAAACAAGATTCAAGTTTCGGCCATAGAGTTGAGAAGAGAAGATTGGATGAAAAACTTTTTCTAAGTGAAACGCGCATGGATAGAAGAAAAATTTTCAAAAATTTTTCACACAAGCAAACGTACACCTTGTGTTTCTCGCAAGTAGCTCTTATACCACTGTTAGGGAATGCCGGGTGTAATTTAAAATTTTGCAGTCCCAGGACGCAGCGGAAGAAGCATTACACCTGAAACACATTCCGGTCCCAATGATCCATGCGAGAGAGAAGACACAAGGATGTGTTAGAGATGTACCTCTTTTGCTTGTCTGGATGTCGAAGCCATGTTGAAGGTGCCCAAGTGTTCGCCCTCTACAAGTATCCACGCGTCGACTCCTTGATCGTTGCTCCCTTCCACGCTTGGTGCTAGCCTCGGGAAGAGAATCAAGCCTTAGGGTTCCTTCACTCCTCTTGCGCCACCTCCAAGGTTCATGCGCCAAGTGCAAGGAAGATGCCGCCAACTCCTTATCCTCTTCACTCCAAGAGAAAAGGGAGAAGATGAGTTTCGGCCTTGAGGAAGATTAGGGGGAAATTGCGCCACCAAGTCCTTCTCCAAGTCACGCCAAGAGGAGAGGAAGAAGAAGACTTGCGGTCACTTGTAGGAAGAAGGGTTGCACCACTTTGATGTTGTCGCCCTTTGCCCTTGCTTTCGCCCCTCTATGTGTGTTCACGTCTCCAAGCGTTCATCATGAGGAGAGGGCGACAATGGGTCTTATAAATAGGACTAGAGGCGGTTTGAGCAAGGGCTAGGATCATACCAAGTGTATGGCTAGGATGAGGTGTCTTGAAGTAAGGAAAGTCTCCAAGACTTTACCATAAACCTCATTCAACCTATCCATAAAAGTCCAAGCACTATATCAGCCCAAGACATGCCTCAAATGCATTCTTACCATAAAAGGATAAGTGGCTAGGCGCAACATGAAGAATTCGGCTAGGGTAAGGATTTGGGTGCATGTAGGGTTCATAAGGAAAGTCTCCAAGACTTTACCATAAACATCTTCCTACTTCTCATATGCACCCAAGCTCTTTCCAAAAGAGTCCTCAAGCCATATCAGCCCCAAGACTTGCCTTAGAGGCAAGTATTCCATCCAAGGAAGAAGGGCTAGGCGCCCTTTGTTGGGGTATGCCCTTAAGGCTAATGTTTGAGGCCTTGGGATTGTAATAGTATCATTGTATAAACTCTTAAGTTTATAAAGGCAATGGTTGTTATTCAGGTTGTTACCTTGTCTGCTGTAATAAGTGTACTACTGAATAATGTCTCAAAGCTGTTCAGCTAGGCTGACATGCAGTAATGTCCTTAGTCGATATATCTTGGTGAACATGAGACAGCCTTGATATGGTTAAGACTAATATGTGTTCTAATCTTATAGGATGCTTCGAGCATGGAATAAGATGTAGACTCATGGGTACATTGGATGTACTGGACAGACCCTACTAGGATATTCAATTGCTTGTCACAATGTGAATAATCCTTGTATGCTACAAGTGGCACATGTCCTTTGACTTGAGATCACTTGTGTTTCTAAATGATGAATGTCATTGTTTTGAGGTAGTTCAATATCATTTGAAATATAATGGTTATAGACTATCTTGGATAATGATCATGAGTCAGGTTAGGACACTAGTGATAGATAAAGGATTGCCGTCTCCTTGTTTAAGGAGTGTGATGTTCTAAGGCCCCCCTATATGAGATGATTGAGAAAGTGTATGGCCATACCCAGATGACTATGTTCATCTGATCTAATCATGCTCATCGTATTGGAGTTACAGGCTTGACATGCTTGTCCAATAAGAACATCCAGTGGCAAAGGAAACATGTATGCCTCGTGAAATGGATTCACACTTGTGCTGTGATTTGGGTGTAGTCTTGGAAGACTCTTTCCTTTATATCGGGAGACAGTGATGTGTTGCTAGATACCCCTCACTGATCGTGATAACGTAAGTTGTCGTTACCGACATTTAAAGGAAACCCTTAGGGTCGCACAATTTGATGACATGGCTTACTCAAGTCAGATCGTGTGGACTGAATTGTTTGGGTTCAGTTTAAAGGAGTTTAGACTCTGATTGTAAGTGAGATCTGGTCTGATCATGTTTGATTGATTAGGGCTTGAGATCGGTAAGCTTCGATCGAGAGTGTGGATGCTAGATCGGAGAGATCAAGAGCATCCAGAGATGAACGGTTGGATCTTGAACCATTTGGTTCAAAGAGATCTAGACCATGGCTTGGGCTGGTTTGATTTGGTTTTTTGAACCGAATTGAGTTGAACCTAATTGGCTTGAACCGGTTCACATGGGTGAACGTATGGTTCAAGGATTGAAGGCATTTTGGGCGGTTTTTCTTCAAGTGGTCGCATGGCTTCATAACCTTCCATATTTGGAAGTGTAACGCCATCACTTGAATGAAAGCCTTAACGCCATTTGCCCAATTACTCTCTTGTGATCTTCATTCGACAAGAAAAAAAAAAAAAAGGGGAAACTCTTGCACAACGAAGCTCTCGGCCAAGCACCTCTCTTCATCTACACACGACAAGGAAGTTTTGGAGATCCCTTGCTAGCACAAGGAACATCCGAAAGGGTAGCCATCTCTCATCTAGTGTGCGTTATCTTTGGAGGAGTGCTTACTTGCCCTCTTGCTTCCAAGTCGCCACCCTTTATCATGGCTATGGTAAGAGATCTTCTCTTGATCTTTATAAGCAAACAAAGTTAATCTTATAGATATACTACATGCGATCTATGGAAACCCTAATTCCGCCCATGCAATTGAGATTTGTGCATGCTTAGGGTTTGCGCTCCCCCTTGAAGGGGACCTACAATTGGTATCAGAGCATAGGGTTTTTCAGTATCATCTATATGATTGCTTTGCTGAGGTTGTGATCCATTCATGATGCCATATTGCGCTCACTTCATGCTTTGTTTTCTTGCGCTTACATGATGTTGTGTACACATAAGTTTGTTTGCGCTTGTATCATTGCTTGGAGAAGTTTGCGCTTATGCCTAGATCTTTGGTTTATCAACATGCAAAGAATGACATGCTAGATATTTGATGTATCTTGTTTATCAAAGTGGCGCATGTTACTTGTTTGCGCTTGTTGTAGTTGTTTTTCAAAGAAAAACCTTACATCTTGCGCGCCTATCACCATAGATCTAAGTGGCGCCTGCTATAATCCCTTAGACGGGTTAGTAGGGTTGAAGGCATCCTCTAGGGAAGATCCAACTAGTCTGATCAGACCATCTGACAGCCTAGATGGGTTGACCTGATAGCACCTGTGCGCAAGCACGAGGTGGCTATAGGTTGACTGCATCAAGGGCGTGTAGCGAGGTCTGGTTGAGACGACTAATGAACACACATGAGTTAGGCCCGGGGTCACACCCGCTTGCCAAAACTCATGAGGGTTGTTCAGCCCTTGTAGCATGCATGGTTGACCATTAGGTCAACTCGAGTCAGTTAGGACTTGGTGCATGCAAGGGCAGTGGATCTGACTAGCTGGATGAGTGGATCCCTATTAATGGACCGTTGTAAGGTAGTAGGGCTCATAAGAAAATTAAAATTGATGCCAATGGGGTTTTCAAAATTTTATTTTCTTTGTAATGGATCACATGTTGATTGAATGATGCCATGATGCTTGTTTATTTATTCTTATGTGGGCTGCCCATGTTAAATGTGTGCTGTGCTGGGGCCTGCGTGCCTGGACTTAAACTTGTAAATTAATTTTTATTGTGATATGCGAATCACTTTTTAATTAATTTATTGTATATTTGACCTGCGAGTCAACCTTGTCTAGATAGATCAAAATGTATTTGATTAGACAAGAGCACAAAAGCACACATTAAAGAGGCGCATTCAGCTGGTGGGCGCACCTGAGCTGAACTTGGCGCAAGGGCCCTGGGATGGACCTGATGAGATAAAAGACCCATGAAAAGAAAGTGAAGACTTAAGTAAAATTAAGGTCTTACTTAGGCTATGGGTTTTTACCACATAAGATCAGCATGCTTTCTATTTATTGCTTTTAAAATTAGA
This sequence comes from Costus lasius, assembly GCA_027563935.2. NCBI lineage: Eukaryota > Viridiplantae > Streptophyta > Magnoliopsida > Zingiberales > Costaceae > Costus > Costus lasius. The sequence goes on along the minus strand of CM050454.1, from coordinate 23,868,951 downwards.
ATTGCATGAGTTTATCTTCTGCTATCACCATAGGACTTACATGATAGGTATGAAGATAAAAGACCGTTAAAATCCAAACGCTAACATATCAAGCTCGTAAGCCTTCTGACGCGAAACCTCACTGTTCTGACTATCGTTGGAGCCGTGTTGTACCCACTCAGTGGGCACGTCCATCTATCTTCAGACGGTGCGGGATTACACCTGCGTGTTACAGAGTAGGGATTTATCCCTTCTCGTTGCTCAGCATAGCACGTGGTGGTCCAGGGAGTAGGTCGGGTCAGCTTGACCATGTAGGCTACATATGTGGCGCATATGGTAGCACATGGAGGCAGCCATCTGTGGGGTCAGAGACTGTGTTGTACCAACTCAGTTGGCATAGTCTGCTGGATTGCCCAGATGAAGGGGAATCGCACGGGTTGGCGATTGGCTGGGACAGCCTACCAGAGATTAGTGCTTGTACTCTCTGTGCATCTTATCTCGCCTGAGCGGGACGCGGAGACCAAGTATGAAATCTGGATCCCATCTCACTAAAAGAGTTCTACTCTTTCGGGCTATTTTGCTGGATTTTTCAGCCAAATAAAATAGTGAGAAAAGAATCTTTCTTAAGTCCTGGATTGATTCTAAACATTGATACTAACCTTGCTGTTCTTGCATTGTTGTAGATTCCTGCAGCAACGAACACCATGAGCTTCAATGTGCGATCCCTACTGGAAAGGGAGAAGTTTGCTGGGCCAAACTTCTCAGACTGGTTCGGACACCTTAAGATCATTCTTAAGGCTGAGAGGAAACTGTATGTCCTCGAGACGGCTATGCCGCCTCAACCCGCTGCGAACGCCGCAAGGGCGGTTCGCGAAGCCTATGAAAAGCATGTCAATGATAGCATTGATGTCGCTTGCCTGATGCTAGCGTCTATGACGCCACCGCTGCAGCGTCAGCATGAGGATATGTCGGCTATAGAGATTATAGCGAACCTCAAGATGCTGTATGCTGCACAGGCGAGGACAGAACGCTATAATCTGACCAAGCTTTTCTTTCAGAGCAAACTGGCTGAAGGGAGCCCAGTGGGAGCTCACGTGCTCAAGATGATTGGGCACAAGGAGGCTCTAGAGAAACTAGGGCATACCATCAACCAGGAGCTTGCTGTAGACATAATTCTGCAGTCTCTCCCGCCCTCTTTCGATGCGTTCATTATTAATTTTAATATGAACAAGATCGATTGTACTCCGGCAGAGCTGCTCAATATGCTCTTGACTACTGAGGAAACTCTGAAGGGAATGCCTTCAACCTCTGTCTTGATGGTTCCTTCGAGGAACAAGAAGAAGGGGAAGAAGGGCAAGGCCCCTGTCAAGAACTACAGTAAGGCTCAGAAACAAAAGGTGAAGCGGGCGAAGGACAACAGGTGTTTCCACTGTGGCCAGCTGGGTCACTGGAAAAAGGACTGTAAAGCGCTCCAAGGAGATAAGAGGGGAAGCATCGCTTCTGGCTCAGGTATATTTGTGACTGAGGTCATGATATCATCTTCTTCTATTTCATGGGTGTTGGACACTGCATGTGGAGTTCACATTTGTTCAAATGTACAGGAACTCAAGAGAAGAAGGCAGGTGGGACAGCATGAGGTGGACCTACGCGTTGGAAACGGGGCACGGGTTGCTGCTGTTGCTGTAGGAGACTATTTCATCTCATTACCATCTGGCATTGTATTAGAACTAAACAGTTGTTACTTTGTTCCCAGTATTACTAAAAATATTATCTCTATTCCTGCTCTTGTCAGGAAAGGATTTGCCTTTGAATGCAATATTTCAAAGTGTGTTTTATCTTTAGATAATATTGTTTATGCAACTGGTTCAATTAACAATGGGTTATACATGTTGGACATGGAAAGTTCTATACAAAGTGTTGATATTAAGAAAGCCAAGTATGCTGAAGACAGCACCTTGTTATGGCATAGTCGTTTAGGCCATATTAACAAGAAGCGCATTAAGCGGTTGCATGATCATGGACTACTGGGATCATTCTCCTATGAGGAGATTGATACATGCAAAGCTTGTTTAATGGGTAAAATGACGAAGTCACCTTTTCCTCACAAAGGTCAAAGGGCTTCAGGTTTACTTGATCTTATACACAGTGATGTGTGTGGGCCATTTAGTAAACATGCCAGAGGTGGCTATTCGTACTTCATTACCTTTACTGATGATTTCAGTAGGTATGGTTATGTCTATCTTATGAGACATAAGAGTGAATCTTTTGACAAGTTCAAAGAGTTCAAAAATGAAGTACAGAATCAGCTAGGCCGAAATATCAAGGCACTTCGTTCTGATCGAGGTGGAGAATACCTAAGTCGAGAGTTTACTGACTATCTAAAAGAGTGTGGGATTATCTCACAGCTCACTCCGCCAGGAACACCACAATGGAATGGTGTGTCCGAGAGGAGAAATAGAACGTTACTTGATATGGTTCGTTCTATGATGAGTCAGGCTAATCTTCCATATTCCTTTTGGGGATTTGCACTGGAAACAGCTGCAAAGGTACTAAACCGAGTGCCATCCAAGGCCGTTTCAAAGACGCCATATGAATTATGGTATGGGAAACAGCCGAGCTTGACATTTATCAGGATCTGGGGTTGCGAGGCTTATGTCAAAAAGCTCGCCTCTGGGAAACTGGAGAGCAGATCTGAGAAATGTATCTTTGTCGGTTACCCTAAGGAAACTAAGGGTTATTATTTCTACGATCCCAAAGAGAACAAAGTATTTGTTGCTCGGACGGCCATATTCCTTGAGAAGGAGTTTCTTCTGCAAGAGGCCAGTGGGAGAGAAATAAAGCTGGATGAGAATCCAGAGGAAGGACAAAGTAGTCAAGCACAGTTGGATGTGCATGAGCCAGTGGATCAGGTTATTGAACAACCTGAGGCTCAGATATCACGGGAACCGCGAAGATCGGGTAGGATCCGTAGACAGCCTGAGCGCTATGACGGAGTCTACATCATTGATAATGATGAACCCCTTACTTATGCGGATGCGGTCAGTGGACCGGAGTCAGCTAGATGGCTTGAAGCTATGCGAGCCGAGATAGACTCCATGTCAGATAACCAAGTCTGGGATTTGGTTGATCCGCCTCCGGGAGTAATCCCTATAGGCTGTAAATGGATCTTCAAGAAGAAGATTGACGTGGATGGTAACGTGGTTACCTATAAAGGCAGGCTAGTTGCGAAAGGTTTCAAACAAATCTACGGGATAGATTATGATGAAACTTTCTCTCCTGTAGCTATGTTCAAGTCTATTCGGATTCTTTTCGCGATAGCTGCATATTACGATTATGAGATCTGGCAGATGGATGTGAAAACAGCTTTCCTTAATGGAAATCTGAATGAGGATGTGTATATGACACAACCTGAAGGTTTCACTAATCCATCAGATCGTCATAAAATATGCAAGTTAAAGAAGTCCATTTATGGACTTAAACAAGCATCAAGAAGCTGGAATATTCGTTTTGATGAATCAATCTCTGAGTTTGGTTTCATCAAGAACGAAGATGACCCGTGTGTGTATAAGAGGTTTAGTGGGAGCGTGATTACATTCCTAATCCTCTACGTCGATGATATCTTAATCATTGGAAACGATATTCCTGAAATGCATGCTGTTAAAGCATGGCTAAGGAAATGTTTCCAGATGAAAGATCTAGGAGAAGCAGCCTATGTATTAGGTGTGAAGATCTACAGGGATAGATCTAAGAGGCTTCTCGGGCTGTGCCAGAGTACTTACATCGATAAAGTTCTGGAGAGATTCCATTTAGAGAATTCTAAAAGAGGATATCTTCCAGTCAGACATGGTCTGAATCTTTCGAAGAGTCAGTGTCCACAAACACAGACTGAGAAAGATGAAATCGACAATACGCCTTATGCTTCGGCTATTGGGTCCATTATGTATGCGATGTTATGTACTCGCCCAGACGTTGCTTACGGGTTAAACGTGACCAGTCGTTTCCAAAGTAATCCAGGTCAGGCACACTGGATTGCAGTCAAGAACATTTTAAAATATCTGCGGAGGACCAAAGATATGTTCTTGATATATGGTGGTCAGGAAGAACTCAGTATAGAAGGATATACTGACGCTTCGTTCCAGTCGGACCAGGATGATTTCCGATCGCAATCAGGCTATGTTTTTAGCTTGAATGGTGGAGCAGTGGTGTGGAAGAGTTTCAAACAGTCAACTGTTGCTGATTCCACAACAGAAGCCGAGTATGTTGCAGCCTCGGAAGCATCCAAGGAGGCAGTGTGGATTCGTAAGTTCGTGAGAGAACTTGGTGTTGTTCCTTCGAGTGTCGATCCTTTGGTTATCTTCTGTGATAACACTGGAGCCATCGCACAAGCAAAGGAACCACGGTCGCACCAGAAGTCCAAGCACATACAGAGACGGTTTCACTTGATCCGGGAGATCATAGATCGTGGCGAGATCAAAATATGCAAGGTTCATACAGATGACAATCTGGCAGACCCGCTTACCAAGCCTCTGGCGCAGCAGAAGCATGAGAAGCACTGTAATAATATGGGTTTGAGGTTTCTCAACCATTAGATTAAGTGCAAGTGGGAGATTGTTGGGGTATGCCCTTAAGGCTAATGTTTGAGGCCTTGGGATTGTAATAGTATCATTGTATAAACTCTTAAGTTTATAAAGGCAATGGTTGTTATTCAGGTTGTTACCTTGTCTGCTGTAATAAGTGTACTACTGAATAATGTCTCAAAGCTGTTCAGCTAGGCTGACATGCAGTAATGTCCTTAGTCGATATATCTTGGTGAACATGAGACAGCCTTGATATGGTTAAGACTAATATGTGTTCTAATCTTATAGGATGCTTCGAGCATGGAATAAGATGTAGACTCATGGGTACATTGGATGTACTGGACAGACCCTACTAGGATATTCAATTGCTTGTCACAATGTGAATAATCCTTGTATGCTACAAGTGGCACATGTCCTTTGACTTGAGATCACTTGTGTTTCTAAATGATGAATGTCATTGTTTTGAGGTAGTTCAATATCATTTGAAATATAATGGTTATAGACTATCTTGGATAATGATCATGAGTCAGGTTAGGACACTAGTGATAGATAAAGGATTGCCGTCTCCTTGTTTAAGGAGTGTGATGTTCTAAGGCCCCCCTATATGAGATGATTGAGAAAGTGTATGGCCATACCCAGATGACTATGTTCATCTGATCTAATCATGCTCATCGTATTGGAGTTACAGGCTTGACATGCTTGTCCAATAAGAACATCCAGTGGCAAAGGAAACATGTATGCCTCGTGAAATGGATTGACACTTGTGCTGTGATTTGGGTGTAGTCTTGGAAGACTCTTTCCTTTATATCGGGAGACAGTGATGTGTTGCTAGATACCCCTCACTGATCGTGATAACGTAAGTTGTCGTTACTGACATTTAAAGGAAACCCTTAGGGTCGCACAATTTGATGACATGGCTTACTCAAGTCAGATCGTGTGGACTGAATTGTTTGGATTCAGTTTAAAGGAGTTTAGACTCTGATTGTAAGTGAGATCTGGTCTGATCATGTTTGATTGATTAGGGCTTGAGATCGGTAAGCTTCGATCGAGAGTGTGGATGCTAGATCGGAGAGATCAAGAGCATCCAGAGATGAACGGTTGGATCTTGAACCATTTGGTTCAAAGAGATCTAGACCATGGCTTGGGCTGGTTTGATTTGGTTTTTTGAACCGAATTGAGTTGAACCTAATTGGCTTGAACCGGTTCACATGGGTGAACGTATGGTTCAAGGATTGAAGGCATTTTGGGCGGTTTTTCTTCAAGTGGTCGCATGGCTTCATAACCTTCCATATTTGGAAGTGTAACGCCATCACTTGAATGAAAGCCTTAACGCCATTTGCCCAATTACTCTCTTGTGATCTTCATTCGACAAGAAAAAAAAAAAAAAAAGGGGAAACTCTTGCACAACGAAGCTCTCGGCCAAGCACCTCTCTTCATCTACACACGACAAGGAAGTTTTGGAGATCCCTTGCTAGCACAAGGAACATCCGAAAGGGTAGCCATCTCTCATCTAGTGTGCGTTATCTTTGGAGGAGTGCTTACTTGCCCTCTTGCTTCCAAGTCGCCACCCTTTATCATGGCTATGGTAAGAGATCTTCTCTTGATCTTTATAAGCAAACAAAGTTAATCTTATAGATATACTACATGCGATCTATGGAAACCCTAATTCCGCCCATGCAATTGAGATTTGTGCATGCTTAGGGTTTGCGCTCCCCCTCGAAGGGGACCTACACCCTTTACTTCCATAATGAAGCAAAGGCGCCTCCCTCACCCCATTATGCCCCTAGGCGCCAATGGGGTGAGATTTCTCCCCATTATACCCTTTTAAGCAAATTCCTCTTCATGACAACTAATTATTGGGCCTCATTGGATAATGAGCTAGCCCAAACTTCATGGCATGGGTTGATTAAGCCATTGGATCTAATCCAATGCTACCCAAATCCAAATGTGACCAATCTAGGTCATTTTCGGGTCAACCTGCCAAAAATGAAGTTTGGCTCCAATAACATTCTTCCAACTCATCAGGCCCATTGGCGCTGATGAAATCTTCCAAATGGATTCAAGTTATCCAATAACTTGATCCTAAGGCTTCTGAATAAAGCAACGTCAAGAGTCTATTGCGTGTGACCCCGTAGGATCCATATGACGATGGCAATGATGTAAACATCATAAGTAGTGAGGGGTATCTAGCAACACATCACTACTACCCATGTCATAGGACTTAAGTCATTATGGCAACAACTCCTAACAAGCAACGAGGATTCCTATTGCATTACAGATCCCTTTGCCTAAGCTGATATCCAGTCATTGGATTAGTCTCAAGTTTATTATCTAATGCATTGGTCATGACTCAACAAGTATGGCCACACTTTCCTATCATGCACTAGTAAGGTGGGGCACCCCGAGTGGATATCATGCTTCCAATAAGGAAGGGGCAAATCCTACTTATGACATGCCCAATGACAGTCGTTTTGATCTCCCAATTACGGAGAGACGTAAGACTATATTAAAGCACACCCATCATCAAATCTAGATATGAATACCTCAAGTCTAAGGATCAATGCAAACCTCTTGCATGTGAGATTGACTTGTTGACTAGACAAGTCAATCCTCACGGTGGATCACTCCAGTGCATCCAATGCACCTGTATGTCTGCGTTACTGTGCCCCGCACATAACCAGCCTATACACCAGTCTCACATGTACCAAAGCTGTCCCATATCCGCTAAGGTACCTTGTCTGGGGATAGCTTATGAGAATGGATCCAATCCAAACTTCTGGGACATTATTTATGCAACTCAATACATTAACGCAGGTAGAGAAGTCTGCATAATAACGACCATGCCCACAAAAATAGTAATAGTTCTATCAAAGTACATTCAAACAATGCCTAACCATGTCAATACATTGGTCTTTAGGGCATATACACCAACAATCTCCCACTTGCACTAAGACCAAGGACAACTTGTATTTAGTCAGTTCCAATGTCTCTAGTATGACCCATTTAGCTTCTGCTACGCCAGAGGCTAGGTCAGTGGGTTTTTCCAGATTGCTATCTATGTTTATTTTAACAAATTTGATCATCATCCTTATCCATGATCTCTAAGATCAGATGATATGCTGCAGTACATACTTTAGTATTAAGTTCCTTCTCTCATGCTATCGTCCCAGTAAGAACTATACTGGATGATCAAGCACTATGAACTAGATCAAGTTCAAATGAATGAAACTGCCTCCTTGGCTACCACAAGGAGCTGCAATGTACTCAGCCTTATTTGTAGAATCTTGCCACTTTGGTTTGCATAATGCTCTTTCAGCACACAACACCATAACAAGGCAAAGTGCAAATCCTGGCTGTGATCAATAGTCACTAGACTGGAACGAAGTGTCAGTGTACCCCTGTACACAAAATTCTTTCCTGTCTATAATAGTCTAGACTCCAATCCTTTATACTTCCCAAGTATATATATAAGGATTGCTTTCACAGCTATCTAGTGTTAAACACTAAGATCTGATTGAAACTTGCTGGCTATGCTCCAAGCATTTGCCACAAATGGTCTTGAGTATATTATTCAAAACATGATCCATCCTACACACCATGTATCAGGATTTTAGACCCATGTTATTACTCTCCAGCTGTGTCATAGGACACAACATCTTTGAGAGAGTCAGACCATATCTTCCTGGAAGGTTTCAATATTTGGAATCATCCAACATAAACCTTTCCAGAAACTCTTGGATGAAGATAGATTGACTAAAGGGCAATGACTTTCTTGGATCTCTATTTATAGATCCTCATGCCTAGGATGTAGGCATCATTCCCTAGATCATTCTTCTCGAAATACATATCTTTCTTTTTCTTCACTATGTGAAGAGCTGAGATGTCATTCCATGTGAGGAGAATATCATCAATCATCTAGAACAAGAAATAGTATTAAGGTTCTCCTGAAAGTCCCCTATAGCTAAGGGGGCGAAACCCTGACAGGTGGCGCAAATAATGTTGCAAGCGGAAACTAGGGTTTCAAGAGACCTTACGTAATGACATATGATTAACTTCATAAGGTTTAGATTCATACCATAGCCATTTCGTTTGGATGGGGTCTAGGAAGCAGAGATCGACAGGGGTCTCCTCCAGAGAATGCGCACACAAGATGAGAGTGTGCCTACTTTCTTGGTGCTCCTTGTGCTAGCAAGGTTCCAAGAAGTCTTTAACGTATGGAAGGGATGGAGACGATTTTCCTTTCTTGGCCGAATCCTCCTCAAAGCTCCAAGCGTCGCCACACACGAAAGTGTCGAGAGAAATCATGGGTAGAGAGGCGAGAATAGAATTAAATTCTCTTCGAACGTGAGAGATCTCCAAGTGGAGATCATGGTTTCTAAAAATAGAAACCACCACTCGCTCAAACGTTCACGCCAAGTGAACAAGTCGCCACCTCTTCTCCCTTTGAACCATGCGCTCATATATGAGCCGGTTCAATTTGGTTCGGCTCAAGAAACCAATCAAGCCAAGTCTTCAGTCCAGATCATATTAAACCTAAAGGTTCAAGATCTGACCGTTCATCTCTTAATGCTCCTGATCTCACCGATCTAGCATCTATTCTCTCAATCGAAGCTTACCGATCTTAAGCCCTAATCAATCAAACATGATCAGACCAGATCTCACTTACAATCAGAGATTAAATCCCTTTAAACTGAACCAAAACAATTCAGTCCACACGATCTGACTTAAGTAAGCCATATCATCAAATTGTACGACCCTAAGGGTTTCCTTTAAATGTCGGTAACGATAACTAACGTTATCACGATCAGTGAGGGGTATCTAGCAACACATCACTGTCTCCCGATATAAAGAAAAGAGTCTTCCAAGACTACACCCAAACCATAGCACAAGTGTGAATCAACTCACAAGGCATGCATATTTCCTTTGCCACTAGATGTTCTTATTGGACAAGCGTGTCAAGCTTGTAACTCCAATATGATGAGCATGATTAGATCAGATGAACATAGTCACCTGGGTATGGCCATACTCTTTTCTCAATCATCTCATCCAGGGGGCCCCTTTAGAACATCACACTCTAATTAAAGAGACGGCAATCCTTTGTCTATCACTAATGCCCTAACATGACTCAAGCTCACCATCCAAGATAGTCTATAACCATTATGTTTCAAATGATATTGAACTAACTCAAAACAATGACAATCATCATTTAGAAAACACAAGTGATCTCAAGTCAGAGGAAATGTGCCACTTGTCACATTCAAGGATTATTCACATCGTGACAGACAATTGAATATCCTAGTAGGGTCTGTCCAGTACATCCAATGTACCCATGAGTCTACATCTTATTCCATGCTCGAAGCATCCTATAAGATTAGAACACATATTAGTCTTAACCATATCAAGGCTGTCTCATGTTCACCAAGATATCTCGACTAAGGACTTTATAGCATGTCAGCCCAGCTGAACAGCTTTGAGACATTATTCAGAAGTACACTTATTGCAGCAGACAATGTAACAAACTGAATAACAACCATGCCTTTATAAACATAAGAGTTTATTACATGATACTGATACATTCCCAAGGCCTCAAACATTAGCCTTAAGGGCATACCCCAACAATCTCCCACTTGCACTTAATCTAATGGTTGAGAAATCTCAAACCCATGTTATTACAGTGCTTCTCATACTTCTGCTGCGCCAGAGGCTTGGTAAGCGGGTCTGCCAGATTGTCATCTGTATGAACCTTGCATACTTTGATCTCGCCACGATCTATGATCTCCCGGATCAAGTGAAACCGTCTCTGTATGTGCTTGGACTTCTGGTGCGACCGTGGTTCCTTTGCTTGTGCGATTGCTCCAGTGTTATCACAAAAGATAACCAAAGGATCTGCACTCGAAGGAACAACACCAAGTTCCTGAACGAACTTAAGAATCCATACTGCCTCCTTGGATGCTTCCGAGGCTGCAACATACTCGGCTTCTGTTGTGGAATCAGCAACAGTTGACTGTTTGAAACTCTTCCACACCACTGCTCCTCCATTCAAGCTAAAAACATAGCCTGATTGCGATCGGAAATCATCCTGGTCAGACTGGAATGAAGCGTCAGTATATCCTTCAATACTGAGTTCTTCCTGACCACCATATATCAAGAACATATCTTTGGTCCTCCGCAGATATTTTAAGATGTTCTTGACTGCAATCCAGTGTGCCTGACCTGGATTACTTTGGAAACGACTGGTCACGCTTAACCCGTAAGCGACGTCTGGGCGAGTACACAACATCGCATACATAATGGACCCTATAGCCGAAGCATAAGGCGTATTGTCCATTTCATCTTTCTCAGTCTGTGTTTGTGGACACTGACTCTTCGAAAGATTCAGACCATGTCTGACTGGAAGATATCCTCTTTTAGAATTCTCTAAATGAAATCTCTCCAGGACTTTATCGATGTAAGTACTCTGGCACAGCCCGAGAAGCCTCTTAGATCTATCCCTATAGATCTTCACACCTAACACATAGGCTGCTTCTCCTAGATCTTTCATCTGAAAACATTTCCTTAACCATGCTTTAACTGCATGCATTTCAGGAATATCGTTTCCAATGATCAAGATATCATCGACGTAGAGGACTAGGAAAGTTATCACGCTCCCACTAAACCTCTTATATACACATGGGTCATCCTCGTTCTTGATGAAACCAAATTCACTGACTGATTCATCAAAACGAATATTCCAGCTTCTTGATGCTTGTTTAAGTCCATAAATAGACTTCTTTAACTTGCATATTTTATGACGATCTGATGGATTAGTGAAACCTTCTGGTTGTGTCATATACACATCCTCATCCAGATTTCCATTAAGGAAAGCTGTCTTCACATCCATCTGCCAGATCTCATAATCATAATATGCAGCTATCGCGAGAAGAATCCGAATAGACTTAAACATGGCCACAGGTGAGAAAGTTTCATCATAATCTATCCCGTAGATTTGTTTGAAACCTTTCGCAACCAGCCTGCCTTTATAGGTAACCACGTTACCATCCATGTCAATCTTCTTCTTGAAGATCCATTTACAGCCTATAGGGATAACTCCCGGAGGCGGATCAACCAAATCACAAACTTGGTTATCTGACATGGAGTCCATCTCGGCGCGCATAGCTTCAAGCCATCTCGCTGACTCCGGTCCACTGACCGCATCTGCATAAGTGAGGGGTTCATCATTATCAATGATGTAGACTCCGTCATAGCGCTCAGGCTGTCGACGGATCCTTCCCGATCTTCGCGGTTCCCGTGATATCTGAGCCTCAGGTTGTTGAATAACCTGATCTACCGGCTTAGGCTCATCCAACTGTGCTTGACTACTTTGTCCTTCTTCTGGATTCTCATCCAGTTTTATTTCTCTCCCACTGGCCTCTTGCAGAAGAAACTCCTTCTCAAGAAATATGGCCGTCCGAGCAACAAATACCTTGTTCTCTTTGGGATCGAAGAAATAATAACCCTTAGTTTCCTTAGGGTAGCCGACAAAGATACATTTGTCAGATCTGCTCTCTAGTTTCCCAGAGGCGAGCTTTTTGACATAAGCCTCGCAGCCCCAGATCCTGATAAATGTTAAGCTCGGCTGTTTCCCATACCATAACTCATATGGAGTTTTTTGAAACTGCCTTGGATGGCACTCGGTTTAGTACCTTTGCAGCTGTCTCCAGTGCAAATCCCCAAAAGGAATATGGAAGAGTAGCCTGACTCATCATAGAACGAACCATATCAAGTAACGTTCTATTTCTCCTCTCGGACACACCATTCCATTGCGGTGTTCCTGGCGGAGTGAGCTGTGAGAAAATCCCACACTCCTTCTGATAGTCAGTAAACGCATGACTCAAGTATTCTCCACCTCGATCAGAACGAAGTGCCTTGATATTTCGGCCTAGCTGATTCTGTACTTCATTCTTGAACTCTTTGAACTTGTCAAAAGATTCACTTTTATGTCTCATCAGATAGACATAACCATACCTACTGAAATCATCAGTAAAGGTAATGAAGTACTGATAGCCACCTCTGGCATGTTTACTAAATGGCCCACACACATCACTGTGTATATGGTCAAGTAAACCTGAAGCCCTTTGACCTTTGTTAGGAAAAGGTGACTTCGTCATTTTACCCATTAAACAAGCCTTGCATGTATCAATCTCCTCATAGGAGAATGATCCCAGCAGTCCATGATCATGCAACCGCTTAATGCGTTTCTTGTTAATATGGCCTAAACGACTATGCCATAGCAAGGTGCTGTCATCAGCATATTTGGCTTTCTTAATATCAATATTTTGTATAGAACATTCCATGTCCAACATGAATAACCCATTGTTAATTGAACCAGTAGCATAAACAATATTATCAAAAGAAAGAACACACTTTGAAATATTGCATTCAAAGGAAAATCCCTTCCTGACAAGAGCAGGAATGGAGATAATATTTTTAGTAATGCTGGGAACAAAATAACAATTGTTCAGTTCTAATACTATTCCAGATGGCAAAGAGATGAAATAGTCTCCTACAGCAACAGCAGCAACCCGTGCCCCGTTTCCAACTCGTAGGTCCACCTCATGCTGTCCCACCTGTCTTCTTCTCTTGAGTTCCTGCACATTTGAACAAATGTGAACTCCACATGCAGTGTCCAACACCCATGATATAGAAGAAGAAGATATCATGACTTCAGTCACAAATATACCTGAGCCAGAAGCGATGCTTCCCTTCTTGTCTCCTTGGAGCGCTTTACAGTCCTTTTTCCAGTGACCTAGCTGGCCACAGTGGAAACATCTGTATTCCTTTGACCGCTTAACTTTTTGCTTCAGAGCCTTGCTGTAACTCTTGACAGGGGCCTTGCCCTTCTTCCCCTTCTTCTTGTTCCTAGAAGGAACCATTAAGACAGAGGTCGAAGGCTTTCCCTTCAGAGTTTCCTCAGTAGTCAAGAGCATATTCAGCAGCTCTGCCGGAGTACAATCGATTTTGTTCATATTAAAGTTAATAATGAACGCATCGAAAGAGGGCGGGAGAGACTGCAGAATAATGTCTACAGCAAGCTCCTGGTTGATGGTATGCCCCAGTTTCTCTAGAGCTTCCTTGTGCCCAATCATCTTGAGCACGTGAGCTCCCACTGGGCTCCCTTCAGCCAGTTTGCTCTGAAGGAACAGCTTTGTCAGATTATAGCGTTCTGTCCTCGCCTGTGCAGCATACAGCATCTTGAGGTTTGCTATCATGTCTATAGCAGACATATCCTCATGCTGACGCTGCAGCGGTGGCGTCATAGACGCTAGCATCAGGCAAGCGAAATCAATGCTATCATTGACGTGCTTTTCATAAGCTTCCCGAACCGCCCTTGCGGCGTTCGGAGCGGGCTGAGGCGGTATTGCCGTCTCGAGGACATACAGTTTCCTCTCTGCCTTAAGAACAATCTTAAGGTGTCCGAACCAGTCTGAGAAGTTCGGCCCAGCAAACTTCTCTCTTTCCAATAGGGATCGCACATTGAAGCTCATGGTGTTCGTTGCTGCAGGAATCTACAACAATGCAAGAACAGCAAGGTCAGTATCAATGTAAAGAATCAATTCAGGACTTAAGAATGATTCTTTTTCTCACTATTTTATCTGGCTGAAAAATCCAGCAAAACAGCCCGAAAGAGTAGAACTCTTTTAGTGAGATGGGATCCAGATTTCATACTTGGTCTCCGCGTCCCGCTCAGGCGAGATAAGATGCACAGAGATTACAAGCACTAATTTCTGGTAGGCAGTCCCAGCCAATCGCCAACCCGTGCGATTCCCCTTCATCTGGGCAATCCAGCAGACTGTGCCAACTGAGTTGGTACAACACAATCTCTGACCCCACAGATGGCTGCCTCCATGTGCTACCATATGCGCCATATATGTAGCCTACATGGTCAAGCTGACCCAACCTACTCCCTGGACCACCACGTGCTATGCTGAGCAACGAGAAGCGATAAATCCCTACTCTGTAACACGCAGGTGTAATCCCGCACCGTCTGAAGATAGATGGACGTGCCCACTGAGTGGGTACAACACGGCTCCAACGATAGTCAGAACAGTGAGGTTTCGCGTCAGAAGGCTTACGAGCTTGATATTTTAGCGTTGGATTTTAACGGTCTTTTATCTTCTTCACTATCATGCAATTCCTATGGTGATAGCAGAAGATAAATAAATCATGCTGTTCTACTTATTTAAACAATAAAAGAAAGCATGGATCTTATGTGGTAAAAGCCCATAGCCTAAGTAAGACCTTAATTAACTTAAGTCTTCACTTGCTTTTCTTCATGGGTCTTTTGCTGCTCATCTGGCCCAACCCAGGGCCCAAGCGCCATCTGCAGCTCAGGTGCGCCTACCAGGGAAAATGCGCCTGGTCCCAGAGTCGAACCCTGGACCTCCCACCTGGTCAAGCCTCTGCTGCAAGTGCCTCTGCCAAGTGTGCTCTGTGCTCTTGTCTGATTAATTTACAAATTAATCTATCTAGACAAGATTGACTCGCAGGTCAATTACATTTTATAAATTAAATAAATGTGATGCGCAGATCACAATAAAATAATTTACATTTAATTTCCAGGCACGCAGGCCCCAGCACAGCACACATTAAACGGGCAGCCCACATAAGAATAAATAAACAAGCATAGGCCTCATCCAAACAACATGTGATCCAGCAATAAGAAAATAAAATTTTTTGAAAATGCATAGTTATCAATTTTACTTTTCTTATATGCCCTACAACCTTACAACGGTCCATTGATGGGGATCCACTCATCATATCTAGTCAGATCCACTGCCCTTGCATGCACCAAGTCCTAACTGACTTGAGTCGACCGAGTGGTCAACTATGCATGCGCCAAGGGCTGAACAACCATCATGAGTTTTGGCAAGCGGGTGTGAACCCGGGCCTAACTCATGTGCGTTCACCAGGTGTCTCAACCAGACCTCGCTACACGCCATTGATGCAGTCGACCTATAGCCACCTCATGCTTGCGCATGGGTGCCATCTGGTCGACCCATCTAGGCTGTCAAATGGTCTGATCAGACTATTGGATCTAACCTAGAGGATGACTTCAACCCCATCAACCCGTCTAAGGGTTTATAGCAGGGGCGACTTAGATCTAATAAGGAAGCGCGCAAGATAACGTTTTAGAAAACATGTAACAAGAGCCAATCCTAATCATGCATTAAAATAAAACATGAATACACACATGCGCTAACATCTAATACCTAGCATGTAGATTCGCATGTGATGATAATTAGATCTACAACCGAAAACAAGGATCACACATAATCATGAAACAATCATATGATCATACGATAACAACTTGCCTCTGATACCAATTGAAAGTCCCCTATAGCTAAGGGGGCGAAACCCTGACAGGTGGCGCAAATAATTTTGCAAGCGGAAACTAGGGTTTCAAGAGACCTTACGTAATGACATATGATTAACTTCATAAGGTTTAGATTCATACCATAGCCATTTCGTTTGGATGGCGTCTAGGAAGCAGAGATCGACAGGGGTCTCCTCCAGAGAATGCGCACACAAGATGAGAGTGTGCCTACTTTCTTGGTGCTCCTTGTGCTAGCAAGGTTCCAAGAAGTCTTTAACGTATGGAAGGGATGGAGACGATTTTCCTTTCTTGGCCGAATCCTCCTCAAAGCTCCAAGCGTCGCCACACACGAAAGTGTCGAGAGGAATCATGGGTAGAGAGGCGAGAATAGAATTAAATTCTCTTCGAACGTGAGAGATCTCCAAGTGGAGATCATGGTTTCTAAAAATAGAAACCACCACTCGCTCAAACGTTCACGCCAAGTGAACAAGTCGCCACCTCTTCTCCCTTTGAACCATGCGCTCATATATGAGCCGGTTCAATTTGGTTCGGCTCAAGAAACCAATCAAGCCAAGTCTTCAGTCCAGATCATATTAAACCTAAAGGTTCAAGATCTGACCGTTCATCTCTTAATGCTCCTGATCTCACCGATCTAGCATCTATTCTCTCAATCGAAGCTTACCGATCTTAAGCCCTAATCAATCAAACATGATCAGACCAGATCTCACTTACAATCAGAGATTAAATCCCTTTAAACTGAACCAAAACAATTTAGTCCACACGATCTGACTTAAGTAAGCCATATCATCAAATTGTGCGACCCTAAGGGTTTCCTTTAAATATCAGTAACGATAACTAACGTTATCACGATCAGTGAGGGGTATCTAGCAACACATCACTGTCTCCCGATATAAAGAAAAGAGTCTTCCAAGACTACACCCAAACCATAGCACAAGTGTGAATCAACTCACAAGGCATGCATATTTCCTTTGCCACTGGATGTTCTTATTGGACAAGCGTGTCAAACTTGTAACTCCAATATGATGAGCATGATTAGATCAGATGAACATAGTCACCTGGGTATGGCCATACTCTTTTCTCAATCATCTCATCCAGGGGCCCCTTTAGAACATCACACTCTAATTAAAGAGACGGCAATCCTTTGTCTATCACTAATGCCCTAACATGACTCAAGCTCACCATCCAAGATAGTCTATAACCATTATGTTTCAAATGATATTGAACTAACTCAAAACAATGACAATCATCATTTAGAAAACACAAGTGATCTCAAGTCAGAGGAAATGTGCCACTTGTCACATTCAAGGATTATTCACATTGTGACAGACAATTGAATATCCTAGTAGGGTCTGTCCAGTACATCCAATGTACCCATGAGTCTACATCTTATTCCATGCTCGAAGCATCCTATAAGATTAGAACACATATTAGTCTTAACCATATCAAGGCTGTCTCATGTTCACCAAGATATCTCGACTAAGGACTTTATAGCATGTCAGCCTAGCTGAACAGCTTTGAGACATTATTCAGAAGTACACTTATTGCAGCAGACAATGTAACAAACTGAATAACAACCATGCCTTTATAAACATAAGAGTTTATTACATGATACTGATACATTCCCAAGGCCTCAAACATTAGCCTTAAGGGCATACCCCAACAGCTCCCACTGATCTTCTTGTAAACACAGGCTTTTTCAACCATGCTTGCATAACATCATGCATATCTATATGGCCTTGATATGAGAACCTTCTGGCTATTTCCTTATAGATATCTTTTCAGATGTCCATGCTAGAAAAGCAGTTATCATAACAACATGCCATAATTGATCATGCAATTATAACAAGCAGATCCCTAATGGACTTAAAGCTCAGCTATTGGTGAAAATTTCATCATTATCCACCCAGTGGATTTGCCTGAAATCATTATTCACTATCTTGCCTTCTAAAGTAATAATGTTACCTTCCATGTCTATCTTCCTAGAAGATTTATTTATAGCCTGTGGGAATTACCCCTTTTGGCAGCTCATCCAAGTCCCAGACATGATTAGCAGACATGGAGTCCATTATGGTTATCATGGCCCTTAGCCATTTCTTGGAATCTGGTCCACCGACTGCTTCCATTTCCTCATAAGTCTTAGGTTCATGCTTGATGAAAAATTCGTCATGCCCAGCATATCGAATCGGTCCAGACTTATGTGGTTCCTGTGTTATTTGAACCTCAGGTTGACTGTTCAACCTGTATGTGAGATTTTACTCTCCACCTGTGTCTAATTATATTGTGGTTGATTCTGGACCTTGTCCAAATCAAATCTACTCCCACTAGTTTCTTTCAAAAGAAATACTTTCTCAAGAGATACAGCAGTTTGAGTAACAATTATTTTGTTCTCCATGGGATAGAATTAGCACTTTATTGTTGGTAACCCTTGGTCACAAGCATCATTCAAAACTTGTTGTAGCGGAAATACTAGGTCATCATAGAATCGCATGGATTGAGCACATGATCAACCTTATAAAACTTGTATAGAACAAGTTAGAGTATTACCATTACCATGATGTAAGAGGCGGCTTCGAAGATGAAAGGGGCGAGTGCCTCTTCTCCAAAGATGTCACACACAAGATGATGTCGACTTCCTTCCTTGTGTTCCTTGTGCTAGCAAAGACACCAAGGAGTCTTTAATCGTGTCTTGGAGAGGAAGATGTGCACTCTTGGCTGGTCGAAGTTCTTCCCTTGCGTGAAAAAGATCCACACGAGAGAGAGAGCCGAAAAGAGGAAGAAAAACGAGAGCTCTTCTTGAAACCGTGAGAGAGAGAGAGAGACCAAGAAGGAATGTTCGGTTACCACATATGGTAAGAACCAAACATGTAACTCCCTCCTTAACTCCCATTCAACCCATCGAAAACTTCCCTCTTAATTGAACCATGCGTTCACTAATGAACCGGTCCAATTTCGAATTGGTTCAAGCATCAAGTCGAACCAGCCCTGATTATGATCTCTTTGAACCATATGGCTCAAGATCTAACCACACATCTCATTGAACCCCAAATCTTTACGATCAAGCATCAATCCTCCCGATCGAAGCTTACCGATCATATGCCCTAATCAATTAAACATGATTAGACTAGATCTCACTTCCAATCAGAGCTTAAATTCCTCCAGTTCACACGATCTGACATAAGTAAGCTATATCATCAAATTGTGCGACCCTAAGGGTTTCCTTCAATGTCGGTAATGATAACTTACGTTATCACGATCAGAGAGGGGTATCTAGCAACACATCACTGTCTCCCGTTATGAAGGAAAGAGTCTTCCAAGACTACTCCCAAACCACAGCACAAGTGTGAATCTAATTCACTTGGCATACATGTTTCCCTTTGCCACTAGATGTTCCCATTGGACAAGCATGTCAAGCCTGCGATTCCAACATGATGAAAATGGTTAGATCAGACGAACATAGTCGTCTGGGTATAGCCATACACATTCTCAACCATTTCATCCAGGGGGCCCTTTAGAACATCACACTCCAACTAGGAGAGGCAATCCTTTATCTATCACAAGTGCCCTAACATGACTCATGCCCACTATCCAAGATAATCCTTAACCATAATCTTTCAAATGATATTGAACTACCTCAAGATAATGCCAATCATCACTTAGAAACACAAGTGATCTCAAGTCAGAGGGAATATACCACTTGCTTGCATACAAGGATTATTCACATTGTGACAAACAATTGAATATCCTAAGTAGGGTCAGTCCAGTACATCCAATGCACCTATGTGTCTAAATCTTATTCTATGCCCGAAGCATCCTATAAGTTTAGAACACATATTAGTCTCAATCATATCAAGGCTATCTCATGTTCACCGAGATATCTCGACTAAGGACAACACTGAATGTCAGCTAAGCTGAACATCATTGAGACATTACTCAGAAGTATACATACAACAGCAGATAATGTAACAATCTGAATAACAACAATTGCCTTTATAAAAACATATATATATAGTTTATACATGATACTGAAAATAACCCAAGGCCTCAAACATTAGCCTTAAGGGCATACCCTAACAATCTCCCACTTGCACTTAAACTAATGGTTGAGAAATCTCAAACCCATATTATTACAGTGCTTCTCATGCTTCTGCTGCGCCAGAGGCTTTGTAAGCGGGTCAGCTAGATTGTCATCTGTATGAATCTTGCAGATCTTGATGTCTCCTCGATCAATGATTTCACGGATCAAGTGAAACCTTCTCTGTATGTGCTTGGACTTCTGGTGTGACCGTGGTTCCTTCGCTTGTGCAATCGCTCCAGTGTTATCACAGAAGATAACCAATGGATCTGCACTTGAAGGAACAACACCAAGTTCCTGAATGAACTTACGAATCCATACTGCCTCCTTTGATGCTTCTGAGGCTGCAACATACTCGGCTTCTGTTGTGGAATCAGCAACAATTGATTGTTTGAAACTCTTCCACACCACTGCTCCTCCATTCAAGCTAAAAACATAGCCTGATTGCGATCGGAAATCATCTTGGTCAGATTGGAACGAAGCATCAGTATATCCTTCAATACTGAGTTCTCCCTGACCTCCATAAATCAAGAACATATCTTTGGTTCTCCGAAGATATTTTAAAATGTTCTTGACTGCAATCCAGTGTGCCTTCCCTGGATTACCTTGGAACCGACTGGTTACGCTTAACCCGTAAGCGACGTCTGGGCGAGTACACAACATCGCATACATGATAGACCCAATAGCCGAAGCATAAGGCGTATTGTCCATCTCATCTTTCTCAGACTGTGTTTGAGGACACTGGCTTTTTGAAAGATTCAGACCATGTCTGACTGGAAGATATCCTCTTTTAGAATTTTCTAAATGGAATCTCTCTAGGACCTTATCGATGTAAGTACTCTGGCATAGCCCGAGAAGCCTATTAGATCTATCTCTAAAGATCTCCACACCTAGTATATAGGTCGCTTCTCCTAAATCTTTCATCTGGAAACATTTTCTTAACCATGCTTTGACTGCATGCAGTTCAGGAATATCGTTTCCAATGATTAAAATATCATCGACGTAGAGGACTAGGAAAGCAATCACGCTCCCACTAAACCTTTTATATACACACGGGTCATCTTCATTTTTGACGAAACCAAATTCAGAAACTGATTCATCAAAACGAATATTCTAGCTTCTCGATGCTTGTTTTAGTCCATAAATGGACTTCCTTAATTTGCATATTTTATGACGTTCTGATGGGTTAATGAAACCTTCAGGTTGTGTCATGTACACATCCTCTTCTAATTTTCCGTTAAGGAAAGCGGTTTTCACATCCATTTGCCAGATCTCATAATCAAAATATGCTGCTATCGCGAGAATAATTCGAATGGACTTGAACATGGCTACAGGAGAGATAGTTTCATCATAATCTATCCCGTAGATTTGTTTGAAACCTTTCGCAACTAGCCTGCCCTTATAGGTAACTACGTTACCATCCATGTCTTTCTTCTTTCTGAAGATCCACTTACAGCCTATAGGGATTACTCCCGGAGGCGGATCAACCAAATCCCAGACTTGGTTATCTGACATGGAGTCCATCTCGGCTCGCATAGCTTCAAGCCATCTTGCTGACTCCGGTCCACATACCGCATCCGCATAAGTGAGGGGTTCATCATTAATGATGTAGACTCCGTCATAGCGCTCAGGCTCACGACGAATCCTTCCTGATCTACGCAGTTCCCGTGATATCTGAGCCTCAGGTTGAATATTAACCTGATCTATTGGTTCAGGGTCATCCAACTGTGCTTGACTACTTTGTCCTTCTTCTGGAACTTCATCCAGCTTTATTTCTCTCCCACTGGCCTCTTGCAGAAGAAATTCCTTCTCAAGAAAAATAGCCGTTCGAGCAATAAATACTTTATTCTCTTTGGGATCGTAGAAATAATAACCCTTAGTTTCTTTAGGGTATCCGACAAATATACATTTATCAGATCTGCTCTACAGTTTTCTAGAGGCGAGCTTTTTGACATAAGCCTCGCAACCCCAGATTTTGATAAATGTCAAGCTCGGCTATTTCCCATACCATAACTCATATGGTGTCTTTGAAACGGCCTTGGATGGCACTCGGTTTAGCACCTTTGCAGCTGTTTCCAGTGCAAATCCCCAAAAGGAGTAAGGTAGAGTAGCCTGACTCATCATAGAACGAATCATATCCAATAAGGTTCGATTCCTCCTCTCGGACACACCATTCCATTGCGGTGTTCCTGGCGGAGTGAGCTGTGAGATGATCCCACACTCTTTCAGATAGTCAGTAAACTCATGACTCAAGTATTCTCCACCTCAATCTGATCGAAGTGCCTTGATATTTCGGCCTAACTGATTCTGTACTTCATTTTTGAATTCTTTGAACTTGTCAAAAGATTCACTCTTATGTCTCATTAAATAGACATAACCATATCTACTGAAATCATCAGTAAAAGTAATGAAGTATGAATACCCACCTCTGGCATGTTTACTAAATGGCCCACACACATCACTGTGAATAAGGTCAAGTAAACCTGGAGCCCTTTCACCTTTATTAGAAAAAGGGGTCTTCGTCATCTTGCCCATTAAACAAGCTTTGCATGTATCAAGCTTCTCACAGGAGAATGATCCCAGCAGTCCATGGTCATGCAACCGCTTAATGCGCTTCTTGTTAATATGGCCTAGACAACTATGCCATAACAAGGTGCTGTTATCAGCATACTTGGCTTTCTTATTATCAATTTGTTGTACAGAACATTCCATGTCCAACATGTATAACCCATTGTTAATCGACCCAGTTGCATAAACAATATTATCATATGAAATACAACACAGTGAAGTTTTGCATTCAAATGAAAAACCTTTCCTGACAAGAGTAGGAATAGAGATAATAGTCTTTGTTATGCTTGGTACAAAATAACAATTGTCAAGTTCTAATACAAATCCAGATGGTAAAGAGATGTAAATTCTCCTACAGCAACAGCAGCAACTCGTGCCCCGTTTCCAACTCGTAGGTCCACCTCATGCTGTCCCACCTGTCTTCTTCTCTTGAGTTCCTGCACATTTGAACAAATGCGAACTCCACATGCAGTGTCCAACACCCATGAAATAGAAGAAGCAACCATGACTTCAGTCACGAAAATACCTGAGCCAGAAGTGAAAGGCTTACTTCCCTTCCTCTCTCCTCGGAGCGCTCTACAGTCCTTCTTCCAGTGACCCAGCTGGCCACAATGGAAGCATCTGTTGTCCTTTGACCGCTTCACCTTTTGTTTCAAAGCCTTGTTGTAGCTCTTGATAGGGGTTTTGCCCTTCTTCCCCTTCTTCTTATTCCCAAAAGGAACCATCAAGACAGAGGACGAAGGCTTTCCCTTCTCAAGAGTCTGCTCTGTAGTGCAGAGCATGTTCAGTAATTCTGCCGGAGTACAGTCGATTTTGTTCATATTAAAATTAATAATGAACGCATCGAAAGAAGCCGGGAGAGACTGCAAGATGATGTCTACAACAAGTTCTTGATTGATGGTATGTCCCAGTTTCTCTAGAGCTTCTTTGTACCCAATCATCTTGAGTACATGAGCTCCCATTGGACTTCCTTCAGTCAGTTTGCTATGAAAGAAAAGTTTCGTCAAGTTATAGCGTTCTGTCCTTGCCTGTGCAGCATACAGCATTTTCAGATTTTCTATAATATCAATAGCAGACAAATCCTCATGCTGACGCTGGAGCTCGGGCGTCATTGACGCAAGCATAAGGCAAGCGACATCAGTACTATCACTGACGTGCTTCTCATAAGCATCTTGAACCGCCCTTGCGGCGTTCGCAGCGGGTTGAGCAGGCATTACCCACTCAAGGATGTACAGCTTCCTCTCAGCTTTGAGGACAATCTTCAGCTGTCTGTACCAGTCTAAGAAGTTTGGCCCAGCAAACTTCTCCTTTTCCAATATGGATCGCAAGTTGAGCCCTGTGGTGTTCGTTGCTGCAGGAATCTACAACATAGCAAGAACAACAAGGTCAATATCCATGTTAGAATCATTCCAGGACTTAAGAGTGATTCTTTTATCACTATTTTATCTGACTGAAAATTCAATAAAATAGCCCGAAAGAGTAAAACTCTTTTAGTGAGATGGGATCCAGATTTCATATTTGATCTCCGCGTCCTGCTCAGGCGAGATAAGATGCACAGAGAGTTCAAGCACTAATCACTGGTAGGCAATCCATGCCAATCGCCAACCCATGCGATTCCCCTTCATCTAGGGAATCCAGAAGACTGTGCCAACTGAGTTGGTACAACACAGTTTCTGATTCCTCAGATGGCTGCCTCCATATAGCTATCATATGCTCAACTTGTAGCCTATATGGTCAAGCTGACCTGACCTACTTCCTGGACCACCACGTGCTATGCTGAGCAACGAGAAGTGATAAATCCCTTCTCTGTAGCATGTAGGAGTAATCGCGCACCATCTGAAAATAGCTGGGCGTGCCCACTAAGTGGGTACAACACAGCCCCACGATAGTCAGAACAGTGAGGTTTCACGTCAGAAGGCAATCGATAGCTTGATATTTACGTTGGATTTTAACGGTCTTTTATCTTCTTACTATCATGCAAATTCTATAGTGATAGCTGAAGAATAAAACATGCATGTGCTAATATTACTTAAAACAGTAAATGAAAGCACCATTATCTTATGTGGTAAACGCCCATAAAACTTAAGTAAAACCCTAGTTTAACAAAAGTCTTTACTTGAGCTCTTTATGGGACTCTTGTACCTCATCCGGCCCAACCCGGGCCCAAACGCCATCTGCAGCCCAAATGCGCCCACAAGACAGAATGGGCCTGTTCTAGAGTCGACCTCTAGACCACCCACCTAGTGAAGCCAATTGCTGCAAGCGCTTCTGCCAAATGTGCTGTGTGCTCATGTCTAATCAAATTACATTTTAAACTATCTAGACATGGTTTGACACGCAGGTCAATTATACATTTTAATAAATTAAATGTGATTCGCAGATCACACCAATATATTCTTTCCAGGCACGCAAGCCCCAGCACAGCATACAAAATAGGGCAGCCCATGTAAGATTAAATAAACACTCAATATACTCAATGCAACATGTTAAACATGTACTACATGTGATCCAAATAGAAATAAAATTTTAGAAAAAACCCATGGCATCAATTTTATTTCCTTATGTGCCCTACTACCTTACAACGGTCCATTAACAGATATCCACTCGTCAGACCAAGTCAGACCCACTGCCCTTGCATGCACCCAGTCATAACTGACTTGCGTCGACCCAATGGTCGACTATGCATGCCTTAAGAGCTGAACGTCCCACATGATTTCCGGCAAACGGGTGTGACCCCGGGCCATAATCATGATCGTTCACTAGGCGCCTCAAACAGACATCGCTACACGCCCTTCTGCAGTCGGCTTATAGCCACCTGTACAACTTGCGCACAGGTGCTATCCAGCCGCCCATCCAGGCTGTCAGATAGTCTGATTAGGCTGTTGGGTCCATACTTGACTAACGACTTCAAAACTGTTAACCCGTCTAAGTGTTTGAAGTAGGTGCACAGATAGATCTAGTGAAGTCGCGTATGAAGATAAGTTTAAAACACAACTATGATATGCGCAAACTATGTATGTAAACATTGTATCATGTTGTCGCATGTGAAACTAAACAAGATCTATCCAAAAATCAAGTATGGATCACGGCAATCATATGCATCAAGCCATAAAAAAAAACCTGCTCTGATACCATTGTTGGTAAACCTTGGTCACAAGCATCATTCAAAACTTGTTGTAGCGGAAATACTAGGTCATCATAGAATCGCATGGATTGAGCACATGATCAACCTTATAAAACTTGTATAGAACAAGTTAGAGTATTACCATTGCCATGATGTAAGAGGCGACTTGGAAGATGAAAGGGGCGAGTGCCTCTTCTCCAAAGATGTCACACACAAGATGATGTCGACTTCCTTCCTTGTGTTCCTTGTGCTAGCAAAGACACCAAGGAGTCTTTAATCGTGTCTTGGAGAGGAAGATGTGCACTCTTGGCTGGTCGAAGTTCTTCCCTTGTGTGAAAAAGATCCACACGAGAGAGAGAGAGCCGAAAAGAGGAAGAAAAATGAGAGCTCTTCTTGAAACCGTGAGAGAGAGAGAGAGACCAAGAAGGAATGTTCGGTTACCACATATGGTAAGAACCAAACATGTAACTCCCTCCTTAACTCCCATTCAACCCATCGAAAACTTCCCTCTTAATTGAACCATGCGTTCACTAATGAACCGGTCCAATTTCGAATTGGTTCAAGCATCAAGTCGAACCAGCCCTGATTATGATCTCTTTGAACCATATGGCTCAAGATCTAACCACACATCTCATTGAACCCCTGATCTTTACGATCAAGCATCAATCCTCCCGATCGAAGCTTACCGATCATATGCCCTAATCAATTAAACATGATTAGACTAGATCTCACTTCCAATCAGAGCTTAAATTCCTCTAGTTCACACGATCTGACATAAGTAAGCTATATCATCAAATTGTGCGACCCTAAGGGTTTCCTTCAATGTCGGTAACGATAACTTACGTTATCACGATCAGAGAGGGGTATCTAGCAACACATCACTGTCTCCCGTTATGAAGGAAAGAGTCTTCCAAGACTACTCCCAAACCACAGCACAAGTGTGAATCTAATTCACTTGGCATACATGTTTCCCTTTGCCACTAGATGTTCCCATTGGACAAGCATGTCAAGCCTGCGATTCCAACATGATGAAAATGGTTAGATTAGACGAACATAGTCGTCTGGGTATGGCCATACACATTCTCAACCATTTCATCCAGGGGGCCCTTTAGAACATCACACTCCAACTAGGAGAGGCAATCCTTTATCTATCACAAGTGCCCTAACATGACTCATGCCCACTATCCAAGATAATCCTTAACCATTATCTTTCAAATGATATTGAACTACCTCAAGATAATGCCAATCATCACTTAGAAACACAAGTGATCTCAAGTCAGAGGGAATATACCACTTGCTTGCATACAAGGATTATTCACATTGTGACAAACAATTGAATATCCTAAGTAGGGTCAGTCCAGTACATCCAATGCACCTATGTGTCTAAATCTTATTCTATGCCCGAAGCATCCTATAAGTTTAGAACACATATTAGTCTCAATCATATCAAGGTTGTCTCATGTTCACCGAGATATCTCGACTAAGGACAACACTGAATGTCAGCTAAGCTGAACATCATTGAGACATTACTCAGAAGTATACATACAACAGCAAATAATGTAACAATCTGAATAACAGCAATTGCCTTTATAAAAATATATATATATATATATATAGTTTATACATGATACTGAAAATAACCCAAGGCCTCAAACATTAGCCTTAAGGGCATACCCTAACATTTATAGTGCACCACAAATATATACTTTTGAATCACTACACATTACATTCCCAATTCCATTGAAGAAATGGGATTTTGCAGTTTGCAACTCAAAAGCTAACTTAGACATGGAGTAGCAGTACATCTGTTTGCATGGCATCATAGTAGTATATTTGCATGACTTTTCAAAGATGGAACCACATCCAATGTGTTCATTTTTCTTTCCTTGAAATTCACTACACAGTGGTGTACTAAGTAAGCTGTGAGATAACTCCACACTTCTTATGACAGTCATCAAATTCTCCACTAATCATCTTGATCCAATCAAGGTGCTTTGATAGATCCTTCAATTTGACTCAATACTTCATTTGTGAACTTCTTGGATTTTTCCAAAGTTCTTGGGTTGCGTAAGGCATACCCACACCTAATGAAGTATATAACTCCTCTTAGAGCTTGTTTACATGGGTCCATTTACATTGCTGTATAATAGATCCAACAAGTCATTACTCCTTCCACCCTTTTCGGTGAAGGCAGCATCTGTCACATTGTTCCTTTGAACTTGGCTCACATGTATCATAATCCTGAAAGGATAATGATCCCAATAGTCCATGGACTTTTGGATGTGACCATTGTTCTATGGTTCAAGAGACAATGCTATAAGAGGATGTTTATTGAATCATTAGATCTGATCTTGTGTCACATATAGAACCACAAACTATTGTCAACTGTATCACTTCAATAGAACATCTCAGATTTAAAGAAAAATATTATTTATTATTTCAAACTGAAGTCCTTTCCAAAAGGAATGATGTTCTAATACATAAGCTGATACATAATAGCAAAGTTCTATATAAAGTCTTCAAGGCAGTGAGATGATATCAACAGTAGCATCCAATGCTCCGTGCCTGACCCGAGAGTCGATCCCATCAAGCCTCTTCGTCCTACTTCTTTTGAGCTCCTGCACATGTAAAACATAGGTGAGCCCCACATACGGTACCCAGTACCGATGAATAAGAAGTAGACAAAAGACCTCGGTAACACAATACCTGAAGCGGATGGATTACATCCCTTCCTCTTTGCCATACTCTTCTTGGCCATTAATCCTCTTCGAAATACCCATGCATTCCCAATCTTCCGAAGTATTAGCTTCGAAGATACAGAACCATGGTCTTTCTCAGATTCAGGCACACATTCTGAAGATCCAACAGAACTCTCCTGATCATTGTCTATAGAGCAAGGTGTGAAGAGACCTTTGAGATGTATGATTAGATCATAGATCCCCATCTCATCACATTCAACCTTGACCTCTGGGGTCATGCACTCTAAGACAAGAGCAGTGTACTGATCGTTATCTTCACAATGTTCAAGATAGACATTCCACTCCCAGTCATTAGTGAAATACACACTGGGCTGGGATGGAGGTCTTTCAAGAAGATGCACCTTATTTTCTTGTTTCAGTATCTTGGACAAAATCTTGAACCATTTTGTCCAATTTATCCCATCCAGTTTATGTTTATAAAGTTTCAATCTTAGATCAGGAGATGCCTTATACAATAAGCAAATAAGTAAAGTAAGTACAATGATAAAGCATTTAACAAGGACTTTAAATTAAATGCTATGCTCCCACTACTTACAAAACAAGTTGAGAACTCTCTAACTCAACATGGAAATAGGTGAGTAGGATCCTAATTTCACATAAGGTCTCCACGACTCACGAGGGTGAGTTGAGATGCACAGAGAGTCTCATGCTTCCTTAGGTAGGCATGCCAGCCAATTGTGCTATGCACAATTCCTCTTAGTTAAGACAGACTAGGCTCCCTGTGTCCAGCGAGGGCTGGATTCAACACAAAACCCTATCCTCTCAACAGCTGCATCTAGTAATTCATCATGTCAATGACATATGAAAAACCAGTCAAGTCTGGTCCTAACCGTTATGCCCAGGGCCAACAAATTTCCTTGCGAAGGCACGCCCGGGTTAAAACTGGACTGGGGAAATTATTGTCACTACACACCTTCTAAAGATAAGTGGGTGTGTCCCACGAGGGTGGGAAACAGTTCACAACACCACCGATCGATAGTTTGATGAGGGCTACGCGTTAGAAGGCTATCGACTTGATATTGTATTGAGAGTTTTTGCATGTTTGTTTTATTCTTTTCTAGCATGCAGTTTTCCAATGGTTATGGCAGCAAAGGAAAAACATCACAGGCATGCTATTTTTGGTCGATATGGTCATAGACCTTTTCATACACATAACTTGTCACGAGCCATGTGACATGTTATCGTGCATCCAAGGGTTGCGAGTCCCTAAAGCAGATCAGCCCATGTTACGTCCGCGCCGATTTCGGACAAACGAAAGAAAACTTTTAAATAAAATAGTGTTAAGTTACTGTGCTGATGTGATAGATGGGACTGGACACAGAGTACGGTGGTCAAGTCCATCTCCTCGCCATCACGCCGTGTCGCGCGTGCCATCTCCTTATCTTCCCGTTGCCCGTCGCTCTCTTCACCGAACGAACGAACGAACTCGTGTTCCTCTCCTTCTTCGAGCAACGTTCACCTCTCCTCTGTCGATCGCATCTCCACCTTCGTCCGACCCCTCCGGCGAGCTTCCGCCGTTCCGCTCGCAGCCCCGGCGGCTGAAAACGACAGACGAGTCATTGTCTCCTCTTCGCGTGAACGGCGTCAAGTCGACGGGAAAAGCTCCAAATCCGGTGCGCTTCTTCTCCGGCGACCTCGGCAAAGCTTCCTCTGGCCTCGGCGGACGTTTCCGCCATCAGCCGACGCCTCCCCGACCGTCGTCTTCTCCGGCTCCGGCGTGTTGCGCGAGCGGCGCCGCAGACTTCGACCGTAGATCTACGCGATCTCCGGCATCTTCCTGGAAAACCGGCTGTACGACCGGACTCACCTCGTCGGCGGCTTCCTGGTGACATTTCGGAAATTCCGATCAGCCGCCGAAATCACTGTTCCGGCGATCACTGTAGCGGCGGCGCTACTGTTCCGGCGAACTTTCCGGCGAACCTCGAGTTCCGTGCCGACGACTCGGTTACGCGCGCGTGGTTGGTTCTCGCGTATTCCGACGTCCGTGGTGATTATTGCGTTCGCACGTGGCTGCGAACTAGGTTAGTACCCGAACCCTCTCCGTACGTATACAAACGCCTGTGATCAATCCTGGATTGTACATCTATCGAACCTGGTTAAGAACATAATCTGATCTGTGTAATCTAATGAAACCGGTTTAGCATGATTAGTGATAATTATGATTAAAATGGATTAAGTGGAACACTGTAGCTTATACGATGCTTTAACTTGTTAGGACCTGTCACCTGATCTCGTGCTTATTGGATTGGATCTGTTCTGTTCATCTACTGTTGAGGTAGGGATTCTACCTCCGTCCTTTGTTACGGTGCCAACCGCATGTGTAGTTAGCGGCACCTTCCTTATTGCTTATCCTTACTGTTGATTACCGTTCTAATTTCCGTTCTGCTCTGTGTACGTTTCTGTTGACATAAACCCTTGCATGAAACATGGTATGAGTATTTTCGGTTCCTGCATGTTTATTTGTAGTTGGTAGGTGGTATGAGTCTGTACATGTATAGTGAGGACTGAATGTCTAGCGATAGACATGTCAGTATACCTCAGATACTGCCTGTGAGATTTCTGTTGAGACTGTATGATCGTCTCTGACCGAGAGAGTCCCACGTTATGGGCTTGAGGTCTGTTATCAACCCAATGAGGGGTTGTACTGAGTGTAGGACGCTACACTAGCGGGCTGTCGACGGATAGTCGTCTCTACTGTTCGGGGAGCCATCAGTAGGGACCACTCTATTTTATAGAGTTGCGGGTCGTGGACCACTGCTGTACCAGCTCCCAGATTTTTACCTGTGTTTGAGGATTCACATATATATATTGATATATTGAGATTTGACTATACTCTATATGGTCATATAGAGTCTTGGCTGTCTTCTGGTAATCCCTGTATCTGATCATGCACCATATTATTGTGCTATCCCTACTTAGCCTCCGGCTAACCCCCTTCGGTTTGCCTCCAGGTTCAGGCGCGGCTCCATCTGGAGCAGAGTAGATAGATAGTAGTTGACCGCCAGTCTGGGTGTGCGGTGTTGCATTCTGGTCTGTTATTATGATTATGTTATATTGTTGGACTCTGTTGACCGCTGCGCCGGTCTTGTTATCTGTTGGTTTGTCGACCGCTGCGCCGGTCCTGTTACTGTCATTTCTGTTGACCGCTGCGCCGGTCTATATTCGTATATGTCAGGATTGTATTATGGATATTTTACGGCCAGGTTGGCCTCTGGTTAGACTATTTTATTCAGTCTGTACCTTTCGGTTGTCAGTTTGATTTGACAGGTACAGTGTTGTGCATCCCGAGGTCCGGGATTCCCGGCGTGGGGTCCGGGTGGATTTTCGGGGTGTAACAATTATGGTATCAGAGCTTAGGTTCAGGATCTTATATGGGACATAAGGACTTAGGATTAAATCTTAGGATTTAAGATCCGCGTTAGTGTTAATCGTATTTGATCAGAATAATCTGTGATTTTAATTAACGTAACCATTTGTGTTGTTGGTGCGTTACAGGAAATGGCACCTAAGAAAAGTTCCCGTCTTGGACGAGTGGCGGGATTAGCACGAGAAGCATTGAGTGCGCCACTCAGCTGGATGCGAAAAGCTTCAGGTTCTGGCAGTGAAAGAAGGGAAGAACCCTCCGTGGCTGCCCCGCGTATCCAATACGGCGATGACGTCAGTGAAGTAGGAAGCAGACGGCACGCACCAGAACCTCCAGTCCAAGAACCTCCACGGCGTAGAGCGCGTGAAACTCCCTCGACTGCAGCGTTGGAGTTAGCGTCTCGCTTTACCACCATGGGGGAACGACGATTTGGAGTGTTTTCTGGCAAACCAGACCCGTGGGAAGCCACACATTGGCTGGAGAGTGTGACAGACACTCTGAATTTACTAGAATGCCCTAATGATCAACGGGTCAAATTGGTAGTTTATTTCTTTCAGGGTGATGCAAAGGCATGGTTTGCGAGTCTTGAGCAGACCATTGGAGCAGCCCGCTTTGACTGGGACATTTTCTGTGGGGCTTTCCATACTGAGTATTTCCCTCGGACCTTTCGAGAAACACTGCGTCAAGAATATGTGCATCTGGAGCAGAATGGACGATCTGTCGACGAATATTTAGTAGATTTCCAACGATTATCAGCAATGTTTCCTACTATGACTCCTACAGTTGAAGACAGATCTGAACAATTCATTCGTGGACTGGATCCTGAAATTTCACGAGGGACCAACTCAGCTTCCCTCGATGACTTTTCAGCTGTGGTTGCTATGGCGCGCCGAACTGAACAGCGTGAGAAGGCTATTGAGCAGAAACAGCGCAAGGGCAAGGCAACTGCCTCGAGCCATTCTAGGGAGTCTGGGTTTTCTGCCAGCCGAAGTCCACCTATGCAGCGTTCTAATGCTCGTTCGATTCAGCCGGGTCGGAAATCATGGGCCCCAGGATCCATGTCTGCTCGTTCTTTCCAATCGCCTCCACCAAGTATTGGATCTTCTCCGGACACAAGGACTTGCTATCAGTGTGGGGAGGTGGGCCATATTTCTCGGGAATGCCCACTTCAATATGTTCAGTGCCACTACTGTCATGAGATGGGTCATTATAAGAGCCACTGTCCAAATAGGGGCAAGCAGCCTCAGGGTGCCCCTAGTACACAGAGATCTGCTCCACCTGCTCGACGAGGACAGCATCGACCTCCTCGCCGCGGTCACACTGCACCGACTCCCCAGGGCAGACCGCAACAGACACCCGCGACGGGCCAGACTTATGCGCTGACTGAGCAGGATGCACAGCGCGAGACAGGCAACGTTATGCGAGGTATCATTTCCGTATTCAGTACACCTGCATGCTTATTGATCGATACTGGTAGCTCGCACTCTTTTATGTCATATGCTTATGTGAAAAAGTTGGAACTAGAACCAGTCTTCTCTCAACACGATATGACGGTATCCGTACCCTCTGGGGGTACGTTACGATCGTACTTAGAGGTACGGCAGTGCCCTCTAAATTTCAACGGGTTGATTATATACTCGGATCTGATGTTACTGGAATTCTCAGATTTCGATATTATTCTTGGGATGAATTGGTTATCTTATAACCGTGTGGTGGTTGATTGCGACGACTGCACGGTGGTATTCAAGGGTCATGATTATATGACATACACATTTTCTGGAGTATCTGGTCAGATTGCTCCTATAATTTCTGCTATGCAAGCCAGGAGGTTGCTTAGCAGTGGATGTCATGGTTATCTTATGTCCATTGTCGATACGGGGGATCAGACCCCGATTCCTGTCGAGCGTGTGCCAGTTGTCAGGAAGTTTATTGATGTATTTCCTGAGGACTTACCTGGATTACCACCCAGCAGAGATATAGATTTTGCTATTGATCTCCAGCCTGGTACGGCGCCTATCTCCAAAGCACCGTATCGGATGGCGCCCCGTGAGCTTGAGGAATTGAAAGTTCAATTACAGGAGCTTCTTGATAAGGGATTTATCAGACCCAGTGCATCTCCCTGGGGTGCTCCTGTTCTATTTGTAAAGAAAAAGGACGGTTCATTTCGACTGTGTGTGGACTACAGACAGTTGAATGCAGTTACTGTGAAGAATAAGTACCCCCTACCAAGAATTGATGACTTATTTGACCAGCTCAAGGGTACTTCTGTCTATTCTAAAATTGACTTGAGATCAGGTTATCACCAGTTAAGAATTCGTGCAGAAGACGTGTCGAAGACTGCCTTTCGAACACGTTATGGGCATTACGAGTTTCTCGTTATGCCCTTCGGTCTGACAAATGCTCCAGCGGCCTTCATGGATATGATGAATCGTGTGTTCATCAATTATCTTGATCAGTTTGTGGTGGTCTTTATTGATGACATACTGATCTATTCTCGGAGCAGGGCTGAGCACAAGAGACACCTTCGGCTTGTGCTGGAGACCCTTAGAAGAGAGCAACTGTATGCTAAGTACAGCAAGTGTGCTTTTTGGCTAAGTGAAGTCTCTTTCTTAGGACATGTGATTTCCGGTGAGGGTGTGGCAGTTGACCCTGAAAAGATTAAAGCTGTTATAGAATGGGAAAGTCCGAAGACTGTGGCAGAAGTTCGGAGTTTCCTCGGATTGGCTGGATATTACCGGAAATTTGTCGAGGGATTTTCTAAAATTGCCGGTCCACTTACAAATTTAACAAAGAAAGAGGTTAAATTTTGTTGGGATGAAAATTGTGAAAATAGTTTTGTGGAATTAAAACAAAGATTGGTCAGTGCCCCTATCTTAGTACTTCCGACTGGTGACGAGGGGTATACAGTATACACAGATGCCTCTTTCCAAGGCTTAGGTGCTGTATTGATGCAGCATGGTAAGGTAATAGCGTATGCCTCCCGACAACTTAAAGAGCATGAGAAGAACTACCCGGTACATGATTTGGAGTTAGCCGCGGTGGTATTCGCCCTTAAGATTTGGCGACATTATTTATACGGAGTTACATTTGAGATATTTACGGATCACCAAAGCCTAAAATATTTATTTTCACAAAAGGAACTGAATATGAGACAGCGTAGATGGGTGGAATTTCTTAAAGATTATGATTGTACAATTAATTACCACCCGGGTAAAGCTAATGTGGTAGCAGATGCACTAAGTAGAAAGACTGCAGGGGTGTTAGCTCACTTACGAGTAACACCGACTGAATTGGCCCAACAGATGGCAGAATTAAGTGTTGAGATTGTGTGCCCCACGGAGCATGGTTGTTTAGCCGTGATGATGGCACAGTCCCCTATGGTACAGAAGATTATTGAGGCGCAACCGAATGATTGGTACCTGCAGTCTATTATTGCAAAAGGAAAGAGAGAAGAATTTACCCAGGATGATCAAGGAGTAATCAGGTGCTGGAATAGGCTATGTGTACCTGAGATAATTAAGGAAGAATTACTAGCGGAAGCACACAAGTCGAGATTCGCGGTACATCCTGGTGCCACGAAAATGTATAATGACCTTCGTAAGTTTTATTGGTGGGAAGGCATGAAACGAGACGTGGCAGAGTACGTCGGGCGGTGCCTAGTATGCCAACAAGTGAAGATCGAGCATAAGAAACCTTCTGGGCTCCTACAGAGTATTTCTATTCCGGAGTGGAAGTGGGAACATATTACTATGGACTTCGTGACGGATCTTCCTAGGTCGCGTTCAAGCCATGACTCGGTTTGGGTAGTCGTTGACCGTTTGACCAAGTCTGCCCATTTCATACCTATCAGAAAGAATTACTCCATGGACAAGTTGGCAAGGCTTTATTGCCAGGAGATTGTACGGCTACATGGGGTTCCTGCCAGTATTATTTCGGACAGAGACCCACGATTTACATCCCGGTTCTGGGTTAGTTTACAGAAGACCTTGGGAACTGAACTGCGGTTCAGTACGGCTTATCATCCACAGACGGATGGACAGTCTGAGCGGACCATCCAGACCTTAGAGGACATGCTTCGGGCCATCACATTGGACTTCACAGATGGTTGGGAGTGCCATCTTCATTTAGTGGAATTCGCTTATAATAATAGTTATCATTCGACGATCCAGATGGCACCTTTCGAGGCTTTGTACGGTAGGAAGTGTCGATCTCCGGTGCTATGGGACGAAGCAGGTGAAAGCCGTGTGTTGGGACCGGCTATGTTAGAACTTGATGCCGAGAGAGTGCAGATCATTAGACGGAGACTATTGGCTGCCCAAAGCCGACAAAAGAGTTACGCAGACAAGAGGCGGCGGCCACTTGAATTTGATATCGGTGACCACGTATTCCTTCGGATTTCTCCGAAGAAGGGTACGACTAGATTCGGATATGCTGGTAAGTTAGCCCCGAGATATATGGGTCCTTTCGAGATACTGGAGAGAGTAGGACCCGTCGCATACCGTTTAGCACTTCCACCGATGTACTCGTATATTCATCCGGTATTCCATGTGTCCATGTTGCGTAAGTACATCGCGGATCCATCTCACGTGTTGAGTCATGGTACAGTCCCTGTCCAAGAAGATGCCACGTATGCTGAGATGCCTGTAGAGATCCTAGAGCGCAAAGAGCACAGATTGAGAAATAAAGTAATCAGCCTGATTAAAGTCAGATGGAGACACCACCCTGAGAGTGAGGCTACCTGGGAACGTGAGGACGAATTTATGAGAAACCATCCGGATCTGTTTCCGGGAATGGAGGAGTGAACGAGTGATCGTTGTATGAGTGTTTCTGTAACCTTATTTGCTTATCAGTAATAAATATGTTTTGAATTTGGGGACCAAATTCTTTGAAGGTGGATATAATGTTACGTCCGCGCCGATTTCGGACAAACGAAAGAAAACTTTTAAATAAAATAGTGTTAAGTTACTGTGCTGATGTGATAGATGGGACTGGACACAGAGTACGGTGGTCAAGTCCATCTCCTCGCCATCACGCCGTGTCGCGCGTGCCATCTCCTTATCTTCCCGTTGCCCGTCGCTCTCTTCACCGAACGAACGAACGAACTCGTGTTCCTCTCCTTCTTCGAGCAACGTTCACCTCTCCTCTGTCGATCGCATCTCCACCTTCGTCCGACCCCTCCGGCGAGCTTCCGCCGTTCCGCTCGCAGCCCCGGCGGCTGAAAACGACAGACGAGTCGTTGTCTCCTCTTCGCGTGAACGGCGTCAAGTCGACGGGAAAAGCTCCAAATCCGGTGCGCTTCTTCTCCGGCGACCTCGGCAAAGCTTCCTCTGGCCTCGGCGGACGTTTCCGCCATCAGCCGACGCCTCCCCGACCGTCGTCTTCTCCGGCTCCGGCGTGTTGCGCGAGCGGCGCCGCAGACTTCGACCGTAGATCTACGCGATCTCCGGCATCTTCCTGGAAAACCGGCTGTACGACCGGACTCACCTCGTCGGCGGCTTCCTGGTGACATTTCGGAAATTCCGATCAGCCGCCGAAATCACTGTTCCGGCGATCACTGTAGCGGCGGCGCTACTGTTCCGGCGAACTTTCCGGCGAACCTCGAGTTCCGTGCCGACGACTCGGTTACGCGCGCGTGGTTGGTTCTCGCGTATTCCGACGTCCGTGGTGATTATTGCGTTCGCACGTGGCTGCGAACTAGGTTAGTACCCGAACCCTCTCCGTACGTATACAAACGCCTGTGATCAATCCTGGATTGTACATCTATCGAACTTGGTTAAGAACATAATCTGATCTGTGTAATCTAATGAAACCGGTTTAGCATGATTAGTGATAATTATGATTAAAATGGATTAAGTGGAACACTGTAGCTTATACGATGCTTTAACTTGTTAGGACCTGTCACCTGATCTCGTGCTTATTGGATTGGATCTGTTCTGTTCATCTACTGTTGAGGTAGGGATTCTACCTCCATCCTTTGTTACGGTGCCAACCGCATGTGTAGTTAGCGGCACCTTCCTTATTGCTTATCCTTACTGTTGATTACCGTTCTAATTTCCGTTCTGCTCTGTGTACGTTTCTGTTGACATAAACCCTTGCATGAAACATGGTATGAGTATTTTCGGTTCCTGCATGTTTATTTGTAGTTGGTAGGTGGTATGAGTCTGTACATGTATAGTGAGGACTGAATGTCTAGCGATAGACATGTCAGTATACCTCAGATACTGCCTGTGAGATTTCTGTTGAGACTGTATGATCGTCTCTGACCGAGAGAGTCCCACGTTATGGGCTTGAGGTCTGTTATCAACCCAATGAGGGGTTGTACTGAGTGTAGGACGCTACACTAGCGGGCTGTCGACGGATAGTCGTCTCTACTGTTCGGGGAGCCATCAGTAGGGACCACTCTATTTTATAGAGTTGCGGGTCGTGGACCACTGCTGTACCAGCTCCCAGATTTTTACCTGTGTTTGAGGATTCACATATATATATTGATATATTGAGATTTGACTATACTCTATATGGTCATATAGAGTCTTGGCTGTCTTCTGGTAATCCCTGTATCTGATCATGCACCATATTATTGTGCTATCCCTACTTAGCCTCCGGCTAACCCCCTTCGGTTTGCCTCCAGGTTCAGGCGCGGCTCCATCTGGAGCAGAGTAGATAGATAGTAGTTGACCGCCAGTCTGGGTGTGCGGTGTTGCATTCTGGTCTGTTATTATGATTATGTTATATTGTTGGACTCTGTTGACCGCTGCGCCGGTCTTGTTATCTGTTGGTTTGTCGACCGCTGCGCCGGTCCTGTTACTGTCATTTCTGTTGACCGCTGCGCCGGTCTATATTCGTATATGTCAGGATTGTATTATGGATATTTTACGGCCAGGTTGGCCTCTGGTTAGACTATTTTATTCAGTCTGTACCTTTCGGTTGTCAGTTTGATTTGACAGGTACAGTGTTGTGCATCCCGAGGTCCGGGATTCCCGGCGTGGGGTCCGGGTGGATTTTCGGGGTGTAACAGCCCATGCCAGAAGCCGAAAGCATGTGTCCTTCCTTCAGCCGCAAGTCCATCACCATGCTTCCAAAGCTGGCGCCACTTCTGACTCCGATTGAAGAAGACTCCTTGTTGTCAAGATGAAGCCTTAACCTATCATATAATTCTACATCTATTCTAAACAAGATGAAAGATTCTTTACAACAAGACAGGGAGAGAACCACACGCAGGTGGAAAGAGATTTTACAATCATTCATCACAGGTGGAAACATGCTTCCACATCACAACACAGGAGGGCACTTGCTATGACCATATCAACCCAATCAAGTGGCGCATGTAAAATTTGAAAATCCGGAAAAGTCAAATTTTAGCACCTTATGCGCCATTATCATCCAAAGCACTCTCTTAACCAAATTTATGCCAAAATTTAGATCAAGTTCCATGATGATTTCATAGACCCTATCGGCTGGCAGTTTTGTCAGATCAAGAGACCCGGCCAGTCCGAAGACACAATGCCCGTCCTACTTGACAAAACCTACGTGCGCCTTTGGTCTTAAATCAAGCATAAACAAGATTCAAGTTTCAGCCATAGAGTTGAGAAGAGAAGATTGGATGAAAAACGCTTCCTAAGTGAAATGCGCATGGATAGAAGAAAAATTTTCAAAAATTTTTCACACAAGCAAACGTACACCTTGTGTTTCTCGCAAGTAGCTCTGATACCACTGTTAGGGAATGCCGGGTGTAATTTAAAATTTTGCAGTCCCAGGACGCAGCGGAAGAAGCATTACACCCGAAACACATTCCGGTCCCAAGGATCCATGCGAGAGAGAAGACACAAGGATGTGTTAGAGATGTACCTCTTTTGCTTGTCTGGATGTTGAAGGCGCCCAAGTGTTCGCCCTCTACAAGTATCCACGCGTCGACTCCTTGATCGTTGCTCCCTTCCACGCTTGGTGCTAGCCTCGGGAAGAGAATCAAGCCTTAGGGTTCCTTCACTCCTCTTGCGCCACCTCCAAGGTTCATGCGCCAAGTGCAAGGAAGATGCCGCCAACTCCTTATCCTCTTCACTCCAAGAGAAAAGGGAGAAGATGTGATGTGGGGAGGCAACATGACCCACGGAAATACAAATGGAGTTTAAGGTTACCCTAGCTAGGGCACCTAAATTTCCATCTCTTGCATTGCATGCATCTTTAAGTTAGATTTTCATTCCTTGCATTGCATGCATCCTTTAAGTTAGATCTCCTAGCATATAAGTTAGATTTTCATTCCTTGCATTGCATGTATCCTTTAAGTTAGATCTCCTAGCATAACTTGCATCATATGGTAGGTTAGATCCACCCACCAATTACACCATGTAGTTACATCCCTAGGATCCGCCACTTATGTATGGTAGGTTAGTGCATGAAATTGATGTAATAGTATAGGTCAACTCCATTTTTGGGATGCAAGTCAAAATCAAGTCAAGACAACTCCAAGAGATGCCATGGGCCATCAGCCCAACTCATGAGGGAATCAGCCCACCCCAATGGAGCAACACCACAAGCACCTCAAATTCCACCATCCTAGTTGGCAGCCATGTGGAGTTGCCTTCATCTCCAACCAAGTCAAGGAGCAGCCTGCACAATGACCTACTTCAGCCCATCATGCGCCAGCCATCAAAGTCAAGAAGCAGCTTGCACAATGTCCACTTCAGTCCATCATGCGCCAGCCACCAAAGTCAATGAGCAGCCTGCACAATGTCAGCCTTTGCAACAACTTCAGTCCATTCAAGCGCCTGCCACCCATGCCAATCTGTAGCCTGCACAATGCCAGCCTTTGCAGCCTCTTCAGTCCATCATCATCTCAGCTTTCGAACCTGCCATCCTAATGAAAATTCCAAAGCTAAACCTCCAAGCAACCTGCCCATTTGGGGGAAGAAATCAGCCCATTGAGTTGCCCACATCATGCTATCTTTTCTTGCTTGTGTGACTTGTCTTTGTGCTTAGGGAAGGGAGACAACCGTTGGGAAGTCTCTCCTATATGTTGTAAACTCTTGCAAGACTGAAATCAGAGTTGATAATTTGAAATCCAAATTGAAGTGTGTCTTCTAGTGTGTGTCACTACAACTCTCCCCCACTCTTCCCATCTTGCCGAGAGCTTACTCCTCCACTTGTTTCAGCCAACCGCCACCACTGAAGCTTGGACCTCTCGCATCCTCCTCCACCAGTAGAAGATGACCTCTATCTTAAGAGGAGGAGCTGATTCTCGCCTTCATCCAAGATAAGGGACACTTCACCAAACCGAGGGCAAGACTACCCCACTATAGCTAAGTCTTCTCCTCTCTTAGTCGTTGCTCTTTGTTACTTGTTGGACAGATCCCTTGCACTCACGTTTGCTTTCTGCAGGTGGCGCAAGGCCATGGAATGATACTCTAGCCGCCCCTTCTTCTTTCCCCTCTAGTCTAGATAGTCTAAGCTATGTTAACAAGGGAATTTGGAGTCTAGACTCCCCCTTGGGTGTTCTTGTATTATTGGCCTCTTAATATTCTGTCAAACTCACCCACGCATGTGTGGGATGCTGTAATGCTCTGGTTGTAAGCTCATAGGGCCCTACTTCATGAGTTTCCACCATTGGACCGGTGAAGAATGGGAAGGTGACCCTTTCTATTCTCAAAGGGTACAAGGTGAGTTCCTCCCTTAGAGTAGCCCTATTTCTTATGGTAGAACCGCATGCCTAGATTTATTTGATGTTGTAAACCGCATGTCAAGCTCTTGTTAGGCGTTCCTCTTTATTAGAAGTGCATGATAAGTTTAGTTTGCTGAATGTAGATTCGGATTTCATTATAAGACTATCAAACCTAATTTCTCAAATCGTTAGAGTTAATCGGGTTTTCATTACTCTATACTTAACTATCAAATGTTTTAAAAAAAAACGTTGTTTGAATGCTTGTATGACCTGCCCCCATCATCTTGGTATCAGAGCTTAGGCTCTTAGAGTAGGATTTTATAAGACCCAAAAATTTATTTTCCTACTACTAAGACGATTTTGGACCTAAGTGTTTGAAAGAAAATAACTACCTATATCTTACCACCTTAGAGAGCTCTATTTTAAAATGTTATAGTGTTTTCAAAAATACTCCCCATGACTACTAGATTCAATCCCCTAAGAGGCAATAGACTGAAGGGAACCCCTTTCAAGAGGGGGGGCGAAACCCTAGTTGGCGCAAACTCGATAGGCAGCGGATTCAAGAATCGAAAACATGCAATATATGATCAACCTTTAAAACATGAAAGAAGGAGATGCGATTCATACCAATGCCATTTAAAGATGGCGCCTTGGAAGATAGAAAGCAACGAAGATTTCCTCCTTAGGACGCGCACACAAGATGAGGATGCGCTTACTCCCTACGGAATATCTTGTGCTAGCAAGATTCCTAGGTGTCTTTTATCGCGTGAGAAGGGAAGAAGATCGCCTTTCCTTGCTTGATTCTCGAGTCTCCAAGACGTGAAAGAGAAGTCTCTTACGAGAGAGAGCGACGAGAATTAGAGGTTGAGGCAACAAGAGATGCGCTCCATGTAAACATGGGGGGGCGTGGTTGCTAAAAATAGCCAACCTCTCTTACATGCGATCATGTGTTCATGCCCTCATGAACCAATCGCATTTTCCTCATTACTTTGAACCAAGCGCTCACATCTAGAGCC
This sequence comes from Costus lasius, assembly GCA_027563935.2. Lineage (NCBI taxonomy): Eukaryota > Viridiplantae > Streptophyta > Magnoliopsida > Zingiberales > Costaceae > Costus > Costus lasius. The sequence continues at coordinate 23,826,466 of CM050454.1, read as the reverse complement.
GGTTCAATTCGGTCTGGTCTATAAACCAAATAACCCAAGCAATTAGTCCAGATCACATTAAAAACCCTAAGGTGCTTGATCTGACCGTCGATCTCTTGATGCTTCTGATCTGACCGATCTAGCATCCGTTCTCTCGATCGAAGCTTACCGATCTCAAGCCCTAATCAATCAAACATGATCAGACCAGATCTCACTTACAATCAGAGATTAAATCCCTTTAAACTGAACCCGAACAATTCAGTCCACACGATCTGACTTAAGTAAGCCATATCATCAAATTGTGCGACCCTGAGGGTTTCCTTTAAGCGTCGGTAACGATAACTCACGTTATCACGACCAGTGAGAGGTATCTAGCAACACATCACTGTCTCCCGATATAAAGGAAAGAGTCTTCCAAGACTACACCCAAAAACAGCACAAGTGTGAATCAATTCACAAGGCATGCATATTTCCTTTGCCACTGGATGTTCTTATTGGACAAGCCTGTCAAGCTCGTAACTCCAATATGATGAGCATGATTAGATCAGATGAACACTGTCACCTGGGTATGGCCATACACTTTTTCTCAATCATCTCATCCAGGGGGCCCCTTTAGAACATCACACTCCTTAAACAAGGAGACGGCAATCCTTTGTCTATCACTAATGCTCTAACCTGACTCAAGCTCACCATCCAAGATAGTCTATAATCATTATGTTTCAAACGATATTGAACTATCTCAAAACAATGACAATCATCATTTAGAAAACACAAGTGATCTCAAGTCAGAGGAAATGTGCCACTTGTCATAATCAAGGAATATTCACATTGTGACAAACAATTGAACATCCTAGTAGGGTCTGTCCAGTACATCCCATGTACCCATGAGTCTACATCTTATTCCGTGCTCGAAGCATCCTATAAGATTAGAACACATATTAGTCTTAACCATATCAAGGCTGTCTCATGTTCACCAAGATACATCGACTAAGGACTTAATAGCATGTCAGCCCAGCTGAACAGCTTTGAGACATTATTCAGAAGAACATATATTGCAGCAGACAATGTAGCTAACTGAATAACAACCATGCCTTTATAAACATAAGAGTTTATTACATGATACTGATACATTCCCACAGGCCTCAAACATTAGCCTTAAGGGCATACCCCAACAATCTCCCACTTGCACTTAATCTAATGGTTGAGAAATCTCAAACCCATATTATTACAGTGCTTCTCATGCTTCTGCTGCGCCAGAGGCTTGGTAAGCGGGTCTGCCAGATTGTCATCTGTATGTACCTTGCAGATTTTGATCTCGCCACGATCAATGATCTCCCGGATCAAGTGAAACCGTCTCTGTATGTGCTTGGACTTCTGGTGCGACCGTGGTTCCTTTGCTTGTGCGATTGCTCCAGTGTTATCACAAAAGATAACCAAAGGATCTGCACTCGAAGGAATGACACCAAGTTCTCTCACGAACTTATGAATCCACACTGCCTCCTTGGATGCTTCCGAGGCTGCAACATACTCGGCTTCTGTTGTAGAATCAGCAACAGTTGACTGTTTGAAACTTTTCCACACCACTGCACCTCCATTCAAGCTAAAAACATAGCCTGATTGCGATCGGAAATCATCCTGGTCAGACTGGAACGAAGCGTCAGTATATCCTTCAATACTGAGTTCTTCCTGACCACCATATATCAAGAACATATCTTTGGTCCTCCGCAGATATTTTAAGATGTTCTTGACTGCAATCCAGTGCGCCACACCTAGATTACTTTGGAAACGACTGGTTACGCTTAACCCGTAAGCAACGTCTGGGCGAGTACACAACATCGCATACATAATGGAACCAATAGCCGAAGCATAAGGCGTATTGTCCATTTCATCTTTCTCAGTCTGTGTTTGTGGACACTGACTCTTCGAAAGATTCAGACCATGTCTGACTGGAAGATATCCTCGTTTAGAATTCTCTAAATGAAATCTCTCCAGGACTTTTTCGATGTAAGTACTCTGGCACAGCCCGAGAAGCCTCTTAGATCTATCCCTGTAGATCTTCACACCTAACACATAGGCTGCTTCTCCTAGATCTTTCATCTGGAAACATTTCCTTAGCCATGCTTTAACAGCATGCATTTCAGGAATATCATTTCCAATGATCAAGATGTCATCGACGTAGAGGACTAGGAAAGTAATCACGCTCCCACTAAACCTCTTATATACACACGGGTCATCTTCGTTCTTGATGAAACCAAATTCAGTGACTGATTCATCAAAACGAATATTCCAGCTTCTTGATGCTTGTTTAAGTCCATAAATAGACTTCTTTAACTTGCATATCTTATGACGATCTGCTGGATTAGTGAAACCTTCTGGTTGTGTCATATACACATCCTCATCCAGATTTCCATTAAGGAAAGCTGTTTTCACATCCATCTGCCAAATCTCATAATCATAATATGCAGCTATCGCGAAAAGAATCCGAATAGACTTAAACATGGCTACAGGTGAGAAAGTTTCATCATAATCTATCCCGTAGATTTGTTTGAAACCTTTCGCAACTAGCCTGCCTTTATAGGTAACCACGTTACCATCCATGTCAATCTTCTTCTTGAAGATCCATTTACAGCCTATAGGGATAACTCCCGGAGGCGGATCAACCAAATCCCAGACTTGGTTATCTGACATGGAGTCCATCTCGGCGCGCATAGCTTCAAGCCATCTCGCAGACTCCGGTCCACCGACCGCATCCGCATAAGTGAGGGGTTCATCATTGTTAATGATGTAGACTCCGTCATAGCGCTCAGGCTGTCGACGGATCCTACCCGATCTTCGCGGTTCCCGTGATATCTGAGCCTCAGGTTGTTCAATAACCTGTTCTACCGGCTCAGGCTCATCCAACTCTGCTTGAGCACTTTGTCCTTCCTCTGGATTCTCATCCAGTTTTATTTCTCTCCCACTGGCCTCTTGCAGAAGAAACTCCTTCTCAAGAAATATGGCCGTCCGAGCAACAAAAACCTTGTTCTCCTTGGGATCGAAGAAATAATAACCCTTAGTTTCCTTAGGGTAACCGACAAAGATACATTTGTCAGATCTGCTCTCTAGTTTCCCAGAGGCGAGCTTCTTTACATAAGCTTCGCAACCCCAGATCCTAATAAATGTCAAGCTTGGCTGTTTCCCATACCATAACTCATATGGCGTCTTGGAAACTGCCTTGGATGGCACTCGGTTTAGTACCTTTGCAGCTGTTTCCAGTGCAAAACCCCAAAAGGAGTAGGGTAGAGTAGCCTGACTCATCATAGAACGAACCATATCAAGTAGCGTTCTATTTCTCCTCTCGGACACACCATTCCATTGCGGTGTTCCTGGTGGAGTGAGCTGTGAGATAATCCCACACTCCTTTAGATAGTCAGTAAATGCATGACTTAGGTATTCACCACCTCGATCTGAGCGAAGTGCCTTGATATTACGGCCTAGCTGATTCTGTACTTCATTTTTGAACTCTTTAAACTTGTCAAAAGATTCACTTTTATGTCTCATCAGATAGACATAACCATATCTACTGAAATCATCAGTAAAGGTAATGAAGTACTGATAGCCACCTCTGGCATGTTTACTAAATGGCCCACACACATCACTGTGTATAAGGTCAAGTAAACCTGAAGCCCTTTGACCTTTGTGAGGAAAAGGTGACTTCGTCATTTTACCCATCAAACAAGCTTTGCATGTATCAATCTCCTTATAGGAGAATGATCCCAGCAGTCCATTTTCATGCAACCGCTTAATGCGTTTCTCGTTAATATGGCCTAAACGACTATGCCATAGCAAGGTGCTGTCATCAGCATACTTGGCTTTCTTAATATCAATTTGCTGTATTGAACATTCCATGTCCAACATGAATAACCCATTGTTAATTGAACCAGTTGCATAAACAATATTATCATAAGACAAAATACACTTTGAAATATTGCATTCAAAGGAAAACCCCTTCCTGACAAGAGCAGGAATGGAGATAATATTTTTAGTTATACTGGGAACAAAGTAACAACTGTTTAGTTCCAATACAAGTCCAGATGGTAAAGAAATAAAGTAGTCTCCTACAGCAACAGCAGCAACCCGTGCCCCGTTTCCAACTCGTAGGTCCACCTCATGCTGTCCCACCTGCCTTCTTCTCTTGAGTTCCTGTACATTTGAACAAATGTGAACTCCACATGCAGTGTCCAACACCCATGATACAGAAGAAGAAAACATGACCTCAGTCACGAATATACCTGAGCCAGAAGCAAAGCTTCCCCTCTTATCTCCTTGGAGCGCTTTACAGTCCTTTTTCCAGTGACCCAGCTGGCCACAGTGGAAACACCTGTATTCCTTAGACCGCTTGACCTTCTGCTTCAGAGCCTTGCTGTAACTCTTGACATGGGCCTTGCCCTTCTTCCCCTTCTTCTTGTTCCTAGAAGGAACCATCAAGACAGAGGTTGAAGGCTTACCCTTCAGAGTCTCCTCAGTGGTCAAGAGCATATTCAGCAGCTCTGCCGGAGTACAATCGATTTTGTTCATATTAAAATTAATAATGAACGCGTCGAATGAAGGCGGGAGAGACTGCAGAATAATGTCCACAGCAAGCTCCTGGTTGATGGTATGCCCCAGTTTCTCTAGAGCCTCCTTGTGCCCAATCATCTTGAGCACGTGAGCTCCCACTGGGCTCCCTTCAGCCAGTTTGCTCTGAAAGAAGAGCTTTGTCAAATTATAGCGTTCAGTCCTCGCCTGTGCAGCATACAGCATCTTGAGGTTCGCTATCATGTCTATAGCAGACATATCCTCATGCTGACGCTGCAGCGGTGGCGTCATAGACGCTAGCATCAGGCAAGCGACATCAATGCTATCATTGACGTGCTTTTCATAGGCTTCCCGAACCGCCCTTGCGGCGTTCGGAGCGGGCTGCGGCGGTATCGCCGTCTCGAGGACATACAGTTTCCTCTCTGCCTTAAGAACGATCTTAAGGTGTCCAAACCAGTCAGAGAAGTTCGGCCCACCAAACTTCTCCCTTTCCAGTAGGGATCGCACATTGAAGTTCATGGTGTTCGTTGCTGCAGGTATCTACAACAATACAAGAACAGCAAGGTCAGTATCAATGTATAAGAATCAATCAGGACTTAAGAAGGATTCTTTTTCTCACTATTTTATCAGGAGTGAAAAATCCAGCAAAACAGCCCGAAAGAGTAGAACTCTTTTAGTGAGATGGGATCCAGATTTCATACTTGGTCTCCGCGTCCCGCTCAGGCGAGATAAGATGCACAGAGAGTACAAGCACTAGTTTCTGGTAGGCAGTCACTGCCGATCGCCAACCCGTGCGATTCCCCTTCATCTGGGCAGTCCAGCAGACTGTGCCAACTGAGTTGGTACAACACAATCTCTGACTCCACAGATGGCTGCCTCCATGTGCTACCATATGCGCCACATATGTAGTCTACACGGTCAAGCTGACCCGACCTACTCCCAGGACCACCATGTGCTATGCTGAGCAACGAGAAGGGATAAATCCCTACTCTGTAACACACAGGTGTAATCCCGCACCGTCTGAAGATAGATGGACGTGCCCACTGAGTGGGTACAACACGGCTCCAACGATAATCAGAACAGTGAGGTTTCGCGTCAGAAGGCTTACGAGCTTGATATTTAAGCGTTGGATTTTAACGGTCTTTTATCTTCTTGCCTATCATGCAATTCCTATGGTGATAGCAGAAGATAATTTAATCATGCAATTCTAATATTAAGCAATAAAAGAAAGCATGAATCTTATGTGGTAAAAGCCCATAGCCCTAGTGAGACCTTAACCTAACTTAAGTCTTCACTTGCTCTTCATGGGTCTTTAGCTGCTCATCTGGCCCAAACCTGGGCCCAAGCGCCATCAGCAGCTCTGATGCGCCCACCAGGAAATTGCGCCAGGTCCTAGGGTCGAACCCTAGACCTCCCACCTGGTCCAGCCACTTGCTGCAAGCGCCTCTGCCAAGTGTGCTTTGTGCTCTTGTCTAATTAAATTACAAATTTAACTATCTAGACAAGAGTGACACGCAGGTCACTTACATTTATAAATTAAAACACAGTGATGCGCAGATCACAATAATTAATTTACAATTTTTTTTTAATTCAGGCACGCAGGCCCCAGCACAGCACACAAATAATATGAGCAGCCCACATAAGACTAAATAAACAAGCATATGCATCAATCAATAACCATGTGATCCATAAAAATTAAAATTTTCGAAAACCCCATAGGATCAATTTTAATTTTCCTTATTTGCCCTACAACCTTACAACGGTCCATTACTAGGGATCCACTCATCCAACCTAGTCAGATCCACTGCCCTTGCATGCACCAAGTCCTAACTGACTTGCGTCGACCATAAGGTCAACTATGCATGCGCCAGGGCTGAACGACCACACTGAGGTGTGGCAAGCGGGCGTGACCCCGGGCCTAACTCAGGTGCGTTCAGTAGTCGTCTCAATCAGACATCGCTACACACCTGTCTGCAGTCGACCTATAGCCACCATAGGCTTGCGCCAAGGTGCTATCTGGTCGACCCATTCAGGCTGTCAGATGATCTGATCAGACATGTTTGGATCTAACTTAGGGGTTGACTTCAACCCTAATAACCCGTCTAAGGGTTTTAATGCAGGCGCATCTTAGATCTACAATGAGTCGCGCAAATGATATAATTTTTGAGAAAAAACTACTACATGCGCCAACATACATGCGCAAGTAAAACATGAAATAAGTTTCAGCATGAAACATGTTATCATGATGAATTTCGCATGGTGAAGATCTAGAATACTTGGAACACATAATCAAAGCAATCATATAAATTTGCATGTAAACCTTGCGCTCTGATACCAATTGAAGGGAACCCCTTTCAAGAGGGGGGGCGAAACCCTAGTTGGCGCAAACTCGATAGGCAGCGGATTCAAGAATCGAAAACATGCAATATATGATCAACCTTTAAAACATGAAAGAAGGAGATGCGATTCATACCAATGCCATTTAAAGATGGCGCCTTGGAAGATAGAAAGCAACGAAGATTTCCTCCTTAGGACGCGCACACAAGATGAGGATGCGCTTACTCCCTACGGAATATCTTGTGCTAGCAAGATTCCTAGGTGTCTTTTATCGCGTGAGAAGGGAAGAAGATCGCCTTTCCTTGCTTGATTCTCGAGTCTCCAAGACGTGAAAGAGAAGTCTCTTACGAGAGAGAGCGACGAGAATTAGAGGTTGAGGCAACAAGAGATGCGCTCCATGTAAACATGGGGGGGCGTGGTTGCTAAAAATAGCCAACCTCTCTTACATGCGATCATGTGTTCATGCCCTCATGAACCAATCGCATTTTCCTCATTACTTTGAACCAAGCGCTCACATCTAGAGCCGGTTCAATTCGGTCTGGTCTATAAACCAAATAACCCAAGCAATTAGTCCAGATCACATTAAAAACCCTAAGGTGCTTGATCTGACCGTCGATCTCTTGATGCTTCTGATCTGACCGATCTAGCATCCGTTCTCTCGATCGAAGCTTACCGATCTCAAGCCCTAATCAATCAAACATGATCAGACCAAATCTCACTTACAATCAGAGATTAAATCCCTTTAAACTGAACCCGAACAATTCAGTCCACACGATCTGACTTAAGTAAGCCATATCATCAAATTGTGCGACCCTGAGGGTTTCCTTTAAGCGTCGGTAACGATAACTCACGTTATCACGACCAGTGAGAGGTATCTAGCAACACATCACTGTCTCCAGATATAAAGGAAAGAGTCTTCCAAGACTACACCCAAAAACAGCACAAGTGTGAATCAATTCACAAGGCATGCATATTTCCTTTGCCACTGGATGTTCTTATTGGACAAGCCTGTCAAGCTCGTAACTCCAATATGATGAGCATGATTAGATCAGATGAACACTGTCACCTGGGTATGGCCATACACTTTTTCTCAATCATCTCATCCAGGGGGCCCCTTTAGAACATCACACTCCTTAAACAAGGAGACGGCAATCCTTTGTCTATCACTAATGCTCTAACCTGACTCAAGCTCACCATCCAAGATAGTCTATAATCATTATGTTTCAAACGATATTGAACTATCTCAAAACAATGACAATCATCATTTAGAAAACACAAGTGATCTCAAGTCAGAGGAAATGTGCCACTTGTCATAATCAAGGAATATTCACATTGTGACAAACAATTGAACATCCTAGTAGGGTCTGTCCAGTACATCCCATGTACCCATGAGTCTACATCTTATTCCATGCTCGAAGCATCCTATAAGATTAGAACACATATTAGTCTTAACCATATCAAGGCTGTCTCATGTTCACCAAGATACATCGACTAAGGACTTAATAGCATGTCAGCCCAGCTGAACAGCTTTGAGACATTATTCAGAAGAACATATATTGCAGCAGACAATGTAGCTAACTGAATAACAACCATGCCTTTATAAACATAAGAGTTTATTACATGATACTGATACATTCCCACAGGCCTCAAACATTAGCCTTAAGGGCATACCCCAACATAGACAACCCATCAAGAGATGGGATGACATGATAAAAGAAATATATGACCCTACATCTCTCAATGAAAAATTGCTTACCCAAGAGAACATGAATGTAGCTGAATATATACTAAAGTTCAAAACCCTCTACCATAGTACTAGAGAAGCTCCTAGGGTTATGCTTAACCGGTTTAGAGATGGTCTTAGCTTTGAGATTAAGAGAGGTCTCACCTACTACCCCATATACACAATAGATGATGCTTTTCAAATAGCTAGTGAGGTGGAGCAAAATCTTAAGAGATTTTATAAAAGGAAAATTGACCATCCAAGACCCAAAGCCCCTAAGGTAGTCAATCAAACCATGGAGCTCAATCAAGCCTTAGAACCAAAGCTACCCTCCCAAAGCCAATCTCAAATCAAGTCTAGGGAACCCATTGAAGACTTACCTCCATGTCAAATCATGTTGTCCATAAAACCCAAACAAGAACTCAACCAACTTAAGGAAAACTCTCTTGACATCCACATAGGTCATACTAAGTCCACACCTTTAAGAACAATCTCACCTAAGCCTATGGAAGAACTTGAACCCAATCATATTAGGCTGGACTTAGTGGAAGCTATCCTACCCTTAGTGACCTATGAGACTAGTTTGCCTCACCCTTTAGGGCTCCCATGTTTAGATCAAGTGCTTGAACCATGTGAACCTACTCTTCATGACATAGGGAAAACTTTAGAGAACTCTTCAATAGGTTGTGAACACTTAGGTTCCAAGCCACTTGACCTTAGTGAAAGTTTAGATGAGCCTCTAGACACTTTAGAAATCCAACACCTTCAATTAGAGGACCATCACACTTTAGGCTTGACTCAACCTAAGTTTGAACCTTTCTCTATGGATGACCTGCCTAAGTATCTTACACAACCATATTTAGAGATTAAGGTAGACATACCATCTTGTCTAGGCCCTTCTTTGACCACTTCTGAGCCATCTAGCACTAAACTTTACAACTTAGGCCTAAACCCACCCCTAGAACCAAAACTTTTAGAAATAGAGGATCCTTCACCTTTCGATATCAACCAACATGAGTTAAGATCCCTTACTTTGCCTAAGATGGAACCCATGCTAGATCTTTTTATCATTGACCAAGATCCTAAGTCCCAAACATTAGGAGAACCTCAACTTCAAGGCCTAGAAGACTTGACCTTTGATCCAATGACCCATGAAACATATCTCTTAGGTCTTGCCACCCACACTCCTAAGCCACATTTAGGACCAATTGAACATGGGCTTATAACCCAAGACTCTAGGGATGACTCTACTCAAGTTGACCCCATAGGGACTGACCTATATCAACCTTCTCCTTATGACATGATAGAGCTCCCCCAGTTTAGCTTTGAGGATCTTACTCCAGATATGGGAGAGCCATTTCTTTTTTCCTTAGGAAGTCCAATCCTAGAGGCGCCCCTCACCCTTCTTGAGTTAGACATTAGCTCACCTGAATATGAAGTAGAATTTACTTTAGATCCTCTTGAGTTTCCCATGCTAGGATATGATTTAGAACCTAACTTGTCTGAGTTGGCAACATCACCCATCTCTCCTTTAGACCTTGAGTCTGGCCTTAGTACTCCAGGGTTAAAGAAAATTCAATTGAATAATGATTTGCTTTCCCTACCAGAACTTGAACACTTTGATTTTGTTATAAATGAATCTTTTAGTAGGCCTGTATACCACAAACATACTAATGAATATGGCCGAGAAAGGACATTCTGTGTAGGAGACCCTGAATTTAAGGAGCATGAAGATTGGGATGAAGAGATTGATTGCTGTGATGCTGTTGGCACTGATTTTTGGACCCCCATCACTTTTGGTGTGGATGACTTCATATTGCATAAGCATCATTCCACCCCATACTATGACCCCACTTGTGAGCATATGATTGAGTCCATCCTTGAGGACCAAACCCATTTCACCCGTGATGAGGTAGAGTTACTCTACTTAGTTGGATATGACCATGGTGAAGAGGGTTGGCTCCCCGAGGAAGAACTCACCCTTACTACCTCAAAGCTCCTCATGGATAAGGACAATTCTTCGGAGAAGAATTTTTCTCACCCAGGGAGAGCTGATGTGGGGAGGCGACATGACCCACGGAAATACAAATGGAGTTTAAGGTTACCCTAGCTAGGGCACCTAAATTTCCATCTCTTGCATTGCATGCATCTTTAAGTTAGATTTTCATTCCTTGCATTGCATGCATCCTTTAAGTTAGATCTCCTAGCATATAAGTTAGATTTTCATTCCTTGCATTGCATGCATCCTTTAAGTTAGATCTCCTAGCATAACTTGCATCATATGGTAGGTTAGATCCACCCACCAATTACACCATGTAGTTACATCCCTAGGATCCGCCACTTATGTATGGTAGGTTAGTGCATGAAATTGATGTAATAGTATAGGTCAACTCCATTTTTGGGATGCAAGTCAAAATCAAGTCAAGACAACTCCAAGAGATGCCATGGGCCATCAGCCCAACTCATGAGGGAATCAGCCCACCCCAATGGAGCAACACCACAAGCACCTCAAATTCCACCATCCTAGTTGGCGGCCATGTGGAGTTGCCTTCATCTCCAACCAAGTCAAGGAGCAGCCTGCACAATGACCTACTTCAGCCCATCATGCGCCAGCCATCAAAGTCAAGAAGCAGCTTGCACAATGTCCACTTCAGTCCATCATGCGCCAGCCACCAAAGTCAATGAGCAGCCTACACAATGTCAGCCTTTGCAACAACTTCAGTCCATTCAAGCGCCTGCCACCCATGCCAATCTGCAGCCTGCACAATGCCAGCCTTTGCAGCCTCTTCAGTCCATCATCATCTTAGCTTTCGAACCTGCCATCCTAATGAAAATTCCAAAGCTAAACCTCCAAGCAACCTGCCCATTTGGGGGAAGAAATCAGCCCATTGAGTTGCCCACATCATGCTGTCTTTTCTTGCTTGTGTGACTTGTCTTTGTGCTTAGGGAAGGGAGACAACCGTTGGGAAGTCTCTCCTATATGTTGTAAACTCTTGCAAGACTGACATCAGAGTTGATAATTTGAAATCCAAATTGAAGTGTGTCTTCTAGTGTGTGTCACTACAACTCTCCCCCACTCTTCCCATCTTGCCGAGAGCTTACTCCTCCACTTGTTTCAGCCAACCGCCACCACTGAAGCTTGGACCTCTCGCATCCTCCTCCACCAGTAGAAGATGACCTCTATCTTAAGAGGAGGAGCTGATTCTCGCCTTCATCCAAGATAAGGGACACTTCACCAAACCGAGGGCAAGACTACCCCACTATAGCTAAGTCTTCTCCTCTCTTGGTCGTTGCTCTTTGTTACTTGTTGGACAGATCCCTTGCACTCACGTTTGCTTTCTACAGGTGGCGCAAGGCCATGGAATGATACTCTAGCTGCCCCTTCTTCTTTCCCCTCTAGTCTAGATAGTCTAAGCTATGTTAACAAGGGAATTTGGAGTCTAGACTCCCCCTTGGGTGTTCTTGTATTATTGGCCTCTTAATATTCTGTCAAACTCACCCACGCATATGTGGGATGCTGTAATGCTCTGGTTGTAAGCTCATAGGGCCCTACTTCGTGAGTTTCCACCATTGGACCGGTGAAGAACGGGAAGGTGACCCTTTCTATTCTCAAAGGGTGCAAGGTGAGTTCCTCCCTTAGAGTAGCCCTATTTCTTATGGTAGAACCGCATGCCTAGATTTATTTGATGTTGTAAACCGCATGTCAAGCTCTTGTTAGGCGTTCCTCTTTATTAGAAGTGCATGATAAGTTTAGTTTTCTGAATGTAGATTCGGATTTCATTATAAGACTATCAAACCTAATTTCTCAAATCGTTAGAGTTAATCGGGTTTTCATTACTCTATACTTAACTATCAAATGTTTTCAAAAAAAATGTTGTTTGAATGCTTGTATGACCTGCCCCCATCAAGATGAGTTTCGGCCTTGAGGAAGATTAGGGGGAAATTGCGCCACCTAGTCCTTCTCCAAGTCACGCCAAGAGGAGAGGAAGAAGAAGACTTGCGGTCACTTGTAGGAAGAAGGGTTGCACCACTTTGATGTTGTCGCCCTTTTCCCTTGCTTTCGCCCCTCTATGTGTGTTCACGTCTCCAAGCATTCATCATGAGGAGAGGGCGACAATGGGTCCTATAAATAGGACTAGAGGCGGTTTGAGCAAGGGCTAGGATCATACCAAGTGTATGGCTAGGATGAGGTGTCTTGAAGTAAGGAAAGTCTCCAAGACTTTACCATAAACCTCATTCAACCTATCCATAAAAGTCCAAGCACTATATCAGCCCAAGACATGCCTCAAATGCATTCTTACCATCAAAGGCTAAGTGGCTAGGCGCAACATGAAGAATTCGGCTAGGGTAAGGATTTGGGTGCATGTAGGGTTCATAAGGAAAGTCTCCAAGACTTTACCATAAACATCTTCCTACTTCTCATATGCGCCCAAGCTCTTTCCAAAAGAGTCCTCAAGCCATATCAGCCCCAAGACTTGCCTTAGAGGCAAGTATTCCATCCAAGGAAGAAGGGCTAGGCGCCCTTTACTTCCATAATGAAGCAAAGGCGCCTCCCTCACCCCATTATGCCCCTAGGCGCCAATGGGGGTGAGATTTCTCCCCATTATACCCTTTTAAGCCAATTCCTCTTCATGACAACTAATTATTGGGCCTCATTGGATAATGAGCTAGCCCAAACTTCATGGCATGGGTTGATTAAGCCATTGGATCTAATCCAATGCAACCCTAATCCAAATGTGACCAATCTAGGTCAATAACTTTCTTCCAACTCATCTGGCCCATTGGCGCTGATGAAATCTTCCAAATGGATTCAAGTTATCCAATAAATTGATCCTAAGGCTTCTGAATAAAGCAACGTCAAGAGTCTATTGCGTGTGACCCCGTAGGATCCATATGACGATGGCAATGATGTAAACATCATAAGTAGTGAGGGGTATCTAGCAACACATCACTACTACCCATGTCATAGGACTTAAGTCATTATGGCAACAACTCCTAACAAGCAACGAGGATTCCTATTGCATTACAGATCCCTTTGCCTAAGCTGATATCCTGTCATTGGATTAGTCTCAAGTTTATTATCCAATGCATTGGTCATGACTCAACAAGTGTGGCCACACTTTCCTGTCATGCACCAGTAAGGTGGGGCGCCCCGAGTGGATATCATGCTTCCTATAAGGAAGGGGCAAATCCTACTATTGGTCATCCATGTCTCTACATGACTTATGACATGCCCAATGACAGTCGTTTTGATCTCCCAATTACGGAGAGACGTAAGACTGTATTAAAGCACACCCATCATCAAATTTAGATATGAATACCTCAAGTCTAAGGATCAATGCAAACCTCTTGCATGTGAGATTGACTTGTTGACTAGACAAGTCAATCCTCACGGTGGATCACTCCAGTGCATCCAATGCACCTGTATGTCTGCGTTACTGTGCCCCGCACATAACCAGCCCATACACTAGTCTCACATGTACAAAAGCTGTCCCATATCCGCTAACGTACCTTGTCTGGGGATAGCTTATGAGAATGGATCCAATCCAAACTTCTGGGACATTATTTATGCAACTCAATACATTAACGCAGGTAGAGAAGTCTGCATAATAACGACCATGCCCACAAAAATAGTAATAGTTCTATCAAAGTACATTCAAACAATGCCTGACCATGTCAATACATTGGTCTTTAGGGCATATACACCAACATAACCTAGGGCAAATATCCACAACTACACAGCGAGCGAAGATCTTACACAAGCACCAAGCTTATGCAAGTCTAAGCTAAATCCGTAAAACCACGATAAGAACAATCTCCTCCAAGTATCAAGAACTCGGGTATGAAAGGACCCTCTTCCCTAATCCCGGGAAGAGGTACACAATCAATATATATATATATCAAATCAACAATCGTTCATACAATGTTAACCGTACTATGAGAGAGTTATACCCAAACAAACGTGTATGAACAAGAATGAATAGAATAGCCCCTCTACTCAAGAAGCCGCCCCTCTCTATCTTCTCCAAATCTTCCCAAGCACAAGTACTTGGGGCTCGGACCCTAGAGCCGCTTGCTCTAGGGTGTGTTGGTGATGATCCTCTCAGCCCTTACCCTCACAAGGTGCCCCAATTGCTTTGCACTTGACTCCAAGTGCAATGCTACTAATGATATACACTGTCCACAGAAAGTACAGCCATAGGTGGTGCTGCACACAGAAAACTGCTGCCGCCAGCAAGTTTTCCACTCCAACCGTTCTCTCGCCTCCAAGAGCTCTCGTCAAGTTGCCCCCCGCCCGTGCCAATTACTGCCTCCTACCTCTAGGAGATTTGGCACGCCTTGGCATGAGGAAACTCGTCGCCTACTGGAAGTGCACGCTGATTGTTCCACCTGATCACTGGTGCACCCAAGAATCTGCTGCCGCCAGGAAGGTGATCACGTCATGAGTGCTCTCTCCTCCAAGAGCGAACGCCTTGTTGCCCTCACCCGTGCCAATTGTCACCTTCTACCTCTATAAGATTTGGCACAAGGTTGCTGGAAGAAACTCGCCACTGTCAAGGAGTGCACGAGGGTTGAATGCGTGAACCCTTGCCCGCAGCGTGCCCTGCATGGATTTATACCCTGTTTGAGTGCCCTAATAGGGATTGCATGCGCCCACTTGATTTCAGCCATGCCAATTGCGCCCTAATAGGATACAAGCCATGCCAAGTCAAGTCCACTCATCCAAGTATGGATCCAAGTGGATTAAGAAGACTTATACCCACTAAGCCTTATTGGAATCTCAATTTAAATCTTATTGGATCTTGCCTTTATGTTGTCACATGCCAAGCATGTGCCAACTCAAATAACAAGTCTCATGATGCCGCCCATGCCCTAGCCACATAGGTCAGCCCATAGGACTCTAGTTTGAGCCCCGATCGAGTCCAAGTCCATCTCCCATGACCATGGTTAAGGTGACCATGGTTAAAGTAACCATGGTTAGGTTAACCATGCTCATAGACTCCAAAAAACTTCAAAGCACCCCCAGGCCATGCCCAAGGATAGAGTCCCCGCCAGTGTACTGCTCCTCAGCAAAGTACCTACAAAACATCTTAACACAGTGTTAGTGTCCTAGCTCCTCTACTAGGCTCACTCCAACACCAAGCCTAACTCCTGTCAAGATCCTCCATCCCTACTCAGATCCCACTAAGTCCATGGGATGGGCAGGGGTATAACCCCAGTATACCCAGGGCATCACAATACTCCCCCACCTGAGATGGAAAGGAAGTTTCGATTCCGGTGATCGGCGTGGCGGATGGGCAGATGCCGGTGGCGGAACGTTCATCTGAGGGAAGGAAAGGGCTGGCCGAAGTTTTGTGGAGATCCGGCCAGTAGATCGATGGTGGCGAGGTTGCGAAGTTTCAAAAATTTTGAAACTGTGGCGATAGGGTGGCTGATCTTGGGAGGAAGAAGAGAATTGAGGAGAGGAGAAGAGAGGAGGAAGGGGCTCGGCCCTAGAAGGAGGAGTATGAGGACATCCGATAGAAGAGGAATTGCACTAGAAAACTATTCCATAAACTCAACTTTCATCAAATCTCTCTTTTACAATGATGCGTGAGAGCTACATATAGGCTCAAGCTTTTGGAAGCGAACGTTGGTATTTCCTTCTTGAGCATAAAGACGTTGAGGACCTATGGGTTTGGGTTCAGTTTTAGGTTCTCTAATAGTAGTGCAATTTTGGTTTTGGGAACCTGTGGGTATGGGCCCTAGAATTGAAGGTAAAGGAATGGGTTCTACCTCATGGTTTGCTTGTAGAGTTTCACACGTGTTATCTGGGCTTGTTTTTGTTCCCATGGTAGACTCTAAGGTTTGTATAGTCTCTTGAGAGTTGGAGGGAGTAGGTACCTTAGGGGTTCTAGGTTTGGACCTCTTGATCTTAATCTTTGGGTTTTGGCACCTTAAGACATATGAATCATCTTGCCTTTGGTAATACCCATTGACATCATATAACCAAGGTTCTCCTAGGTGGACATGGTATGTACCTTCTAAGGGTAAGACATAACACCAAACTTCTAATAAGAGGGTACCTAACAAAATGGGAACTAGGGACTTATGGTTTACTAAGGTTTTGGTTCCATCATCCCTACTAATGGTGTAAGGGTTTGGGTTAGGCTCCGTGGCAAGGCTAAATATATCAATGGCAATATGAGTTATGAATTTGAAACCTATGGACTCATCTATGGCTACCTTACACATCTTATCTTTCATTTTGATGTAGGTATGAAAAAAATCATTCCTAAGGGTTACCCTATATGTTGGGAGTCTCTCTAGGTATTGGCTGTGGTTTTCCTCTTGAGTTTCACATGTCACATCTGGACTTGTTTTAGTCTCTAATGTAGACTCTGAGGTTTGAGCGAGTTTTTGTTGGAGTGGTTGGCTTTGTGTTCTAGGTTGGTCAAGTCCTTTCCTATATGTTGCCTTAATATGTTGTTCTACCATACTAGCTATTTGAAAAGCATCTTCTATTGTGTGTATGGGGTAGTAGGTGAGACCTCTCTTAATCTCAAAGTTAAGACCATCTATAAACCAGTTACGCACAACCCAAGGATGTTCTCTAGCTCTACTCCTATGTTGAGGGTCTTAAACTTTAGAATGTATTCAGCTACAGCCATGTTCTCTTGTGTAAGAAATCTTTCAGGAAGAGAGGAAGGATCATATTTTTCCCTGAGTTTATGAAGCATGTCATCCCATCTCTCAATGGGTAGCATATTGTCTCTTTCCAAGGTTTGTTCAACAGTGGTCCAGTAATATCTAGCAGATTTTTGTAAAAGTTACTTGGTGAACCTAACTTTGCAATGTTCAGGCATGGTAGTAAAATAGAAATAATGCTCAAGTTTTGTTGACCAATCATTAATATCCTTAGGGTTAAGAGAACCACTAAAGGTAGGGGGTTGGAGTCTAGTAGCCATGAGATGTTTTGAAAACACAATATAACAACCTTTTGAAAAATAGAGCTCCTTAAGATTTCAAAAATGATTTCAGCTAGTATGAAAAGATATATCTAAGAATAAATAAACTAGCATGCAGATGCAATGAACAACTAAGCATGAAAGCACATAATAAGTTTTTTTTTTAATATCAAAGAGCAAAAGTATGCAAACTAAATAATATGAACAATGAAACATGAAAGAATGTAAATTTTTTTTTCTCAATTGCAAGTAATTAGCAAATACTTAACTAACATGGAAAAACAATGGAAGCAACAAAGCTAACAATTTGTTTTTATGCAAAGAGCAAAGCAAAGGATCGTGTGGGCAGACAAGAGTTACCCACAAACTCGATCTGATACCAAACTGATGTAGGACAGAAGCGTGTGACAATGATACTAATTTAAAATTCAATTATTATTTTTTTATTTTATTTTTAGAGAAACCAAAATTCAGAAATCAGTCAGAAATTAGTGCTACTGAAGAATATCATTTATAAAAAGCAACTATGCCTTGGAGAAAAATCCATATCTCAGAAATTTGAACCTATTATACCAAGATGTAGAATAAAAGTAGTTCTTTTGAATCATGCAAGAATTATGGCATGAAGAACTGTCAGGCAAGTAGGACATTTGCATCAATATGACTAGTCAGATTAGAGAAATAAAAGAACTATAGATATGTTTCATTCTTCAAAAGTTCCTATCTCTCTTGGTTTGATCTGGTGATTCTTCAATGGAACCAAGTTATCCAATCTGTAGAGTGAAACCTGTTCTTCATGATCGTATCAGAGATCAGGGGTTCTATCAAGTCCAAGCATGCTTAATACCTGCACAAAGAAGTCTAGTCAGATTACTGGATGAAACATGTGCAGAAATGTATTAGTTTACAAAAGTTAATAGGTGGTGCAGGATGATCTGCTAATTCTGGGTTCGACCAAACTGATCCAAATGATAGGAGAGGGAATGGTCTTTCTATTAGCACTAAAGATAACGGGTGGAGACTTGCCCAAGCACAATCAAATCCTGTGTGAAGAACACTAATCAAGTTAAAACAGAAGGCAACAAGACAGCAATGGGGAGATACTGAAACAGGGGACGTGCGCGAGTGGAGCTGGGGCGTCGACGTTCGTGGTCGCCGTTCATCGGGTGTTGGACGAACGCTAAACCTGCTACGTCTGGAGGTCCAGACGATGGTGGCGGAGATGTGGCTGGAGTTAGCAGGTGGATGGAGGTTGATCGGCAGAGAATCATGCGGACAAGCTGTGCTGGGGCGGAGGCTGGGCGGAAATAGGGGACGTCACGCTGGAGCAAGGTTCGTCGCTAGACGGCCGGTGGTGCACGGACGCCAAAATTGCTACGACTGGGAGTCCACTGGATGGTGGCGTATCTGAGGACGGAGTTTGGTGGTCGACGGTGGCTGGTCAGAGGTGAACGGCGCTGAAGGGTGGGAGTAGGGCGGAATCAGGGCGAGAACAGGGGATCGAAAGGAAGTTTCGATTCCGGTGATCGGCGTGACGGATGGGCGAATGCCGGCGGTGGAAGGTTCATCTGAGGGAAGGAAAGGGCTGATCTGTGGAGATTCGGCCAGTATATCGACGGCGACGAGGTTGCGAAGTTTCAAAAATCTTGAAACTGTGGCGACAGGGTGGCTGATCTTGGGATGAAGAAGAGAATTGAGGAGAGGAGAAGAGAGGAGGAAGGGGCTCGGCCCTAGAAGGAGAAGAAGGAGGAGGATGAGGACATCCGATAGAAGAGGAATTACACTAGAAAACTATTCCATAAACTCAACTTTCATCAAATCTCTCTTTTACAATGATGCGCGAGAGATACATATAGGCTCAAGCTTTTGCAGGCGAACGTTGGTATTTCCTTCTTGAGCATAAAGACGTTGAGGAGCTTTGGGCTGAGCGAAGATAGCTGCAAGGAGACGTTGGAGTTTCCATCTTTGCAGCAATGAAGAGACGTTGAAGATTATGTGTTGCAACTTCCATCTTTGTAGTGATGAAGATAAGCGTTGATGTGCGCTTGATGTAAGTCCCTACTTGGCTAGCTGCTGGCGCTGTTTATTTCCTTCGTAGTTTGTGTGGTTGTTTGTGGAATTTCATTGAGATGAATGCAGCAGCTTTATTCTTCCGTATGAGTTTCTTCAAGGAGTTGAAGTAGTTATTTTCCCTTTATTGGGCTAGCATTATGAGTTGACTTGCTAGCTTATTTGAGAACTTCTAAGCCCTTGACTAGGGTAGTCATAGGCTCCATTTGTATATTCGAGGTCTGTGGTCTCTGCCTCCATCACCTTTGATCCTTAAATCATACAATAAAAATAACCCAAAAATCCAAAAGAGATTGAAAAGATAATAGAAACAAGAAACCCTAATTTTTCCTACGTTAGAAAAATCGTTTGCCATGTGATCATGCAATTTGCTAAAACTGAGATATGGTATGTGAGCACGGAAAAGCATGAAAATACATCGTTCGAGTCTCACAAGTCACTCTGATACCACTGTTAGGAAACCCCAGGGAAATTTTATAATTTTCAAAGATAGAAATTGTTGGGGTATGCCCTTAAGGCTAATGTTTGAGGCCTTGGGATTCTTTCAGTATCATGTATAAACTCTTATGTTTATAAAGGCAATGGTTGTTATTCAGTTTGTTACATTGTCTGCTGCAATAAGTGTGCTTCTGAATAATGTCTCAATGCTGTTCAGCTTGGCTGACATGTTGTAATGTCCTTAGTCGAGATATCTTGGTGAACATGAGACAGCCTTGATATGATTGAGACTAATATGTGTTCTAATCTTATAGGATGCTTCGAGCATGGAATAAGATGTAGACTCATGGGTACATTGGATGTACTGGACAGACCCTACTAGGATATTCAATTGCTTGTCACAATGTGAATAATCCTTGTTTGCAACAAGTGGCACATGTCCTCTGACTTGAGATCACTTGTGTTTCTAAATGATGATTGTCATTGTTTTGAGGTAGTTCAATATCATTTGAAACATAATGGTTATAGACTATCTTGGATAATGATCATGAGTCAGGTTAGGACACTAGTGATAGATATAGGATTGCCGTCTCCTTGATTGGAGTGTGATGTTCTAAAGGGGCCCCCTTGAATGAGATGATTGAGAAAGTGTATGGCCATACCCAGATGACTATGTTCATATGATCTAATCATTCTCATCATATTGGAGTTACAGGCTTGACACGCTTGTCCAATATGAACATCCAGTGGCAAAGGAAACATGTATGCCTTGTGAAGTGGATTCACACTTGTGCTGTGGTTTGGGTGTAGTCTTGGAAGACTCTTTCCTTTATATCGGGAGACAGTGATGTGTTGCTAGATACCCCTCACTGATCGTGATAACATGAGTTGTCGTTACCGACATTTAAAGGAAACCCTTAGGGTCGCACAATTTGATGATATGGCTTACTTAAGTCAGATCGTGTGGACTGAATTGTTTTGGTTCAGTTTAAAGGGATTTAATCTCTGATTGTAAGTGAGATCTGGTCTGATCATGTTTGATTGATTAGGGCTTAAGATCGGTAAGCTTTGATTGAGAGAATGGATGTTAGATCGGTGAGATCAAGAGCATCAAGAGATGAACGGTTAGATCTTGAACCTTTAGGGTTTATTGTGATCTAGACCAAATGGCTTGGGTTAATTGGTCTTTGAACCAAACCAAATTGAACCAGCTCATCAAGTGAGCGCATGGTTCATGGGAGAAGAGATTTGCGATTTGTTCATGAGCGCATTTCATGATGAGAGGTGGTTTTGCTATTTTTAGATAGCATGTCACTTACGTGACCACATCTCACGTCACCTCTCTTCACGCCTCCCGCTCGCCCTCTTGTCGCCTGTTGGTTTTTGGTTCTTGACACATTCGTGTGGTAGAGCTTCTTGACGACAAGGGAGAGGTCTCGCCAAGCAAGGAAAATCTTCTCTTCCCTTTCATACGACAAAGACCTTTGAAGAACCTTGCTAGCACAAGGATCAACAAAGAGTAGGCGGCATCACCTTGTGTGCGTCACTTTTGGAGAAGATCCCTTTCGATCTTTGCTTCCAAGGCACCATCCAAAGGATGGCGATGGTATGATCCTTCTTATGTTTGCAATCGGGGTTTTTGTAGTTGATCATATCTCATGCAATCGATCCCTAGAAATCCATTCCGCTGCTTTAAAACCTCCATATGCGCCAGTAGGGTTTCGCCCCCCCCCCCCCTTGTTGAGGGGACTTTCAACTGGTATCAGAGCCAAGTTCTTATGCATGTTAATATGATTGCTATGTTTGATTTGTGATCCATGTTTGCGCCATATTGCTAGATCTATAGGTTACATGCGAAAACTTACATGTTGTATATTAATCTTGGCGCATGTATGAAGGTAGCGCTTCTTTCATATTGTTGTTGATGTTTTTCACAAAACTTAATGACTTGCGCGCTTACCATTAG
Source organism: Costus lasius (assembly GCA_027563935.2). Classification (NCBI taxonomy): domain Eukaryota; kingdom Viridiplantae; phylum Streptophyta; class Magnoliopsida; order Zingiberales; family Costaceae; genus Costus; species Costus lasius. Next base: position 23,804,448 of record CM050454.1, on the reverse strand, counting down.
ATCTAAGTGGCGCCTACTTTAAACCCTTAGACGGGTTATTAGGGTTGAAGTCACAGTCTAGTCAAGATCCAACCAGTCTGATCAGACTATCTGACAGCCTAGATGGGTCGACCAGATGGCACCTGTGCGCAAGCACGAGGTGGCTATAGGTCGACTGCGGACAGGCGTGTAGCGATGTCTGGTTGAGACAACCTGTGAACGCACATGGTTTAGGCCCGGGGTCACACCCGCTTGCCAGAACTCATGAGGTCGTTCAGCCCTTGGCGCATGCATGATTGACCATTTGGTCGACTCAAGTCAGTTAGGACTTGGTGCATGCAAGGGCAGTGGATCTGACTAGGTCTGATGAGTAGATCCCTAATAATGGACCGTTGTAAGGTAGTAGGGCACATAAGGAAAAATAAAATGATGCCAATGCGGTTTTTCAAAATTTTATTTTCTTATTGGATCACATGTTGATTGTAAGCATATGCTTGTTTATTTAATCTTATGTGGGCTGCCCGTGTTAATGTGTGCTGTGCTGGGGCCTGCGAGCCTGGATTAATTATAAATTATTATTTTTGTGATCTGCGCATCACATTTTAATTAATTTATTGTGTAATTGACCTGCGTGTCAATCTTGTCTAGATAGATTAAATTGTAATTTTAATCAGACAAGAGCACAGAGCACACATGGCATTGGCGCATGCAGCAGTGGCTTGACCAGGTGGGAGGTCTAGGGTTCGACCCTAGGACAGGCGCATTTACTTGGTGGGCGCACCTGAGCTGCAAAGGGCACTAGGGCCCTGGGTTGGGCCAGATGAGATGCAAAAGACCCATGAAGAGCTCAAGTGAAGACTTAAGTTAAAATTAAGGTCTTACTTAGGGTTAATGGGCTTTTACCACATAAGATCAGCATGCTTTCTACTTATCGTTTTTATAATTAGAATTGCATGATTTAATCTTCTGCTATCGCCATAGGGTTTGCATGATAGTTAAGAAGATAAAAGACCGTTAAAATCCAACGCTATAATATCAAGCACGTAAGCCTTCTGACGCGAAACCTCACTGTTCTGACTATCGTTGGGGCCGTGTTGTACCCACTCAGTGGGCACGCCCATCTATCTTCAGACGGTGTGTGATTACACCTGCGTGTTACAGGGAAGGGATTTATCGCTTCTCGTTGCTCAGCATAGCACGTGGTGGTCCAGGGAGTAGGTCAGGTTAGCTTGACCATGTAGGCTACATATGGGGCATATGTTAGCTATATGGAGGCAGACATCTGTGGGATCAGAGACTGTGTTGTACCAACTCAGTTGGCACAGTCTGCTGGATTGCCCAGATGAAGGGGAATCGCACGGGTTGGCGATTGGCAGGGACTGCCTACCAGAAATTAGTGCTTGTACTCTCTGTGCATCTTATCTCGCCTGAGCGGGACGCGGAGACTAAGTATGAAATCTGGATCCCATCTCACTAAAAGAGTCTTACTCTTTCGGACTGTTTTAATGGATTTTTCAGTCAGATAAAATAGTGAGAAAAGAATCTTTCTTAAAGTCCTGGATTGATTCTAAACATTGATACTGACCTTGCTGTTCTTGCATTGTTGTAGATTCCTGCAGCAACGAACACCATGAGCTTCAATGTGCGATCCCTACTGGAAAGGGAGAAGTTTGCTGGGCCAAACTTCTCAGACTGGTACGGACACCTTAAGATTGTTCTTAAGGCTGAGAGGAAATTGTATGTCCTCGAGATGGCTATACCGCCTCAACCCGCTCCGAACGCCGCAAGGGCGGTTCGGGATGCCTATGAAAAGCATGTCAATGATAGCATTGATGTTGCTTGCCTGATGCTAGCGTCTATGACGCCACAGCTGCAGCGTCAGCATGAGGATATGTCTGCTATAGAAATTATAGCAAACCTCAAGATGCTATATGCTGCACAGGCGAGGACTGAACGCTATAATTTGACCAAGCTTTTCTTTCAGAGCAAACTGGCTGAAGGGAGTCCAGTGGGAGCTCACGTGCTCAAGATGATTGGGCACAAAGAGGCTCTAGAGAAACTGGGGCATACCATCAATCAGGAGCTTGCTGTAGACATTATTTTGCAGTCTCTCCCGGCCTCTTTCGATCCGTTCATTATTAATTTTAATATGAACAAGATCGACTGTACTCCGGCAGAGTTGCTGAATATGCTCTTGACTACGGAGGAGACTCTAAAGGGAAAGCCTTCAACCTCTGTCTTGATGTTCCCTTCCAGGAACAAGAAGAAGGGGAAGAAGGGCAAAGCCCCAGTCAAGAACTACAACAAGGCTCTGAAACAAAAGGTCAAGCGGTCGAAGGAATACAGATGTTTCCATTGTGGCCAGCTGGGTCACTGGAAAAAGGACTGTAAAGCGCTCCAAGGAGACAAGAAGGGAAGCATCGCTTCTGGCTCAGGTATTTTTGTGACTGAAGTCATGATATCTTCTTCTTCTATTTCATGGGTGTTGGACACTGCATGTGGAGTTCACATTTGTTCAAATGTACAGGAACTCAAGAGAAGAAGACAGGTGGGACAGCATGAGGTGGACCTACGAGTTGGAAACGGGGCACGGGTTGCTGCTGTTGCTGTAGGAGTTTATTACATCTCATTACCATCTGGACTTGTATTGGAACTAGACAATTGTTACTTTGTACCAAGCATTACGAAAAATATTATCTCTATTCCTGCTCTTGTCAGGAAAGGGTTTTCCTTTGAATGCAAGACTTCAAAGTGTTATCTTTCTCTTGATAATATTGTTTATGCTACTGGGTCAATTAACAATGGGTTATTCATGTTGGACATGGAATGTTCTACACAAAACTTTGATAATAAGAAAGCCAAGTATGCTGATGACAGCACCTTGCTATGGCATAGTCGTTTAGGCCATATTAACAAGAAACGCATTAAGCGGTTGCATGATCATGGACTGCTGGGATCATTCTCCTATGAGGAGATTGATACATGCAAAGCTTGTTTATTGGGCAAAATGACGAAGTCTCCTTTTCCTCATAAAGGTCAAAGGGCTTCAGGTTTACTTGACCTTATACATAGTGATGTGTGTGGGCCATTTAGTAAACATGCCAGAGGTGGCTATTCATACTTCATTACCTTTACTGATGATTTCAGTAGATATGGTTATGTCTATCTGATGAGACATAAGAGTGAATCTTTTGACAAGTTCAAAGAGTTCAAAAATGAAGTACAGAATCAGCTAGGCCGAAATATCAAGGCACTTCGCTCAGATCGAGGTGGTGAATACCTAAGTCGAGAGTTTACTGACTATCTGAAGGAGTGTGGGATTATCTCACAGCTCACTCCACCAGGAACACCGCAATGGAATGGTGTGTCCGAGAGGAGGAACAGAACCTTACTGGATATGGTTCGTTCTATGATGAGTCAGGCTACTCTACCTTACTCCTTTTGGGGATTTGCACTGGAAACAGCTGCAAAGGTACTAAACCGAGTGCCATCCAAGGCAGTTTCAAAGACTCCATATGAGTTATGGTATGGGAAACAGCCGAGCTTGACATTTATTAAGATCTGGGGTTGCGAGGCTTATGTCAAAAAGCTCGCCTCTGGGAAACTGGAGAGCAGATCTGACAAATGCATCTTTGTCGGTTACCCTAAGGAAACTAAGGGTTATTATTTCTGCGATCCCAAAGAGAACAAAGTATTTGTTGCTCGGACGGCTATTTTTCTTGAGAAGGAGTTTCTTCTGCAAGAAGCCAGTGGGAGAGAAATAAAGTTGGATGAGAATCCAGAGGAAGGACAAAGTAGTCAAGCACAGTTGGATGAGCCTGAGCCAGTAGAACAGGTTATTGAACAACCTGAGGCTCAGATATCACGGGAACCGCGTAGATCGGGAAGGATCCGTCGACAGCCTGAGCGCTATGACGGAGTCTACATCATTGATAATGATGAACCCCTTACTTATGCGGATGCGGTCAGTGGACCGGAGTCAGCTAGGTGGCTTGAAGCTATGCGAGCTGAGATGGACTCCATGTCAGATAACCAAGTTTGGGATTTGGTTGATCCGCCTCCGGGAGTAATCCCTATAGGCTGTAAATGGATCTTCAAGAAGAAGATTGACATGGATGGTAACGTGGTTACCTATAAAGGCAGGCTAGTTGCGAAAGGTTTCAAATAAATCTACGGGATAGATTATGATGAAACTTTCTCTCCTGTAGCCATGTTCAAGTCAATTTGGATTATTCTTGCGATAGCAGCATATTACGATTATGAGATCTGGCAAATGGATGTGAAGACCGCTTTCCTTAATGGAAAACTGGATGAGGATGTGTATATGACATAACCTGAAGGTTTCACTAATCCATCAGATCGTCATAAAATATGCAAGTTAAAGAAGTCCATTTATGGACTTAAGCAAGCATCTAGAAGCTGGAATATTCGTTTTGATGAATCAATATGTGAATTTGGTTTCATCAAGAATGAAGATGACCCGTGTGTATATAAGAGGTTTAGTGGGAGCGTGATTACTTTCCTAGTCCTCTACGTCGATGATATCTTAATCATTGGAAACGATATTCCTGAACTGCATGCTGTTAAAGCATGGTTAAGAAAATATTTCCAGATGAAAGATCTAGGAGAAGCAGCCTATGTGTTAGGTGTGAAGATCTACAGGGATAGATCTAAGAGGCTTCTCGGGCTGTGCCAAAGTACTTACATCGATAAAGTCCTGGAGAGATTTCATTTAGAGAATTCTAAAAGAGGATATCTTCCAGTCAGACATGGTCTGAATCTTTGAAAGAGTCAGTGTCCACAAACACAGACTGAGAAAGATGAAATGGACAATACGCCTTATGCTTCGGCTATTGGATCCATTATGTATGCGATGTTGTGTACTCGCCCAGACGTCGCTTATGGCTTAAGCGTGACCAGTCGATTCCAAAGTAATCCAGGTCAGGCGCACTGGATTGCGGTCAAGAACATTTTGAAATATCTTCGGAGGGCCAAAGATATGTTCTTGATATATGGAGGTCAGGAAGAACTCAGTATTGAAGGATATACTGATGCTTCGTTCCAATCTGACCAGGATGATTTCCGATCGCAATCAGGCTATGTTTTTAGCTTGAATGGAGGAGCAGTGGTGTGGAAAAGTTTCAAACAGTCTATCGTTGCTGATTCCACAACAGAAGCCGAGTATGTTGCAGCCTCGGAAGCATCCAAGGAGGCAGTGTGGATTCGTAAGTTCGTTCAAGAACTTGGTGTTGTTCCTTCGAGTGCAGATCCATTGGTTATCTTCTGTGATAACACTGGAGCAATCGCACAAGCAAAGGAACCACTGTCGCACCAGAAGTCCAAGCACATACAGAGACGGTTTCACTTGATCCGGGAGATCATAGATCGTGGTGAGATCAAAATCTGCAAGGTTCATACAGATGACAATCTGGCTGACTCGCTTACCAAGCCTCTGGCGCAGCAGAAGCATGAGAAGCATTGTAATAATATGGGTTTGAGATTTCTCAACCATTAGATTAAGTGCAAGTGGGAGATTGTTGGGGTATGTCCTTAAGGCTAATGTTTGAGGCCTTGGGATTCTTTCAGTATCATGTATAAACTCTTATGTTTATAAAGGCAATGGTTGTTATTCAGTTTGTTACATTGTCTGCTGCAATAAGTGTGCTTCTGAATAATGTCTCAATGCTGTTCAGCTTGGCTGACATGCTGTAATGTCCTTAGTCGAGATATCTTGGTGAACATGAGACAACCTTGATATGATTGAGACTAATATGTGTTCTAATCTTATAGGATGCTTCGAGCATGGAATAAGATGTAGACTCATGGGTACATTGGATGTACTGGACATACCCTACTAGGATATTCAATTGCTTGTCACAATGTGAATAATCCTTGTTTGCAACAAGTGGCACATGTCCTCTGACTTGAGATCACTTGTGTTTCTAAATGATGATTGTCATTGTTTTGAGGTAGTTCAATATCATTTGAAACATAATGGTTATAGACTATCTTGGATAATGATCATGAGTCAGGTTAGGACACTAGTGATAGATATAGGATTGCCGTCTCCTTGATTAGAGTGTGATGTTCTAAAGGGGCCCCCTTGAATGAGATGATTGAGAAAGTGTATGGCCATACCCAGATGACTATGTTCATCTGATCTAATCATTCTCATCATATTGGAGTTACAGGCTTGACACGCTTGTCCAATATGAACATCCAGTGGCAAAGGAAACATGTATGCCTTGTGAAGTGGATTCACACTTGTGCTATGGTTTGGGTGTAGTCTTGGAAGACTCTTTCCTTTATATCGGGAGACAGTGATGTGTTGCTAGATACCCCTCACTGATCGTGATAACGTGAGTTGTCGTTACCGACATTTAAAGGAAACCCTTAGGGTCGCACAATTTGATAATATGGCTTACTTAAGTCAGATCGTGTGGACTGAATTGTTTTGGTTCAGTTTAAAGGGATTTAATCTCTGATTGTAAGTGAGATCTGGTCTGATCATGTTTGATTGATTAGGGCTTAAGATCGGTAAGCTTTGATTGAGAGAATGGATGCTAGATCGGTGAGATCAAGAGCATCAAGAGATGAACGGTTAGATCTTGAACCTTTAGGGTTTATTGTGATCTAGACCAAATGGCTTGGGTTAATTGGTCTTTGAACCAAACCAAATTGAACCAGCTCATCAAGTGAGCGCATGGTTCATGGGAGAAGAGATTTGCGATTTGTTCATGAGCGCATTTCATGATGAGAAGTGGTTTTGCTATTTTTAGATAGTATGTCACTTACGTTACCACATCTCACGTCGCCACTCTTCACGCCTCCCGCTCGCCCTCTTGTCGCCTGTTGGTTTTTGGTTCTTGACACATTCGTGTGGTAGAGCTTCTTGATGACAAGGGAGAGGTCTCGCCAAGCAAGGAAAATCTTCTCTTCCCTTTCATACGACAAAGACCTTTGAAGAACCTTGCTAGCACAAGGATCAACAAAGAGTAGGCGGCATCACCTTGTGTGCGTCACTTTTGGAGAAGATCCCTTTCGATCTTTGCTTCCAAGGCACCATCCAAAGGATGGCGATGGTATGATCCTTCTTATGTTTGCAATCGGGGTTTTTGTAGTTGATCATATCTCATGCAATCGATCCCTAGAAATCCATTTCGCTGCTTTAAAACCTCCATATGCGCCAGTAGGGTTTCGCCCCCCCCCCCCCCTTGTTGAGGGGACTTTCAGAAATTACACAAATACATTACATAGCAGAGGCAATATCCCTGAAACGAGCCAGTCCCAAAAACCCAGTGAAGATCGCATGCGAGGGAGCCGACACGATGAGATAAAATATACTTTACAACATGATGAGGCCGATGTCGAGGTAGGCGCCCAAGCATGCACCCTCTGCAGTCTCACACACACAGATGCCTCGAGTCCTCTTCTTCCACGCCCGGTGTTAGCCTCGGGAAGAAGATCCAAGCCTTGTATCACCTTCTTCAAGTTGCGCCACCCTCCAAGAGTATGCGCCAAGGATGAAGAAGGATGGGAAGAGGAAAGCCACCACTCTCTCAAGCCCTTCTTGTGCCAAGAGAAGGAGAGGAAGAAGAACACTTGCGGCTAGGGTTTGATGGAAGATGTGCCTCTTTCCCTTGCTCTTGCCTCTCTATGTGTTATCACACCTCCAAGGAGTAGAATGCTAGAGAGGGGGCGTCTAGGGCCTCTTATATAGAGCAAGGGGCGGCTAGGGTTAGGGCTAGGCAAATAATGAAGCAACTTTGGCGATCCTAACCCCATTATACCCCTTAGGCGCCAATCGGGTTGGATCTCTCTCCATTTTACCCCTTAGGTGCCAATGGGGTTGTTATTGTAAGTACCCCTTAAGATAAGGGGGGTCCCCTTCTAGGGGGAGCATAACCCTAAAGCATATGGCGCATAAAACTTTCTTCTTGCGGAACTAGGGTTATAGGATCGATATGCATGCTAAAAGATCAACTTGATAATAAGAAAACAATCATACCATCGCCATGGGAAGATGTTTCCTTGGAAGCAAAGATCAAAGTAGATCTTCTCCTTGTCGTCACACACAAGATGATGTCGCTATCTCTCTTGGTGCCCCTTGTGCTAGCAAGGTTCCAAGAGGTCCTTGTCGAGTGAAGGGAAAATGAGATCTCTTTCTTCTTGGCCGAATCCTCCTCAACCTTCAAAGCGTCGCCCCACTCACGAGAGAGACGAGAGGAATATGGGCGAGAGGAATATCTCCGAGCGAAAATAGAGTATATTCTATTTTGATGAGCGCACTCTCCAAATGGAGATCATGGTTACTAAAAATAGTAACCACTCCTCACCACAACGTTCACGCCAAGTGAACTTGTCGCCTACTCCTCTCCCTATGAACCAAGCGCTCATTTAGTGAGCCGGTTCACTTTGGTTCGGTTTAAGAACCAATCAAGCCAATGATCTAGTCTAGATCTTAAATAAACCCTAAGGTTCACGATCTAACCGTCGATCTCAACGATGCCCCTGATCTGACCGATCTGGCATACATTCTCTCGATCGAAGCTTACCGATCTCAAGCCCTAATCAATCAAACATGATCAGACCAGATCTCACTCACAATCAGAGATTAGATCCCTTTAAACTGAACCCAAACAATTCAGTCCACACGATCTGACTTAAGTAAGCCATATCATCAAATTGTGCGACCCTAAGGGTTTCCTTTAAATGTCGGTAACGATAACTCACGTTATCACGATCAGTGAGGGGTATCTAGCAACACATCACTGTCTCCCGATAGAAAGGAAAGAGTCTTCCAAGACTACACCCAAACCATAGCACAAGTGTGACTCAAATCACTAGGCATGCATATTTCCTTTGCCACTGGATGTTCTTATTGGACAAACCTGTCAAGCTCGTAATTCCAATATGATGAGCATGATTAGAACAGATGAACACAGTCACCTGGGTATGGCCATACACTTTCTCAATCATCTCATCCAGGGGGCCCCTTTAGAACATCACACTCCTTAAACAAGGAGACGGCAATCCTATGTCTATCACTAGTGCTCTAACCTGACTCAAGCTCACCATCCAAGATAGTCTATAATCATTATGTTTCAAATGATATTGAACTATCTCAAAACAATGACAATCATCATTTAGAAAACACAAGTGATCTCAAGTCAGAGGAAATGTGCCACTTGTCATATCCAAGGAATATTCACATTGTGACAACCAATTGAACATCCTAGTAGGGTCTGTCCAGTACATCCCATGTACCCATGAGTCTACATCTTATTCCATGCTCGAAGCATCCTATAAGATTAGAACACATATTAGTCTTAACCATATCAAGGCTGTCTCATGTTCACCAAGATATATCGACTAAGGACATAATAGCTTGTCAGCCCAGCTGAACAGCTTTGAGACATTATTCAGAAGAACATATATTGCAGCAGACAATGTAGCTAACTGAATAACAACCATGCCTTTATAAACATAACAGTTTATTACATGATACAGATACATTCCCACAGGCCTCAAACATTAGCCTTAAGGGCATACCCCAACAATCTCCCACTTGCACTTAATCTAATGGTTGAGAAATCTCAAACCCATATTATTACAGTGCTTCTCATGCTTCTGCTGCGCCAGAGGCTTGGTAAGCGGGTCTGCCAGATTGTCATCTGTATGAACCTTGCAGATTTTGATCTCGCCACGATCTATGATCTCCCTGATCAAATGAAACCGTCTCTGTATGTGCTTGGACTTCTGGTGCGACCGTGGTTCCTTTGCTTGTGCGATTGCTCCAGTGTTATCACAAAAGATAACCAAAGGATCTGCACTCGAAGGAACAACACCAAGTTCTCTCACGAACTTACGAATCCACACTGCCTCCTTGGATGCTTCCGAGGCTGCAACATACTCGGCTTCTGTTGTGGAATCAGCAACAGTTGACTGTTTGAAACTTTTCCACACCACTGCACCTCCATTCAAGCTAAAAACATAGCCTGATTGCGATCGGAAATCATCCTGGTCAGACTGGAACGAAGCGTCAGTATATCCTTCAATACTGAGTTCTTCCTGACCACCATATATCAAGAACATATCTTTGGTCCTCCGCAGATATTTTAAAATGTTCTTGACTGCAATCCAGTGCGCCATACCTGGATTACTCTGGTAACGACTGGTCACGCTTAACCCGTAAGCGACGTCTGGGCGAGTACACAACATCGCATACATAATGGATCCAATAGCCGAAGCATAAGGCGTATTGTCCATTTCATCTTTCTCAGTCTGTGTTTGTGGACACTGACTCTTCGAAAGATTCAGACCATGTCTGACTGGAAGATATCCTCGTTTAGAATTCTCTAAATGAAATCTCTCCAGGACCTTTTCGATGTAAGTACTCTGGCACAGCCCGAGAAGCCTCTTAGATCTATCCCTGTAGATCTTCACACCTAACACATAGGCTGCTTCTCCTAGATCTTTCATCTGGAAACATTTCCTCAGCCATGCTTTTACAGCATGCATTTCAGGAATATCGTTTCCAATGATCAAGATGTCATCGACGTAGAGGACTAGGAAAGTAATCACGCTCCCACTAAACCTCTTATATACACACGGGTCATCCTCGTTCTTGATGAAACCAAATTCGGTAACTGAGTCATCAAAACGAATATTCCAGCTTCTAGATGCTTGTTTAAGTCCATAAATAGACTTCTTTAACTTGCATATCTTATGACGATCTGCTGGATTAGTGAAACCTTCTGGTTGTGTCATGTACACATCCTCATCCAGATTTCCATTAAGGAAAGCTGTTTTCACATCCATCTGCCAAATCTCATAATCATAATATGCAGCTATCGCGAAAAGAATCCGAATAGACTTAAACATGGCTACAGGAGAGAAAGTTTCATCATAATCTATCCCGTAGATTTGTTTGAAACCTTTCGCAACTAGCCTGCCTTTATAGGTAACCACGTTACCATCCATGTCAATCTTCTTCTTGAAGATCCACTTACAGCCTATAGGGATAACTCCCGGAGGCGGATCAACCAAATCCCAAACTTGGTTATCTGACATGGAGTCCATCTCGGCGCGCATAGCTTCAAGCCATCTCGCTGACTCCGGTCCACTGACCGCATCCGCATAAGTGAGGGGTTCATCATTGTCAATGATGTAGACTCCATCATAGCGCTCAGGCTGTCGACGGATCCTACCCGATCTTCGCGGTTCCCGTGATATCTGAGCCTCAGGTTGTTCAATAACCTGTTCTACCAGCTCAGGCACATCCAACTCTGCTTGAGCACTTTGTCCTTCCTCTGGATTCTCATCCAGTTTTATTTCTCTCCCACTGGCCTCTTGCAGAAGAAACTCCTTCTCAAGAAATATGGCCGTCCGAGCAACAAAAACCTTGTTCTCCTTGGGATCGAAGAAATAATAACCCTTAGTTTCCTTAGGGTAACCGACAAAGATACATTTGTCAGATCTACTCTCTAGTTTCCCAGAGGCGAGCTTTTTGACATAAGCCTCGCATCCCCAGATCCTGATAAATGTCAAGCTTGGCTGTTTCCCATACCATAATTCATATGGCGTCTTTGAAACTGCCTTGGATGGCACTCGGTTTAGTACCTTTGCAGCTGTTTCCAGTGCAAAACCCCAAAAGGAGTAAGGAAGAGTAGCCTGACTCATCATAGAACGAACCATATCAAGTAGCGTTCTATTTCTCCTCTCGGACACACCATTCCATTGCGGTGTTCCTGGTGGAGTGAGCTGTGAGATAATCCCACACTCCTTTAGATAGTCAGTAAATGCATGACTTAGGTATTCACCACCTCGATCTGAGCGAAGTGCCTTGATATTACGGCCTAGCTGATTCTGTACTTCATTTTTGAACTCTTTGAACTTGTCAAAAGATTCACTTTTATGTCTCATCAGATAGACATAACCATATCTACTGAAATCATCAGTAAAGGTAATGAAGTACTGATAGCCACCTCTGGCATGTTTACTAAATGGCCCACACACATCACTGTGTATAAGGTCAAGTAAACCTGAAGCCCTTTGACCTTTGTGAGGAAAAGGTGACTTCGTCATTTTACCCATCAAACAAGCTTTGCATGTATCAATCTCCTTATAGGAGAATGATCCCAGCAGTCCATTTTCATGCAACCGCTTAATGCGTTTCTCGTTAATATGGCCTAAACGACTATGCCATAGCAAGGTGCTGTCATCAGCATACTTGGCTTTCTTAATATCAATTTGCTGTATTGAACATTCCATGTCCAACATGAATAACCCATTGTTAATTGAACCAGTTGCATAAACAATATTATCATAAGACAAAATACACTTTGAAATATTGCATTCAAAGGAAAACCCCTTCCTGACAAGAGCAGGAATGGAGATAATATTTTTAGTTATACTGGGAACAAAGTAACAACTGTTTAGTTCCAATACAAGTCCAGATGGTAAAGAAATAAAGTAGTCTCCTACAGCAACAGCAGCAACCCGTGCCCCGTTTCCAACTCGTAGGTCCACCTCATGCTGTCCCACCTGCCTTCTTCTCTTGAGTTCCTGTACATTTGAACAAATGTGAACTCCACATGCAGTGTCCAACACCCATGATATAGAAGAAGAAAACATGACCTCAGTCACGAATATACCTGAGCCAGAAGCAAAGCTTCCCCTCTTATCTCCTTGGAGCGCTTTACAGTCCTTTTTCCAGTGACCTAGCTGGCCACAGTGGAAACACCTGTATTCCTTAGACCGCTTGACCTTCTGCTTCAAAGCCTTGCTGTAGCTCTTGACAGGGGCCTTGCCCTTCTTCCCCTTCTTTTTGTTCCTAGAAGGAACAATCAAGACAGAGGTTGAAGGCTTACCCTTCAGAGTCTCCTCAGTGGTCAAGAGCATATTCAGCAGCTCTGCCGGAGTACAATCGATTTTGTTCATATTAAAATTAATAATGAACGCGTCGAATGACGGCGGGAGAGACTGCAGAATAATATCCACAGCAAGCTCCTGGTTGATGGTATGCCCCAGTTTCTCTAGAGCCTCCTTGTGCCCAATCATCTTGAGCACGTGAGCTCCCACTGGGCTCCCTTCAGCCAGTTTGCTCTGAAAGAAGAGCTTTGTCAAATTATAGCGTTCAGTCCTCGCCTGTGCAGCATACAGCATCTTGAGGTTTGCTATAATCTGTATAGCCGACATATCCTCATGCTGACGCTGCAGCGGTGGCGTCATAGACGCTAGCATCAGGCAAGCGACATCAATGCTATCATTGACGTGCTTTTCATAGGCTTCCCGAACCGCCCTTGCGGCGTTCGGAGCGGGCTGCGGCGGTATCGCCGTCTCGAGGACATACAGTTTCCTCTCTGCCTTAAGAACGATCTTAAGGTGTCCAAACCAGTCAGAGAAGTTCGGCCCAGCAAACTTCTCCCTTTCCAGTAGGGATCGCACATTGAAGTTCATGGTGTTCGTTGCTGCAGGTATCTACAACAATGCAAGAACAGCAAGGTCAGTATCAATGTATAAGAATCAATCAGGACTTAAGAAAGATTCTTTTTCTCACTATTTTATCAGGCGTGAAAAATCCAGCAAAACAGCCCGAAAGAGTAGAACTCTTTTAGTGAGATGGGATCCAGATTTCATACTTGGTCTCCGCGTCCCGCTCAGGCGAGATAAGATGCACAGAGAGTACAAGCACTAGTTTCTGGTAGGCAGTCCCTGCCGATCGCCAACCCGTGCGATTCCCCTTCATCCGGGCAGTCCAGCAGACTGTGCCAACTGAGTTGGTACAACACAATCTCTGACCCCACAGATGGCTGCCTCCATGTGCTACCATATGCGCCACATATGTAGCCTACATGGTCAAGCTGACCCGACCTACTCCCTGGACCACCACGTGCTATGCTGAGCAACGAGAAGGGATAAATCCCTACTCTGTAACACGCAGGTGTAATCCCGCACCATCTGAAGATAGATGGACGTGCCCACTGAGTGGGTACAACACGGCTCCAACGATAATCAGAACAGTGAGGTTTCGCGTCAGAAGGCTTACGAGCTTGATATTTAAGCGTTGGATTTTAACGGTCTTTTATCTTCCTGCCTATCATGCAATTCCTATGGTGATAGCAGAAGATAATTTAACCATGCAATTCTAATATTAAGCAATAAAAGAAAGCATGTATCTTATGTGGTAAAAGCCCATAGCCCTAGAAGACCTTAACCTAACTTAAGTCTTCATTTGCTCTTCATGGGTCTTTAGCTGCTTATCTGGCCCAAACCTGGGCCCAAGCGCCATCTGCAGCTCTGGTGCGCCCACCAGGGAAAATGCGCCAGGTCCTAGGGTCGAACCCTAGACCTCCCACCTGGTCAAGCCACTGCTGCATGCGCCTCTGCCAAGTGTGCTCTGTGCTCTTGTCTAATTAAATTACAAATTTAACTATCTAGACAAGAGTGACACGCAGATCACTTACATTTATAAATTAAAACACAGTGATGCGCAGATCACAATAATTAATTTACAATTGTTTAATACAGGCTCGCAGGCCCCAGCACAGCACACAATTAATATGGGCAGCCCACATAAGACTAAATAACCAAGCATATGCATCAATCAATAACCATGTGATCCAATCATAAAAATTAAAATTTTTGAAAACCCCATGGGATCAATTTTAATTTTTCCTTATTTGCCCTACAACCTTACAACGGTCCATCACTAGGGATCCACTCATCCAACCTAGTCAGATCCACTGCCCTTGCATGCACCAAGTCCTAACTGACTTGAGTCGACCATAGGGTCAACCATGCATGCGCAAGGGCTGAACGACCACACAGAGTTCTGGCAAACGGGCGTGACCCCGGGCCTAACTCAGGTGCGTTCATAAGTCGTCTCAAGCAGACATCGCTACACACCTGTCTGCAGTCGACCTATAGCCACCATAGGCTTGCGCCAAGGTGCTATTTGATCGACCCATTCAGGCTGTCAGATGATCTGATCAGACATTCTGGATCTAACCTAGGGGTTGACTTCAACCCTAATAACCCGTCTAAGGGTTTATAGTAAAGCCTTAGATCTATAATGAGTCGCGCAAGATATTCAAGTTTTGTAAAACAAAAACAAGATGCGCCAACTTACAACATACATGCGCCAATAGATGGAAACATATTTCATACATGAAGTTTCGCAAGATGATAAAACCTATCATGCAACTTTCGCATGTTATATAGATCTAAGCATATGGAATCACAAGGCCAAAGCAATCATAACGAACATGCATTCAACCATGCTCTGATACCAATTGTAAGTACCCCTTAAGATAAGGGGGGTCCCCTTCTAGGGGGAGCATAACCCTAAAGCATATGGCGCATAAAACTTTCTTCTTGCGGAACTAGGGTTATAGGATCGATATGCATGCTAAAAGATCAACTTGATAATAAGAAAACAATCATACCATCGCCATGGGAAGATGTTTCCTTGGAAGCAAAGATCAAAGTAGATCTTCTCCTTGTCGTCACACACAAGATGATGTCGCTATCTCTCTTGGTGCCCCTTGTGCTAGCAAGGTTCCAAGAGGTCCTTGTCGAGTGAAGGGAAAATGAGATCTCTTTCTTCTTGGCCGAATCCTCCTCAACCTTCAAAGCGTCGCCCCACTCACGAGAGAGACGAGAGGAATATGGGCGAGAGGAATATCTCCGAGCGAAAATAGAGTATATTCTATTTTGATGAGCGCACTCTCCAAATGGAGATCATGGTTACTAAAAATAGTAACCACTCCTCACCACAACGTTCACGCCAAGTGAACTTGTCGCCTACTCCTCTCCCTATGAACCAAGCGCTCATTTAGTGAGCCGGTTCACTTTGGTTCGGTTTAAGAACCAATCAAGCCAATGATCTAGTCTAGATCTTAAATAAACCCTAAGGTTCACGATCTAACCGTCGATCTCAACGATGCCCCTGATCTGACCGATCTGGCATACATTCTCTCGATCGAAGCTTACCGATCTCAAGCCCTAATCAATCAAACATGATCAGACCAGATCTCACTCACAATCAGAGATTAGATCCCTTTAAACTGAACCCAAACAATTCAGTCCACACGATCTGACTTAAGTAAGCCATATCATCAAATTGTACGACCCTAAGGGTTTCCTTTAAATGTCGGTAACGATAACTCACGTTATCACGATCAGTGAGGGGTATCTAGCAACACATCACTGTCTCCCGATAGAAAGGAAAGAGTCTTCCAAGACTACACCCAAACCATAGCACAAGTGTGACTCAAATCACTAGGCATGCATATTTCCTTTGCCACTGGATGTTCTTATTGGACAAACCTGTCAAGCTCGTAATTCCAATATGATGAGCATGATTAGAACAGATGAACACAGTCACCTGGGTATGGCCATACACTTTCTCAATCATCTCATCCAGGGGGCCCCTTTAGAACATCACACTCCTTAAACAAGGAGACGGCAATCCTATGTCTATCACTAGTGCTCTAACCTGACTCAAGCTCACCATCCAAGATAGTCTATAATCATTATGTTTCAAATGATATTGAACTATCTCAAAACAATGACAATCATCATTTAGAAAACACAAGTGATCTCAAGTCAGAGGAAATGTGCCACTTGTCATATCCAAGGAATATTCACATTGTGACAACCAATTGAACATCCTAGTAGGGTCTGTCCAGTACATCCCATGTACCCATGAGTCTACATCTTATTCCATGCTCGAAGCATCCTATAAGATTAGAACACATATTAGTCTTAACCATATCAAGGCTGTCTCATGTTCACCAAGATATATCGACTAAGGACATAATAGCTTGTCAGCCCAGCTGAACAGCTTTGAGACATTATTCAGAAGAACATATATTGCAGCAGACAATGTAGCTAACTGAATAACAACCATGCCTTTATAAACATAACAGTTTATTACATGATACAGATACATTCCCACAGGCCTCAAACATTAGCCTTAAGGGCATACCCCAACAGTTATTGGGCCTCATTGGGTAATGAGCAAGCCCAAACCTCATTTAATGGGTTGATTAAGCAATTGGATCCAATCCAATGCAACCCAAATCCAAATGTGACCTAACCATGGTCAAATTTGGGTCAACCTGCCAAAAATGAAGTTTGGCTCAAATAACATTCTTCCATCTCATCAGGCCTATTGGCGCTAATGAAATCTCCCAAATAGATCCGAGTCATCCAATAACTCGATCATAAGGCTTCCCGATCAATACGAGAACTCGAGTATCAAGGTGTGCGACCCTGTAGGTTCCTCTGACGCTGGCAGTGCTGACCAAAGGTCACCACAAGCAGTGAGTGGCACCTAGCAGTGCATCGCTGCTACCCAGGTCATTGGAATGGATATCGACAACTAGGTACAGATGCATTCTAGTCTCTTTGCCGAACTGATATCCGATTGGACAAGTGTCACCACTTGTTTTCATCCAATCTCATGGTTATGACAAAATTAGGTCTCACCTGGGTATGGCCATACACTTTCAGTCATAGAACCATAGAGGAGCTCCATGGATATCAAGCTTCCCTTAGGAAGGGGCAAATCCTCTGTCTGTCTATTGACCTTCTCATTTGGGTCGTGACATGCTCAATGACAACCGTTATTACCTCCCAACTACGGCGAGGTGTTAGGTTGTATCAAAGCATATCCCTAACCATACAGAATGGCCAATGACCTCAAGTCAAGGGATCAATGCATCTCCTCTCACTTGCGAGGATAACTCGTGACACCAAGTCATTGCCTCATAGCGGGTCAGTCAAGTATATCCAACACTGATATACCCATATGTCTGCGTTAGCATCTCGTGCCTAACCAGCCCATATACCAGTCTCACAAGTACCAAAGTTGTCCCATATCCACTATGGTACATCGACTGGGGACTACCATTTGAGCACATATCCAATCTATCTCCAAGGACATTACCATGTAAGTACATAGTTGCAGATGTGGACAAACATTGATAATGACAATGCCAGAATAATATATAAAATATCAATGTCAAGTAGTACAATAATGGACCAAGACTAGGTCCTAGGGCATATACGCCAACAACCACTGTTGGGAAACCCCGGAGATATTTTATAATTTTTCACAGATAGACATTACATATTAGATTGCACAGCGGAAGAATATCCCCGAAACGGGCTAGTCCCAAAAACCCAGAGAAGATCGTGAAGCGAGGGGGTCGAAATAATGTGATAGTAAGTACCTTTGGCAAGCTTGAGGATCTATGTTGAGGTAGGTGCCCAAGCATTCGCCCTCTGTAGTCTCGCACACATGGATGCCTTGAGCTCTCTTCTTCCGCGCTTGGTGCTAGCCTCGGGAAGAAGATCCAAGCCTTTGTTCCTCCTTCTTCAAGCTATGCGCCATCTTTAAGAGAAGTTGGGCCAATGGAAGAGTAGAAGCCACCAAGTCCAAGAGTTCCTTGCACCAAGAGGGAAGGAAAGGAAGAAGACTTGTGGCCACTAGGAGGGAAGAGATGTGCCACCCTTTGTTCTCGCCCCTTTACTTGGCCACGCCTTCAAGACAATTAGTATCATCAAGAGGGGGCGACAAGGGGTCTCTTTTATAAGAGCAAGAGGCGGTTTGGGATGGCCGCAGATCATGGCAAGTGTGCAGCTAGGAAGAAGGGATTGACAATTAGGGTTTGAGGTAAGGAAAGTCTCCAAGACTTTACCAAAAACCTCTCCCACATAGCCATATGTGCCCCAAGAGTTTCCATAGAAGCTCTCAAGCCATATCAGCCCCAAGACTTGCCTTAGAGGTGAGCATACCATCAAAGGCACAAGGGCTAGGCGGATAAAGCTTCCAAATGAAGCAAAAGGTGCCTCCTTTACCCCATTATACCCCTTAGGCGTCAATGGGGATGATTTCTCCTCATTATACCCTTTTAGCCCATTACTTCTTCATGACGACTAGTTATTGGGCCTCATTGGGTAATGAGCAAGCGCAAACTTCATTGCATAGGTTGATTAAGTCATTAGATCCAATCCAATGCAACCCTAATCCAAATGTGATAGATATTGGTCAATTTCAGGTCAACCTGCCAAAAATGAAGTTTGGCTCCAATAACTCTCTTCCATCTCATCATGCCCATTGGCGCTGATGAAATCTCCAAAATAGATCTGAGTTATACAATAACTCGATTATAAGGCTTCCCGATCAATACGAGAACTCAAGTATCAAGGTGTGCGACCATGTAGGTTCCTTTGACGTTGGCAGTGCTGACCTAAGGTCACCACAAGCAGTGAGTGGCACCTAGCAGTGCATCGCTGCTACCCAAGTCATTGGAATGGATATCGACATCGACATCCCCATTATCGCGACTAGGTTCAGATACATTATAGTCCTTTTGCCGAACTAATATCCTATTGGACAAGTGTGTCATCACTTTTTTTTCACCCAATCACATGGTTATGACTAAATCAGGTTCTCACCTAGGTATGGTCATACACTTTCAGTCATAGAACCATAGAGGAGCTCCATGGATATCAAGCTTCCCTTAGGAAGGGGCAAATCCATTGTTTGTACATTATTTTCATATATGGGTTGTGACATACTCAATGATAGCCTTTATAACCTCCCAACTACGGTGAGGTGTTAGGTTGCATCAAAGCATATCCCTAACCATATAGAAGAGTCAATGACCTCATGTCTAAGGAACAATGCATCTCTTATCACTTGTGAGGATGACTCATGACACCAAGGCATTGCCTCACAGTGGGTCTATCCAGTATATCTACCACTGATATACCCACATGTCTGCGTTAGCACCTCGTGCCTAACCAGCCCATATACCAGTCTCACAAGTACCAGAGCTGTCCCATATCCACTCAGGCACATTGACTGGGGACAATCATTTGAGCATAGATCCAATCTATCTCCAGGGACATTATCATGTAAGTACATGATCACAGATGTAGACAAACAACGATAACAATAATGCCAAAATGATATATAAATATCAAAGTCAAGTAGTAAATAGGTTGACCAAATATAGGTCTTAGGGCATATACACCAACACAATCACATGGTCATGACTAAATCAGGTTCACACCTGGGTATGGCCATACACTTTTAGTCATAGAACCATAAGGGGGCCTTGTGGATATCAAGCTTCCCTCAGGAAGTGGCAAATCCTTGGTCTCTCTATTGACCTTCTCATATGGGTCATGATATGCTCAATAACGACCGTTATGACCTCCCAACTACGGTGAGGTGCTAGGTTGTATCAAAGCATGTCCCTAACCATATAGTATAGTTAATGACCTCAAGTCAAGGGATCAATGCATCTCCTGTCACTTGTAAGGATAACTCATGACACCAAGTCATTGCCTCATAGCGGGTCAGTCCAGTATATCTACCACTGATATACCCATATGTCTGCGTTAGCACCACATGCCTAACTAGCCCATATACTAGTCTCACAAGTACCATAGTGTCCCATATCCACTAAGGTACATTGACTAGGGGCTATAGTTTGAGCACATATCCAATCTGTCTCTAGGGACATTATCATGCAAGTACATAATCGCAGATGTAAACAAAGCATAATAATGATAATGCCAGAATGATATATAAGAAATATTAATGTCAAGTAGTATAATGATAGACCAAAACTAGGTCTCAGGGCATAAACACCAACAATATGTGTGTGTGTGTGTGTGTGTATGGTGTATCTTTAGAGATACTACTTCCATAATACCACAGGAGAGCAACTCGGTTGCTGCTCAGGGTGTTATTTTCTTGGGAAAGCTTTTCTCTTGAAAAGGGCTAGTGGTAGGAAGTTTAACTTGGATATAGTCCAAGGTCAGCTATTTGACACACATGGTTAAGGATGGAATATGAGTCACTCATATTGGCTGTGAGCAACCTAAGACTCAGAACACACAGGTTGTATAGGTTGAATGGATTCATTAGGTGTGAGTTGTGGGTAACTCCTAACTTGGCATAGAGAATCTTCTTCCTGTGGTGCCTGAGTACAGTGGGAGCTTGATGACATCTCTGGTCTTGTATATCGGGGACATACTAATCATCAGAGATGACATCCTAATCCTTCACTTAGTGAAGATAAGATTGGGAAGTGTCTTATGATAAATGACTTAGTGGAGACTACCTATGGAGTAGGTGTGAGAGTTTTCATGGATAGGTCCAAGAAACTCATAGTCCTAAGTCAAATAACATACATTGATACTGGAGAGGTTTTCCTTGGGAATTTCCTTCCAGATAGGCTTGGCCTCCATCTCTCCAAGAGGTGTGCTTATGGCACATGCTGAGAGAGACGACATGAGTCAATTCCTTGATACTATGGTTAAAAGATCGATCATGTATTCAATGGTATGTTATAGACCAGATATGGTATGTGCTGTGGGCATAACCAAACTGATACTAGGTCCAATCCAGGTGTGTGGCACTAGATAAGGGGATAGAACATCCTTTGGTTTTGAAAAGAACTAAAGGAGTGATTCTTGGTCTACGAAGATAGGGAAAGCTTGGTGTACATGGTCACACTTGACAGCTTGTTCCGGTCGGACCATGATCATAGCATCAGCTATATGTTTGGTGGTGTTGAAGCTATGGGAGCTTCGTGATAGACCACAATAATATCCGACTGAAGGTAGGGTATGTTGTGGCTTCTGGGAAGCTATTTAGATATGGGAGTTCTTCATTGAACTTCAAGTGGTTGTATGTGCTTCAGGCTCTAAGAGGAGTGACAACACATATAGAAGACGTTTCACGTAAAGATCCAAACACATACTCAGGCGCTTCCACCTTGTCATGTGGACAGAGGTGTTGTCATGAGATTTCAGATATTTACACTGAGATAGTCATGATAGGCCCACTAACCGATGCTCTGGTGCAGCAGGAGCGTGGCAGGTCATACTGAGGACATGAGGTTGAGGTGACTCCCTTATAGGGTCCTAGTGCAAGTGGGATTATGCTGAATTAACTGTTTGGGCAATACTTCTACTGTCAATTAATTTTTAGAATTGCCCGGCATTTCCCAACAGGTTTTGAGATGTATTTTGATATATGGTTTTGGTATTATGCCGAATTTTGATATTTGAGATGGTAAATGTCATTTGAATGATGAAATATGACGGTAAATGATGTTTAAAGCTTGATTGCAATATAAAATGATGGCATTTGAGATGTGGAATAGTTTCTGATATTTTCTTATGTGTGAATTAATGTGTTCATATAATTTGACATGGAATCACCTTATGTTTTAAAGAGAACTCTTGCCAAATTTTTTTCTGAAATTTGTCATGTATTGAATGCAAGTTGAATATATGCAACAATTTAAGTCTAGGGTGTTTTCATGCATTTTGACTTTATTCAAGCATTATTGATATGTATCTTAAATGTTTATGATTTTTAAGGATATACAAGTTTGTTTTATCCTTGATTTTGTAATTAAGAAGCATTTTGTGTAATTAATTTGATGGCTTAGGGAATATTGAAATTTCATGTAGAATAAAATTTTTGAGTAAATTCAATTATGGTATGGATAAAATGCATACATAAACTATTGTGCATTCTAGCGACACAAACTGAGTAGAATTTACTTTAAGTTTAATTTATCTATTTTTGCTTGATGGAAAATTTTTTATAAATGGAAAATTGTTGACATTATTTTAAAGAGGCTTGCTCCAACTCCCCTGGTTGAAGGATTTGAAGTCATGAGTTATATTATACCACAAGTTGGTATACTTTAAATCTGTTTCGATCAAGTTATATTATACCACAAGTTGGTATACCACAAACTCATGCAGAAAGATCGATAACGATTTAAGTACCACACCCTTGACTGGCTCTCTCCAAATGTAAAAAAAATGCAAAAAAAAAAAAAGAAAAAAGGAGAGAATAAAAAGAGAGAGCTATAGGCAAGTGGACAACTCCGCTGACTTTTCATGATTTAGACTATGAGTTCTATTATACTGCTATGTGGAATCTTTTAAACAATATTATGATGCTACTAACTGTTGGGGTATGCCCTTAAGGCTAATGTTTGAGGCCTTGGGATTGTATAAGTATCATGTAATAAACTCTTATGTTTATAAAGGCATGGTTATTATTCAGATTGCTACCTTGTCTGCTGTAATAAGTGTACTTCTGATTAATGTCTCAAAGCTGTTCAGCTAGGCTGACATGCTGTTATGTCCTTAGTCGAGATATCTTGGTGAACTTGAGACAGCCCTGATATGATTGAGACTAATATGAGTTCTAATTTTATAGGATGCTTCGAGCATGGAATAAGATGTAGACTCATGGGTACATTGGATGTACTGGACAGCCCTGATATGATTATAAACTATCTTGGATAATGATCATGAGTCAGGTTAGAACACTAGTGATAGATAAAGGATTGCCGTCTCCTTGTTCAAGGAGTGTGATGTTCTAAAGGGCCCCCCTGTATGAGATGGTTGAGATAGTGTATGGCCATACCCAGATGACTATGTTCATCTGATCTGATCATGCTCATCATATTGGAGCTACAAGCTTGACATGCTTGTCCAATAAGAACATCCAGTGGCAAAGGAATCATGTAAGCCTTGTGAAATGGATTCACACTTGTGCTGTGTTTTGGGTGTAGTCTTGGAAGACTCTTTCCTCTATATCGGGAGACAGTGATGTGTTGCTAGATACCCCTCACTGGTCATGATAACGTAAGTTGTCGTTACCGACATTTAAAGGAAACCCTTAGGGTCACACAAGTTGATGATATGGCTTACTTAAGTCAGATCGTGTGGACTGAATTGTTTGGGTTCAGTTTAAAAGGATATAATCTCTGATTGTAAGTGAGATCTGGTCTGATCATGTTTGATTGATTAGGGCTTGAGATCGGTAAGCTTCGATCGAGAGAAGTGATGCTAGATCGGTGAGATCAGAAGCATCAGGAGATCAACGGTTAGATCTTGAACCATTTGGTTCAGAGAGATCTAGACCATGGCTTGGGCTGGTTTCATGTGGTCTTTGGGCCAGATTGATTGAACCAAAGTGAACCAAATTCGAACCGGTTCACTTATGTGAACGCTTGGTTCGAATGGTGTTAGCGTTTTGGTTGTTGATGAGCGCATACTTCCAATTAAGGAAAGTGATCAAAGCCTCTCTTCATAACGCCTAAACGCCAAGCCGTTGAATGTGTGACTTCACTTCGCTTGGCTTTGATCATATCGAAACGGTGTGAAAAAGGAAAAGACGTGTGGAGCTCTCGGCAAGAGATTGATCTCTCATCATCCTCACGCGACAAGCACCTTTGAAGCTCTTTGCTAGCACAAGGATCTCAAAGAGTAGTCCTTGATCATCTTGTGTGTGACGACAAGGAGGAGGCCTCTTTTGTTCTCTTGATTCCAAGGCACCATCCAATCCGATGGCTATGGTATGAACTCCCTCTTGTTCCATTCAATCGCTTGAAGTTGATCATGAAAACATATTACATGCGATTTGTGAAACCCTAGCATCTTCATGCAAGAATGAATAATGCGCCACCCTTACATAGGGTTTTCGGCCCCCCTCTTGAAAGGGGTTATATCCGCTTGCACTCCCCCTAGAAGGGGACCCAACAATTGGTATCAGAGCTAGGTCTAATATGTTCTTATGATTGCTTTGTGTGATCCATGTATGTTTGATGCTTAGATCTATGTTTTCTCTTCATGCGATTGTACTAGTGGATAGTATGTTCATGTTGCGCATGTATGAGAGTTATCTTGGCGCTTGCTTAAGTTTCCATTTGTTGCGCATATGTTGGCGCTTGTGTTGTTTTTCTTACAAAACAAATGAACTTGCGCGCCTATCTAGATCTAAGTCCCTACTCTAAACGCTTAGATGGGTTGATGGGGTTGAAGTCACCTCTAGATTAGATCCAACCGTCTGATCAGACCATCTGACAGCCTAGATGGATCGACCAGATGGCACCTGTGCGCAAGCATGAGGTGGCCATAGGTCGATTGCATCTTAGGCGTGTAGCGAGGTCTGGTTGAGACAACCAGTGAACACACATGAGCTAGGCCCGGGGTCACACCCGCTTGCCAGAACTCATGAGGGTTGTTCAGCCCTTGGCGCATGCATGGTTGACCGTTAGGTCAATACGGGTCAGTTAGGACTCGGTGCATGCAAGGGCAGAGGATCTGATCGGATGGATGAGTGGATCCCTATCAATGGACCATTGTAAGGTTGTAGGGGAACATAAGGAAATTAAAATTGATGCCATGGGGTTTTTCAAAAATTTAATTTCATGATTGGATCACATGTTGATTGATGCCATGATGCTTGTCTATTTATTCTTATGTGGGCTGCCCATGTTAAATGTGTGTTGTGCTGGGGCCTGCGTGCCTGGAATTAAACTTGTAAATTAATTTGTGATCTGCGAATCACATTTGTACTTAATTTATAATGTATAATTGACCTGCGAGTCAAACTTGTCTAGATAGATCAAATTGTATTTGATTAGACAAGAGCACAAAGGCACACATCCAAGAGGGGCATTCAGCTGGTGGCGCACCTAAGGTGCTCTTGGCGCTAGGGCCCTGGGTTGGACCAGATGAGATGCAAAAGTCCTAAGAAGAGCAAGTGAAGACTTAAGTTTCTTAAGGTCTTACTTAGGCTTTGGGCTTTTACCACATAAGATCCATGCTTTCTATTTATTGCTTTTATAATTAGAAATGCATGAGTTTATCTTCTGCTATCACCATAGGACTTGCATGATAGTCAAGAAGATAAAAGACCGGTAAAATCCAACGATAAAATATCAAGCTCGTAAGCCTTCTGACGCGAAACCTCACTGTTCTGATTATCGTTGGAGCCGTGTTGTACCCACTCAGTGGGCACGTCCATCTATCTTCAGACGGTGCTGGATTACACCTGCGTGTTACAGAGAAGGGATTTATCGCTTCTCGTTGCTCAGCATAGCACGTGGTGGTCCAGGGAGTAGGTCGGGTCAGCTTGACTATGTAGGCTACATATGTGGCGCATATGGTAGCACATGGAGGCAGCCATCTGTGGGATCAGAGACTGTGTTGTACCAACTCAGTTGGCACAGTCTGCTGGATTGCCCAGATGAAGGGGAATCGCACGGGTTGGCGATTGGCTGGGACAGCCTACCAGAAATTAGTGCTTGTCATCTCTGTGCATCTTATCTCGCCTGAGCGGGACGCGGAGACCAAGTATGAAATCTGGATCCCATCTCACTAAAAGAGTATTACTCTTTCGGACTGTTTTATGGATTTTACAGTCAGCTAGAATAGTGAGAAAAAGGAATCATTCTTAAGTCCTGATTGATTCTTAACATTGATACTGACCTTGCTGTTCTTGCATTGTTGTAGATTCCTGCAGCAACGAACACCATGAGCTTCAATGTGCGATCCCTACTGGAAAGGGAGAAGTTTGCTGGGCCGAACTTCTCTGACTGGTTCGGACACCTTAAGATCGTTCTTAAGGCAGAGAGGAAACTGTATGTCCTCGAGACGGCAATACCGCCGCAGCCCGCTGCGAACGCCGCAAGGGCGGTTCGTGAAACCTATGAAAGGCACGTCAATGATAGCATTGATGTCGCTTGCCTGATGCTAGCGTCTATGACGCCACCGCTGCAGCGTCAGCATGAGGATATGTCGGCTATAGAGATCATAGCGAACCTCAAGATGCTGTATGCTGCACAGGCGAGGACAGAACGCTATAATCTGACGAAGCTCTTCTTTCAGAGCAAACTGGCTGAAGGGAGCCCAGTGGGAGCTCACGTGCTCAAGATGATTGGGCACAAGGAGGCTCTGGAGAAACTGGGGCATACCATTAACCAGGAGCTTGCTGTAGACATCATTCTGCAGTCTCTTCCGCCTTCTTTCGATGCGTTCATCATTAACTTTAATATGAACAAAATCGATTGTACACCGGCAGAGCTGTTGAATATGCTCTTGACTACTGAGGAAACTCTGAAGGGAAAGCCTTCAACCTCTGTCTTGATGGTTCCTTCAAGGAACAAGAAGAAGGGGAAGAAGGGCAAGGCCCCTGTCAAGAACTACAGTAAGGCTCTGAAACAGAAGGTGAAGCGGTCCAAGGACAACAGGCGTTTCCACTGTGGCCAGCTGGGTCACTGGAAAAAGGACTGTAAAGCGCTCCAAGGAGATAAGAGGGGAAGCATCGCTTCTGGCTCAGGTATTTACGTGACGGAAGTCATGGTTTCATCTTCTTCTATATCATGGGTGTTGGACACTGCATGTGGAGTTCACATTTGTTCAAATGTACAGGAACTCAAGAGAAGAAGGCAGGTGGGACAGCATGAGGTAGACCTACGCGTTGGAAACGGGGCACGGGTTGCTGCTGTTGCTGTAGGAGACTATTTCATTTCTTTACCATCTGGCATTGTATTAGAATTAAACAGTTGTTATTTTGTACCCAGTATTACCAAGAATATTATCTCCATTCCTGCTCTTGTCAGGAAGGGTTTTTCCTTTGAATGCAAGATTTCAAAGTGTATACTTTCTCTAGATAATATTGTGTATGCTACTGGTTCCATTAACAATGGGTTATTCATGTTGGACATGGAATATTCTATACAAAACATTGATAATAAGAAAGCCAAGTATGCTGATGACAACACCTTGCTATGGCATAGTCGTTTAGGCCATATTAACAAGAAGCGCATTAAGCGGTTGCATGATCATGGACTGCTGGGATCATTCTCCTATGAGGAGATTGATACATGCAAAGCTTGTTTAATGGGCAAAATGACGAAGTCTCCTTTTCTTAACAAAGGTCAAAGGGCTTCAGGTTTACTTGACCTTATACACAGTGATGTGTGTGGGCCATTTAGTAAACATGCCAGAGGTGGCTATCAGTACTTCATTACCTTTACTGATGATTTCAGTAGGTATGGGTATGTCTATTTAATGAGACATAAAAGTGAATCTTTTGACAAGTTCAAAGAGTTCAAAAATGAAGTACAAAATCAGTTAGGCTGAAATATCAAGGCACTTCGTTCTGATCGAGGTGGTGAATACCTAAGTCATGCGTTTACTGACTATCTAAAGGAGTGTGGGATTATCTCACAGCTCACTCCGCCAAGAACACCGCAATGGAATGGTGTGTCCGAGAGGAGAAATAGAACGTTACTTGATATGGTTCGTTCTATGATGAGTCAGGCTACTCTACCTTACTCCTTTTGGGGGTTTTGCACTGGAAACAGCTGCAAAGGTACTAAACCGAGTGCCATCCAAGGCAGTTTCTAAGACGCCATATGAGTTATGGTGTGGGAAACAGCTGAGCTTGACATTTATCAGGATCTGGGGTTGCGAGGCTTATGTCAAAAAGCTCGCCTCTGGGAAACTGGAGAGCAGATCTGAGAAATGTATATTTGTCGGTTACCCTAAGGAAACTAAGGGTTATTATTTCTACGATCCCAAAGAGAACAAAGTATTTGTTGCTCGGACGGCCATATTTCTTGAGAAGGAGTTTCTTCTGCAAGAGGCCAGTGGGAGAGAAATAAAGCTGGATGAGATTCCAGAAGAGGGACAAAGTAGTCAAGCACAGTTGGATGTGCCTGAACCGGAAGATCAGGTTACTCAGCAACCTGAGGCTCAAATATCACGGGAACCGCGAAGATCGGGAAGGATCCGTCGTCAGCCTGAGCGCTATGACGGAGTCTACATCATTGATAATGATGAACCCCTTACTTATGCGGATGCGGTCAATGGACCGGAGTCAGCTAGATGGCTTGATGCTATGCGAGCCGAAATGGACTCCATGTCAGATAACCAAGTCTGGGATTTGGTTGATCCGCCTCCGGGAGTAATCCCTATAGGCTGTAAATGGATGTTCAAGAAGAAGATAGAGATGGATGGTAACGTGGTTACCTATAAAGGCAGGCTAGTTGCGAAAGGTTTCAAACAAATCTACGGGATAGATTATGATGAAACTTTCTCACCTGTAGCCATGTTTAAGTCTATTCGGATTCTTTTCGCGATAGCTGCATATTACGATTATGAGATCTGGCAGATGGATGTGAAGACAGCTTTCCTTAATGGAAATCTGGACGAGGATGTGTATATGACACAACCTGAGGGTTTCACTAATCCATCAGATCGTCATAAAATATGCAAGTTAAAGAAGTCCATTTATGGACTTAAACAAGCATCTAGAAGCTGGAATATTCGTTTTGATGAATCAATCTCTGAGTTTGGTTTCATCAAGAACGAGGATGACCCGTGTGTGTATAAGAGGTTTAGTGGGAGCGTAATTACATTCCTAATCCTCTACGTCGATGATATCTTAATCATTGGAAATGATATTCCTGAACTGCATGCTGTTAAAGCATGGTTAGGAAAATGTTTCCAGATGAAAGATTTAGGAGAAGCAGCCTATGTGTTAGGTGTGAAGATCTACAGGGATAGATCTAAGAGGCTTCTCGGGCTGTGCCAGAGTACTTACATCGATAAAGTCCTGGAGAGATTCCATTTAGAGAATTCTAAAAGAGGATATCTTCCAGTCAGACATGGTCTGAATCTTTCGAAGAGTCAGTGTCCACAAACACAGACTGAGAAAGATGAAATGGACAATACGCCTTATGCTTCGGCTATTGGGTCCATTATGTATGCGATGTTGTGTACTCGCCCAGACGTCGCTTACGGGTTAAGCGTGACCAGTCGGTTCCAAAGTAATCCAGGCATGGCGCACTGGATTGCGGTCAAGAACATTTTAAAATATCTGCGGAGGACCAAAGATATGTTCTTGATATATGGTGGTCAGGAAGAACTCAGTATAGAAAGATATACTGACGCTTCGTTCCAGTCGGACCAGGATGATTTCCGATCGCAATCAGGCTATGTTTTTAGCTTGAATGGTGGAGCAGTGGTGTGGAAAAGTTTCAAACAGTCAACTGTTGCTGATTCCACAACAGAAGCCGAGTATGTTGCGGCCTCGGAAGCATCCAAGGAGGCAGTGTGGATTCGTAAGTTCGTGAGAGAACTTGGTGTTGTTCCTTCGAGTGCAGATCCTTTGGTTATCTTCTGTGATAACACTGGAGCCATCGCACAAGCAAAGGAACCACGGTCGCACCAGAAGTCCAAGCACATACAGAGACGGTTTCACTTGATCCGGGAGATCATTGATCGAGGCGAGATCAAAATCTGCAAGGTTCATACAGATGACAATCTGGCAGACCTGCTTACCAAGCCTCTGGCGCAGCAGAAGCATGAGAAGCACTGTAATAATATGGGTTTGAGGTTTCTCAACCATTATATTAAGTGCAAGTGGGAGATTGTTGGGGTATGCCCTTAAGGCTAATGTTTGAGGCCTTGGGATTGTATAAGTATCATGTAATAAACTCTTATGTTTATAAAGGCATGGTTATTATTCAGATTGCTACCTTGTCTGCTGTAATAAGTGTACTTCTGATTAATGTCTCAAAGCTGTTCAGCTAGGCTGACATGCTGTTATGTCCTTAGTCGAGATATCTTGGTGAACTTGAGACAGCCCTGATATGATTGAGACTAATATGAGTTCTAATTTTATAGGATGCTTCGAGCATGGAATAAGATGTAGACTCATGGGTACATTGGATGTACTGGACAGACCCTACTAGGATATTCAATTGCTTGTCACAATATGAATGATCCTTGTTTGCACTAAGTGGCACATGTCCTTTGACTTGAGATCACTTGTGTTTCTAAATGATGATTGTCATTGTTTTGAGGTAGTTCAATATCATTTGAAACATAATGATTATAAACTATCTTGGATAATGATCATGAGTCAGGTTAGAACACTAGTGATAGATAAAGGATTGCCGTCTCCTTGTTCAAGGAGTGTGATGTTCTAAAGGGCCCCCCTGTATGAGATGGTTGAGATAGTGTATGGCCATACCCAGATGACTATGTTCATCTGATCTGATCATGCTCATCATATTGGAGCTACAAGCTTGACATGCTTGTCCAATAAGAACATCCAGTGGCAAAGGAATCATGTAAGCCTTGTGAAATGGATTCACACTTGTGCTGTGTTTTGGGTGTAGTCTTGGAAGACTCTTTCCTCTATATCGGGAGACAGTGATGTGTTGCTAGATACCCCTCACTGGTCGTGATAACGTAAGTTGTCGTTACCGACATTTAAAGGAAACCCTTAGGGTCACACAAGTTGATGATATGGCTTACTTAAGTCAGATCGTGTGGACTGAATTGTTTGGGTTCAGTTTAAAAGGATATAATCTCTGATTGTAAGTGAGATCTGGTCTGATCATGTTTGATTGATTAGGGCTTGAGATCGGTAAGCTTCGATCGAGAGAAGTGATGCTAGATCGGTGAGATCAGAAGCATCAGGAGATCAACGGTTAGATCTTGAACCATTTGGTTCAGAGAGATCTAGACCATGGCTTGGGCTGGTTTCATGTGGTCTTTGGACCAGATTGATTGAACCAAAGTGAACCAAATTCGAACCGGTTCACTTATGTGAACGCTTGGTTCGAATGGTGTTAGCGTTTTGGTTGTTGATGAGC
The DNA here is from genome assembly GCA_027563935.2 of Costus lasius. Lineage (NCBI taxonomy): Eukaryota > Viridiplantae > Streptophyta > Magnoliopsida > Zingiberales > Costaceae > Costus > Costus lasius. Next base: position 23,772,952 of record CM050454.1, on the reverse strand, counting down.
GCATACTTCCAATTAAGGAAAGTGATCAAAGCCTCTCTTCATAACGCCTAAACGCCAAGCCGTTGAATGTGTGACTTCACTTCGCTTGGCTTTGATCATATCGAAACGGTGTGAAAAAGGAAAAGACGTGTGGAGCTCTCGGCAAGAGATTGATCTCTCATCATCCTCACGCGACAAGCACCTTTGAAGCTCTTTGCTAGCACAAGGATCTCAAAGAGTAGTCCTTGATCATCTTGTGTGTGACGACAAGGAGGAGGCCTCTTTTGTTCTCTTGATTCCAAGGCACCATCCAATCCGATGGCTATGGTATGAACTCCCTCTTGTTCCATTCAATCGCTTGAAGTTGATCATGAAAACATATTACATGCGATTTGTGAAACCCTAGCATCTTCATGCAAGAATGAATAATGCGCCACCCTTACATAGGGTTTTCGGCCCCCCTCTTGAAAGGGGTTATATCCGCTTGCGCTCCCCCTAGAAGGGGACCCAACACTAACAGCAAAGGGCATATAACTGTTTAAAGACCAGTTTGCCTTAAAAGTCTCTTTACCTTAAACATCACCCAAATTCTTGAAATGAAGAATTCACTTGTCAACTAAAGTGGATTTATTAAGGTGAAAGTATTTTATACTTAGTAAGTGAAGATTGAATGACACGACACAAATTATGATTTTTATCTATCTTGGATTGTAAAATCTTGAGTTTGCTTCTATCATGATTTTTCTTAAACTTTATGAGTTCTAAAAGATTGATTGCTTAAACTGTGGACTAAGGACAGGATTTAGGGGAAGAACACAAATGTTCCTTATCTTTACATTCTCTTTACGTTTCATAATATTGCTTGAGGACAACCAAACTTTGTAGAAACCTTCCTATATGGGTTCTAAACTTATTGAACTATAAAAGGAAGGATTTTGGACTGGATTAAAGGGCTTTTTCAGATGAAAACAGATAGAGGCAGTGGTTAGGGCAGAAATAGGCGGTTGAGCGAATTTCTGGCAAGAGATAATGAAAGGGCAGATTTTGATGTTCCATCTTTGTCTCCAGATTGAAGAGAAGGGTATCCTTATTCTCCTAGTGTCTTCTTGTAATTTGATTAGGTTTTCATGTTGAATTCATCATACTATAAGTTGTATTCGAAGAACATGATTGCTTGAACTTCTTTTTTAGGATTAGGGATGTAACCTGCTGACGTTTTATGAATTAAACTATTTGTCTTAATCTTCATTTAGAGTTGATTTGTTAAGAATTGTGTTCTACCTAGTAATTTACTCTAGCCAAGTGATAGGATTCCGCAAGTGCACGGAATTATCGAAGTAATAAAAATATCGATCCACAGAGACCTTATTGTTAATTACCAAATAATTGTTTTCTCGCTAGCTAAGTAAACCGAATATGATGAAAGTAAATAGAAAGAGCGTAAGATAAACAGAAAGATAAACATGGGACTAGGGTTTCATCCACCTTAATTTCAATGATAAGATATAAATAAAGGTTCGTCAATCAAATCTTGCTACAATAAAGACCTAATTTACTTCATAAAGAGATTATCTCACTTTCGTGCAGAAAATCATGCAGGGACCAATCCTCGCTTTCGCGCAAGATCTGTCCCAATGCTAAAGGTAAGTAAATCATCAATCAAAGAACTCAAGATCACTTTCGTGCATCCGAATTCTAGGTTGATAATCTCTAGTGGAATGTCAAGGATCACTTTCGTGCATCTGAGCCTCAACACTAGTTTTACTCATGGATCTCCAACGTTCCGATCCTCACTTCCGTGCAAGATCTCCATGTTTGATAAATAGACTCGATCCATAGATTTATATTACTATCATGGCAATTAATATACTAGAACAGATCAAATTAGATCTAACCTAATGAAGGGATCCTAACATGCAATTCTAGGGTCCCAAGTTCTCAAGCAATTACCTTTCAGTCAATAGCGAAAACTCTAAAAACATGATTAGTAACGTGGATCTATAGAGAGTCTATGCACAAATATCACATGAGCAAAATTATCATTGCAAAATTATCATGACGAGAAAGAAGATTATCTAATCATTAAGAATCAAGGGGATTACACCCCATGTCCCAAAACAGTATTAAGCTTGCATGAAGGAGAAGATACAACAAATCATAGTCTTAGAATGATCAGAAAACAAAAAGAGAGGAGAAATAATGTTACAACACGGTTGTAAAATCCTTTACAGCCATAATTTGCTTCGATGAACAGCGCTGTCACCGCTATTTCATTGATTCCTCTTCCGATCGGACTCCAAACGCTCTGAAACTTTTGTGGTGTCTTCCTCTCCTCTATTCAAAGCTTCTGCGTGAAAATCAAGGCCTGAGGTGCCCTCTATGCCTATCAGCATGAGGCCAAACCCTAGCTGCCTCTCTGTTGATTGCTCTCTCGATACTAGATAAACATTGGTGCTTTCACTTCGTGCATCTTCGTCTCATAAAGTCAAGTCCGGAACATCTTTTAGATCTTGATTTGGAGTTCTAGATCCAAAGTTATGGCCTTCACAAGTTTCGGAGCGGAAAAATCGCATTTTTTTACTCCAATTATGGTACCGTAAAATACATTATAGTAGTGCCGTAGTTTCTGTTGGAGTATGCCCTTAAGGCTAATGTTTGAGGCCTTGGGATTGTAACAGTATCATGTAATAAACTCTTAAGTTTATAAAGGCATGGTTGTTATTCAGATTGTTACCTTGTCTGCTGTAATAAGTGTACTTCTGATTAATGTCTCAAAGCTGTTCAGCTAGGCTGACATGCAGTGATGTCCTTAGTCGAGATATCTTGGTGAACTTGAGACAGCCCTGATATGATTGAGACTAATATGAGTTCTAATCTTATAGGATGCTTTGAGCATGGAATAAGATATAGACTCATGGGTACATTGGATGTACTGGACAGACCCTACTAGGATATTCGGTTGCTTGTCACAATGTGAATAATCCTTGTATGCTACAAGTGGCACATGTCCTTTGACTTGAGATCACTTGTGTTTCTAAATGATGAATGTCATTGTTTTGAGGTAGTTCAATATCATTTGAAATATAATGATTATAGACTATCTTGGATGATGATCAAGAGTCAGGTTAGGACACTAGTGATAGATACAGGATTGCCGTCTCCTTGTTTAAGGAGTGTGATGTTCTAGGGCCCCCCTATATGAGATGATTGAGAAAGTGTATGGCCATACCCAGATGACTATGATCATCTGATCTAATCATGCTCATCGTATTGGATTTACAGGCTTGACATGCTTGTCCAATAAGAACATCCAGTGGCAAAGGAAACATGTATGCCTTGTGAAGAAGATTCACACTTGTGCTGTGATTTGGGAGTAGTCTTGGAAGACTCTTTCCTTTATATCGGGAGACAGTGATGTGTTGCTAGATACCCCTCACTGATCGTGATAACGTAAGTTGTCGTTACCGACATTTAAAGGAAACCCTTAGGGTCGCACAATTTGATGATATGGCTTGCTTAAGTCAGATCGTGTGGACTGAATTGTTTTGATTCAGTTTAAAGGAGTTTGGACTCTGATTGTAAGTGAGATCTGGTCTGATCATGTTTGATTGATTAGGGCTTGAGATCGGTAAGCTTCGATCGAGAGTAGTGATGCTAGATCAGTGAGATCAGAAGCATCAAGAGATCAACGGTTAGATCTTGAACCGTTTGGTTCAGAGAGAGATCTAGACCATGGCTTGGGTTGTTTTGGTTTGGTCTTTGAACCAAAAGCATTGGACCGAATTCCATTGAACCGGTTCACACATGTGTGAACGGATTGGTTCAAGATGGAAGCGTTAAAGGGCGGTTTGCTTTGAGTGGGCGAAAGCTTCATGACTTTCCATCTTGGGAATTCATGTAACGCCTCTTGAAGAAAACGCTTAAACGCATGTTGTGGCTTTGCTTGGTGATCGATCCATCGGAGACGAGAACGAACAAGTGAAGCTTCATCGCCCTTGCCGAAAGTTGGTTTTTTCTTCTCCTTCATACGACAAGAACCTTGAAGCCTTGCTAGCACAAGGACGACAAGGAGTAGGCCAACATCCTCTTGTGTGTGGCACACTTTGGAGGAGAACCCTATCATTCTCTTGCTTCCAAGTCGAGTCCAATCTTCATGGCAATGGTATGAATCTCATCCGATTTATACATCTCATAAGAGTTGATCATACGACATGCTATTTTGATCTTGAATCCCTATCTTCCGCTGCAAAAGAATCACACATGCGCCACCTTTAGGGATTTCCCCCTTTGCGCTCCCCCTTGAAGGGGACCCAACAATTGGTATCAGAGCGTAATATGCATGTTGTTATGATTGCTTAAGCTTTTGTGATCCTTGTTTGCAATGATATGCTTAGATCTAACCGACATGCGAGAGTTACATGTTAAGTTTGCATATCCAAAACTTGATGTATGTCTCCTTGGCGCATGCTTAAGTTTCCATGCAAGTTTTCTTGTTGCGCATGTGTTGGCGCTTGTGTAGTTTTTCTTACAAAACAAAAGGAACTTGCGCGCCTATCTAGATCTAAGGCCCTACTATAAACCCTTAGATGGGTTGATGGGGTTGAAGTCATCTCTAGGTTAGATCCAATAGTCTGATCAGACCATCTGACAGCCTAGATGGGTTGACCAGATAGCACCTGTGCGCAAGCACGAGGTGGCTGTAGGTCGACTGCATCCAGGGCGTGTAGCGAGGTCTGGTTGAGACGACTACTGAACACACATGAGTTAGGCCCGGGGTCACACCCGCTTGCCGAAACTCATGAGGGTGGTTCAGCCCTTTGCGCATGCATGGTTGACCATTAGGTCAACTCAAGTCAGTTAGGACTTGGTGCATGCAAGGGCAGAGGATCTGACTAGATGGATGAGTGGATCCCTATCAATGGACCATTGTAAGGTTGTAGGGGCACATAAGGAAATTAAAATTGATACCATGGGGTTTTCAAAATTTAATTTCATGAATGGATCACATGTTGATTTGATACCATATGCTTGTTTATTTAATCTTATGTGGGTTGCCCTAATGTGTGCTGTGCTGGGGCCTGCGTGCCTGGTTTATTATAAGTTAATATTATTTTGTGATCTGCGAATCACATTTGTAATTAATTTATTGTATATTTGACCTGCGAGTCAAACTTGTCTAGGTAGATCAAAATGTATTTTGATTAGACAAGAGCACAAAGGCACACATCCAAGAGGGGCATTCAGCTGGTGGCGCACCTGAGGTGCTCTTGGCGCTAGGGCCCTGGGTTGGACCAGATGAGATGCAAAAGTCCCAAGAAGCTCAAGTGAAGACTTAAGTAAAATTAAGGTCTTACTTAGGATTCATGGGCTTTTACCACATAAGATCAGCATGCTTTCTATTTATTGCTTTTATAATTAGAAATGCATGAGTTTATCTTCTGCTATCACCATAGGACTTGCATGATAGTCAAGAAGATAAAAGACCGGTAAAATCCAACGCTAAAATATCAAGCTCGTAAGCCTTCTGACGCGAAACCTCACCGTTCTGACTATCGTTGGAGCCGTGTTGTACCCACTCAGTGGGCACGTCCATCTATCTTCAGACGGTGCGGGATTACACCTGCGTGTTACAGAGAAGGGATTTATCGCTTCTCGTTGCTCAGCATAGCACGTGGTTGTCCAGGGAGTAGGTCGGGTCAGCTTGACCATGTAGGCTACATATGTGGCGCATATGGTAGCACATGGAGGCAGCCATCTGTGGGATCAGAGACTGTGTTGTACCAACTCAGTTGGCACAGTCTGCTGGATTGCCCAGATGAAGGGGAATCGCACGGGTTGGCGATTGGCTGGGACAGCCTACTAGAAATTAATGCTTGTCATCTCTGTGCATCTTATCTCGCCTGAGCGGGACGCGGAGACCAAGTATGAAATCTGGATCCCATCTCACTAAAAGAGTGTTACTCTTTCGGACTGTTTACTAGATTTTTCAGTCAGACAAAATAGTGAGAAAAGAATCTTTCTTAAGTCCTGGATTGATTCTGAACATTGATACTGACCTTGCTGTTCTTGCATTGTTGTAGATTCCTGCAGCAACGAACACCATGAGCTTCAATGTGCGATCCCTACTGGAAAGGGAGAAGTTTGCTGGGCCGAACTTCTCTGACTGGTTCGGACACCTTAAGATCGTTCTTAAGGCAGAGAGGAAACTGTATGTCCTCGAGACGGCTGTGCCGCCTCAACCCGCTGCGAACGCCGCAAGGGCGGTTCGTGAAGCCTATGAAAAGCACGTCAATGATAGCATTGATGTCGCTTGCCTGATGCTAGCGTCTATGACGCCACCGCTGCAGCGTCAGCATGAGGATATGTCGGCTATAGAGATCATAGCGAACCTCAAGATGCTGTATGCTGCACAGGCGAGGACAGAATGCTATAATCTGACGAAGCTCTTCTTTCAGAGCAAACTGGCTGAAGGGAGCCCAGTGGGAGCTCACGTGCTCAAGATGATTGGGCACAAGGAGGCTCTGGAGAAACTGGGGCATACCATTAACCAGGAGCTTGCTGTAGACATCATTCTGCAGTCTCTTCCGCCTTCTTTCGATGCGTTCATCATTAACTTTAATATGAACAAAATCGATTGTACACCGGCAGAGCTGTTGAATATGCTCTTGACTACTGAGGAAACTCTGAAGGGAAAGCCTTCAACCTCTGTCTTACTGGTTCCTTCAAGGAACAAGAAGAAGGGGAAGAAGGGCAAGGCCCCTGTCAAGAACTACAGTAAGGCTCTGAAACAGAAGGTGAAGCGGTCCAAGGATAACAGGTGTTTCCACTGTGGCCAGCTGGGTCACTAGAAAAAGGACTGTAAAGCGCTCCAATGAGATAAGAGGGGAAGCATCGCTTCTGGCTCAGGTATTTATGTGACGGAAGTCATGGTTTCATCTTCTTCTATATCATGGGTGTTGGACACTCCATGTGGAGTTCACATTTGTTCAAATGTACAGGAACTCAAGAGAAGAAGGCAGGTGGGACAGCATGAGGTAGACCTACGCGTTGGAAACGGGGCACGGGTTGCTGCTGTTGCTGTAGGAGACTATTTCATTTCTTTACCATCTGGGCTTGTATTGGAACTAAACAGTTGTTATTTTGTTCCCAGTATAACTAAAAATATTATCTCCATTCCTGCTCTTGTCAGGAAAGGATTTGCCTTTGAATGCAATATTTCAAAGTGTGTTTTATCTTATGGTAATATTGTTTATGCTACTGGTTCAATTAACAATGGGTTATACATGTTGGACATGGAAAGTTCTATACATAACATTGATAATAAGAAAGCCAAGTATGCTGATGACAGCACCTTGCTATGGCATAGTCGTTTAGGCCATATAAACGAGAAGCGCATTTAGCGGTTGCATGATCATGGACTGCTGGGATCATTCTCCTATGAGGAGATTGATACATGCAAAGCTTGTTTAATGGGTAAAATGACGAAGTCACCTTTTCCTAATAAAGGTCAAAGGGCTTCAGGTTTACTTGACCTTATACACAGTGATGTGTGTGGGCCATTTAGTAAACATGCCAGAGGTGGCTATCAGTACTTCATTACCTTTACTGATGATTTCAGTAGGTATGGGTATATCTATTTAATGAGACATAAAAGTGAATCTTTTGACAAGTTCAAGGAGTTCAAAAATGAAGTACAAAATCAGTTAGGCCGAAATATCAAGGCACTTCGTCCTGATCGAGGTGGTGAATACCTAAGTCATGCATTTACTGACTATCTGAAGGAGTGTGGGATTATCTCACAGCTCACTCCGCCAGGAACACCGCAATGGAATGGTATGTCCGAGAGGAGAAATAGAACGTTACTTGATATGGTTCGTTCTATGATGAGTCAGGCTACTCTACCTTACTCCTTTTGGGGTTTTGCACTGGAAACAGCTGCAAAGGTACTAAACCGAGTGCCATCCAAGGCAGTTTCTAAGACGCCATATGAGTTATGGTATGGGAAACAGCCAAGCTTGACATTTATCAGGATCTGGGGTTGCGAGGCTTATGTCAAAAAGCTCGCCTCTGGGAAACTGGAGAGCAGATCTGAGAAATGTATATTTGTCGGTTACCCTAAGGAAACTAGGGGTTATTATTTCTACGATCCCAAAGAGAACAAAGTATTTGTTGCTCGGACGGCCATATTTCTTGAGAAGGAGTTTCTTCTGCAAGAGGCCAGTGGGAGAGAAATAAGGCTGGATGAGAATCCAGAGGAAGGACAAAGTAGTCAAGCACAGTTGGATGTGCCTGAGCCGGTAGATCAGGTTATTGAACAACCTGAGGCTCAGATATCACGGGAACCGCGAAGATCGGGACGGATCCGTCGTCAGCCTGAGCGCTATGACGGAGTCTACATCATTGATAATGATGAACCCCTCACTTATGCGGATGCGGTCAGTGGACCGGAGTTAGCTAGATGGCTTGATGCTATGCGAGCCGAGATGGACTCCATGTCAGATAACCAAGTCTGGGATTTGGTTGATCCGCCTCCGGGAGTAATCCCTATAGGCTGTAAATGGATCTTCAAGAAGAAGATTGACATGGATGGTAACGTGGTTACCTATAAAGGCAGGCTAGTTGCGAAAGGTTTCAAACAAATCTACGGGATAGATTATGATGGAAATTTCTCACCTGTTGCCATGTTTAAGTCTATTCGGATTCTTTTCGCGATAGCTGCATATTATGATTATGAGATCTGGCAGATGGATGTGAAGACAGCTTTCCTTAATGGAAATCTGGACGAGGATGTGTATATGACACAGCCTGAGGGTTTCACTAATCCATCAGATCGTCATAAAATATGCAAGTTAAAGAAGTCCATTTATGGACTGAAACAAGCATCTAGAAGCTGGAATATTCGTTTTGATGAATCAATCTCTGAGTTTGGTTTCATCAAAAACGAAGATGACCCGTGTGTATATAAAAGGTTTAGTGGGAGCGTGATTACTTTCCTGGTCCTCTACGTCGATGACATCTTGATCATTGGAAATGATATTCCTGAACTGCATGCTGTTAAAGCATGGTTAGGAAAATGTTTCCAGATGAAAGATCTAGGAGAAGCAGCCTATGTGTTAGGTGTGAAGATCTACAGGGATAGATCTAAGAGGCTTCTCGGGCTGTGCCAGAGTACGTACATCGATAAAGTCCTGGAGAGATTCCATTTAGAGAATTCTAAAAGAGGATATCTGCCAGTCAGACATGGTCTGAATCTTTCGAAGAGTCAGTGTCCACAAACACAGACTGAGAAAGATGAAATGGACAATACGCCTTATGCTTCGGCTATTGGGTCCATTATGTATGCGATGTTGTGTACTCGCCCAGACGTCGCTTACGGGTTAAGCGTGACCAGTCGGTTCCAAAGTAATCCAGGTATGGCGCACTGGATTGCGGTCAAGAACATTTTAAAATATCTGCGGAGGACCAAAGATATGTTCTTGATATATGGTGGTCAGGAAGAACTCAGTATTGAAGGATATACTGACGCTTCGTTCCAGTCGGACCAGGATGATTTCCGATCGCAATCAGGCTATGTTTTTAGCTTGAATGGTGGAGCAGTGGTGTGGAAAAGTTTCAAACAGTCAACTGTTGCTGATTCCACAACAGAAGCCGAGTATGTTGCAGCCTCGGAAGCATCCAAGGAGGCAGTGTGGATTCGTAAGTTCGTGAAAGAACTTGGTGTTGTTCCTTCGAGTGCAGATCCTTTGGTTATCTTCTGTGATAACACTGGAGCCATCGCACAAGCAAAGGAACCACGGTCGCACCAGAAGTCCAAGCACATACAGAGACGGTTTCACTTGATCCGGGAGATCATTGATCGAGGCGAGATCAAAATCTGCAAGGTTCATACAGATGACAATCTGGCAGACCCGCTTACCAAGCCTCTGGCGCAGCAGAAGCATGAGAAGCACTGTAATAATATGGGTTTGAGGTTTCTCAACCATTAGATTAAGTGCAAGTGGGAGATTGTTGGAGTATGCCCTTAAGGCTAATGTTTGAGGCCTTGGGATTGTAACAGTATCATGTAATAAACTCTTAAGTTTATAAAGGCATGGTTGTTATTCAGATTGTTACCTTGTCTGCTGTAATAAGTGTACTTCTGATTAATGTCTCAAAGCTGTTCAGCTAGGCTGACATGCAGTGATGTCCTTAGTCGAGATATCTTGGTGAACTTGAGACAGCCCTGATATGATTGAGACTAATATGAGTTCTAATCTTATAGGATGCTTCGAGCATGGAATAAGATATAGACTCATGGGTACATTGGATGTACTGGACAGACCCTACTAGGATATTCGGTTGCTTGTCACAATGTGAATAATCCTTGTATGCTACAAGTGGCACATGTCCTTTGACTTGAGATCACTTGTGTTTCTAAATGATGAATGTCATTGTTTTGAGGTAGTTCAATATCATTTGAAATATAATGATTATAGACTATCTTGGATGATGATCAAGAGTCAGGTTAGGACACTAGTGATAGATACAGGATTGCCGTCTCCTTGTTTAAGGAGTGTGATGTTCTAGGGCCCCCCTATATGAGATGCTTGAGAAAGTGTATGGCCATACCCAGATGACTGTGATCATCTGATCTAATCATGCTCATCGTATTGGATTTACAGGCTTGACATGCTTGTCCAATAAGAACATCCAGTGGCAAAGGAAACATGTATGCCTTGTGAAGAAGATTCACACTTGTGCTGTGATTTGGGAGTAGTCTTGGAAGACTCTTTCCTTTATATCGGGAGACAGTGATGTGTTGCTAGATACCCCTCACTGATCGTGATAACGTAAGTTGTCGTTACCGACATTTAAAGGAAACCCTTAGGGTCGCACAATTTGATGATATGGCTTGCTTAAGTCAGATCGTGTGGACTGAATTGTTTTGATTCAGTTTAAAGGAGTTTGGACTCTGATTGTAAGTGAGATCTGGTCTGATCATGTTTGATTGATTAGGGCTTGAGATCGGTAAGCTTCGATCGAGAGTAGTGATGCTAGATCAGTGAGATCAGAAGCATCAAGAGATCAACGGTTAGATCTTGAACCGTTTGGTTCAGAGAGAGATCTAGACCATGGCTTGGGTTGTTTTGGTTTGGTCTTTGAACCAAAAGCATTGGACCGAATTCCATTGAACCGGTTCACACATGTGTGAACGGATTGGTTCAAGATGGAAGCGTTAAAGGGCGGTTTGCTTTGAGTGGGCGAAAGCTTCATGACTTTCCATCTTGGGAATTCATGTAACGCCTCTTGAAGAAAACGCTTAAACGCATGTTGTGGCTTTGCTTGGTGATCGATCCATCGGAGACGAGAACGAACAAGTGAAGCTTCATCGCCCTTGCCGAAAGTTGGTTTTTTCTTCTCCTTCATACGACAAGAACCTTGAAGCCTTGCTAGCACAAGGACGACAAGGAGTAGGCCAACATCCTCTTGTGTGTGGCACACTTTGGAGGAGAACCCTATCGTTCTCTTGCTTCCAAGTCGAGTCCAATCTTCATGGCAATGGTATGAATCTCATCCGATTTATACATCTCATAAGAGTTGATCATACGACATGCTATTTTGATCTTGAATCCCTATCTTCCGCTGCAAAAGAATCACACATGCGCCACCTTTAGGGATTTCCCCCTTTGCGCTCCCCCTTGAAGGGGACCCAACAAGGCCTGAGGTGAAAATCAAGGCCTGAGGTGCCCTCTATGCCTATCAGCATGAGGCCAAACCCTAGCTGCCTCTCTGTTGATTGCTCTCTCGATACTAGATAAACATTGGTGCTTTCACTTCGTGCATCTTCGTCTCATAAAGTCAAGTCCGGAACATCTTTTAGATCTTGATTTGGAGTTCTAGATCCAAAGTTATGGCCTTCACAAGTTTCGGAGCGGAAAAATCGCATTTTTTGACTCCAATTATGGTACCGTAAAATACATTATAGTAGTGCCGTAATTTCTTCACAAGTTTCTGATCAAAAATTGCCCAAAATATGGTACCCTAAAATAGGTTACGGCCGTGCCATAAAATTGGCTGAGTTCTTTGGTTTGAATCGCCTGGGAAATACGGTACCGTAGAATCGTTTACGGTCGTGCCGTAAAATCAGCAAAGCTTTCTGTTCTGGAAGCGCTGAAAAATACGGCCGTGTAATTCTTTACAGCAGTGTCGTAAAATTACAAAAACTTTATGTTTGGAAAATCCTCCAAATTACGGCAGTGTTCTAATTTTACGGTACTGTCTGTAATTACGGTACCGTAAAATGGATTACGGCACTGCCTTATTTTGCTGAGTTGCTCCGTTTTGCGTGAAATTTCTTGGGTGACTTCCTCTTGATGATGGTAACTCTTTTATGTGTTTGATTTTGCTTGAAAATGCCTTAAACTAGTGTCTTTTTACCTAAAAACCATGAAAAACCAAAATAGAAGTAGACTTTGCAATATTTGATGAATTCAGCATAAAAATAAGCAAAAAGGTCCTCAATTTAGCATGAAAATATACATAGAATGATACAAAATATACTATATATTTTAGTGTCATCAAAATACATAAGGCTCAAATTTTGCTTGTCCTCAAGCAAAAATCAAAACTTGATTAAGAGATAAACCTTTTCATGCTCAATAAATTTCTAAAATACAACCTATCAATGAAAAATTCCACCAATTGATTTACAAAACTTCAAATAAACATATCATCCTTAGAACTCAACCCTCTAGATCCATAATTCAATCAAATAAAACTTTGCAACTTGTATAATAAATAGAATTTTCAATCTCATGATTTCACCCAGTTTTCTGTTCAAATCTATCATGCTCTTGTTTACAGGAATTAGGTTTCCAAGATCTTTTTCCACACATGATTTTTTCCCCCTTTTTTTAAGTATTTTGTTTGTTTTTTTGTGAAGATGGCATGTACCCGCTTAGATACACTCTTTTTATTTTTGACTTCAACTCTTATCTTCGGTACCACTGTCAATTTTACACAGTGCCAAGTAGAGGAGTCTTATTATTTTTCACTCTCATTATTTTTCATGCATAAACTTCAACCCATGTCTTCGGTACCACTATCAATTTTACATAGTGCCAAGTAGGGGAGTCTCTCACTATTTTTATGGATCTTAGATTCTTATTTCCCAACAAATAGCAAAAATAGACTAAACATCTACTAGGTTGATCGATTGATCTCAATTCTCAAATCATACTCATATGCTCATTTTATTTAAAGGAGTAGTTTCACCTTTAGATCTTATTCATCAAATAACACATCTACCCAAAATTTCATTCATCAACCAATGTCCAATTTCAAAAATAGATATGCATTGAAGAAATAAATCTAACATGATAGGGTTTTTCTCTAATCACAAGTATAAATACTCACATCATCAAGGAAGACATTTTATCAATAGAAATTTTATCAATAAATCATGCCATCATATAGTAGAAAGTGGATCATATGCTTTCATCAATTTTAACAACAAATTTGAATAATATCATCATCAAAACAATGAGTTCCATATATCCATAAAATCATTTTTCAAGAGAAAACCAATAAGTAGTATAAATATGATAAAGTCAAAGATGCACTATAAGAAATAGTCATTAATAAGAGAGTGCAAGTGATACTCACAAAACTATATAGATCATGCTCAATGATTGTTAGGCCAATGCAGCTGGGTCCAAAGATATGCATTTTAAAAATTTTCTACAAAATTTAAGTTACATAAGGCTCAGATCAAAAATAGTCTTGAAAATAATAATGTTAAAAATAATTTTCTCAAGGAAGAGTCAAAGATGTCACCGGAGGTCTGAAGATGATGCCGATGCAAAGAGTCGAGCAGGCAAGAAGCAGAGGGTGAACAGAGGCTAGCTGAAAAGCTGTTGTTGTCAATGATGATGATGCCGACAGTAGAATGAGTAATCTCTAGTGGCCTGCTAGAGAACACAGTCCTGGAGGTGAGATTGTCGGCTGGTGGGTGTGAGAGATAACTCTGCAAAAATAGAAAATCAGTCACTAATGAATATTCTACTGCATAAATAAAATAAATGGAATAAGAGGCAGCAAAAGAAGTAAGAATCTGCAGATGGTATAATCCAGTGTCAAGGCTAGATACAGTGATGTTAGAGGCAGATGCAGTGGTGGCTAGTGGTGGAAGATAGTTGCTCTTGAAGATTTCTGAATCTGGATGCAAAATAAGCAATAACTGGTAGAAAGCAAACTGTGCAGTTTTTGATTTTTTTATGAAAAGTAGCCATACCCTAGAATAAAATTTAATGATCCAAATAGAAAATGGATAGAACCATGTAATAGAATGAGATATGTTCTTTTCAGATGTATGAAAAACAAAGGATCAAAATCTGTCAGGAATTTAGGGCATCAGCAGAAAGAAGGCTACTCAGATTGAAAACTGCAAAAACTGCACAAAAATTAATCAAATTCAAAAAGTTACCATGTGTCATAGAATGATCAGAAAATAGTTTCATGAAAATAACTATTCCACAAGATAGAACGACACATGTTCTTTCAATTCCAAGTGAAAAATCTGTGTTTCAAGTCACCGAAACATCTTAAAAAGTGACAGTAAAAGTGCTAGCCAGAACAGTCAGAAAAAAACTACTGCATAAATTAATCAGAATCGAAAAGTTGCTATGTATTTTAAAATGATCCATGGACTTTAAAATTCAAAAAAAATATCCAAAAGATAGACAAAGATGAGTACGTCTATACTGTTTCAAAGATCAAAAATTTTTGCAACTTAGTTTCTTAAAATCACAGCGAGAAAACACCAAGACAGAAAGCAAAAACCAGCTTTAAAATACGGTACCGTAAAATGTCTTACGGCAGTGCCGTAATTTGCAAAAAGCGCTCGGGTAAAAAAATATGCAGGAAATATGGAACTGTGGAATTCCTTATGGTACTGCCATAAAAGTTATAAAATTTTCGGATGAAAAGCAGTCAAAATTACGGCACGTGAATTCAAAAACAGTCAGAAAATACGGTACCGTAAAAGAAATACGGTACCGCCGTAAAATTCATAAAACTCTCGGGAGAAGAAATCAACACAGATTACGGGCGTGAAATAGATTACGGCAGTGCCGTATTTTGCACAAAATTTTGTTTTCCCTGCAAAAATAAAAGAAAAATCAATTCTAAAAAATAAACTAAAATAAAAGAAACTAAACCAAGACAAAAGTGCTTGGGTTGCCTCCCAAGAAGCGCTAATTTTAGGTCCATAGCTTGACCAAAAATCAATATCATGGTGAAACAGGTGAATCAGTTCCAAAGTATAAAGCATATAATTTTCTGCATTTTCTTCTTCCTAAAAGTTTAGCCACTAATCCAAATATCCAAAATTCAATACAAATCATGATCAATGTGGCTTTCTCAAGTATGCAGAAATTAAATTTTTTAAATCCTCTCATGGTAATCTTTATGATTTTCCTATGTTTGTCAAAAAGTAAAATCATAAGTCCTTCCTTCAAATTTATGTTTTCAATGGCAATGAGAAAAGGACTTTGATCAAAATATTCAAGCATTGGATCATCATAATAATAGTCTTTCCATTCTACATCAGATTCCTCAATAAAGCACAAATTTTCAAATAAATCACAAGAGTCAATAATAGGTATGGGCAAAGTATCATCATGGTGAGATTTATCAATTTTTGCAACATTCAAATCCTTATCAAGTTCCTCATGCACATCATCAAATAATTTGTCAATTTCAAAATTATCATCAAAATCAAGATGAGACTCTACAAAATCAATTTCCTCATGCCTCCCCACAAATAATTCATCATCAGAAGAGTCAAAATCAGAATCATATGAGAAATAAGATTTATCAATGTTTACAATAGAATCAGAGTTAACCTTAGGAGTTTTATCATAAATTTCATCAATATCACCAAAATCACAGTGGGGCTCATCAATGTCTATAATTTTTGAACCTTCATCATGCTCATCAGATTTAATCATAAACAAGATATTATCAAAATCAGAATTATCATCAAAAGAAGGTTTTTCAATTTCAATTTTCTCAATCTTTAGCTCAAATAGACTATCAGATAAATCAATATCAAAATTATCAACAACAGAGTGAGATTCATCAAACTTCACATAAGGCTCAATCTCAAAACAATCATGATCACAGGGGGATTTTTCTAGTTCAAGTTCCTCAGTATCGAATTCAAATTGTGGTTCAGAAGCATGATCAGAGCAATCATCATATAAAGAAGTTCGATTTTCCCATCTAGAATACAATTGATCTCTTTCTTGCCATGATAAATTGGGATTTAAAAATGGGCAATCAGAGGAACAATGATCAGGATATCCACAAATAACACAGCTATTAGAAGAATAAGATTTCATAACAGGGTGCTTATTAGAAGTGTTTAATTTATGAACCAAATAATCTATCTCATCTTCAGTAGTGCACCATGAATCATCTTGATAACATGAAGAATTAGAATTTTGAGGCATGTTAAATTTGCAATCACAAGTATAATGATCAGAAGATTCACAAATATTGCAATAAATAAAAGAATAAGATGTCCGAACAGGGTGCATATTTTAAGTGTCTATTTGATGAGAGATAAAATCCAACTTATCTTGAAGAGTGCATGATGAATCATCTTTATATGGCATGTATACTTCATCTCTTTCAGTTGCCCATAAGTTATAATTGAAAGACATATCTTCAAATATATCAACAACAGAAAGACAATCCAACACAAATCAAATAAATTTTTTTTTCAGAATAAAAAAAATAGAAAATATAAAACACAAGCAAATTCACAAATCTTCAGATATCACAGTTCTGTCACAACTGTGAAAATCCAAAACTTGCAAAAACAAAAAAACAAAGTTAAATCTAAAACAAATAAAACTTAGTCTAGCAATACTAACAACTATTTTGATATTAGCAAAACTAAGGTCCCCGGCAACGACGCCAAAAACTTCATAAGATTCCGCAAGTGCACGGAATTATCGAAGTAATAAAAATATCGATCTACAGAGACCTTATTGTTAATTACCAAATAATTGTTTTCTCGCTAGCTAAGTAAACCGAATATGATGAATGTAAATAGAAAGAGCGTAAGATAAATAGAGAGATAAACATGGGACTAGGGTTTCATCCACCTTAATTTCAATGATAAGATATAAATAAAGGTTCGTCAATCAAATCTTGCTACGATAAGGACCTAATTTACTTCATAAAGGGATTTTCTCACTTTCGTGCAGACAATCATGCGGGGACCAATCCTCGCTTTCGCGGAAGATCTGTCCCAATGCTAAAGATAAGTAAATCATCAATCAAAGAACTCAAGATCACTTTCGTGCATCCAAATTCTAGGTTGATAATCTCTAGTGGAATCTCAAGGATCACTTTCGTGCATCCGAGCCTCAACACTAGTTTTACTCATGGATCTCCAACGTTCCGATCCTCACTTTCGTGCAAGATCTCCACATTTGATAAATATACTCGATCCATAGATTCATATTACTATCATGGCAATTAATCTACTAGAACAGATCAAATTAGATCTAACCTAATGAAGGGATCCTAACATGCAATTCTAGGGTTCCAAGTTCTCAAGCAATTACCTTTCAGTCAATAGCGAAAACTCTAAAAACATGATTAGTAACGTGGATCTATAGAGAGTCTAAGCACAAATATCACATGAGCAAAATTATCATGGCAAAATTATCATGACGAGAAAGGAGATTATCTATTCATTAAGAATCAAGGGGATTACACCCCATGTCCCAAAACAGTATTAAGCTTGCATGAAGGAGAAGATACAATAAATCATAGTCTTAGAGTGATCAGAAAACAAAAAGAAAGGAGAAACAACGTTACAACACGGCTGTAAAATCCTTTACAGCCGTAATTTGCTTCGATGAACAGCCATGTCACTGTTGTTTCGTTGATTCCTCTTCTGATCGGACTCCAAACGCTTTGAAACTTATGTGGTGTCTTCCTCTCCTCTAGGAAAAGCTTTTGCGTGAAAATCAATGGCTGAGGTACCCTCTATGTAAGTCCCCTAAAAAGGGGACGAAACCCTAATAGGCGCAATCAGAGGTTTTAACACAGCGGAAGACAGGATTTCTAGATCGATTGCATGCTTGTCATATGATCAACTTGATAAACTTGTATACATCAAAAGATACATACCGATGCCATTTCTTGGATGGCGTCTTGGAAGCAGAGATCGAAAGGGCTCTCCTCCAAAGCGTGCGCACACAAGATGAATCTTGGCTTCTCCTTGTCGCTCCTTGTGCTAGCAAGGTTCACCAAGTCTCCTGATCGAATGGAAAGAAAAGGGATGTTTTCTTTGCTTGGCCGAATCCTCTCCAAAGCGTCAAAGCTTTACCATACGAGAGTATGTCGAGAGGGGTGGGCGAGAGGCGAGAATAGAGCTTGCTCTCTACAAACGTGAGACGTGGTCTCAACTTGAGATCATGGCTTCTAAAAATAGCAAACCACCTCTCAATGCGACCATGGGTTTACCCCAAGCGCATTTTTGCTCTCCCCTTTGAACCATGCGCTCACATGATGAGCCGGTTCATTTTGGTTTGGTTCAAAGACCAATTAACCCAAGCCTTTGGTCTAGATCTCATTAAACTTAAAGGTTCAAGATCTAACCATTCATCTCTTGATGCTCTTGATCTCACCGATCTAGCATCAACTCTCTCGATCGAAGCTTACCGATCTCAAGCCCTAATCAATCAAACATGATCAGACCAGATATCACTTACAATCAGAGTTTAAATCCCTTTAAACTGAACCAAAACAATTCAGTCCACACGATCTGACATAAGTAAGCCATATCATCAAATTGTGCGACCCTAAGGGTTTCCTTTAAATGTCGGTAACGATAACTTACGTTATCACGATCAGTGAGGGGTATCTAGCAACACATCACTGTCTCCCGATATAAAGGAAAGAGTCTTCCAAGACTACACCCAAACCACAGCACAAGTGTGAACCCAAGTCACTTGACATATGTGTTTCCTTTGCCACTGGATGTTCTTATTGGACAAGCGTGTCAAGCCTGTAATTCCAATACGATGAGAATGATTAGATCAGATGAAACATAGTCATCTGGGTATGGCCATACACTTTCTCAATCATCTCATCCAGGGGGCCCCTATAGAACATCACACTCCAATCAAGGAGACGGCAATCCTATATCTATCACTACTGCCCTAACATGACTCATGTTCATTATCCAAGATAGTCTATAACCATTATGTTTCAAATGATATTGAACTACCTCAAAACAATGCCAATCATCATTTAGAAACACAAGTGATCTCAAGTCAGAGGAAATATGCCACTTGTTCGCATATTAGGATTATTCACATTGTGACAAGCAATTGAATATCCTAAGTAGGGTCTGTCCAGTACATCCAATGTACCCATGAGTCTACATCTTATTCCATGCTCGAAGCATCCTATAAGACTAGAACACATATTAGTCTCAATCATATCAAGGCTGTCTCATATTCACCAAGATATCTCGACTAAGGACAATACTGCATGTCAGCCAAGCTGAACAGCATTGAGACATTATTCAAAAGTATACATATTGCAGCAGATGATGTAACAACCTGAATAACAACCATTGCCTTTATAAACATAGAGTTTATACATGATACTGAAATAATCCCAAGGCCTCAAACATTAGCCTTAAGGGCATACCCCAACAATCTCCCACTTGCACTTAATCTAATGGTTGAGAAATCTCAAACCCATATTATTACAGTGCTTCTCATGCTTCTGCTGCGCCAGAGGCTTTGTAAGCGGGTCAGCTAGATTGTCATCTGTATGAACCTTGCAGATTTTGATCTCACCACGATCAATGATCTCCCGGATCAAGTGAAACCTTCTCTGTATGTGCTTGGACTTCTGGTGCGACCGTGGTTCCTTTGCTTGTGCTATTGCTCCAGTGTTATCACAGAAGATAACCAAAGGATCTGCACTCGAAGGAACAACACCAAGTTCCTGAACGAACTTACGAATCCACACTGCCTCCTTGGATGCTTCTGAGGCTGCAACATACTCGGCTTCTGTTGTGGAATCAGCAACAATTGACTGTTTGAAACTTTTCCACACCACTGCTCCTCCATTCAAGCTAAAAACATAGCCTGATTGCGATCGGAAATCATCCTGGTCAGATTGGAACGAAGGGTCAGTATATCCTTCAATACTGAGTTCTTCCTGACCTCCATATATCAAGAACATATCTTTGGTCCTCCGAAGATATTTCAAAATGTTCTTGACCGCAATCCAGTGTGCCTGCCCTGGATTACTTTGGAATCGACTGGTCACGCTTAACCCGTAAGCAACGTCTGGGCGAGTACACAACATCGCATACATAATGGACCCAATAGCCGAAGCATAAGGCGTATTGTCCATTTCATCTTTCTCAGTCTGTGTTTGTGGACACTGACTCTTTGAAAGATTCAGACCATGTCTGACTGGAAGATATCCTCTTTTAGAATTTTCTAAATGGAATCTCTCCAGGACTTTATCGATGTAAGTACTCTGGCACAGCCCGAGAAGCCTCTTAGATCTATCTCTGTAGATCTTCACACCTAATACATAGGCTGCTTCTCCTAAATCTTTCATCTGGAAACATTTTCTTAACCATGCTTTAACCGCATGTAGTTCAGGAATATCGTTTCCAATGATTAAGATATCATCGACGTAGAGGACAAGGAAAGTAATCACGCTCCCACTAAACCTCTTATATACACACGGGTCATCTTCATTCTTGATGAAACCAAATTCACAGATTGATTCATCAAAACGAATATTCCAGCTTCTTGATGCTTGTTTAAGTCCATAAATGGACTTCTTTAATTTGCATATTTTATGACGATCTGATGGATTAGTGAAACCTTCAGGTTGTGTCATATAGACATCCTCTTCTAATTTTCCATTAAGGAAAGCGGTCTTCACATCCATTTGCCAGATCTCATAATCATAATATACTGCTATCGCAAGAATAATCCGAATAGACTTGAACATGGCTACAGGAGAGAAAGTTTCATCATAATCTATCCCGTATATTTGTTTGAAACCTTTCGCAACTAGCCTGCCTTTATAGGTAACTACGTTACCATCCATGTCCATCTTCTTCTTGAAGATCCATTTACAGCCTATAGGGATTACTCCCGGAGGCGGATCAACCAAATCCCAGACTTGGTTATCTGACATGGAGTCCATTTCGGCTCGCATAGCTTCCAGCCATCTCGCTGATTCCGGTCCACTGACCGCATCCGCATAAGTGAGGGGTTCATCATCAATGATGTAGACTCCGTCATAGCGCTCAGGCTGTCGACGGATCCTTCCCGATCTTCGCGGTTCTCGTGATATCTGAGCCTCAGGTTGTTCAGTAACCTGATCTACTAGCTCAGGCTCATCCAACTGTACTTGACTACTTTGTCCTTCTTCTTGATTCTCATCCAGCTTTATTTCTCTCCCACTGGCCTCTTGCAGAAGAAATTCCTTCTCAAGAAAAATAGCCGTCCGAGCAACAAATACTTTGTTCTCTTTGGGATCGTAGAAATAATAACCCTTAGTTTCCTTAGGGTAACCGACAAAGATACATTTCTCAGATCTGCTCTCTAGTTTCCCAGAGGCGAGCTTTTTGACATAAGCCTCGCAACCCCAGATCTTAATAAATGTCAAGCTCGGCTGTTTCCCATACCATAACTCATATGGAGTCTTTGAAACGGCCTTGGATGGCACTCGGTTTAGTACCTTTGCAGCTGTTTCCAGTGCAAATCCCCAAAAGGAGTAAGGTAGAGTAGCCTGACTCATCATAGAACGAACCATATCCAGTAAGGTTCTATTTCTCCTCTCAGATGCACCATTCCATTGCGGTGTTCCTGGCGGAGTGAGCTGTGAGATAATCCCACACTCCTTCAGATAGTCAGTAAACTCATGACTCAAGTATTCTCCACCTCGATCTGAACGAAGTGCCTTGATATTTCGGCCCAACTGATTCTGTACTTCATTCTTGAACTCTTTGAACTTGTCAAAAGATTCACTCTTATGTCTCATAAGATAGACATAACCATACCTACTGAAATCATCAGTAAAGGTAATGAAGTATGAATAGCCACCTCTAGCATGTTTACTAAATGGCCCACACACATCACTGTGAATGAGGTCAAGTAAACCTGAATCCCTTTGACCTTTGTTGGAAAAAGGAGACTTCGTCATTTTACCCATTAAACAAGCTTTGCATGTATCAAGCTCCTCATAGGAGAATGATCCCAGCAGTCCATGGTCATGCAACCGCTTAATGCGCTTCTTGTTAATATGGCCTAAACGACTATGCCATAGCAAGGTGCTGTCATCAGCATACTTGGCTTTCTTAATATCAATTTGTTGTATAGAACATTCCATGTCCAACATGAATAACCCATTGTTAATCGATCCAGTAGCATAAACAATATTATCTAATGAAATATAACACTTTGAAGTCTTGCATTCAAAGGTAAACCCTTTCCTGACAAGAGCAGGAATAGAGATAATATTCTTAGTTATGCTCGGTACAAAATAACAATTGTCCAGTTCTAATACAAGACCAGATGGTAAAGAGATGTGATAAACTCCTACAGCAACAGCAGCAACCCGTGCCCCGTTTCCTACTCGTAGGTCCACCTCATGCTGTCCCACCTGTCTTCTTCTCTTGAGTTCCTGTACATTTGAACAAATGTGAACTCCACATGCAGTGTCCAACACCCATGATATAGAAGAAGAAACCATGACCTCAGTCACGAAAATACCTGAACCAGAAGCGAAAGGATTGCTTCCCTTCTTGTCTCCTTGGAGCGCTTTACAGTCCTTTTTCCAGTGACCTAGCTGGCCACAATGGAAACATCTGTATTCCTTTGACCGCTTGACCTTTTGTTTCAGAGCCTTGTTGTAGCTCTTGACAGGGGCTTTGCCCTTCTTCCCCTTCCTTTTGTTCCTTGAAGGAACCATTAGGACAGAGGATGAAGGCGTTCCCTTCTCACGAGACTGAGTTTGCTCAGTAGTCAAGAGCATGTTCAGTAACTCTGCAGGCGTACAGTCGATCTTGTTCATATTAAAATTAATGATGAATGGATCGAAAGAGGCCGGGAGAGACTGCAGGATGATGTCTACAACAAGCTCCTGATTGATGGTGTGTCCCAGTTTCTCTAGAGCCTCCTTGTACCCAATCATCTTGAGCACGTGAGCTCCCACTGGACTCCCTTCAGTCAGTTTGCTCTGAAAGAAAAGTTTCGTCAAATTATAGCGTTCAGTCCTTGCCTGTACAGCATACAGCAGCTTGAGGTTTGCTATAATTTCTATAGCTGATAAATCCTCATGCTGACGCTGCAGCTGTGGCGTCATAGACGCTAGCATCAAGCAAGCGACATCAATGCTATCATTGACATGCTTTTCATAAGCTTCCCTAACCGCCCTTGCGGCGTTCGCAGCGGGTTGAGGCGGTATAGCCGTCTCGAGGACATACAGTTTCCTCTCAGCCTTAAGAACAATCTTAAGGTGTCCGTACCAGTCTGAGAAGTTTGGCCCAGCAAACTTCTCCCTTTCCAGTAGGGATCGCACATTGAACGCTGTGGTGTTCGTTGCTGCAGTAATCTACAACAATGCAAGAACAGCAAGGTCAGTATCAATGTTAGAATCAATTCAGGACTTAAGAATGATTCTTTTCTCACTATTTTATCTGGCTGAAAAATCCAGCAAAACAGCCCGAAAGAGTAAAACTCTTTTAGTGAGATGGGATCTAGATTTCATACTTGGTCTCCGCGTCCCGCTCAGGCGAGATAAGATGCACAGAGAGTACAAGCACTAATTTCTGGTAGGCAATCCCTGCCAATCGCCAACCCGTGCGATTCCCCTTCATCTGGGCAATCCAGCAGACTGTGCCAACTGAGTTGGTATAACACAGTCTCTGATCCCTCAGATGGCTGCCTCCATATGGCTACCATATGCTCAATATGTAGCCTACATGGTCAAGCTGACCCGACCTACTCCCTGGACCACCACGTGCTATGCTGAGCAACGAGAAGCGATAAATCCCTTCTCTGTAACACGCAGGTGTAATCACACACCGTCTGAAGATAGATGGGCGTGCCCACTGAGTGGGTACAACACGGCCCCAACGATAGTCAGAACAGTGAGGTTTCGCGTCAGAAGGCTTACGTGCTTGATATTTAACGTTGGATTTTAACGGTCCTTTTATCTTCTTACCATCATTCAAACCCTATGGTGATAGCAGAAGATTAAATCATGCAGTTATGAAATTACTTAAACAGTAAATTAAAAGCATGATGATCTTATGTGGTAAAAGCCCATTAAGCCTAAGTAAGACCTTAATCAACTTAAGTCTTCACTTGAGCTCTTCTTGGGTCTTTTGCATTTCCTCTGGCCCAACCCGGGCCCAAGCGCCCACTGCAGCTTAGGTGCGCCCACCAGGTAAAATGCGCCTGTCCTAGAGTCGAACCCTAGACCTCCCACTGGTGAAGCCACTTACTGCATGCGCCTCTGCCAAGTGTGCTCTGTGCTCATGTCTAATTAAATTACAATTTAATCTATCTAGACATGATTGACACGCAGGTCAATTACACTTTATAAATTAATTAAAATGTGATGCGCAGATCACAATAAAAATTTACAATTTATAATCCAGGCACGCAGGCCCCAGCACAGCACACATTAATCGGGCAGCCCACATAAGATTAAATAATCATTCAATCATGTTATACAAACATCATGTGATTCAAACAAGAAAATAAAATTTTTTGAAAATCCCATTGGCATCAATTTTATTTCCTTATATGCCCTACTCCCTTACAACGGTCCATTAATAGGGATCCACTCATCAGACCTAGTCAGACCCACTGCCCTTGCATGCACCAAGTCCTAACTGACTTGAGTCGACCTTATGGTCAACCATGCATGCGCTGGGCTGAACGACCCTCATGAGTTCTGGCAAGCGGGTGTGACCCCGGGCCTAACTCATGAGCGTTCACTGGTTGTCTCAACCAGACATCGCTACACGCCTATCTGCAGTCGACCTATAGCCACCTCATGCTTGCGCATAGGTGCCATCTGGTCGACCCATCTAGGCTGTCAGATGGTCTGATCAGACTGTTGGGTCTAGACTCGATTGATGACTTCAACCCTAATAAGCCGTCTAAGTTATTAAAGCAGACGCATTAGATCTAATGAGGAGCGCACAAGTAATTTTGTTTTGACAAGAACAACAAGCGCCAACATTCATGCGCAAACAAAAATATACATCAAGTTTCGCATATCATGTAGATTCGCATGTAAACAGCCATTAGATCAAGTATAAGTGCAAACATGAATCACATATTAAGATCAAGCAATCATATGATTCAAACATAAAACGCATGCTCTGATACCAATTGTAAGTCCCCTAAAAAGGGGACGAAACCCTAATAGGCGCAATCAGAGGTTTTAACACAGCGGAAGACAGGATTTCTAGATCGATTGCATGCTTGTCATATGATCAACTTGATAAACTTGAATACATCAAAAGATACATACCGATGCCATTTCTTGGATAGCGTCTTGGAAGCAGAGATCGAAAGGGCTCTCCTCCAAAGCATGCGCACACAAGATGAATCTTGGCTTCTCCTTGTCGCTCCTTGTGCTAGCAAGGTTCACCAAGTCTCCTGATCGAATGGAAAGAAAAGGGATGTTTTCTTTGCTTGGCCGAATCCTCTCCAAAGCGTCAAAGCTTTACCATACGAGAGTATGTCGAGAGGGGTGGGCGAGAGGCGAGAATAGAGCTTGCTCTCTACAAACATGAGACGTGGTCTCAACTTGAGATCATAGCTTCTAAAAATAGCAAACCACCTCTCAATGCGACCATGGGTTTACCCCAAGCGCATTTTTGCTCTCCCCTTTGAACCATGCGCTCACATGATGAGCCGGTTCATTTTGGTTTGGTTCAAAGACCAATTAACCCAAGCCTTTGGTCTAGATCTCATTAAACTTAAAGGTTCAAGATCTAACCATTCATCTCTTGATGCTCTTGATCTCACCGATCTAGCATCAACTCTCTCAATCGAAGCTTACCGATCTCAAGCCCTAATCAATCAAACATGATCAGACCAGATCTCACTTACAATCAGAGTTTAAATCCCTTTAAACTGAACCAAAACAATTCAGTCCACACGATCTGACATAAGTAAGCCATATCATCAAATTGTGCGACCCTAAGGGTTCCCTTTAAATGTCGGTAACGATAACTTACGTTATCACGATCAGTGAGGGGTATTTAGCAACACATCACTGTCTCCCGATATAAAGGAAAGAGTCTTCCAAGACTACACCCAAACCACAGCACAAGTGTGAACCCAAGTCACTTGACATATGTGTTTCCTTTGCCACTGGATGTTCTTATTGGACAAGCGTGTCAAGCCTGTAATTCCAATATGATGAGAATGATTAGATCAGATGAAACATAGTCATCTGGGTATGGCCATACACTTTCTCAATCATCTCATCCAGGGGGCCCCTATAGAACATCACACTCCAATCAAGGAGACGGCAATCCTATATCTATCACTAGTGCCCTAACATGATTCATGTTCATTATCCAAGATAGTCTATAACCATTATGTTTCAAATGATATTGAACTACCTCAAAACAATGCCAATCATCATAAGAAACACAAGTGATCTCAAGTCAGAGGAAATATGCCACTTGTTCGCATATTAGGATTATTCACATTGTGACAAGCAATTGAATATCCTAAGTAGGGTCTGTCTAGTACATCCAATGTACCCATGAGTCTACATCTTATTCCATGCTCGAAGCATCCTATAAGACTAGAACACATATTAGTCTCAATCATATCAAGGCTGTCTCATGTTCACCAAGATATCTCGACTAAGGACAATACTGCATGTCAGCCAAGCTGAACAGCATTGAGACATTATTCAGAAGTATACATATTGCAGCAGATGATGTAACAACCTGAATAACAACCATTGCCTTTATAAACATAGAGTTTATACATGATACTGATATAATCCCAAGGCCTCAAACATTAGCCTTAAGGGCATACCCCAACACTCTATGCCTCTCAGCGTGAGGCCAAACCCTTGCTGCCTCTCTGTTGATTGCTCTATCCATACTGGATGAAAATTTGTGCTTTTACTTCGTGCGTCTTCCCCTCTTAAGGACGACTCCGGAACATCTTTTGGATCTCGATTTGGAGTTCGGGATCCAAGGTTATGGCCTTTGCAAGTTTAGGAGCGGAAAAATCATGTTTTTGACTGCAATTACAGTACCGTAAAATACATTACGGTAGTGCCGTAATTTCTTCACAAGTTTTTGATAAAAAATTGCCCAAAATATGGTACCCTAAAATAGGTTATAGCCGTGCCGTAAAATTGGCTGAGTTCTATGGTCTGAATCGCCTGGGAAATACGGTACCGTAGAATCGTTTACGGCCGTGCCGTAAAATCAGCAAAGGTTTCTGTTCTGGAAGCGCTAAAAAATACGGCTGTGTAATTCTTTACGGCAGTTCCGTAAAATTACAAAAACTTTATGTTCGGAAAATCCTCCAAATTACGGCAGTGTTCTGATTTTACGGTACTGTCTGAAATTACGGCACCGTAAAATGGATTACGACACTGCCATATTTTGCTGAGTTGCTCCGTTTTGCGTGAAATTTCTTGGGTGACTTCCTCTTGATGATGGTAACTCTTTTATGTGTTTGATTTTGCTTGAAAATGCCTTGAAATAGTGCCTTTTTACCTGAAAACTATGAAAAACCAAAATAGAAGTAGACTTTGCAATATTTGATGAATTCAGCATAAAAATAAGCAAAAAGATCCTCAATTTAGCATGAAAAGATACATAGAATGATACAAAATATACTATATATTTTGGTGTCATCACCAAGTACTTTTACGTCTTAGACGTCGCAAGAAGGACCGAGAGGTGAATCACGATGTCAGATCTATTCTTTTCAAATATGTGAATCCAAGCGCAAGATTTTTCACAGAGCTTAAGGGGCTTAACTACAATAATTGTCACGAGAGTAGAGAATTATCGTGGTTAAGTACCAGATTACGCTTCGAGAGAAGGTAATCTGTACAAAGGAAAAATCCCTTTCAACACCTTAATTTTCTCTATGATGATTTATTTTTATTAATTCTCACTCGTCAGTGTTG
The DNA here is from genome assembly GCA_027563935.2 of Costus lasius. Lineage (NCBI taxonomy): Eukaryota > Viridiplantae > Streptophyta > Magnoliopsida > Zingiberales > Costaceae > Costus > Costus lasius. Next base: position 23,744,734 of record CM050454.1, on the reverse strand, counting down.
TGAAACCTCGAGTCCCGACTCTCTCTGTATTGATTTGTACCCTAAACGCTTGCTTTTGCTTCCTCGTACTTAAAAGTTTCAAACAAAACACTAGTTGAATCATCTAGCTATAGATCGACTATGTAATTGGTACTTGACTGACAGATCCTCATTGGGAATGATCTTATTTTATTACTTTGATTCAATCGTGTACTTACAGTCGCATCACAAGCATACCTCTATCACTATGAGATTTGACTTGTGACACTAAGTCGAATCCTAATGATGAGTCGATCTAATATATCTATCTTGATATACTCATATGCCTGCGTTAGCAACCCATGCTCAACCAGCACATATACTAGTCTCACGTGCATTATAGCTGTCCCTTATCCGCTATGATACTCAACCGAGGACAATCCTTTAAGACTAGATAAAATTTATCTTCAGGGACATTGTATATGCGAATGTACTGTTGAGAATCCCCGGGCTATTTTAAAATTCAAAAACAGTGGAAGCGAGCCCAAAAAGAGATTCCAAATTCAACAAGGAGCTTTCTTATGAAGAATACAAAGGATGTGATTGGGGGTATGCCTTACTAGCAGATCTGAAGCCAACGATGGCAATCGGAGACGCACAATAACCCGTCCTCTACAATTGAGGACACACGGACTACCTCGAGACTCCTCCGCTCCATGCACGTGCTAGCTTCGAGAGAGGAGATCCATGCCAAGGGAGAAGATCACCTTGCTGTCCACAATAAGTTGTGCCATCACAGGATATGCGCCAACTTGCTGTCTTCTTCCAATAGGTGCGCCAAGAAGAAGTGAACACCTTCTTAAAGTGCCAACCACGAAGGAAGATGTGCCAAGGGATGCTACAGCCATCTTCACCTTCAATTTGCACCAAGGAAGGGCTGATCACGCATGGAGATCACCACAAGGGGCGCCAAGAGGTAGGAGAAGGTGGCGGCTAGGTTTTGTGAGGGGAGGAGATGACCTAGGCAACTAGGGTTTGCAACATGTGATTCATACAATGTATGCGTCTATGCCCATGCATTTATAGATTTTATGCATGGGCCCGTCAACTTAAGTTGCAATATTTTTATTTATAAATATTTGCGGGATAAGTTGTAGCCCCCACCACTTATGAATTAATTAATAATTACTAATTACTAATAATTCAAGCTAGTGGGTGCATATGTGATCATATCATCAAGCCACCGCAGTAATCTCGGCGCTGACCCAAGTTTTGACCTGTCGACATCGACCTAGTCAACCAGAGTCAAAACTGGTCACCCGAGGTCAACCGGGGTCAATTGATCACAACAATCTATAGAGCTCCTCTCAGCTCATATCGATCATCTGTGCAGCATAAAACTCCCAAACAGATCCGAATCATCCATAGATTTGATATGAGGCTATCCGATCAATATGGAGTCTCTAGCGTCTAGGTGTGTGATCCTGTAGGTCCCTCTAACATTGGCAGCGATAACCTCATCATCACAAGCAGTGAGTAGCACCTAGCAGTACATCGCTGCTACCTAATTCATCTGAATAAATGTCGCCATCGGCAACCATGAACTGTGATAAGATATATAATTATACATGTGCCTTTGCCAGGCTGATTGTCCAAGTCGGACAAGCGTGTCACACTTGTTGATTCTAAAGTTAATGGTCATGACTCTATTCAGGCTTATCCTAGGTGTGGCCACACACTTTTAGTCAAGCACCATGTAGGGGCCCATGGACATCAAGCTTCCTCGCAGGGAAAAGGCAAATCCTCTATTGGCAAGACACAACTCTATACAGCTCAAGACATACACAATGACAATCGTTATGACCTCCCTTTTACAGCGAGGTGTTAGGTTGTATCAAAGTATATCCCTTACTACATAGAGACACAATCTCCCTCAAGTCATAGGACATCTACGATCTCTTTCATTGTGAGATTCTTCTTGAGACACCAACAAGTATCCTCATGTTGGGTCGGTCCAGTATATCGCCCTTGGTATACCCATATACCTGGGTTAAGCAACCCGTGATAACCAGCACATATATGAGTCTCATCTGCACCATAGCTATTCCTTATCCACCATGGTACTCAAATCGAGACATAGCAAACTGAGATAGAAATATCTCAGAGGGACATCATCATGTCAACATACATATGCGTAGATGTACAATAAAATAAGACAACGACAATGCCAAGATATCTATAAATATCAATGTATGTAGTATAAAAGTTAAGACTGAAACATAGGTCTCAGGGCATAATACTAACAATCTCTCACTTGCACTCAGACCTTATCGTTGAGGTACCTTAATGTTGTAGTCCGCAAGTGCACAGATACTCAAAGTAATAATTAAGATATCGAACCACAGAGACCTCGTTTGCCAAGTACCGAATAATCAATTTCTTACTAGCTAGGCAATCGAAAATGTGAAAGCAAAGTATCAGAAGCTACACAAAAATATCAGAGAGGGAAATTGGGACTAGGGTTTCATCCGCCTTAATTTCCATGACTAGATATGAATAGATATTCATCAATAAAATTTTATTATGATAAAGACAAAATTTACTTCATAAAGAAATCATTGACAAAGAACTCAAGGTTCACTCTCATGCATCCGAATTCTAAGTCAATCATCTCAAGTGAAAACATACATATTTTCATACTATAATTTTCACATGTTCTACTTAAGGTTCTCCAACAATCTAATACTTGATCTCTCATATTATCATCATGTTTATTTCAATAACTCAATCCTAAGTTCAGATTATGAACATGGCAATATACTTTTAAAATCGAGAAATAAGAACAAACCTAATTTCTTACTATGAGTTCCTAACGTTCAATTTTAGGGTTCCAAGTTTTCACAAATCACTTTTCATTCCATAATGTAAAAACTATAAATCATGCTGATAAATATGAATCTATGGACAATTAAAGGCAATCAACACATAAGTAGAATTATAACAGTAAAATTATCAGGACGAAAGTAAAATTAATCTAGTCATTAAGAAATTTAGGGGATTACTCCCCCATGTCCCAAAAGAAGGTTTAAGCTAGCATGATTGAAGAATTATAATAAAACATCGTTTAGAGTGAATAGAAATTGAAAGAGAACAGTAAAAGTTACAAAACAGGGCTGTAATGAAAATTACAGCCTGTAATTTTGCTCCTGGACGTGATGAACAGTGGCGGCGCCCTTATTTTTGTTGATTTCTCCCTCGATCGATCTCCTTTTACTCTAAAACTTCTGTAGTATGTTCTCCTCCTTCAGGCGAAGCTTCCTTTCAAATTTTGTGGCCGGAGGTGGTCTGTACACTGAGAACGGATGAAGCCTAGGGGGGCGGCGATTCTATGAAATTCGTCATGAATCCTTAATAAAAATTCTTCCTTTCACTTCGAGATCTTTCTCCTATTTATCCTAATTGTTCTCCTTTTTACGGATCTTCAATTGCTATCCTAAAGCTCGAGAAATCATCTTTTTAAGTGTCCAGCAGAAGAATTGGGAAACTGGGCCAGAAATTACGGTACCGTAAATATAATTATGGTAGTGTCGTAATGCCTTCTAAAGTTACTGTATGGAAACGGCTCACAGTTATGGCACTGTAAAAATCATCACGGTAGTGTTGTATTCTTCTCAATTGTTTCTGAAAGTTTCTATGTGAAATTCGCCCACAATTACGGCACCATGAAAAACATTATGGCAGTGTCGTAATTCATCCGAAATCTTCTGAAGTCGTTGTATGAATTTGGACCTAAATTACGGCATCGTAAAAAGCATTATGGTAGTGCCGTAATTTTCTAAAAAATTTCCTGTGGCAAGCGGACGTGAAAATTATTACGGTAGTGCTATCTTCGTAGATTATGGCCATAAAATTCATTACGACACTACCGTAATTTTGCTAGAAAACTCGGTTTGACTTGAAATTTGATGTGTAAACTCCTCTTGATGATTAGAATTCGTCCATGCATTGAAATTGCTTGAAAACCTATCAGAATGATGCCTTTTTACTTGAAATTAATCAAAAACTAAGAAAGGTTTAGATTCCAAAGTATTGGATAAATAAGATATAAAAATAAGCAAACGAGCATGATTATGACCCCAAAAGACCATTTAATAAGTAAGAAAATTACTATGAAATTTAGAGTCATAAAAATACATAAGGCTCAAACTTTGCTTGTCCTCAAGTAAATAAAGAAATCAATACTGTTTATGGAAAATAAACTTTCATATGATGAATAAATTTCTAGGATACAATTACTTATGAAAAATTCACATGAAATAATAACTTAAAATTTCAAATAAATATGTCGTCCTCTGAATTCAATCTTTAAGATCCATAACTAAATCAAATAAAATTTCTCAATGTGCATAAATAGAATTTCAATCTCAAGAGTAAACTAGTTTTAGTTTTGAGTCCATGATGTCTTTGTTTACAGGAATAGGGACCTCAAAATCTTTTTCCACTCAAATTTTCTCTCTTCTTTTTATGTATCTTTGACATTTTCTAAAATGAATACCACCTTTTTGTCTGGTGACAAATTTAGAATATATTGGTCACATAACCAACATAACAGAACTCATATCTCTTTAAGTAGGAAAATTTCTTTTTGAGATAGCAGAGTTAATGTCAAAGAATTTCTCTCATGGCATACACTCACATAGATACATACTTTTTAATTGAACTTCAACTCTTATCTTCAGTACCATTGCAAATACAATGTCAAGAAGAGAAGTTATTATTTTCATACTTCAACCCATGTCTTTATGTCTCATTGCCAATTTTTCGCAGTGCCAAATAGGGGAGTCACTTTTCTTTTTGGATTTCGGATTCTTTCTTCCCAACAAATGACAAGATGGACTTTAATGATCTACTAGGTTTAATCAATTGATATCAATCCAAAAATCATACAACATATGCTCATTTTATTTAAAGGAGTTATTTCTCTTTCAAATTTCATTCATTAAACAACATATTTACCCAAAACTTCATGTATTAATCAATGGAAAATTTCAACAGATAAATTATATCAATGAAATAAATTCAGCATATTAGTCTATTTCCAATCATCAAGTATTGTCATGTACAGTAATTTATCATCAGGAAAAATTTTGGTATGATAATAGTAGTATTTTCATGATTAGAACAAACCACACAGGCATTTATCACATCATTACTAAATCAGAACTAAAATCATCATTGTGTTAACCAAGTCATGCACCATACCAATCACAAAGTGTCGATCCCAAATATCAAAACATCACATACAACCAAATCGAATGAATATCAGAAATTCATACTCAGAATATATCAATACAACCCAATTGAATCATGAGAGAGTCAAACAAAGGCAAGGTAAGATAGCATCGGTGAACACAAGAAGTTTGAAGGATTTATCCTTCCATATGAACACATGAATCATCAGAAAAATATAAAAGATAAAATGCAAATAAGTAGGAAAATGATACTCACAAAGCTCTACTTGTCCGTCTTAGATCCAACCTCCTCTGTGTCCTCGGGTCCGAACCATTTTTCTTTTATTTTATTTTGATGAAAAATTATGGTACCGTGAAAAGAATTATGGTACTACCGTAATTTGAGCCAAATCTCGAAAACTTTTTGTATAAAAATTTCACGAAATTACGGCCCGTAAAATTCATCACGGTAGTGCCATAATTTTGTACCAAACTCGATTTTACCTACAAAAAGAGAAGAAAAATTAACTCTAAAAATAAACTAAAGTAAAAGAAACTAAGCTAAGTATGAGTGCTTGGGTTGCCTCCCAAGAAGCGCTAATTTAAAGGTCATTAGATTGACCGTTCTGCACTCGGATTTGATCGTGGTGGTGCTTTCAGTCACCATTCTGATTTCTCTTTGTTTTGTTCAACGCCTCTGACAACATAAGGCTCATTCAAGAAATAATGTCCAACTTTTCCCAAGAACCTTTTTCCTTTCTTAAGCAGTTTCAGTCTTTCTTTTCTTCTCTGTCTCTTTTTCTTTCTCTTTTCAGAAATTGAATCAGTTTTCTCCTGAAATCCTCTACTCACACACTCAGAAAAAGTGTCAGTCTCAATATTAGAGGGTTAATCAAATAAATTATGCATATCATTAACAACATCTTCTATTATATCGATACTACAACATGATCCTGAATGTGATGTTTTTTTCAATGAATCTATTAAATCAAACTCAATTATATTTTCACAAATACCAAATGTGACTTTTCCTTTCCTAACATCAATGACTGCTCCAGCTATGGCTAAAAAGGGTCTACCAAGAATGATTGGATTTTTGGAACTTTCTTCCATTTCAAAAACCACAAAACCTGCTGGTATGAAATACTTACCTATTTGCACTGGAACATTTTCTAAAATACCAACTGGATACTTTACCAATGAATCAGCGAGCTGCAAAGATATTGAAGTTGGTATAAGCTCACCCATGTCCAGTTTCCTGCAAATAGATAATGGCATTAGGCTTACACTAGCACCCAGATCACATAAGCCTCGGTCGACAGCCTCACTCCCAATTGAACAAGGTATTGAGAAACTACCTAGATCCTTTAATTTTGGTGGCAACTTATTCTGGATAATAGCACTGCACTCTTTAGTTAAAGCCACAGTACCATAGTCCTCTATCTTTCTCTTATTAGACAAAATTTCTTTCAAAAATTTAGCATATGAGGGCATTTGAGATAAACCTTCAATGAATGGAATATTAATGTAAAGCCTTTTTAAGACATCAAGAAATTTCTCAAACTGCTTATCTAACTTGGCTTGCACTAGTCTCTGGGGAAAAGGTATAGGTGGCCTATATGGGGCTGGTGAACTAAGCCTAGGAAGATCTGACTGACATGGCTTATCACCTTTAGGTTCATCACCCTTATGAGGTGGCAAACTAGTTTGGGACTGCTCATGCATAGGAGATTTCAAGTCTAATTCATTGTTATGTTCAATCTCAGGCTTTTTTTCATTATCCTCAACTCAACCTTTAGGTTCATCTAATTGCCTCCCACTCCTAGTAATGAGAGCATTACAGTACTCCCTATGGTTTGGTTCAGGTTTAGCAGGCAATTTCCCTAGGGGTCTATAAGAAGTACTAGCTTGTTGTGATATTTGTGTCTCTAAAATCTGAAAGGTCCCCTAAAGCCAAAGGGGGCGAAACCCTAATAGGTGGCGCATATAATACTTTTGCAACGGAAGCTAGGGTTTCAAGATCAACTTGCATGTTATATGATCAACTAGATAAAAAGCTTGCAAAGATCAACAAAAACGATCATACCATTGCCATAGCTTAGATGGCGCCTTGGAAGCAAAGAGTCGATTGCTTCTTCTCCAAAGGGAATCGCACACAAGAGGAAGATGGCCTACTCCTTTGTCACTCCTTGTGCTAGCAAGGCTCCAAAGTATCCTTGATCGCTTGAAGGGATGAAGAGACGATTACTAGGCTTGCCCCACTCTTCCTTGGCATGAGTTCTATCTCCACACACGAGAGTTGTCGTGAGGAAGAGGCGAGAGGATGTTACAAAACGAAGTGGAGTCGTTTCACTCAAAACGTGGAGACGTTTTCTCAAATTGAAAACCGACTTTCCAAATATAGAAAGTCCCTAACTCCAAGCGTTCATGCGTTCATGAACCTTTCGAAACTCATCCTCCAATTGAACCAAGCGCTCACTTGATGAGCCGGTTCAAATTGGTTTGGTTCAAAGACCAATTAAGCCAAGCCTTTTGTCCAGATCAAATTAAACCCTAAGGTTCTAGATCTGACCGTTCATCTCTTGATGTTCATGATCTCACCGATCTAACATCCATTCTCTCGATCGAAGCTTACCGATCTCAAGCCCTAATCAATCAAACATGATCAGACTAGATCTCACTTACAATCAGAGATTAAATCCCATTAAACTGAACCCAAACAATTCAGTCCACACGATCTGACTTAAGTAAGCCATATCATCAAATTGTGCGACCCTAAGGGTTTCCTTTAAATGTCGGTAACGATAACTTACGTTATCACGATCAGTGAGGGGTATCTAGCAACACATCACTATCTCCCGATATAAAGAAAAGAGTCTTCCAAGACTACACCCAAACCACAGCACAAGTGTGAATCCACTTCACGAGGCATACATGCTTCCTTTGCCACTGGATGTTCTTTATTGGACAAGCGTGTCAAGCCTGTAGCTCCAATATGATGAGCATGATTAGATCAGATGAACATAGTCACCTGGGTATGGCCATACACTTTCTCAATCATCTCATTCAGGGGGGCCCCTTTAGAACATCACACTCCAAACAAGGAGACGGCAATCCTATATCTATCACTAGTGCCCTAACATGACTCATGCTCATTATCCAAGATAGTCTATAACCATTATGTTTCAAATGATATTGAACTACCTCAAAACAATGACAATCATCATTTAGAAACACAAGTGATCTCAAGTCAGAGGAAATGTGCCACTTGTTGCAAACAAGGATTATTCACATTGTGACAAGCAATTGAATATCCTAGTAGGGTCTGTCCAGTACATCCAATGTACCCATGAGTCTACATCTTATTCCATGCTCAAAGCATCCTATAAGATTAGAACACATATTAGTCTCAATCATATCAAGGCTGTCTCATGTTCACCAAGATATCTCGACTAAGGACATTACAGCATGTCAGCCAAGCTGAACAGCATTGAGACATTATTCAGAAGCACACTTATTGCAGCAGACAATGTAACAAACTGAATAACAACCATTGCCTTTATAAACATAAGAGTTTATACATGATACTGAAAGAATCCCAAGGCCTCAAACATTAGCCTTAAGGGCATACCCCAACAATCTCCCACTTGCACTTAATCTAATGGTTGAGAAATCTCAAACCCATATTATTACAGTGCTTCTCATGCTTCTGCTGCGCCAGAGGCTTGGTAAGCGGGTCAGCCAGATTGTCATCTGTATGAACCTTGCAGATTTTGATCTCACCATGATCAATGATCTCCCGGATCAAGTGAAACCGTCTCTGTATGTGCTTGGACTTCTGGTGCGACCGTGGTTCCTTTGCTTGTGCTATTGCTCCAGTGTTATCACAGAAGATAACCAAAGGATCTGCACTCGAAGGAACAACACCATGTTCCTGAACGAACATGCGAATCCACACTGCCTCCTTGGATGCTTCCGAGGCTGCAACATACTCGGCTTCTGTTGTGGAATCAGCAACGATAGACTGTTTGAAACTTTTCCATACCACAGCTCCTCCATTCAAGCTAAAAACATAGCCTGATTGCGATCGGAAATCATCCTGGTCAGATTGGAACGAAGCGTCAGTATATCCTTCAATACTGAGTTCTTCCTGACCACCATACACCAAGAACATATCTTTGGTCCTCCGCAGATATTTTAAAATGTTCTTGACCGCAATCCAGTGCGCCTGACCTGGATTACTTTGAAATCGACTGGTCACGCTTTACCCGTAAGCGACGTCTGGGCGAGTACACAACATCGCATACATAATGGACCCAATAGCCGAAGCATAAGGCATATTGTCCATTTCATCTTTCTCAGTCTGTGTTTGTGGACACTGACTCTTTGAAAGATTCAGACCATGTCTGACTGGAAGATATCCTCTTTTAGAATTCTCTAAATGAAATCTCTCCAGGACTTTATCGATGTAAGTACTCTGGCACAGCCCGAGAAGCCTCTTAGATCTATCTCTGTAGATCTTCACACCTAATACATAGGCTGCTTCTCCTAGATCTTTCATCTGGAAACATTTTCTTAACCATGCTTTAACAGCATGCAGTTCAGGAATATCGTTTCCAATGATTAAGATATCATCGACGTAGAGGACTAGGAAAGTAATCACGCTCCCGCTAAACCTCTTATATACACACGGGTCATCTTCATTCTTGATGAAACCAAATTCACAGATTGATTCATCAAAACGAATATTCCAGCTTCTAGATGCTTGCTTAAGTCCATAAATGGACTTCTTTAACTTGCATATTTTATGACGATCTGATGGATTAGTGAAACCTTCAGGTTGTGTCATATACACATCCTCATCTAGTTTTCCATTAAGGAAAGCAGTCTTCACATCCATTTGCCAGATCTCATAATCGTAATATGCTGCTATCGCAAGAATAATCCGAATAGACTTGAACATGGCTACAGGAGAGAAAGTTTCATCATAATCTATCCCGTAGATTTGTTTGAAACCTTTCGCAACTAGCCTGCCTTTATAGGTAACTACGTTACCATCCATGTCAATCTTCTTCTTGAAGATCCATTTACAGCCTATAGGGATTACTCCCGGAGGCGGATCAACCAAATCCCAGACTTGATTATCTGACATGGAGTCCATCTCGGCGCGCATAGCTTCAAGCCATCTCGCTGAGTCCGGTCCACTGACCGCATCCGCATAAGTGAGGGGTTCATCATGATCAATGATGTAGACTCCGTCATAGCGCTCAGGCTGTCGACGGATCCTTCCCGATCTTCGCGGTTCCCGTGATATCGCAGCCTCAGGTTGTTCAATAACCTGCTCAACTGGCTCATGCTCATCCAACTGTGCTTGACTACTTTGTCCTTCTCCTGGATTCTCATCCAGCTTTATTTCTCTCCCACTGGCCTCTTGCAGAAGAAATTCCTTCTCAAGAAAAATTACCGTCCGAGCAACAAATACTTTGTTCTCTTTGGGATCGTAGAAATAATAACCCTTAGTTTCCTTAGGGTAACCGACAAAGATGTATTTCTCAGATCTGCTCTCTAGTTTCCCAGAGGCGAGCTTTTTGACATAAGCCTCGCAACCCCAGATCTTAATAAATGTCAAGCTCGGCTGTTTCCCATACCATAACTCATATGGCGTCTTTGAAACTGCCTTGGATGGCACTCGGTTTAGTACCTTTGCAGCTGTTTCCAGTGCAAATCCCCAAAAGGAGTAAGGTAGAGTAGCCTGACTCATCATAGAACGAACCATATCCAGTAAGGTTCTGTTCCTCCTCTCGGACACACCATTCCATTGCGGTGTTCCTGGTGGAGTGAGCTGTGAGATAATCCCACACTCCTTCAGATAGTCAGTAAACTCTCGACTTAGGTATTCTCCACCTCGATCTGAGCGAAGTGCCTTGATATTTCAGCCTAGCTGATTCTGTACTTCATTTTTGAACTCTTTGAACTTGTCAAAAGATTCACTCTTATGTCTCATTAGATAGACATACCCATATCTACTGAAATCATCAGTAAAGGTAATGAAGTATGAATAGCTACCTCTGGCATGTTTACTAAATGGCCCACACACATCACTGTGTATAAGGTCAAGTAAACCTGAAGCCCTTTGACCTTTGTTAAGAAAAGGAGACTTCGTCATTTTGCCCATTAAACAAGCTTTGCATGCATCAATCTCCTCATAGGAGAATGATCCCAGCAGTCCATGGTCATGCAACCGCTTAATGCGTTTCTTGTTAATATGGCCTAAACGACTATGCCATAGCAAGGTGCTGTCATCAGCATACTTGGCTTTCTTATTATCAATATTTTGTATAGAACATTCCATGTCCAACATGAATAACCCATTGTTAATTGACCTAGTAGCATAAACAATATTATCTAAAGAAAGAACACACTTTGAAGTCTTGCATTCAAAGGAAAACCCTTTCCTGACAAGAGCAGGAATGGAGATACTATTTTTGGTAATGCTTGGTACAAAATAACAATTGTTCAGTTCTAATACAAGTCCAGATGGTAATGAGATGTGATATTCTCCTACAGCAAAAGCAGCAACCCGTGCCCCGTTTCCAACTCGTAGGTCCACCTCATGCTGTCCCACCTGTCTTCTTCTCCTGAGTTCCTGTACATTTGAACAAATGTGAACTCCACATGCAGTGTCCAACACCCATGAAATAGAAGAAGAGGATATCATGACTTCAGTCATAAAAATACCTGAGCCAGAAGTGATGCTTCCCTTCTTGTCTCCTTGGAGCGCTTTACAGTCCTTTTTCCAGTGACCTAGCTGGCCACAATGGAAACATCTGTATTCCTTCGACCGCTTAACCTTTTGTTTCAGAGCCTTGTTGTAGTTCTTGACAGGGGCTTTGCCCTTCTTCCCCTTCTTCTTGTTCCTGGAAGGAAACAACAAGACAGAGGTTGAAGGCTTTCCCTTTAGAGTCTCCTCTGTAGTCAAGAGCATATTCAGCAACTCTGCCGGAGTACAGTCGATCTTGTTCATATTAAAATTAATAATGAACGGATCGAAAGAGGCCGGGAGAGACTGCAGAATAATGTCTACAGCAAGCTCCTGATTGATGGTATGCCCCAGTTTCTCTAGAGCCTCTTTGTGCCCAATCATCTTGAGCACATGAGCTCCCACTGGACTCCCTTCAGCCAGTTTGCTCTGAAAGAAAAGCTTGGTCAAATTATAGCGTTCAGTCCTCGCCTGTGCAGCATAGAGCATCTTGAGGTTTGCTATAATTTCTATAGCAGACATATCCTCATGCTGACGCAGCAGCTGTGGCGTCATAGACGCTAGCATCAGGCAAGCGACATCAATGCTATCATTGACATGCTTTTCATAGGCTTCCCGAACCGCCCTTGCGGCGTTCGGAGCGGGTTGAGGCGGTATAGCCGTCTCGAGGACATACAGTTTCCTCTCTGCCTTAAGAACAATCTTAAGGTGTCCGTACCAGTCTGAGAAGTTTGGCCCAGCAAACTTCTCCCTTTCCAGTAGGGATCGCACATTGAAGCTCATGGTGTTCGTTGCTGCAGGAATCTACAACAATGCAAGAACAGCAAGGTCAGTATCAATGTTTAGAATCAATCTAGGACTTAAGAAAGATTCTTATCTCACTATTTTTATCTGACTGAAAAATCCATTAAAACAGTCCGAAAGAGTAACACTCTTTTAGTGAGATGGGATCCAGATTTCATACTTGGTCTCCGCGTCCCGCTCAGGCGAGATAAGATGCACAGAGAGTACAAGCACTAATTTCTGGTAGGTAGTCCCTACCAATCGCTAACCCGTGCGATTCCCCTTCATCTGGGCAATCCAGCAGACTGTGCCAACTGAGTTGGTATAACACAGTCTCTGATCCCACAGATGGCTGCCTCCATATAGCTAACATATGCCCCATATGTAGCCTACATGGTCAAGCTGACCTGACCTACTCCTTGGACCACCACATGCTATGCTGAGCAACGAGAAGCGATAAATCCCTTCTCTGTAACACGCAGGTGAAATCACACACCGTCTGAAGATAGATGGGCGTGCCCACTGAGTGGGTACAACACGGCCCCAACGATAGTCAGAACAGTGAGGTTTCGCATCAGAAGGCTTACGTGCTTGATATTTAACGTTGGATTTTAACGGTCTTTTATCTTCTTAACTATCATGCAAACCCTATGGCGATAGAAGAAGATAAATAAATCATGCAATTCTACTTATTTAAACAATAAAAGAAAGCATGATGATCTTATGTGGTAAACGCCCATTAAGCCTAGGTAAGACCTTAAGATAACTTAAGTCTTCACTTGAGCTCTTCATGAGTCATTTGCATCTCAACTGGCCCAGACCAGGGCCCAAGCGCCCATTGCAGCTCAGGTGCGCCCACCAGGTAAATGCGCCTGTCATAGGGTCGAACCCTAGACCTCCCACCTGGTCAAGCCTCTGCTGCATGCGCCTCTGCCAAGTGTGCTCTGTGCTCTTGTCTGATTAAAATTACAATTTAATCTATCTAGACAAGATTGACACGCAGGTCAATTACACAATAAATTAATTAAAATGTGATGCGCAGATCACAAATATAATAATTTACATTTTTAATCCAGGCACGCAGGCCCCAGCACAGCACACATTAATTGGGCAACCCACATAAGATGAAATAAACAAGCATCATGGCATCCAATCAATATGTGATCCATCAACAAAATAAAATTTTTCAAAATCCCATCGGAATCAATTTTATTTGTCTTATGTGCCCTACTACTTTACAACGGTCCATTAATAGGGATCCACTCATCATGTCTAGTCAGATCCACTGCCCTTGCATGCACCAAGTCCTAACTTTACTTGAGTCGACCTAATGGTAAACCATGCATGCGCCAAGGGCTGAACAACCTTCATGAGTTCTGGCAAGCGGGTGTGACCCCGGGCCTAACTCATGTGCGTTCACTAGTTGTCTCAACCAGACCTCGCTACACGCCTGTCTACAGTCGACCTATAGCCACCTCGTGCTTGCGCACAGGTGCCATCTAGTCGACCCATCTAGGCTGTCAGATGGTCTGATCAGACTGGTTGGATCTTACCTAGAGGATGACTTCAACCCCATCAACCCGTCTAAGGGTTTATAGTAGGTGCATTAGATCTAAAGTAGAGGCGCGCAAGTGATTTCGATTTAACAAAAATAACAAGCGCCAACATACATGCGCCATATGAAAAATATACATCAAGTTTCGTCATGTAAATTCGCATGTTCTCTAGATCTAAGCTTACAAGCGCAAACATGGATCACGAAATGCATCAAGCAATCATAATAACATACATTAACCGCATGCTCTGATACCAATTGAAAGGTCCCCTAAAGCCAAAGGGGGCGAAACCCTAATAGGTGGCGCATATAATACTTTTGCAACGGAAGCTAGGGTTTCAAGATCAACTTGCATGTTATATGATCAACTAGATAAAATGCTTGCAAAGATCAACAAAAACGATCATACCATTGCCATAGCTTAGATGGCGCCTTGGAAGCAAAGAGTCGATTGCTTCTTCTCCAAAGGGAATCGCACACAAGAGGAAGATGGCCTACTCCTTTGTCACTCCTTGTGCTAGCAAGGCTCCAAAGTATCCTTGATCGCTTGAAGGGATGAAGAGACGATTACTAGGCTTGCCCCACTCTTCCTTGGCGTGAGTTCTATCTCCACACACGAGAGTCGTCGTGAGGAAGAGGCGAGAGGATGTTACTGTAAGGGACCCCTTTCAAGAGGGGGGCGAAACCCAGCATGGCGCATATAAGGGAATATAGCAGCGGAAGGGGGTTTCAAGAGTTGCAAAGCATGTATAAGATGATCAACTTTGAAAGCTTAA
Source organism: Costus lasius (assembly GCA_027563935.2). NCBI lineage: Eukaryota > Viridiplantae > Streptophyta > Magnoliopsida > Zingiberales > Costaceae > Costus > Costus lasius. The sequence goes on along the minus strand of CM050454.1, from coordinate 23,729,671 downwards.
ACAAATAGGATGTGATTCATACCATGGCCATCGATTGGATGGCGCCTTGGAAGCAAAGACCAAAGAAGATCTTCTCCAAATCGTCACACACAAGATGAAGATGCGCTTCTTCTTGTCGTCCCTTGTGCTAGCAAGGATCGTCCAAGTATCCTTGATCGAATGGAAAGGGAAAGAGAAAAATTTCTTGCTTGGCGAAAAACTCTCCCAATGTCGTCCACTTCTTCTTCACGAGAGAATGCCTCAAGAGCAAAGTCAAGCGACGACAATAGAGCGAGAGGGAGGCGTGAAGAGAGACCACAAGAATCGTGGTCACGTAAGTGACATGCTTTCTAAAAATAGAAAGCCACTCTTCCATATGCGATCATGGGTTTACCCCAATCGCAAACCTCTCTTAAATTGAACCACACGCTCAACCAATGAGCTGGTTCATTTCGGTTTGGTCCAAGACCAATTAACCCAAGCAATATGGTCTAGATCTCAATTAAACCCTAAGGCTCCAGATCTAACCGTTCATCTCCTGATGCTCCTGATCTCACCGATCGAGCATCCATTCTCTCGATCGAAGCTTACCGATCTCAAGCCCTAATCAATCAAACATGATCAGACCAGATCTCACTTACAATCAGAGATTAAATCCCTTTAAACTGAACCCAAACAATTCAGTCCACACGATCTGACTTAAGTAAGCCATATCATCAAATTGTGTGACCCTGAGGGTTTCCTCTAAATGTCGGTAACGATAATTCTCATTATCACGATCAGTGAGGGGTATCTAGCAACACATCACTGTCTCCCGATATAAAGGAAAGAGTCTTCCAAGACTACACCCAAAATACAGCACAAGTGTGAATCCAATTCACAAGGCATGCAAATTTCCTTTGCCACTGGATGTTCTTATTGGACAAGCCTGTCAAGCTTGTAACTCCAATATGATGAGCATGATTAGATCAGATGAACATAGTCACCTGGGTATGGCCATACTCTTTTCTCAATCATCTCATCCAGGGGGTCCCTTTAGAACATCACACTCCTTAAACAAGGAGACGGCAATCCTATGTCTATCACTAGTGCCCTAACCTGATTCAAGCTCACCATCCAAGATAGTCTATAATCATTATGTTTCAAATGATATTGAACTATCTCAAAACAATGACAATCATCATTTAGAAAACACAAGTGATCTCAAGTCAGAGGAAATGTGCCACTTGTCACATTCAAGGAATATTCACATTGTGACAAACAATTGAACATCCTTGTAGGGTCTGTCCAGTACATCCAATGTACCTATGAGTCTACATCTTATTCCATGCTCGAAGCATCCTATAAGATCAGAACACATATTAGTCTCAAACATATCAAGGCTGTCTCATGTTCACCAAGATATCTCGACTAAGGACTTATAGCATGTCAGCCTAGCTGAACAGCTTTGAGACATTATTCAGAAGAACATATATTGCAGCAGACAATGTAGCTAACTGAATAACAACCATGCCTTTATAAACATAACAGTTTATTACATGATACAGATACATTCCCATAGGCTTCAAACATTAGCCTTAAGGGCATACCCCAACAATCTCCCACTTGCACTTAATCTAATGGTTGAGAAATCTCAAACCCATATTATTACAGTGCTTCTCATGCTTCTGCTGCGCCAGAGGCTTGGTAAGCGGGTCTGCCAGATTGTCATCTGTATGTACCTTGCAGATTTTGATCTCGCCACGATCTATGATCTCCCTGATCAAATGAAACCGTCTCTGTATGTGCTTGGACTTCTGGTGCGACCGTGGTTCCTTTGCTTGTGCGATTGCTCCAGTGTTATCACAGAAGATAACCAAAGGATCTGCACTCGAAGGAACGACACCAAGTTCTCTCACGAACTTACGAATCCACACTGCCTCCTTGGATGCTTCCGAGGCTGCAACATACTCGGCTTCTGTTGTGGAATCAGCAACAGTTGACTGTTTGAAACTCTTCCACACCACTGCACCTCCATTCAAGCTAAAAACATAGCCTGATTGCGATCGGAAATCATCCTGGTCCGACTGGAACGAAGCGTCAGTATATCCTTCAATACTGAGTTCTTCCTGACCACCATATATCAAGAACATATCTTTGGTCCTCCGCAGATATTTTAAGATGTTCTTGACTGCAATCCAGTGCGCCACACCTGGATTACTTTGGAAACGACTGGTCACGCTTAACCCGTAAGCAACGTCTGGGCGAGTACACAATATCGCATACATAATGGATCCAATAGCCGAAGCATAAGGCGTATTGTCCATTTCATCTTTCTCAGTCTGTGTTTGTGGACACTGACTCTTCGAAAGATTCAGACCATGTCTGACTGGAAGATATCCTCTTTTAGAATTCTCTAAATGAAATCTCTCCAGGACTTTATCGATGTAAGTACTCTGGCACAGCCCGAGAAGCCTCTTAGATCTATCCCTGTAGATCTTCACACCTAACACATAGGCTGCTTCTCCTAAATCTTTCATCTGGAAACATTTCCTCAGCCATGCTTTCACAGCATGCATTTCAGGAATGTCATTTCCAATGATCAAGATGTCATCGACGTAGAGGACTAAGAAAGTAATCACGCTCCCACTAAACCTCTTATATACACACGGGTCATCCTCGTTCTTGATGAAACCAAATTCAGTAACTGATTCATCAAAACGAATATTCCAGCTTCTAGATGCTTGCTTAAGTCCATAAATGGACTTCTTTAACTTGCATATCTTATGACGATCTGATGGATTGGTGAAACCTTCTGGTTGTGTCATGTACACATCCTCATCCAGATTTCCATTAAGGAAAGCTGTTTTCACATCCATCTGCCAGATCTCATAATCATAGTATGCAGCTATCGCGAAAAGAATCCGAATAGACTTAAACATGGCTACAGGTGAGAAAGTTTCATCATAATCTATCCCGTAGATTTGTTTGAAACCTTTCGCAACTAGCCTGCCTTTATAGGTAACCACGTTACCATCCATGTCAATCTTCTTCTTGAAGATCCATTTACAGCCTATAGGGATTACTCCCGGAGGCGGATCAACCAAATCCCAAACTTGGTTATCTGACATGGAGTCCATCTCGGCGCGCATAGCTTCAAGCCATCTCGCTGACTCCGGTCCACTGATCGCATCCGCATAAGTAAGGGGTTCATCATTATCAATGATGTAGACTCCGTCATAGCGCTCAGGCTGTCGACGAATCCTTCCCGATCTTCGCGGTTCCCGTGATATTTGAGCCTCAGGTTGTTCAATAACCTGATCTACCGGCTCAGGCTCATCCAACTGTGCTTGACCACTTTGTCCTTCCTCTGGATTCTCATCCAGCTTTATTTCTCTCCCACTGGCCTCTTGCAGAAGAAACTCCTTCTCAAGAAATATGGCCGTCCGAGCAACAAAAACCTTGTTCTCCTTGGGATCGAAGAAATAATAACCCTTAGTTTCCTTAGGGTAACCGACAAAGATACATTTGTCAGATCTGCTCTCTAGTTTCCCAGAGGCGAGCTTTTTAACATAAGCCTCGCAGCCCCAGATCCTGATAAATGTCAAGCTCGGCTGTTTCCCATACCATAACTCATATGGAGTCTTAGAAACTGCCTTGGATGGCACTCGGTTTAGTACCTTTGCAGCTGTTTCCAGTGCAAAACCCCAAAAGGAGTAAGGTAGATTAGCCTGACTCATCATAGAACGAACCATATCAAGTAACGTTCTATTTCTCCTTTCGGACACACCATTCCATTGCGGTGTTCCTGGCGGAGTGAGCTGTGAGATAATCCCACACTCCTTCAGATAGTCAGTAAACGTATGACTTAGGTATTCTCCACCTCGATCTGAGCGAAGTGCCTTGATATTTCGGCCTAGCTGATTTTGTACTTCATTTTTGAACTCTTTGAACTTGTCAAAAGATTCACTCTTATGTCTCATCAGATAGACATAGCCATACCTACTGAAATCATCAGTAAAGGTAATGAAGTACTGATAGCCACCTCTGGCATGTTTACTAAATGGCCCACACACATCACTGTGTATAAGGTCAAGTAAACCTGAAGTCCTTTGACCTTTATGAGGAAAAGGTGACTTCGTCATTTTACCCATCAAACAAGCTTTGCATGTATCAATCTCCTTATAGGAGAATGATCCCAGCAGTCCATGATCATGCAACCGCTTAATGCGTTTCTCGTTAATATGGCCTAAACGACTATGCCATAGCAAGGTGCTGTCATCAGCATACTTGGCTTTCTTAATATCAATTTGCTGTATTGAACATTCCATGTCCAACATGAATAATCCATTGTTAATTGAACCAGTTGCATAAACAATATTATCTAAAGACAAAATACACTTTGAAATATTGCATTCAAAGGAAAATCCCTTCCTGACAAGAGCAGGAATGGAGATAATATTTTTAGTAATACTGGGAACAAAGTAACAATTGTCTAGTTCCAATACAATGCCAGATGGTAAAGAAATGAAGTAGTCTCCTACAGCAACAGCAGCAACCCGTGCTCCGTTTCCAACGCGTAGGTCCACCTCATGCTGTCCCACCTGCCTTCTTCTCTTGAGTTCCTGTACATTTGAACAAATGTGAACTCCACATGCAGTGTCCAACACCCATGATATAGAAGAAGAAAACATGACCTCAGTCACGAATATACCTGAGCCAGAAGCGAAGCTTCCCCTCTTATCTCCTTGGAGCGCTTTACAGTCCTTCTTCCAGTGACCCAACTGGCCACAGTGGAAACACCTGTATTCCTTGGACCGCTTGACCTTTTGTTTCAGAGATTTGCTGTAGCTTTTGACCGGGGCCTTGCCCTTCTTCCCCTTCTTCTTGTTCCTCGAAGGAACCATTAAGACAGAGGTCGAAGGCTTACCCTTCAGAGTCTCCTCAGTGGTCAAGAGCATATTCAGCAGCTCTGCCGGAGTACAATCGATTTTGTTCATATTAAAATTAATAATGAACGCGTCGAATGAAGGCGGGAGAGACTGCAGAATAATGTCCACAGCAAGCTCCTGGTTGATGGTGTGCCCCAGTTTCTCCAGAGCCTCCTTGTGCCCAATCATCTTGAGCACGTGAGCTCCCACTGGGCTCCCTTCAGCCAGTTTGCTCTGAAAGAAGAGCTTCGTCAAATTGTAGCGCTCTGTCCTCGCCTGTGCAGCATACAGCATCTTGAGGTTCGCTATAATCTCTATAGCGACATATCCTCATGCTGACGCTGCAGCGGTGGCGTCATAGACGCTAGCATCAGGCAAGCGACATCAATGCTATCATTGACGTGCTTTTCATAGGCTTCCCGAACCGCCCTTGCGGCGTTCGGAGCGGGCTGCGGCGGTATCGCCGTCTCGAGGACATACAGTTTCCTCTCTGCCTTAAGAACGATCTTAAGGTGTCCAAACCAGTCAGAGAAGTTCGGCCCAGCAAACTTCTCCCTTTCCAGTAGGGATCGCACATTGAAGTTCATGGTGTTCGTTGCTGCAGGTATCTACAACAATGCAAGAACAGCAAGGTCAGTATCAATGTATAAGAATCAATCAGGACTTAAGAAAGATTCTTTTTCTCACTATTTTATCAGGCTTGAAAAATCCAACAAAACAGCCCGAAAGAGTAGAACTCTTTAAGTGAGATGGGATCCAGATTTCATACTTGGTCTCCGCGTCCCGCTCAGGCGAGATAAGATGCACAGAGAGTACAAGCACTAATCTCTGGTAGGCTGTCCCAGCCGATCGCCAACCCGTGCGATTCCCCTTCATCTGGGCAATCCAGCAGACTGTGCCAACTGAGTTGGTACAACACAGTCTCTGACCCCACAGATGGCTGCCTCCATGTGCTACCATATGCGCCACATATGTAGCCTACACGGTCAAGCTGACCCGACCTACTCCCTGGACCACCATGTGTTATGCTGAGCAACGAGAAGGGATAAATCCCTACTCTGTAACACACAGGTGTAATCCCGCACCGTCTGAAGATAGATGGACGTGCCCACTGAGTGGGTACAACACGGCTCCAACGATAATCAGAACAGTGAGGTTTCGCGTCAGAAGGCTTACGAGCTTGATATTTTATCGTTGGATTTTAACGGTCTTTTATCTTCTTCACTATCATGCAATTCCTATGGTGATAGCAGAAGATAAACTTAATCATGCAATTCTAATATTTAAACAATAAATAAAAGAAAGCATGAATCTTATGTGGTAAAAGCCCATAGCCCTAGTGAGACCTTAACCTAACTTAAGTCTTCACTTGCTCTTCATGGGTCTTTTGCTGCTCATCTGGCCCAAACCAGGGCCCAAGCGCCAATTACAGCACAGGTGCGCCTACCAGGGAAAATGCGCCTGGTCCCAGAGTCGAACCCTGGACCTCCCACCTGGTCTAGCCACTGCTGCATGCGCCTCTGCCATGTGTGCTCTGTGCTCTTGTCTAATTAAATTACAAATTTAACTATCTAGACAAGATTGACACGCAGGTCAATTACATTTTATAAATTAAAGCAATGTGATACGCAGATCACAATAATTAATTTACAATTTTAAATCCCAGGCACGCAGGCCCCAGCACAGCACACAATTAATATGAGCAGCCCACATAAGACTAAATAGACAAACATATGCATCCAATCAGCAATCATGTGATCCATCATAAAAAATTAAAATTTTCGAAAACCCCATGGGATCAATTTTAATTTTTCCTTATTTGCCCTACAACCTTACAACGGTCCATTACTAGGGATCCACTCATCCAACCTAGTCAGATCCATTGCCCTTGCATGCACCAAGTCCTAACTGACTTGAGTTGACCATAAGGTCAACCATGCATGCGACAGGGCTGAACAACCACAATGAGGTCTGGCAAGCGGGTGTGACCCCGGGCCTAACTCATGTGTGTTCATAGGTTGTCTCAATCAGACATCGCTACATACCTGTCTGCAGTCGACCTATAGCCACCATAGGCTTGCGCCAAGGTGCTAACTGGTCGACCCATTCAGGCTGTCAGATGGTCTGATCAGACTGTTTGGATCTAACCTAGGGGTTGACTTCAACCCTAATAACCCGTCTAAGGGTTTATGGCAGGGCCTTAGATCTAGTGTTAATCGCGCAAGTGTTCAAGTTTTGTAAAAACCAACTAAGATGCGCCAACATACAATATACATGCGCAAATGAAACAAAAACAAGTTTCGGCATGATATAATTTCACATGTGAATTTACGCATGTTATAGATCTAAGCATATATCGGCATTCATGGATCACAACACCAAAGCAATCATATAAACATGCGTTTAACCATGCTCTGATACCAATTGTAAGGGACCCCTTTCAAGAGGGGGGCGAAACCCAGCATGGCGCATATAAGGGAATATAGCAGCGGAAGGGGGTTTCAAGAGTCGCAAAGCATGTATAAGATGATCAACTTTGAAAGCTTAAACAAATAGGATGTGATTCATACCATGGCCATCGATTGGATGGCGCCTTGGAAGCAAAGACCAAAGAAGATCTTCTCCAAATCGTCACACACAAGATGAAGATGCGCTTCTTCTTGTCGTCCCTTGTGCTAGCAAGGATCGTCCAAGTATCCTTGATCGAATGGAAAGGGAAAGAGAAAAATTTCTTGCTTGGCGAAAAACTCTCCCAATGTCGTCCACTTCTTCTTCACGAGAGAATGCCTCAAGAGCAAAGTCAAGCGACGACAATAGAGCGAGAGGGAGGCGTGAAGAGAGACCACAAGAATCGTGGTCACGTAAGTGACATGCTTTCTAAAAATAGAAAGCCACTCTTCCATATGCGATCATGGGTTTACCCCAATCGCAAACCTCTCTTAAATTGAACCACACGCTCAACCAATGAGCTGGTTCATTTCGGTTTGGTCCAAGACCAATTAACCCAAGCAATATGGTCTAGATCTCAATTAAACCCTAAGGCTCCAGATCTAACCGTTCATCTCCTGATGCTCCTGATCTCACCGATCGAGCATCCATTCTCTCGATCGAAGCTTACCGATCTCAAGCCCTAATCAATCAAACATGATCAGACCAGATCTCACTTACAATCAGAGATTAAATCCCTTTAAACTGAACCCAAACAATTCAGTCCACACGATCTGACTTAAGTAAGCCATATCATCAAATTGTGTGACCCTGAGGGTTTCCTCTAAATGTCGGTAACGATAATTCTCATTATCACGATCAGTGAGGGGTATCTAGCAACACATCACTGTCTCCCGATATAAAGGAAAGAGTCTTCCAATACTACACCCAAAATACAGCACAAGTGTGAATCCAATTCACAAGGCATGCAAATTTCCTTTGCCACTGGATGTTCTTATTGGACAAGCCTGTCAAGCTTGTAACTCCAATATGATGAGCATGATTAGATCAGATGAACATAGTCACCTGGGTATGGCCATACTCTTTTCTCAATCATCTCATCCAGGGGGCCCCTTTAGAACATCACACTCCTTAAACAAGGAGACGGCAATCCTATGTCTATCACTAGTGCCCTAACCTGATTCAAGCTCACCATCCAAGATAGTCTATAATCATTATGTTTCAAATGATATTGAACAATCTCAAAACAATGACAATCATCATTTAGAAAACACAAGTGATCTCAAGTCAGAGGAAATGTGCCACTTGTCACATTCAAGGAATATTCACATTGTGACAAACAATTGAACATCCTTGTAGGGTCTGTCCAGTACATCCAATGTACCTATGAGTCTACATCTTATTCCATGCTCGAAGCATCCTATAAGATCAGAACACATATTAGTCTCAAACATATCAAGGCTGTCTCATGTTCACCAAGATATCTCGACTAAGGACTTATAGCATGTCAGCCTAGCTGAACAGCTTTGAGACATTATTCAGAAGAACATATATTGCAGCAGACAATGTAGCTAACTGAATAACAACCATGCCTTTATAAACATAACAGTTTATTACATGATACAGATACATTCCCATAGGCTTCAAACATTAGCCTTAAGGGCATACCCCAACAGTTACAAAACGAAGTGGAGTCGTTTCACTCAAAACGTGGAGACGTTTTCTCAAATTGAAAACCGACTTTCCAAATATAGAAAGTCCCTAACTCCAAGCGTTCATGCGTTCATGAACCTTTCGAAACTCATCCTCCAATTGAACCAAGCGCTCACTTGATGAGCCGGTTCAAATTGGTTTGGTTCAAAGACCAATTAAGCCAAGCCTTTTGTCCAGATCAAATTAAACCCTAAGGTTCTAGATCTGACCATTCATCTCTTGATGTTCATGATCTCACCGATCTAACATCCATTCTCTCGATCGAAGCTTACCGATCTCAAGCCCTAATCAATCAAACATGATCAGACTAGATCTCACTTACAATCAGAGATTAAATCCCTTTAAACTGAACCCAAACAATTCAGTCCACACCATCTGACTTAAGTAAGCCATATCATCAAATTGTGCGACCCTAAGGGTTTCCTTTAAATGTCGGTAACGATAACTTACGTTATCACGATCAGTGAGGGGTATCTAGCAACACATCACTGTCTCCCGATATAAAGAAAAGAGTCTTCCAAGACTACACCCAAACCACAGCACAAGTGTGAATCCACTTCACGAGGCATACATGCTTCCTTTGCCACTGGATGTTCTTTATTGGACAAGCGTGTCAAGCCTGTAGCTCCAATATGATGAGCATGATTAGATCAGATGAACATAGTCACCTGGGTATGGCCATACACTTTCTCAATCATCTCATTCAGGGGGGCCCCTTTAGAACATCACACTCCAAACAAGGAGACGGCAATCCTATATCTATCACTAGTGCCCTAACATGACTCATGCTCATTATCCAAGATAGTCTATAACCATTATGTTTCAAATGATATTGAACTACCTCAAAACAATGACAATCATCATTTAGAAACACAAGTGATCTCAAGTCAGAGGAAATGTGCCACTTGTTGCAAACAAGGATTATTCACATTGTGATAAGCAATTGAATATCCTAGTAGGGTCTGTCTAGTACATCCAATGTACCCATGAGTCTACATCTTATTCCATGCTCGAAGCATCCTATAAGATTAGAACACATATTAGTCTCAATCATATCAAGGCTATCTCATGTTCACCAAGATATCTCGACTAAGGACATTACAGCATGTCAGCCAAGCTGAACAGCATTGAGACATTATTCAAAAGCACACTTATTGCAGCAGACAATGTAACAAACTGAATAACAACCATTGCCTTTATAAACATAAGAGTTTATACATGATACTGAAAGAATCCCAAGGCCTCAAACATTAGCCTTAAGGGCATACCCCAACAAAATCTTATTATGTGCAACAACACCATCCAATCTAGAGTTAATTTGCTTAAGGCTCTCTATAACCTCTTCATTTTGTCTCATCTGGGCAGCCATGAATTTTTCAAACACGTCTTCTAAGCTAGATTTTTAGGGTTGACTCTAATTTTGTTGTCTCTGCTGGTACCCTCTATTCTCACCTTGCCTCTCAGTGTTATTATTATTTTTCCAAGAAAAATTTGAGTGATTTGTCCATCCAGGGTTGTAGGTACTAGAGTAGGGATCATTGTTTCTACCTTGATTATACCCCCCCAACAACATTAACTTGCTTAGAACCCTGATCAGTAATAATTTTACACTCCTTAGAATAATGTCCATAATTTCCACAAATATCACACACAATAGAAGATGAAACTACAGTAGTTTGCATTTGAAAAGAATCAAATCTGTTGCACAAAGAATCTACTTTTTCAGCTAAGGTGCGCCAGTTATCGCTTTCATTCTTACCATGTGGAGGATGATATAGCACTCCTCTCTCAATAGTCCACTGGTTATGATTCAAAGCCATCTCTTCAATTAGTGTGTAGGCATCTCAACTGTTTTCTTCATCAGTACTCCTCCTGCAGCAGCATCAACAGTTAGACGGGTATTATAGAGTAAACCATTATAAAAAGTTTAAATTAAAACCCAATCTTCTAATCCATAGTGAGGGCACTTCCGTTGTAACTCATTGAAATGCTCCCATGCCTCACTAAGTGATTCGCTATCCCTCTGTGCAAATCCCGTGATCTGATTTCTCAACTGAATCATCTTACTGGGTGGAAAGTATTTCAGCAAAAAAAGCATTTGACAGTTGTTCCCAAGTGGTGAATGTTCCAGTCGGATGAGAATGTAGCCAAGCTTTTGCATGGTCCCTAAGGGAGAAAGGAAACAATCTCAATTTAAGAGCATCATCAGATACACCATTAATTTTTATAGTATCACAAAATTCAAGAAAAAGAGATAAGTGTTGATTAGGATCCTCTAGTGGAGATCCTCCAAATTGATTCTGCTAGATCATGAACAGGAAGGCTAGTTTAATCTTGAAATTATTTGCATCAATTGCTGGTCTAGTTATTCTGGAGCGAATTCCCTATGTATTCATGGCTGCATAATCTCTAAGTATTCTCCTTTCAGCCATGATTGATTCTTCTTCTTCTCTTTCCTCTGCGAATCTAAGTTTCCTGCGCAATCTAAGAGTTTTGTTAATCTTAGGGTCTAGAGGAACTAGAGGTCCTAATCTAAGATTCCTATGCATGCACAAGTAGATAGATCAAATAACTCAAAATAAGCAGACAAAGAATAGAAAATAGTAAATAAAACAAAACCTAGTCTAGCAATACTTTCAATATCTTCAATATTGACAAAAACCAAGGTCCCCAGCAACAGCGCCAAAAACTTGTTGTAGTCCACAAGTGTACGGATACTCGAAGTAATAATTAAGATATCGAACCACAGAGACCTCGTTTGCCAAATACCGAATAATCAATTTCTTACTAGCTAGGCAATCGAAAATGTGAAAGCAAAGTAACGGAAGCTACACGAAAATATCATAGAGAGAAATTGGGACTAGGGTTTCATCCGCCTTAATTTCCATGACTAGATATGAATAGATGTTCATCAATCAAATTTTATTATGATAAAGACATAATTTACTTCATAAAGAAATCATCTCGCTCTCGCGCAGTGTTGTAGTCCGCAAGTGCACGGACTCTCAAAGTAATATTTAAGATATCGAACCACAGAGACCTTATTGTTAAGTTCCAAATAGTTGTTTTCTCACTAGCTAAGCAAATCAAATATGATGGAAGTAAACGATAGGAAAGTGCGCGAAATATCTAAGAGAGAAACTGGGATTAGGGTTTCATCCTCCTTAATTTCAATGACTAAATATGAATAAACGTCGTCAGTCTAATTTTATCATGATAAAGATTTAATTTACTTTATAAAAGGATCATCTCGCTCTCGCCCAAACAATCATACAAAGGACCAATCCTCACTCTCGTGCAAGATCTATCCAATGTTGAAAATAAGTAAATCATTGAACAAAGAACTCAAGGATCACCCTCGTGCATCTGAATTCTAAGTCAATCATCTCATGTGAAAACTCAAGGATCACTCTCGTGCATCTGGAAACTCATCACAAGTTCTACTTAAGTTTTTTCAATGTTCTGATCCTCACTCTGGTGCAGGATCTTCACGTCAAACACATTAACTCAATCCAAAGAATTAGAAAATCAACATGGCAATAAAGTCACTAAAAATCAGAATTCAAAGAACAAACCTAATCTTTTACGATAAGTTCCAAACTCAATGATTTTTAGGGTTCCAAATTTCACAATCAACCTCTCAGTCTAATTCGAAAAATTCTAAAACATGCTGATATTTAAAAAACTAAGGAGAATTAAAGGAAAGTCATCACATAAACAGAACTATCATAACAAAATTATCATGACAAATATAATCAATGTCTAATCATATAAAATCAAGGGGATTACACCCCCACGTCCCAAAAGATGTCTAAGCTAACATGGATGAGAGATTATAGTAAACCATAATTTTAAATGATCAGAATCTAAAAGGGAAGAAATTACATAACACAATGCTGTAATCGAAATTACAGCACCGTAATACTTGATGAACACGGTGAATAGTGGCAACGCCCGCTATTTCATTGATTTCTCCCTCGACTGGATTCTTTTTGATTTGAAACTTTTGGTGTGTTCTCTCCTACTCTAGATGAAGATTCAGTATAAAAATTAGAACCTAAGGTGGTCTCTACGCCTCTCGGCGTGAGGCCGAACCCTAAGGACGCCTCCCTCGATTGCTCTCAGAATTTTGGATAAAAATTGGGGATTTCAGCTCCTTTATCTTCTCCTCATTGAGACGAGTCCGCACCTTCTTTCGGATCTCAATTTGGTGTCCTAAATCTCAAGATATCGTCTTTTAAAGTTTGCGGTAGAAAAATCGGGAAACTAGGCCAAAATTATAGTACCGTGGAAATAATTATGGCAGTGCCGTAATTTCCTCAAAAACTCAGAAACTTTCTGGTTGAAATCATCCAAAAATATGGTACCATAAAATTTTGGACCAAAATTATGGTAGTGCCATAATTTCTCAAACTTGCTCCGATTTGCAAGAAAATTGACAGGTAGCTTCGTTTCGATGTCTAGAATCTATTGGTGTGCTCAAATCTTCCAAAATCTATCAAAATATGGCACTTTTTACCTGAAAATGATGAAAAATAAGAAATAGTGTAGATTCCATAATATTTGACAATTAAGGCTTAAAAACAAGTAAAAGAGCATAAATATGATACAAAAAGGTCAATGAAATGACACAAAATACACTATGTATTTTGGTGTCATCAAACAGATAAGGCTCAAATTTTGCTTGTCCTCAAGCAAATAAATAGAATAAAAAACAATGCTAAGTATGAAAAATATGCTCTTTTATGAAAAATAAATTTCTAAAATATAATCACTCATGTAATATTCCACCAACTTTTTGCACAAAATTTCAGATAAATACATCGTCCTCTGAATTTAATATTTAAGATTCACAACTTTGATCAAATAAAACTTCGCAACTCGCATAATAAAAAGAATTTCATTCTCATGAATTCACCTAATTTTCAGTTTAAATCTATCATACTTTTGTCTACAGAAATAAGATATCCAAAATCTTTTTCCATACAAAATTTTTCTTTTCTATTTCTTTTCCTTTTTTATTCTTTTTTGGATGACATGTACCAACATAGATACATACTTTTTATTTGGACTTCAACTCTTATCTTTGCTACCACTGTCAATTTTACACAGTGCCAAGTCGAGGAGTCATTTTCTTTTTCTCTCTCATTTTTTTTTTCATAGACTTCAACCCATGTCTTTGGCTCCACTGTCAATTTTACACAGTGCCAAGTAGGGGAGTCTCTCTCTCTTTTTGGATCTTGGATTTTTTTCTTCCCAATAAATAGTAAAATAGACTAAACATCAACTAGGTTAATCAATTGACATCAATTCAAAAATTACACTCATATGCTCATTTTATTCAAGAAAGATGCTTCACTCTCAGATTGCATTCATCAAACAACATACCTATCCAAAACCTTATGCATCAATCAATGAAGGATTTCAACAAGTAGATATATATTGAAGAAATAAATTTAACATAATAGGTATATCTCCATTCATAGGCATTGACATGCATGAACATTCATCATCATAGAAAAATCTACACACTTTCATCACATGGATTCAAGTCATAAAAATTTTTAAACATCAAAAATGTCAAAATCAATGCAAAAGGTGTGAAGCATCAAATACATAGAATCATAGTCAAAAGTGTAAAATGATAGACTCAAGCAACCTTATAGAATAGAAATCTTAGTGAGTGATACATCTAAAGCAAATCATAGATGCAAACCATATAAAATAATCATGAATACAAGGGAGTGCAAATGATATTCACAAAACTATATAGCAAGCTCTAACAAAAAACACATAAGGCTCAAACCAAAAATAGTGTTGGGGCAGATGCTACTAGGTCCAAAGATGTGCTTTTTAAAAATTTTACCTGCACAATTTAAGATACAAAAGGCTTAGTTTTAAAAAATAGTCTCTAAAATAATAATGATAGAAATAATTTTCTCAAAGAATAATCAAAGATATCATCGATGGTCCAGAAGAGTGCTGGTGAAAAGAGCTGATGCAGCTGAGAAGCAGAGGATGAACAGAAGCTAGCTGAAGAGTTGCTAGCAATGATAATGGTGCCGACAGTAGAGTGAGTAATCTCTAGTGGCCTGCTAGAGACTACAGTCCTGGAGGTGAGATCATCAGCCGGTGGGTGCGAGAGATAGCACTGCACAAAAAAAAATCAGAGTCACTAATGAAGATTCTGCTGCAAAAATAAATCAAATCAATGGAAAACAGAGGTAGCACAAGAAGTAAGAGGCTACTGGTGGTGCTGAGGATGATAGCTGGTGTTGACTAGAGGTGGAAGACAGTTGCTCTTGAAGATTCCTGGATCTGGAGGCAAAAGAAGTAACAACTGGTAGAAAGCAAACAGAGTAACAACTAAATTTTTTATGAAATGTAGCCATACCCAAGAATAAAATTTAATGATCCAAAAAGAAAATGGACAGAACCGTGTAATAGAATGAAACTTGTTCTTTCCAGGTGCATGAAATATAGAGGATCAAAATCTATCAAGAATTTAGGGTATCAATAAAAAGAGGGCTACGTAGATTACTAAATCAAAAACTGCACAGAAGTTAATCAGATTCGAAAAGTTGCTATGCTTCCTAGAATGATCAGAAAATATTTTAATGAAAACAACTAATCCACAAGATAGAATGAAACATGTGCTTCATATTCCATGCGAAAAATCAGGGTTTCAAGTTATTAAAGCAACTTAAATATCTGCGGCAAAAGTACTAATCAGAATAGTCAAGAGAAAACTGCTGCAGAAATTAATCAAAATTGAAAAGATGCTATGTGTTTTAGAATGATCTATGGACTTTAAAATTCAGTAAAAATAACTAGATGATAAAGAAAGATGAGTAGTTCATGATGGTGTCAAAGATCAAAAATTTTCCCAACCCAGTTTCTTAAAATTGCGGCGAGAAAACACCTAGTCAGATAAGTAGAATGCAGCTTTAAAATACAGTACCGTGAAATTCCTTACGGCAGTGTCATAATTTACACAAATTCTCGGGTCAGAAATATACTAGAATTATGGTACTGTAAAAATGGATACATCATTACTGTATTTTTCACAAAAATCTCAAAACTCTCGAGATGAAATTGAACCAAAATCACAGTACCGTAAAAAATTTTACGGTACTGCCGTATTTTGCGCAAAATTCGATTTACTTGCAAAAAGAAAAGAAAAATTAATTTTAAAAATAAACTAAAATAAAATAAACTAAACTAAGTAAGAGTGCTTGGGTTGCCTCCCAAGAAGCGCTAATTTTTAGTTCATTAGCTTGACCAAAAATCAAATCTCATGATGAAGTAGGTGAATTAGTACCAAAGTAAATAGCATACAACTTTCTGCATTTTCTTTGTCCTAAAAGTTTAGTCACTAATCCAAACATCTAGAATTTCATGTAAATCACAATCAACATGGCTTTCTCAAATATGCAGAAATCAAAATCAATTTTTTCAATTCCAATCAAGGAATATTTTATGATCTTCCTATATTTGTCCAAAAGTAAAATTGTTAGTCTTTTCTTCAAATTTTTATCTTCAATTGCAATAGGACTTTCATCAAGAGATTCAAGTATTGGATCATCAAAATAATCTTTCTTTCTCACATTAGATTCCTCAATGAAACATAATTTTTCAAATAAATCAAAAGAGTGAACATTAGATGTGGGCAAAACTTCATGGTGAGACTCATCAGTTTTTGTAATATTCAAATCTTTTTCAAGTTCCTCATGCACATCATCAAATAATTTATCAATTTCAAAATTACCAACAAAATCAGAGTAAGATTTCTCTAAATAAGCTCCCTTATATCCTTCATCAGAATTAACCACAAATAATATATCATCAAAAGAATCAACTTCATAAGTATCACAAAAATCAGAATAAGACTTTTCAAAATCAATTTTCTCAAACTTTTCAACAAATAATTTATCAAATGAATCAATTTTACAATCATCTAAATCAAAGTGAGATTCATTAATATTCACATAAGGCTCAATCTCAAAACAATCATAATCAGAGGGAGATTTTTCTAAATCAAGTTCCTCTTTCCATGTCAAACTCAAATAAACAAGCTTGTTGTGCTAACTGGGTTTCTAAAATTTCATTGCGTGCAATCATGTCATCCAACTTAGAATTGATTTGTTTGAGGGTCTCATTCACATCTTCTTTTTGTTTTGCTTGGGTACTCATGAACTTTTCAAACATTATCTCTAAGCTAGATTTTTCAGTATCCTCAAATTATGGTTCAGAAGTATAGTTTGAGCAATCATCATAAAAAGATCTAGAATCATATTGATCATCTTGATGCCATGAAGAATTGGGATTTGAAAATTGGCAATCAAAAGAATAATGACCAAAATATCTACAAATATCACATCTAATAGAAGAATAAGATGTCCTAACAGAATGCATATAAGAGTTAAACTTATCTTCAAGTGTGCACAATGAATCATCTTTATACTTACCTTGTGGCATGTATACCTCACCTCTTTCAGTTGCCCATGAGTTGTGATTAAAAGACATATCTTCAATTCAAAGCTTTTCTACACAACTAAAAAAGTTTGTTATCTCAAAGTTCATGGGAAATAAAATATATCAAGATCTAAGAGTCCTGTGTATAGACAAATAGATTAATCAAATAAACTTAGAATTTTCAGAATTGAAATAGAAAAATTATCCAACACCAATCAATCAAATTGTTTGTTTCTTTTTCTCAGAATAAAAACACAAGCAAATTCAAAATTTTCAGATATCACAGTTCTGTCACAACTTGTGAAAATCCAAAACCTGCAAAAATAAAAAACAAAGTTAAATCTAAAACAAATAAAACTTAGTCTAGCAATACTAACAACTATTTTGATATTAACAAAACTAAGGTCCCTGACAATGGCGCCAAAAACTTGTTGTAGAACGCAAGTGCACGGATACTCGAAGTAATATTTAAGATATCGAACCACGGAGACCTTATTGTTAAGTACTAAATAGTTGTTTTCTCACTAGCTAAGCAAATCGAATATGATGCAAGTAAACGATACGAAAGTGCGCAAAATATCTAAGAGAGAAATTGGGACTACGGTTTCATCCTCCTTAATTTCAATGAGTAGATATGAATAAAGGTCGTCAGTCTAATTTTATCATGATAAAGATTTAATTTACTTCATAAAAGGATCATTTCGCTCTCGCGCAAACAATCATACAAAGGACCAATCCTAACTCTTGTGCAAGATCTATCCAATGCTGAAAATAAGTAAATCATTGTACAAAGAGCTCAAGGATTGCTCTCGTGCATCCGAATTCTAAGTCAATCATTTCATGTGAAAACTCAAGGATCACTCTCGTGCATCCTGAAACTCATCACAAGTTCTACTTAAGGTTTTCCAACGTTCCGATCCTCACTCTTGTGCAGGATCTTCACGTCTAACACATTAACTCAATCCAAAGAATTAGAAAATCAACATGGAGATAAAGTCACAAAAAATTAGAAATCAAAGAACAAACCTAATCTCTTACGATAAGTTCCAAACTCAATGATTTTTAGGGTTCCAAATTTCACAATTAACCTCTTAGTCTATTTCGTAGAATTCTAAAACATGCTGATATTTATAAAACTAAGGAGAATTAAAGGAAAGTCAACACATAAACAGAACTATCATAACACAATTATCATGACAAAAATAATCAATGTCTAGTCATATAAAATCAAGGGGATTACACCCCCATGTCCCAAAAGATGTCTAAGCTAACATGGAAGAGAGATTATAGTAAACCATAATTTCAAATGATCAGAATTGAAATGGGAAGAAATTACAGAACACAGTGCTGTAATCGAAATTACAGCACCATAATACTTGATGAACATGGTGAACAGTGGCAGCGCCCACTATTTCGTTGATTTCTCCCTCGATTGGACTCCTTTCAATCTGAAACTTCTGATGTGTGCTCTCCTACTCCAGACGAAGCTTCAATATAACAATCATGGCCTGAGGTGGTCTCTACGCCTCTCAGCGCAAGGCCGAACCCTAAGGACGCCTCCATCAATTGCTCACAGAATTTTGGATACAAATTGGGGCTTTTGGCTCCTTTATCTTCTCCTCGTTGAGATGAGTCTGCAGCTTCTTTCGGATCTCAATTTGGTGCCCTAAATCTCAATATATCATCTTTTGAAGTTTGCTACGGAAAAATTGGGAAACTAGGCCAAAACTACGGTACCGTGGAAATAATTACGGCAGTACCGTAATTTCCTCAAAAACTCAAAAACTTTCTGGTTGAAATCATCTCAAAATACGGTACCATAAAATTTTGGACCAAAATTACGGTAGTGTCGTAATTTCTCAATCTTGCTCCGATTTGCATGAAAATTGACGGGTAGCTTCGTTTCGACCTCTGGAATCCATTGGTTTGCTCAAATCTTCCAAAATCCATCAAAATATGGCACTTTTTACCTGAAAATGATGAAAAACAAGAAATGGTGTAGATTCCGTAATATTTGAGAATTAAGGCTTAAAAACAGGCAAAAGAGCATAAAATATGATACAAAAAGATCATTGAAATGACACAAAAAACACTATGAATTTTGGTGTCATCACGCAGACAATTTACAAAGAACTAATCCTCACTCTCTAATGTAGGATTTATTCAATGTTAGATATAAGTAAATCATTGATAAAGAACTCAAGGATCACTCTCATACATCCGAATTCTAAGTCAATCATGCTGATAAAATCGAGAAATAAGAACAGACCTAATTTCTTACGATGAGTTCCTAACGTTCAATTTTAGGGTTCCAAGTATTCTCAAATCACTTTTTAGTCCATAATGTAAAAACTCTAAATCATGCTGATAAATATTAATCTACGGAGAATTAAGGGCAATCATCACATAAGTAGAATTATCACAGTAAAATTATCAGGACGAAAGTAAAATTAATCTAGTCCTTAAGAAATTTGGGGGATTACTCCCCCATGTCCCAAAAAAAGGTTTAAGCTAGCATGATCGAAGAATTATAATAAAACATCGTTTAGAGTGATTAGAAATTGAAAGAGAAGAGTAAAAGTTACAAAACAGGGCTGTAATGAAAATTACAACCCGTAATTTTGCTCCTGGACACGATGAACAGTGGCGGTGCCCTTGTTTTTGTTGATTTCTCCCTCGATCGATCTTCTTTTACTCTGAAACTTCTGTAGTATGTTCTCCTCCTTCAGGCGAAGCTTCGTTTCAAATTTCGTGGCCGGAGTTGGTCTCTACGTTGAGAACTAATGAAGCATAGGGTGGCGGCAATTCTCTGAAATTCATCATGAATCCCTGATAAAAATTCTTCCTTTCACTTCGAGATCCTTCACCTCTTTATTCTGATCGTTCCCCTTTTTACGGATCTTTAATTGGTGCCCTAAAGCTCGAGAAATCATCTTTTTAAGTGTCCAGCAGAAGAATCGGGAAACTGGGCCGCAAATTACGGTACCATAAATATAATTACGGTAGTGTCGTAATGTCTTCTAAAGTTACTATAGGGAAACGGCTCGCAATTACAGCACTGTAAAAATCGTCATGGTAGTGTCGTATTCTTCTCAATTGTTTCTGAAAGTTTCGGTGTGAAATTCGCCCACAATTACGGCACCATGAAAAACATTATGGCAGTGCCGTAATTCATCCGAAATCTTCTGAATTCTCTATATGAATTTGGACCTAAATTATGGCACCGTAAAAAGCATTATGGTAGTGCCGTAATTTTCTAAAAAATTTTATGTCACAAGCGGCCGTGAAAATTGTTACAGTAGTGCCATCTTCGTAGATTACGACCGTAAAATTCATTACGACACTACCGTAATTTTGCTAGAAAACTCGGTTTGACTTGAAATTTGATGTGTAAACTCCTCTTGATGATTAGAATTCGTCCATGCATTGAAATTGCTTGAAAACCTATTAGAATGATGCCTTTTTACTTGAAATTAATCAAAAACTAAGAAAGGTGTCGATTCCGAAGTATTGGATAAATAAGGCATAAAAATAAGCAAACGAGCGTGATTATGACCCCAAAAGACCATTTAATAAGTATGAAAATTACTATGAAATTTAGAGTCATCACTTAACCCCATGTCTCGAGTATGACCATCATGCTTTTGCTGTGCTAAAGCCTTGGTCTGTGGGTCTGCTAGATTGTTTTCTATGTCAACTATACATATCTTTACGTCACCCCTATCAATGATCTCCCAGATCAGGTGAAATATTCTGAGTATGTGTTTGGATCGCTGATGTTATCTTGGTTCTTTGGCCTGCGCGATCGCGCCATTGTTATCATAAAGGAGCTCAATGGGATCAGTAGCGCTAGGAACCACTTGAAGTTCAGAAATGAACTTTTTGATCTAAACCGCTTCTTTGGCTGCCTCAGATGCTACAACATACTCCACTTTAGTTGTAGAGTCTACCACCATGGATTGCTTGAAGCTCTTCCAGCAAACAGCACCTCCATTCAGCAAGAACACATAGCCGGAGTACAATTTGAAGTCAACTGGATCTGACTGGAAAGAAGCATCTGTATAACCCTAGGTACACAGATCTTCTTGTCCACCATATGCTAAGAATAAATCTTTAGTCTTTCTCAGATACTTCATAATATTTTTCACGTCTATCCAATGTTGGACACCGGGGTTAGACTGGTATCTACTGGTTATGCTCACTGCATAAGCCACATCTGGTCTCATACATAACATGGCATACATGAGGGATCCCACTGTGGATGCATAAGGGACTCAACTCATCTCCTCTTTCTCAACCTGTGTAGTGGGACAATGGCTCTTGGAAAGAGTAATGTCATGCCTCATGGGGAAGGTAACCTTTCTTGGACTACTCCAAGCAAAACCTTTTCAGCACTTTGTCTATGTACGTGCTCTGACTCAGGGCAAGGAGCTTATTGGATCTATCCCGATAAATCCTCACACCCAAAATGTATGCGGCCTCCACTAAGTCTTTCATCACGAAATACTACCCCAACCATGTCTTCACAGTGTGTGAAAGTCCCCTTCAAGGGGGAGCGCAAAAGGGGGTGAAACCCTAATAAGGGGGGGCGCATGAAATATTATAGGGGTGTCACCCTCAAGACCGCATGTAGATCATATGATTAACTTGGTTATATTGCAAAGATCAAGTTGAGATCTATTACCATAGCCATGAGGAAGGAGGCGGCTTGGAAGCAAGAGGGCAAATGAGCTCTCCTCCAAAGAAGACGCACACAAGGATGATGAAGGCTTCCTCCTTGCGCAATTCTTGTGCTAGCAAAAATCACCAAGTTCTCCTTGCGTGTGTCGAAGTCAAGAGATGCTTGGCCGAACTCTCTTCTCGTCAAGGAAGAAGCTCTTTCTCCTCTCAAGCCAAGGCGACAAACGAATTCAATTCACCATCATCATTTAGGCGTTTTTTAAGTGATGGCGTTTCATGACTTCCAAATATGGCAAGTCATGAAGCCATGCGCTCACCCATAAGAAAACCGCCCAAATATGATTGAGCCTTGAACCATGCGTTCACATATGTGAACCGGTTCAAGCTAATTCAATTCAATTCAATTCGGTCCAAAGACCAAACCAAACCGGCCCATGGTCTAGATCTCTCTGAACCAAAATGGCTCAAGATCTAACCGTTCATCTCATGATGTTCCTGATCTCACCGATCTAGAATCATCTCTCTTGATCGAAGCTTACCGATCTCAAGCCCCAATCAATCAAACATGATCAGACCAGATCTCACTTACAATCAGAGTTTAAACTCCTTTAAACTGAACCCAAAGAATTCAGTCCACACGATCAGACTTAAGTAAGCCATATCATCAAGTTGTACGACCCTAAGGGTTTCCTCTAAATGTCGGTAACGATAACTTACATTATCACGATCAGTGAGGGGTATCTAGCAACACATCACTGTCTCCCGATATAAAGGAAAGAGTCTTCCAAGACTACTCCCAAACCACAGCACAAGTGTGAATCCACTTCACTAGGCATACATTTTTCCTTTGCCACTGGATGTTCTTATTGGACAAGCATGTCAAGCTTGTTATTCCAATATGATGAGCATGATTAGATCAGATGATCATAGTCACCTGGGTATGGCCATACACTATCTCAATCATCCCATCTAGGGGGCCCCTATAGAACATCACACTCCAATTAAGGAGATGGCAATCCTTTACCTATCACTAGTGCCCTAACCTGACTCAAGATCATTATCCAAGATAGTCTATAATCATTATGTTTCAAATGATATTGAACTACCTCAAAACAATGACAATCATCATTTAGAAACACAAGTGATCTCAAGTCAGAGGACATGTGCCACTTAGTGCAAACAAGGATTATTCACATTGTGACAAGTAATTGAATATCCTAGTAGGGTCTGTCCAGTACATCCAATGTACCCATGAGTCTACATCTTATTCCATGCTCGAAGCATCCTATAAGATTAGAATACATATTAGTCTCAATTATATCAAGGCTGTCTCATGTTCACCAAGATATCTCGACTAAGGACTTTATAGCATGTCAGCCCAGCTGAACAGCTTTGAGACATTATTCAGAAGTACACTAATTGCAGCAGAGAAGGTAACAACCTGAATAATAACCATGCCTTTATAAACACAAGAGTTTATTACATGATACTGATACAATCCCAAGGCCTCAAACATTAGCCTTAAGGGCATACCCCAACAATCTCCCACTTGCACTTAATCTAATGGTTGAGAAATCTCAAACCCATATTATTACAGTGCTTCTCATGCTTCTGCTGCGCCAGAGGCTTGGTAAGCGGGTCAGCTAGATTGTCATCTGTATGAACCTTGCATATTTTGATCTCGCCACGATCAATGATCTCCCGGATCAAGTGAAACCGTCTCTGTATGTGCTTGGACTTCTGGTGCGACCGTGGTTCCTTTGCTTGTGCGATTGCTCCAGTGTTATCACAGAAGATAACCAAAGGATCTGCACTCGAAGGAACGACACCAAGTTCTCTCACGAACTTACGAATCCACACTGCCTCCTTGGATGCTTCCGAGGCTGCAACATACTCGGCTTCTGTTGTGGAATCAGCAACAGTTGACTGTTTGAAACTCTTCCACACCACTGCTCCACCATTCAAGCTAAAAACATAGCCTGATTGCGATCGGAAATCATCCTTGTCCGACTGGAACGAAGCGTCAGTATATCCTTCTATACTGAGTTCTTCCTGACCACCATATATCAAGAACATATCTTTGGTCCTCCGCAGATATTTTAAGATGTTCTTGACTGCAATCCAGTGTGCCTGTCCTGGATTACTTTGGAAACGACTGGTTACGCTTAACCCGTAAGCGACGTCTGGGCGAGTACACAACATCGCATACATAATGGACCCAATAGCCGAAGCATAAGGCGTATTGTCCATTTCATCTTTCTCAGTCTGTGTTTGTGGACACTGACTCTTCGAAAGATTCAGACCATGTCTGACTGGAAGATATCCTCTTTTAGAATTCTCTAAATGGAATCTCTCCAGGACTTTATCGATGTAAGTACTCTGGCACAGCCCGAGAAGCCTCTTAGATCTATCCCTGTAGATCTTTACACCTAACACATAGGCTGCTTCTCCTAAATCTTTCATCTGAAAACATTTTCCTAACCATGCTTTAACAGCATGCAGTTCAGGAACATCGTTTCCAATGATTAAGATATCATCGACGTAGAGGACTAGGAATGTAATTACGCTCCCACTAAACCTCTTATATACACACGGGTCATCCTCGTTCTTGATGAAGCCAAACTTAGAGATTGATTCATCAAAACGAATATTCCAGCTTCTTGATGCTTGTTTAAGTCCATAAATGGACTTCTTTAACTTGCATATTTTATGACGATCTGATGGATTAGTGAAACCTTCAGGTTGTGTCATATACACATCCTCATTAAGATTTCCATTAAGGAAAGCTGTCTTCACATCCATCTGCCAGATCTCATAATCGTAATATGCAGCTATCGCGAAAAGAATCCGAATAGACTTGAACATGGCTACAGGAGAGAAAGTTTCATCATAATCTATCCCGTAGATTTGTTTGAAACCTTTCGCAACTAGCCTGCCTTTATAGGTAACCACGTTACCATCCATGTCAATCTTCTTCTTGAAGATCCATTTACAGCCTATAGGGATTACTCCCAGAGGCAGATCAACCAAATCCCAGACTTGGTTATCTGACATGGAGTCCATTTCGGCTCGCATAGCTTCAAGCCATCTAGCTGACTCCGGTCCACTGACCGCATCCGCATAAGTGAGGGGTTCATCATTATCAATGATGTAGACTCCGTCATAGCGCTCAGGCTGTCGACGGATCCTTCCCGATCTTCGCGGTTCC
The DNA here is from genome assembly GCA_027563935.2 of Costus lasius. Classification (NCBI taxonomy): domain Eukaryota; kingdom Viridiplantae; phylum Streptophyta; class Magnoliopsida; order Zingiberales; family Costaceae; genus Costus; species Costus lasius. The sequence goes on along the minus strand of CM050454.1, from coordinate 23,704,258 downwards.
CGTGATATCTGAGCCTCAGGTTGTTCAATAACCTGTTCTATCGGCTCAGGCTCATCCATCTGTGCTTGACTACTTTGTCCTTCATCTGGATTCTCATCCAGCTTTATTTCTCTCCCACTGGCCTCTTGCAGAAGAAACTCCTTCTCAAGAAAAATGGCCGTCCGAGCAACAAATACCTTGTTCTCTTTGGGATCGTAGAAATAATAACCCTTAGTTTCCTTAGGGTAACCGACAAAGAAGCATTTCTCAGATCTGCTCTCCAGTTTCCCAGAGGCGAGCTTTTTGACATAAGCCTCGCAACCCCAGATCTTAATAAATGTCAAGCTAGGCTGTTTCCCATACCATAACTCATATGGAGTCTTTGAAACTGCCTTGGATGGCACTCGGTTTAGTACCTTTGCAGCTGTCTCCAGTGCAAATCCCCAAAAGGAGTAAGGAAGAGTAGCCTGACTCATCATAGAACGAACCATGTCAAGCAACGTTCTATTTCTCCTCTCGGACACACCATTCCATTGCGGTGTTCCTGGCGGAGTGAGCTGTGAGATAATCCCATACTCTTTCAGATAGTCAGTAAACGCATGACTCAAGTATTCTCCACCTCGATCAGAACGAAGTGCCTTGATATTTCGGCCTAGCTGATTCTGTACTTCATTTTTGAACTCTTTGAACTTGTCAAAAGATTCACTCTTATGTCTCATCAAATAGACATAACCATACCTACTGAAATCATCAGTAAAGGTAATGAAGTACTGATAGCCACCTCTGGCATGTTTACTAAATGGCCCACACACATCACTGTGTATAAGGTCAAGTAAACCTGAAGCCCTTTGACCTTTGTTAAGAAAAGGAGACTTCGTCATTTTACCCAATAAACAAGCTTTGCATGTATCAATCTCCTCATAGGAGAATGATCCCAGCAGTCCATGATCATGCAACCGCTTAATGCGCTTCTTGTTAATATGGCCTAAACGACTATGCCATAACAAGGTGCTGTCATCAGCATACTTGGCTTTCTTATTATCAATATTTTGTATAGAATATTCCATGTCCAACATGAATAACCCATTGTTAATTGAACCAGTAGCATAGACAATATTATCAAGAGTAAGATAACACTTTGAAATCTTGCATTCAAAGGAAAACCCTTTCCTGACAAGAGCAGGAATAGAGATAATATTTTTGGTGATACTAGGTACAAAATAACAATTGTTTAATTCCAATACAATGCCAGATGGTAAAGAAATGAAATAGTCTCCTACAGCAACAGCAGCAACCCGTGCCCCGTTTCCAACGCGTAGGTCCACCTCATGCTGTCCCACCTGCCTTCTTCTCTTGAGTTCCTGTACATTTGAACAAATGTGAACTCCACATGCAGTGTCCAACACCCATGAAATGGAAGAAGAAGATAACATGACCTCAGTCACATATATACCTGAGCCAGAAGCAATGCTTCCCCTCTTATCTCCTTGGAGCTCTTTACAGTCCTTTTTCCAGTGACCCAGCTGGCCACAGTGGAAACACCTGTTGTCCTTCGACCGCTTTACCTTCTGTTTCAGAGCCTTACTGTAGTTCTTGACAGGGGCTTTGCCCTTCTTCCCCTTCTTCTTGTTCCTGGAAGGAACCATTAAGACAGAGGTTGAAGGCTTTCCCTTCAGAGTTTCCTCAGTAGTCAAGAGCATATTCAGCAGCTCTGCCGGAGTACAATCGATTTTGTTCATATTAAAGTTAATAATGAACGCATCGAAAGAAGGCGGAAGAGACTGCAGAATAATATCTACAGCAAGCTCCTGGTTGATGGTATGCCCCAGTTTCTCCAGAGCCTCCTTGTGCCCAATCATCTTGAGCACGTGAGCTCCCACTGGGCTCCCTTCAGCCAGTTTGCTCTGAAAGAAAAGCTTTGTTAGATTATAGCGTTCTGTCCTCGCCTGTGCAGCATACAGCATCTTGAGGTTCGCTATAATCTCTATAGCCGACATATCCTCATGCTGACGCTGCAGCGGTGGCGTCATAGACGCTAGCATCAGGCAAGCGACATCAATGCTATCATTGACGTGCTTTTCATAGGCATCACGAACCGCCCTTGCGGCGTTCGCAGCGGGTTGAGGCGGCACAGCCATCTCGAGGACATACAGTTTCCTCTCTGCCTTAAGAACGATCTTAAGGTGTCCGAACCAGTCTGAGAAGTTTGGCCCAGCAAACTTCTCCCTTTCCAGTAGGGATCGCACATTGAAGCTCATGGTGTTCGTTGCTGCAGGAATCTACAACAATGCAAGAACAGCAAGGTCAGTATCAATGTTTAGAATCAATCCAGGACTTAAGAAAGATTCTTTTCTCACTATTTTATCTGACTGAAAAATCCATTAAACAGTCCGAAAGAGTAACACTCTTTTAGTGAGATGGGATCCAGATTTCATACTTGGTCTCCGCGTCCCGCTCAGGCGAGATAAGATGCACAGAGAGTACAAGTACTAATTTCTGGTAGGCAGTCCCTGCCAATCGCCAACCCGTGCGATTCCCCTTCATCTGGGCAGTCCAGCAGACTGTGCCAACTGAGTTGGTACAACACAATCTCTGACCCCACAGATGGCTGCCTCCATGTGCTACCATATGCGCCACATATGTAGCCTACATGGTCAAGCTGACCCGACCTACTCCCTGGACCACCACGTGCTATGCTGAGCAACGAGAAGCGATAAATCCCTTCTCTGTAACACGCAGGTGAAATCCCGCACCGTCTGAAGATAGATGGACGTGCCCACTGAGTGGGTACAACACGGCTCCAACGATAGTCAGAACAGTGAGGTTTCGCGTCAGAAGGCATTACGTGCTTGATATTTTAGCGTTTGGATTTTAACGGTCTTTTATCTTCTTAACTATCATGCAATTTCTATGGTGATAGCAGAAGATAAACTCATGCAGTTCTAATTATATAATCAATAAAAAGAAAGCATGGATCTTATGTGGTAAAAGCCCATAGCCTAAGTAAGACCTTAAGATACTTAAGTCTTCACTTGCTCCTCTTGGGTCTTTAGCATCTCATCTGGTCCAACCCAGGGCCCTTGCGCCAAGAGCACCTCAGGTGCGCCACCAGCTGAATGCCCCTCTGGGATGTGTGCCTTTGTGCTCTTGTCTAATCAAAATACATTTTGATCTATCTAGACAAGCTTGACTCGCAGGTCAATTATACAATTAATTAAAAATGTGATTCGCAGATCACAATAATAATAATTTACCAGGCTCGCAGGCCCCAGCACAGCACACATTAAGGGCAACCCACATAAGATTAAATAAACAAGCATCATGGCATCATTCAATCAACATGTGATCCATTACAAAGAAAATAAAATTTTGAAAATCCCATTGGCATCAATTTTAATTTCCTTATGTGCCCTACAACCTTACAACGGTCCATTGATAGGGATCCACTCAACAATCTAGTTAGATCCATGCCCTTGCATGCACCAAGTCCTAACTGACTCGAGTTGACCTAATGGTCAACCATGCATGCGCCAAGGGCTGAACAACCAACATGAGTTCTGGCAAGCGGGTGTGACCCCGAGCCTAACTCATGTGTGTTCACTGGTTGTCTCAACCAGACCTCGCTACACGCCTGTGATGCAATCGACCTATAGCCACCTTGTGCTTGCGCACAGGTGCCATCTGGTCGATCCATCTAGGCTGTCAGACGGTCTGATCAGACTATTGGATCTACACTAGATGATGCTTTCAACCCCATCAACCCATCTAAGGGTTTATAGTAGGCGCTTATAGATCTAGATGGAGCGCGCAAGATGTTACAAAGTTTTTAGGGAAAAACAACTTACAACATGCGCAACAACAAAGTAAGAAGCTTTCATCTACATTACCATGCGCAACTAGATACTTGGTAACATGCGCAACTATGATGAAACTTCAATATAGATCTACAACATGTAATGACATACACGGATCACAAACAAGCAACATGAAGCAATCATATGATTCTACAAGAAAACCATCCTCTGATACCATTTGAAAGTCCCCTTCAAGGGGGAGCGCAAAAGGGGGTGAAACCCTAATAAGGGGGGGCGCATGAAATATTATAGGGGTGTCACCCTCAAGACCGCATGTAGATCATATGATTAACTTGGTTATATTGCAAAGATCAAGTTGAGATCTATTACCATAGCCATGAGGAAGGAGGCGGCTTGGAAGCAAGAGGGCAAATGAGCTCTCCTCCAAAGAAGACGCACACAAGGATGATGAAGGCTTCCTCCTTGCGCAATTCTTGTGCTAGCAAAAATCACCAAGTTCTCCTTGTGTGTGTCGAAGTCAAGAGATGCTTGGCCGAACTCTCTTCTCATCAAGGAAGAAGCTCTTTCTCCTCTCAAGCCAAGGCGACAATCGAATTCAATTCACCATCATCATTTAGGCATTTTTTAAGTGATGGCGTTTCATGACTTCCAAATATGGCAAGTCATGAAGCCATGCGCTCACCCATAAGAAAACCGCCCAAATATGATTGAGCCTTGAACCATGCGTTCACATATGTGAACCGGTTCAAGCTAATTCAATTCAATTCAATTCGGTCCAAAGACCAAACCAAACCGGCCCATGGTCTAGATCTCTCTGAACCAAAATGGCTCAAGATCTAACCGTTCATCTCATGATGTTCCTGATCTCACCGATCTAGAATCATCTCTCTTGATCGAAGCTTACCGATCTCAAGCCCCAATCAATCAAACATGATCAGACCAGATCTCACTTACAATCAGAGTTTAAACTCCTTTAAACTGAACCCAAAGAATTCAGTCCACACGATCAGACTTAAGTAAGCCATATCATCAAGTTGTGCGACCCTAAGGGTTTCCTCTAAATGTCGGTAACGATAACTTACATTATCACGATCAGTGAGGGGTATCTAGCAACACATCACTGTCTCCCGATATAAAGGAAAGAGTCTTCCAAGACTACTCCCAAACCACAGCACAAGTGTGAATCCACTTCACTAGGCATACATTTTTCCTTTGCCACTGGATGTTCTTATTGGACAAGCATGTCAAGCTTGTTATTCCAATATGATGAGCATGATTAGATCAGATGATCATAGTCACCTGGGTATGGCCATACACTATCTCAATCATCCCATCTAGGGGGCCCCTATAGAACATCACACTCCAATTAAGGAGATGGCAATCCTTTATCTATCACTAGTGCCCTAACCTGACTCAAGATCATTATCCAAGATAGTCTATAATCATTATGTTTCAAATGATATTGAACTACCTCAAAACAATGACAATCATCATTTAGAAACACAAGTGATCTCAAGTCAGAGGACATGTGCCACTTAGTGAAAACAAGGATTATTCACATTGTGACAAGTAATTGAATATCCTAGTAGGGTCTGTCCAGTACATCCAATGTACCCATGAGTCTACATCTTATTCCATGCTCGAAGCATCCTATAAGATTAGAATACATATTAGTCTCAATTATATCAAGGCTGTCTCATGTTCACCAAGATATCTCGACTAAGGACTTTATAGCATGTCAGCCCAGCTGAACAGCTTTGAGACATTATTCAGAAGTACACTAATTGCAGCAGAGAAGGTAACAACCTGAATAATAACCATGCCTTTATAAACACAAGAGTTTATTACATGATACTGATACAATCCCAAGGCCTCAAACATTAGCCTTAAGGGCATACCCCAACAGTGTGAAGGGTAGGGATGTCATTTCCAATAAGCAGTATGTCATCGACATAAAGGACCAGAAATGTGACCAAGCTCCCACTGATTTTCTTGTGCACACAGGCATTGTCTTTGTTCTTGATGAAGCATAATCTCTCACAACTTTGTCGAAACGAATATTCCAATTTCGAGAGGCTTGCTTTAATCCATATATGGATCTTTTCAGCTTCCATACTTTATGAGCATTGGCTGGGTGGACGAACCCCTCAAGCTGTGTCATAACACATCCTCTGACAAGTTTCCATTAAGCAAAGCTATCTTCACATCCATTTGCCAGATCTCATAATCATAGTAGGCAGCTAAAACAAGCATGATCCGAATAGATTTGAATATGGCAACCAACGAAAGGGTTTCGTCATAGTCCACCCCGTGGACCTGCCAATAACCTTTGATGACTAGTCTACCTTTGTAGGTAACCATGTTGCCAATGTCTGTTTTCTTCTTGAAGACCCATTTACACCCTATGGACTTTGCCCCATTAGGCGGCTCAACCAAGTCCCAAACCTGGTTAGCAGACATAGAATCTATCTCGGATCTCATGGCCTCTAGCCATCTCTTGGAGTCCAGTCCAGCGACCGCTTCCTCATAAGTCTTAGTTTCATCCTTAATAATGAGAATGTCATCGTGTTGAGTCGGCAGTAACCCGTACCTATTAGGTGCATGACGTACCTATTTAGACCAACGCTGAGCCTGTCTAAGCCACAGGTTGGGCCACAACCTGTACAGCAGGCTCAGGTTCCATCTCAACCTCTGTGTCTTGTGGATGATCTTGGATTTCGTCCAAATCAAAACTTCTCCCACTGTCTTCTTGATGTGTGTCGTACTATTGCACTACTAACCACAAGCGTGAGGATTTTGTCATGATAGTACTTAAGTGTCGATCCCATAGGGACAATGATCAAGTACCAAGTGATTAAGAATTGATAGCTAGACAATCGATTAAGTGGTTTATAATTATGAAAGGTGAAGCAAATAATGCAAACTGAATCTGGCATGAGAAAGTTTTGGGTAGAAAATAGGGGTTGGAGATATCGGAACTTTGGGTTCGTTGTTGGGAATCCCCGGGCTATAAGAAAACGAAAATAGTGGAAGCGAGCCCGAAACAAGATTCCTAATTCAACAAGGACCAACTTATGAAGAATACAATGGATGTGATAGGGGCAATACCTTATCAAGCAACTTTTAGAAGCGGCCGATGATAAAGACGTGCAAAGGCCCATCCTCTACAATCGCGCACACACGGACTCCTCGAATCCTCTCCAATCTCCGCGCTGGGTGCTAGCCCAGAAGATGAGATTCACACCTCTAGCCTTCTCAACTTGCGCCACTGCCAAGGAGAAGAAGGGATGTTAGCGACAAGGAGTGGGTAGCACTGCCACTTGTCCCAACCTTTGATGCCGAAAAACTTTTATTGTCGTCACCTCCTAGACCCTCATGCCAAGGAACAGAGGGGAGGCGACAACTAGAGACAAGAGAAGAGTCTGGTACAAAAGAATCTCCCAGGTGGGCCTCTCTATTTATAATAGCAGAGCCAGACGCACACTAGAGATACTTCCCATGTGGGATAAAGAGCATAAGCGCCTACTCACAATTACGTGTCATGGGTTCGAATCCCCGCATACGCAATTAATTGTAAATGCACCCAAGCATAGGCGCCTACTCACAATTAAGCGTCATGGGTTCTATTCCCCGCAGACATAATTAATTGTAAATTGTGCCCAAGCTTATTAATTAGCCAAGAGAAGAATTCTCCTACCAACTAATAAAATATCATCTCCTCTATAAAAGTCTCAATGCATCAGTTCCCCAAAAAGATCCGAATCACACAATGATTGGATCATAGGCTAAATGATCAGTATGAGAACTCGAGTGTCTAGGTGTGCGACCCAGTAGGTTCCTCAGACGTTGGCAGTGATGACTAAATCATCACAAGCAATGAGTGGCACCTAGCAGTACATCATTGCTACCTAAGTCATCAGAATGGTGTCATCATCGACATCCCCTAAAACTGCGACAAAGTACAAGTGCAACTTTGTCCTTTTGCCAACTGATGTCCAGATTGGGCAAGTGTGTCATACTTGTTAATCCCAATAATATGGCATGACTAAATCAGGTTCTCACCGGAGTATGGCCATACACTTTCAGTCATCCATATAGGGCGCCATGGACAATCAAGCTTCCCCGTAAGGAAGGGGCAAATCCTCTATTGGCACATTGAATCTCTCGTACGGCTTATGACATACCCAATGACAACCGTTATGACTTCCCTTTTACGGCGAAGCGTTAGGTTGCATCAAAGTACACCAATCACTATATAGATATACCAATGCCCTCAAATAGGACAAGCGCAACTCTGTCACTGTGATATTCATCTCGTGACATGGAGATGAATCCTCACAGTGGGTCGATCCAGTGTATCTCCCTTGATATACCCATATGCCTGCGTTAGCAACCCGTGCTCAACCAGCACATATACCGGTCTCAAGTGAATCATAGCTGTCTCATATCCACTATGATTCTCGACCAGGGATAAACACATAGACTAGATAAAATCTTTCTCTTAGGGACATTGTATATACAAATGTACATATGCGCAGATGTACAAACTTGCATGACAACGACAATGCCAGGATAACTCATCTATCAACTAGATGTGATACACATATCCCAATGGACCATCCTGAGGTCCTAGGGCACAAACACTGACAATCTCCCACTTGCACTAGGACCTTGCATTGAGCAACCTCAACACCGTGTCCTAAGCACGACCTACCACGCTCCTGCTGTGCCAGAGCATCGGTCTATGGGCCTATCATGATTGTATCAGTGTTCATATCTGCTATATATCAAGTACCTCTGTCCCCAAGACAAGATATAAGCATCTGAGTATGCCTGCGAGGTTCAACAAAGAACTTGCATACCCTGCTTTCAAGTAGCCTGCTTTGAAGCTCCCAAAGCTTCCAGCACCACTACAGGAACAGCTAGACTGTCATTGGTCTGACTGGAACAAGCTGCCAAGTGAATCCACTAAGCTTTTCCTGTCATTACTAACCAAGAACCACCTTTTAGTTCTACATAGAACCAAAGTGTGTTCTTCATTCCTTATCCAGTGCCATGCACCTGGATTGGACCTAGTATCGATTGGTTATGCTCTCGGCACAAACCATATCTGGTCTATAACATACCATCATCGATGTATGTTATATGACTTGGCACTTAGAGTTTCTTTGACTTATCCAAAAAAAACTCTCACACCTACCCCATAGGTGATGTTCACTAAGTCATTCATCACAAGACATTTCCCAATCATCTATTCACCAAGTGAAGGATCAGGATATCGTCTTTGATGATCTGTATGTCCCTAACATACAAGACCAGAGATGTCATCAGGCTCCCACTGAACTTAGGTACTACAAGGTGAAGATTCTTTGTCCAAGTTAATAGTTACCCATAACATTGGCACAATGAATCGATTCAGCCTTTTTCCCATACTTTCTGAACCTAGGTTGCCCCACAACCTATATACGAGGCTCAGATTCCATCTTTGACCATCTATGCTAGGTGGCTGACCTTGGACTGAATCTAAGTCATAATTTCCTCCCACTTGCCATTCTCAAGGAAATACATTTCCAAGAAAAGTAGCATCAAGAGCAACAATCATTTGTTTTCCTATGGGTCTATGGAAATTAGTATCCCTAAGTCAATTTAGGATACTTTAGCTACACTTATCAGATCTTGATTCTATATCACTAGATTCAGATGTATGACCCCCAAAGTCTCACATCTATAGATCCCGATAATTAGTCATGTCATCTACTTTCCTGGAGATATATTTAAGATGAAATAGTTTAGTGTCGAAGAAACTATCAACATAACCTCAGCAGAGATATGGTTGACTTTCAATTCCTCCCACTAAAACCACCTTCCAAGGTGTTCTTCAGGAGTTATGAGCTATGAGCAGACCTCATACTCAATATGATAGTCACTTGTGGCTCAAGTATTCTTCATCCAACCTAAACTGAAGATCACTTATGAATTTTGATAAACTGGTTCCACAAATATTTTGGTAATTTCACGAATTCCTATCTTTTGACTTTTCCACTTCACCTCACTTGGTGAAAAACATTTATCAACAAACAAGTCTTTGCCCATCTATCACATCTGGAAAGAGGTTAAGATAGTCAATCTCCTAGAAGGAGTTCAAATCCATGAATTCATGTGCATGAAGTCAGTGGATGCATCACTTGTTTATGATAAAATCTCTGAGTCAGAAGATTGGCATTCAATTTGAACCACTTATTAAATTCAAGTTGTTTTATTACCTCATTATTTTGCACAATGTAATGACAAGAGATTTGCAAATGAAAAAAATGTCAAATTCTTTTTATTCCAAAAACTCTACTCCAAAGGAATAGATACAATGTCAATTACATGTTTGCAAAAATAAAACAATCCTATCAATGACAAATGAAAAATAGCCCGGTAGCATCAATGCTCCAGCAAGATTTTCTTACTGTCATCCATGTCCTATTTCTCTGGAGGTCCTACATATTTTTGCAAATATCAGTCTCACCATGCGGTATAAAATACCCATGTACGGAAATAGACAATATATGATTTGGTAATAAAATTACCTGAGCCTGAAAACGAAGGGTTACTTCTCTTCATCTCTTTCTGAGGATGCATGCAATCTTTGCACCAATGGCCCTCCTGGCCACAGTTGAAGCACTTGTTCTCCCTCACCCTGCCTTTCTTCAATGCCTTGGCCTTGGACTTGCCCTTACCCCTTTTCCGCTTCTTACTGTCTTTGGAGACTATAAGAACGGACTTGAGTTTGGATCTGACCATTTCTTTCTCGGTCGATTCCAGCAGTTTAAGCAGCTCCTCATGAGTACAAGCAATTTTGTTCATATTGAAGTTAATGATAAAAGAGCTATAACTCGGAGGCAGTGACTGCAGGATAAGGTCCGTAGCCACATCCTAATCCATCGGGTGTCCTAGCCTAGTGAGATGCGACAAGTACCCAAGCAACTTGAGTACATGTGGTCCCACTGGAGCACCTTCAGGCATCTTGCACTGAAAAGCAGTCTTGGATGTCTCAAACCTTTCTGTTCTAGTCTGCGACTCGAACAGTTGCTTTAGATGCGAGATGATCTGAAATGCATTCTGATCCTCATACTGCATCTGCAACTCGGACGACATCGTGGCTAACATAAGGCAGCCAAGATCCAGGGCATCATCTTGATGCTTGCGAAAAGCATCCCGTTCAGCCGTGCGGGCTGTGGATGACGGTTGAGGAGGAAGCGCTTGCACTAAGACATACAGCTTCTTCTCCTGCTTGAGGATTATCCTCAAGTGTTGGTACCAGTCCATGAAGTTAACTCTAGTCAACTTCTCCCTCTCAAGGAAGGAACGGAATGATAGTCCGCTGTTGTTATTGCTTGTAGAAGCCATCTACAATACAAACAAGAGCAGATCAGTATCACATTTCAATCATTTATTCTGTCCTTTTATAAATAACTGTTTCTCACTATTTTATTCGAATCGATAATCCTCAAAATCGATCGAGAAGTCGCCCAACTTCCTTAGTGAGATGGGATCCTCATTTCGTTCACGGCCTTGTGTCCCACGGAGGTGGGATGTACTGCACAAGGCGACGCATGCTTCCTGAGGCAGGCCCCTGGCCAATTACAACTAGGCAATTCCCCTTCTTAAGACAGTTCAAGCACTTTGTGTCCAATGGAGGCTGGATACAGGACAAAGCCTTAACTTCTTAAGGATGCCTCTAGAAATTTCATCATGTGAACCACCACATATGAAAAGTCTAGTCAAGTCCGACCTAACCGTTATACCCAGGGCCAACGATTTCCTTGCGGAAGGCGCGTCTAGAGTTTTAACTAGACTGGGGAAATCATTGTCACCACACACCTCCTGAAGATAAATGGATGTGTCCCACGGAGGTGGAAAACAGTGCACAACACCATTGATCGACAGTTTGACGAGGGTTATACGTCAGAAGGCAAAACGAGACTTGAAATAATTTTGTGAGGATTTTTGTGGTCTCGGCACCACAAATTTTTATCTTATTCTACCAATACAGGCATGCAATCCTATGGTGGAATGAAACAAAGCAGTAAAGGCATGATAGAGCAGAAATAGTAAATATGATGTGATCAAAGCCCAAAGCATGGGTAACAAGCCCATAAACCTAGTCCAAGCCACCTAGCACTACCAAGGGCAATGAGCCATGGGCCCATGCCAACAAGTCCTTAGCTCATCCCTGAATGCCCTAAGGGCTCTGCTCCAAGGCCCCGAGGTGCGCCACCTAAGTCTTCAGCTCCCTAGGTCAGCTCGCGAACCCCAAAGGCACCATCCAGGAAAACCCTAGACCCCCTTTAGTTTCGGCCAGCCCGAGTCTTCTCTGTGAGCTAGCTCGCAAATCCTAGGCTCCTCCTAGGATTCAGCCAACTCAGATCTCTACTAGGAAGTTAGCTCGCAAACCCTAGGCTCCTCCTAAGGTTCGGCCAAACATCCATGTGCCATCTCTATGCCAGGTATCTCACCTCATTGCTTGATACGAATCATCCTTTGCAAGGTGTGCCACCTAGAGGTGCGCCCCCTTTGCTTGGATGTGCCATCAAGCATCATTGGCGCTTGACCTTCCTCCATCAGCCCATGAACTTAAGAAGCGTCCAATGGACCTTCAAGCTCTTGGCTAATGACAGAAGACCAGCCCTTTGCAAGCTTGGAGCGCCAATCCTCTTCCTCAAACCTTGAACCTCAATATGCGCCACTAGGAGACCTAGAAGGCATCAAGGTTCAGTCAAAGAGTTAGATCAGCCCCCTTAGGTGGCTTTTCCTTTATCATCAACCCTTGAACCCATGCATGCGCTGTTGGTGTATATGCCCTGCAGACCAATGTATGGACATGGTCAGGCATTGATTAAATGTACTTCGATAGAATTAATGAAATTGATATAATCAATAAAGGCATGGTCGTTATTATGCAGATTGCTTTACCTGCGTTGATGTATTGAATTGCATAGATAATGTCCCAGGAGTTTGGATTGGATCCATTCTCATAAGTAATCCCCGGTCAAGGTGCGTTAGCCGATATGGGACAGCTTTGGTGCATGTGAGACTGGTGTATGGGCTGGTTAGGTGCGGGGCACAGTAACGCAGACATACAGGTGCATTGGATGCACTGGAGTGATCCACCGTGAGGATTGACTTGTCTAGTCAACAAGTCAATCTCACATGCAAGAGGTTTACATTGATCCTTAGACTTGAGGTATTCATGTCTAGATTTCATGATGGGTATGCTTTAATACAGTCTTACGTCTCTCCGTAATTGGTGTTGGGGTATGCCCTTAAGGCTAATGTTTGAGGCCTTGGGATTGTATCAGTATCATGTAATAAACTTTTATGTTTATAAAGGCATGGTTGTTATTCAGTTTGTTACATTGTCTGCTGCAATAAGTGTACTTCTGAATAATGTCTCAAAGCTGTTCAGCTAGGCTGACATGCAGTTATGTCCTTAGTCAAGATATCTTGGTGAACATGAGACAGCCTTGATATGATTGAGACTAATATGTGTTCTAATCTTATAGGATGCTTCGAGCATGGAATAAGATGTAGACTCATGGGTACATTGGATGTGTTGGAGTATGCCCTTAAGGCTAATGTTTGAGGCCTTTGGGATTGTATAAGTATCATGTAATAAACTTTTGTGTTTATAAAGGCATGGTTATTATTCAGGTTGTTACCTTGTCTGCTGTAATAAGTGTACTACTGAATAATGTCTCAAAGCTGTTCAGCTTGGCTGGCATGCTCTATGTCCTTAGTCGAGATATCTTGGTGAACATGAGACAGCCTTGATATGATTGAGACTAGTATGAGTGCTAATCTTATAGGATGCTTCGAGCATGGAATAAGATGTAGACTCATGGGTACATTGGATGTACTGGACAGACCCTACTAGGATATTCCATTGCTTGTCACAATGTGAATATTCCTTGTAAGCACTAAGTGGCACATGTCCTCTGACTTGAGATCATTTGTGTTTCTAAATGATGATTGTCATTGTCTTGAGGTAGTTCAATATCATTTGAAACATAATGATTATAGACTATCTTGGATGGTGAGCTTGAATCATGTTAGGGCACTAGTGATAGACATAGGATTGCCGTCTCCTTGTTTAAGGAGTGTGATGTTCTAAAGGGCCCCCCTTATATGAGATGATTGAGAAAGTGTATGGCCATACCCAGATGACTATGTTGATCTGATCTAATCATGCTCATTGTATTGGAGTAACAAGCTTAACTCGCTTGTCCAATAAGAACATCCAGTGGCAAAGGATGCTTGTATGCCTTGTGATGTTGATTCACCTTGTGCTGTGATTTGGGTGTAGTCTTGGAAGACTCTTTCCTTTATATCGGGAGACAGTGATGTGTTGCTAGATACCCCTCACTGATTGTGATAACGAGAGTTATCGTTACCGACATTTAAAGGAAACCCTTAGGGTCGCACAATTTGGTGATATGGCTTACTTGAGTCAGATCGTGTGGACTGGATTGTTTTGATTCAGTTTAAAGGAGTTTAAACTCTGATTGTAAGTGAGATCCAGTCTGATCATGTTTGATTGATTAGGGCTTGAGATCGGTAAGCTTCGATCGAGAGTGTGGATGCTAGATCGGTGAGATCAAGAGCATCATGAGATGTACGGTTAGATCTTGAATCTTCATGGTTCATAGAGATTTAGACCATGGCTTGGGTTGGTTCTTTTGGTCTTTGGACCAATTGGAATTGAACCGAATTCAATTGATCCGGTTCACATTTGTGTTCGATTGGTTCAATTGAATTGGCGTTGGGGATAAGTTCACAAGACATGAACGCATGTCTTGATGACTTTCCTTAATGGGAAGTCTTGAAAACGCCTAACGCCAAATAACGCAAAAGCTTAATGTTCCTTGTGTCTTTCGAAGCTCTCTCTCGTGGGTGGTGTGTGGACGATCTTGGAGAAGAGCTCTCGGCGACAAGGAAGAACATCTCATCTCCTCAACACCAAAGGGCACCTTGGCAATTGTTGCTAGCACATCAAGTTGCGCAAGAAGTAAGCCATCATCCTTTGTGTGTGTCTTCTTTGGAGGAGAGCCCTCTTCGGCCTCTAGCTTCCAAGCCGCCACCCTTACATGGCTATGGTAAAAGATCTCAAACTTGATCTTTGGTTAATTATAAAGTTGATCATTTACATGAGTTCATGCAAACGATTTTATTGAAACTATAGAAGAATACATTTCCGCATGTTCTAGGGTTTGCCCCCCTCTTGAAAGGGGTTTTTCATGCTTGCGCTCCCCCTTGAAGGGGACCCTTCAATTGGTATCAGAGCAGGTTATGCATGAATCATGTGGTTGCTTTAAGTGATCCTTGTTTGCGCTTGCAATGTTTAGATCTATGTACATGCCGAATAAACTACATGCTAGTTTAAAACTCTTAGATGTAGGTTTATCTTTGAATTGCGCATGTATAATGTTATGGTAAGCGCTTGTTCATGTTTTGAAAAGGAAAAGCCTTATCTTGCGCACCCATTAGATCTAAAGCGTCTACTATAATCCCTTAGATGGGTTGGTAGGGTTGAAAGCATAATCTAAATAGATCCAAGTCTGATCAGACCATCTGACAGCTCAGATGGGTTGACCTGATAGCACCTATGCGCATGCACTGGGTGGCTATAGGTTGACTGCATCAAGGGCGTGTAACGAGGTCTGGTTGAGACAACCAATGAACACTCTTGAGTTAGGCCCGGGGTCACACCCGCTTGCCAAAACTCTTGAAGGTGGTTCAGCCCTTGGCGGATGCATGGTTGACCATTAGGTCAACTCGGGTCAGTTAGGACTCGGTGCATGCAAGGGCAGTGGATCTGACTAGATGTATGAGTGGATCCCTATCAATGGACCATTGTAAGGTTGTAGGACTGATAAGAAAATTAAAATTGATGCCAATGGGGTTTTTCAAAAATTTATTTTCTTTTAGTTGGATCACATGTGGAATGTTTGATGCCATGTGCTTGTTTATTTATTCTTATGTGGGCCGCCCATGTTAATTGTGTGCTGTGCTGGGGCCTGCGAGCCTGGGATTATACTTGTAAGATAATATTATTGTGATCTGCGAATCACATTTTTTAATCTATTGTATAATTGACCTGCGAGTCAAAGCTTGTCTAGATAGATCAAATTGTATTTGATTAGACAGGAGCACAAATGCACACATCCCAAAGGGGCATTCAGCTGGTGGCGCACCTGAGGTGCTCTTGGCGCTAGGGCCCTGGGTTGGACCAGATGAGATGCAAATGGAGCTCAAGTGAAGACTTAAGTAAAATTAAGGTCTTACTTAGGGTTCATGGGCATTTACCACATAAGATCAGCATGCTTTCTTTTATTGCTTATTGCTTATATAAGTAGAATTGCATGTGTTTATCTTCTGCTATCACCATAGGACTTGCATGATAGTCAAGAAGATAAAAGACCGTTAAAATCCAACGCTAACATATCAAGCTCGTAAGCCTTCTGACGCGAAACCTCACCGTTCTGACTATCATTGGAGCCGTGTTGTACCCACTCAGTGGGCACGTCCATCTATCTTCAGACGGTGCTGGATTTCACCTGCGTGTTACAGAGTAGGGATTTATCCCTGCTCGTTGCTCAGCATAGCACGTGGTGGTCCAGGGAGTAGGTCGGGTCAGCTTGACCATGTAGGCTACATATGTGGCGCATATGGTAGCACATGGAGGCAGCCATCTGAGGGATCAGAGACTGTGTTGTACCAACTCAGTTGGCACAGTCTGCTGGATTGCCCAGATGAAGGGGAATCGCACGGGTTGGCGATTGGCTGGGACAGCCTACCAGAAATTAGTGCTTGTCATCTTTGTGCATCTTATCTCGCCTGAGCGGGACGCGAAGACCAAGTATGAAATCTGGATCCCATCTCACTAAAAGAGTGTTACTCTTTCGGACTGTTTACTGGATTTTTCAGTCAGACAAAATAGTGAGAAAAGAATCTTTCTTAAGTCCTGGATTGATTCTGAACATTGATACTGACCTTGCTGTTCTTGCTTGTTGTAGATTCCTGCAGCAACGAACACCATGAACTTCAATGTGCGATCCCTACTGGAAAGGGAGAAGTTTGCTGGGCCGAACTTCTCTGACTGGTTCGGACACCTTAAGATCGTTCTTAAGGCAGAGAGGAAACTGTATGTCCTCGAGACGGCGATACCGCCGCAGCCCGCTCCGAACGCCGCAAGGGCGGTTCGGGATGCCTACGAAAAGCACGTCAATGATAGCATTGATGTCGCTTGCCTGATGCTAGCGTCTATGACGCCACCGCTGCAGCGTCAGCATGAGGATATGTCGGCTATAGAAATTATAGCGAACCTCAAGATGCTGTATGCTGCACAGGCGAGGACAGAACGCTATAATCTGACGAAGCTCTTCTTTCAGAGCAAACTGGCTGAGGGGAGCCCAGTGGGAGCTCACGTGCTCAAGATGATTGGGCACAAGGAGGCTCTAGAGAAACTGGGGCATACCGTCAACCAGGAGATTGCTGTAGATATTATTCTACAGTCTCTTCCGCCTTCTTTCGATGCGTTCATTATTAATTTTAATATGAACAAAATCGATTGTACGCCGGCAGAGCTGCTGAATATGCTCTTGACTACTGAGGAAACTCTGAAGGGAAAGCCTTCAACCTCTGTCTTAATGGTTCCTTCCAGGAACAAGAAGAAGGGGAAGAAGGGCAAGGCCCCTGTCAAGAACTACAGTAAGGCGCTGAAACAGAAGGTGAAGCGGTCGAAGGACAACAGGTGTTTCCACTGTGGCCAGCTAGGTCACTGGAAAAAGGACTGTAAAGCGCTCCTAGGAGATAAGAGGGGAAGCATCGCTTCTGGCTCAGGTATATATGTGACTGAGGTCATGTTATCTTCTTCTACCATTTCATGGGTGTTGGACACCGCATGTGGAGTTCACATTTGTTCAAATGTGCAGGAACTCAAGAGAAGAAGGCAGGTGGGACAGCATGAGGTAGACCTACGCGTTGGAAACGGGGCACGGGTTGCTGCTGTTGCTGTAGGAGACTATTTCATTTCTTTACCATCTGGCATTGTATTAGAATTAAACAATTGTTATTTTGTACCCAGTATTACCAAGAATATTATCTCTATTCCTGCTCTTGTCAGGAAAGGATTTGCCTTTGAATGCAAGATTTCAAAGTGTGTTTTATCTTATGATAATATTGTGTATGCAACTGGTTCAATTAACAATGGGTTATTCATGTTGGACATGGAAAATTCTGTACAAAACATTGATAATAAGAAAGCCAAGTATGCTGATGACAGCACCTTGCTTTGGCATAGTCGTTTAGGCCATATAAACGAGAAGCGCATTAAGCGGTTGCATGATCATGGACTGCTGGGATCATTCTCCTACGAGGAGATTGATACATGCAAAGCTTGTTTGATGGGTAAAATGACGAAGTCACCTTTTCCTCACAAAGGTCAAAGGGCTTCAGGTTTACTGGACCTTATACATAGTGATGTGTGTGGGCCATTTAGTAAACATGCCAGAGGTGGCTATCTGTACTTCATTACCTTTACTGATGATTTCAGTAGGTATGGGTATGTCTATCTAATGAGACATAAAAGTGAATCTTTTGACAAGTTCAAAGAGTTCAAAAATGAAGTACAAAATCAGCTAGGCCGAAATATCAAGGCACTTCGTTCTGATCGAGGTGGGGAATACCTAAGTCGAGAATTTACTGACTATCTAAAGGAGTATGGGATTATCTCACAGCTCACTCCGCCAGGAACACCGCAATGGAATGGTGTGTCCGAGAGGAGAAATAGAACGTTACTTGATATGGTTCGTTCTATGATAAGTCAGGCTACTCTTCCATATTCCTTTTGGGGTTTTGCACTGGAAACAGCTGCAAAGGTACTAAACCGAGTGCCATCCAAGGCAGTTTCAAAGACGCCATATGAGTTATGGTATGGGAAACAGCCTAGCTTGACATTTATCAGGATCTGGGGTTGCGAGGCTTATGTCAAAAAGCTCGCCTCTGGGAAACTGGAGAGCAGATCTGAGAAATGTATCTTTGTCGGTTACCCTAAGGAAACTAAGGGTTATTATTTCTACGATCCCAAAGAGAACAAGGTATTTGTTGCTCGGACGGCCATATTTCTTGAGAAGGAGTTTCTTCTGCAAGAGGCCAGTGGGAGAGAAATAAAGCTGGATGAGAATCCAGAGGAAGGACAAAGTAGTCAAGCGCAGTTGGATGAGCCTGAGCCGGTTATTGAACAACCTGAGGCTCAGATATCACGGGAACCGCGAAGATCGGGAAGGATCCGTCGACAGCTTGAGCGCTATGACGGAGTCTACATCATTAACAATGATGAACCCCTTACTTATGCGGATGCGGTCAGTGGACCGGAGTCAGCTAGATGGCTTGAAGCTATGCGAGCCGAAATGGACTCCATGTCAGATAACCAAGTCTGGGATTTGGTTGATCCGCCTCCGGGAGTAATCCCTATAGGCTGTAAATGGATCTTCAAGAAGAAGATTGACATGGATGGTAACGTGGTTACCTATAAAGGCAGGCTAGTTGCGAAAGGTTTCAAACAAATCTACGGGATAGATTATGATGAAACTTTCTCTCCTGTAGCCATGTTTAAGTCTATTCGGATTCTTTTCGCGATAGCTGCATATTACGACTATGAGATCTGGCAGATGGATGTGAAGACAGCTTTCCTTAATGGAAATCTGGATGAGGATGTGTATATGACACAACCTGAGGGTTTCACTAATCCATCAGATCGTCATAAGATATGCAAGTTAAAGAAGTCCATTTATGGACTTAAGCAAGCATCAAGAAGCTGGAATATTCGTTTTGATGAATCAATCTCTGAGTTTGGTTTCATCAAGAACGAGGATGACCCGTGTGTATATAAGAGGTTTAGTGGGAGCGTGATTACATTCCTAATCCTCTACGTCGATGATATCTTGATCATTGGAAATGATATTCCTGAACTGCATGCGGTTAAAGCATGGTTAGGAAAATGTTTCCAGATGAAAGATCTAGGAGAAGCAGCCTATGTATTAGGTGTGAAGATCTACCGGGATAGATCTAAGAGGCTTCTCGGGCTATGCCAGAGTACTTACATCGATAAAGTCCTGGAGAGATTCTATTTAGAAAATTCTAAACGTGGATATCTTCCAGTCAGACATGGTCTGAGTCTTTCAAAGAGTCAGTGTCCACAAACACAGACTGAGAAAGATGAAATGGACAATAGGCCTTATGCTTCGGCTATTGGGTCCATTATGTATGCGATGTTGTGTACTCGCCCAGACGTCGCTTACGGGTTAAGCGTGACCAGTCGGTTCCAAAGTAATCCAGGTGTGGCGCACTGGATTGCGGTCAAGAACATCTTAAAATATCTGCGGAGGACCAAAGATATGTTCTTGTTATATGGTGGTCAGGAAGAACTCAGTATAGAGGGATATACTGACGCTTCGTTCCAGTCGGACCAGGATGATTTCCGATCGCAATCAGGCTATATTTTTAGCTTGAATGGTGGAGCAGTGGTGTGGAAGAGTTTCAAACAGTCAACTGTTGCTGATTCCACAACAGAAGCCGAGTATGTTGCAGCCTCGGAAGCATCCAAGGAGGCAGTGTGGATTCGTAAGTTCGTGAGAGAACTTGGTGTTGTTCCTTCGAGTGCTGATCCTTTGGTTATCTTCTGTGATAACACTGGAGCCATCGCACAAGCAAAGGAACCACGGTCGCACCAGAAGTACAAGCACATACAGAGACGGTTTCACTTGATCCGGGAGATCATTGATCGAGGCGAGATCAAAATTTGCAAGGTTCATACAGATGACAATCTGGCAGACCCGCTTACCAAGCCTCTGGCGCAGCAGAAGCATGAGAAGCACTGTAATAATATGGGTTTGAGATTTCTCAACCATTAGATTAAGTGCAAGTGGGAGATTGTTGGAGTATGCCCTTAAGGCTAATGTTTGAGGCCTTTGGGATTGTATAAGTATCATGTAATAAACTTTTGTGTTTATAAAGGCATGGTTATTATTCAGGTTGTTACCTTGTCTGCTGTAATAAGTGTACTACTGAATAATGTCTCAAAGCTGTTCAGCTTGGCTGGCATGCTCTATGTCCTTAGTCGAGATATCTTGGTGAACATGAGACAGCCTTGATATGATTGAGACTAATATGAGTGCTAATCTTATAGGATGCTTCGAGCATGGAATAAGATGTAGACTCATGGGTACATTGGATGTACTGGACAGACCCTACTAGGATATTCCATTGCTTGTCACAATGTGAATATTCCTTGTAAGCACTAAGTGGCACATGTCCTCTGACTTGAGATCATTTGTGTTTCTAAATGATGATTGTCATTGTCTTGAGGTAGTTCAATATCATTTGAAACATAATGATTATAGACTATCTTGGATGGTGAGCTTGAATCATGTTAGGGCACTAGTGATAGACATAGGATTGCCGTCTCCTTGTTTAAGGAGTGTGATGTTCTAAAGGGCCCCCCTTATATGAGATGATTGAGAAAGTGTATGGCCATACCCAGATGACTATGTTGATCTGATCTAATCATGCTCATTGTATTGGAGTAACAAGCTTGACTCGCTTGTCCAATAAGAACATCCAGTGGCAAAGGATGCTTGTATGCCTTGTGATGTTGATTCACCTTGTGCTGTGATTTGGGTGTAGTCTTGGAAGACTCTTTCCTTTATATCGGGAGACAGTGATGTGTTGCTAGATACCCCTCACTGATTGTGATAACGAGAGTTATCGTTACCGACATTTAAAGGAAACCCTTAGGGTCGCACAATTTGGTGATATGGCTTACTTGAGTCAGATCGTGTGGACTGGATTATTTTGATTCAGTTTAAAGGAGTTTAAACTCTGATTGTAAGTGAGATCCAGTCTGATCATGTTTGATTGATTAGGGCTTGAGATCGGTAAGCTTCGATCGAGAGTGTGGATGCTAGATCGGTGAGATCAAGAGCATCATGAGATGTACGGTTAGATCTTGAATCTTCATGGTTCATAGAGATTTAGACCATGGCTTGGGTTGGTTCTTTTGGTCTTTGGACCAATTGGAATTGAACCGAATTCAATTGATCCGGTTCACATTTGTGTTCGATTGGTTCAATTGAATTGGCGTTGGGGATAAGTTCACAAGACATGAATGCATGTCTTGATGACTTTCCTTAATGGGAAGTCTTGAAAACGCCTAACGCCAAATAACGCAAAAGCTTAATGTTCCTTGTGTCTTTCGAAGCTCTCTCTCGTGGGTGGTGTGTGGACGATCTTGGAGAAGAGCTCTCGGCGACAAGGAAGAACATCTCATCTCCTCAACACCAAAGGGCACCTTGGCAATTGTTGCTAGCACATCAAGTTGCGCAAGAAGTAAGCCATCATCCTTTGTGTGTGTCTTCTTTGGAGGAGAGCCCTCTTCGGCCTCTAGCTTCCAAGCCGCCACCCTTACATGGCTATGGTAAAAGATCTCAAACTTGATCTTTGGTTAATTATAAAGTTGATCATTTACATGAGTTCATGCAAACGATTTTATTGAAACTCTAGAAGAATACATTTCCGCATGTTCTAGGGTTTGCCCCCCTCTTGAAAGGGGTTTTTCATGCTTGCGCTCCCCCTTGAAGGGGACCCTTCAGGATGTACTGGACAGACCCTACTAGGATATTCAATTGCTTATCACAATGTGAATAATCCTTGATTGCAACAAGTGGCACATTTCCTCTGACTTGAGATCACTTGTGTTTCTAAATGATGATTGTCATTGTTTTGAGTTAGTTCAATATCATTTGAAACATAATGATTATAGACTATCTTGGATAATGATCATGAGTCATGTTAGGGCACTAGTGATAGATATAGGATTGCCGTCTCCTTAATTGGAGAGTGATGTTCTAAGGGGCCCCCCTGGATGAGATGATTGAGAAAGTGTATGGCCATACCCAGATGACTATGTTCATTTGATCTAATCATGCTCATCATATTGGAGTTACAGGCTTGACATGCTTGTCCAATAAGAACATCCAGTGGCAAAGGAATTATGCATGCCTGGTGAATTGGATTCACACTTGTGCTGTATTTTGGGTGTAGTCTTGGAAGACTCTTTCCTTTCTATCGGGAGACAGTGATGTGTTGCTAGATACCCCTCACTGATCATGATGACGTGAGTTATCGTTACCGACATTTAAAGGAAACCCTCAGGGTCGCACAATTTGATGATATGGCTTACTTAAGTCAGATCGTGTGGACTGAATTGTTTGGGTTCAGTTTAAAGGGATTTTAATCTCTGATTGTAAGTGAGATCTGGTCTGATCATGTTTGATTGATTAGGGCTTGAGATCGGTAAGCTTCGATTGAGAGAATGGATGCTAGATCGGTGAGATCAGGAGCATCAAGAGATTAACGGTCAGATCTTAAGCCTTATGGGTTTATTATGATCTGGACTGATTGCTTGGTTTATTTGGTTATTGAACCAAAGTCAAGTGAACCGGCTCAATGGATGAGCGCATGGTTCAAGGGTGAATTGGATTTGCGATTGGGTAAACCCATGATCGCAACTTGAGAAGTGACTTGCTATTTTTAGATAGCACTTCTACTAATCGTGGCCATGCCTCACGATAGCCTCTATTCACGCCTGTAAGATCCAAGGATCTTAAGTCCTGGTAAGCATTATTTTGATTTTGTCTAAAATTATTGACTGTGATATTTTTCTATGTATTGGTTGTTAATAGTTAATTAACTAGAGATTTTTGGTTGTTAATTTATTGTAAATTAATTAGAGATTATTTATTTGATTAGTGGCTGTTAATTTATGATAAATTATTATTGGTTGTTCATGATAAATTAATTAGGATTTATGGGTTGTAAATTGTAAGTTAATTAATTAGACCTTATTGGTTAATTAAATCCTTATTGGATGTTAATTAAATCCTTAATGGATTTCGTTAAGTGAATGGTTAGTGGATGGTTAAATTAATCGTTAATTATGAGTTTTTTTTGGGTTGGCGCTAATTGGGTTTGAAATTCAAATTTATTAGTTAAATGGATTAAACCCTATTTGAATTAATTGGTTAATGGGTTAAAAATTAAAAACCGAATTTTTAGTGGGTATTTCGGTTAGGGAAGGAAGAATTGACGATTTTTGGCTTGAGGAAATCTTGGGGCGGCTAGGGCAAGGAAGAAGGCGATCTTGGTATTCTTGAAGAGTTCTTGGCGATTTTCTCCATCTTCTTCCCCTTGGCGAATTTCCTTGAGGTGAAACTTCCTTGGTGAGTTCTTGGAGATCCTTTGGGCGACATCAAGGCTTTAGGCGAGTTTTTTTGGGAAGATTTTAACCTTAGTATTCTCGGTTTAAGAGGTGAGTGGAATGTCTTGTTTGACCTATGAATTTAGTTGTGTTTGTGACATGATACATTTGAGTTCTTGGAATTTCTACCATGTTAAAACCGAATTTAAGGGATGAAAACCAAAATTGAGATGTTCTTTCATGTAAACCGAATTCTTGATAATTTTCATGATAATCCAAAATCTTGATATTATTTATGATAAATTATTCATGACAACCGAAATTTGGTATTATTTATGAAAAATCGAAATTAACATGTTTACATGAGGATTATAAAGACAATTACATGTTATAATTTTATGTTGATGTTATGGAATTTAGGTAGTTTTAAATTAGTGAATTTTGAGCATGACATTCTTGTTAGCTAGAGTTTAAATTTTAAATAGATGACATGTTGTAAAACCGTGGGTTATATGTGTTGTAATGATTTTTGGATGTGTGTTAATTACAATCCATGACTGTTTATTTAGGTGTGTAGCATGTTATTTAATTTAGGTGTGTAGCCTGTTATTTAATTGTTTGAGAAATTTGGGTGATAACATAGTAAGGTTTGACTAAACTAATCAGCATGAAATCTAAGGACTACACTATATTATGTGATATTCGAATATGAAATATTATGTGTTATGTTATGTGATTTTCGAATAGTATGGGTTATGTGAATTTTGAACAATATGTGTTATGTGATGGATTATGTGAATTTTGAATATTATGTGTTATGTGTTGGTTAGGACTATGGCTAAGTGTAACCGTGTACTCATAGGATAGTCCTTATGTGATATGTTAAGGGTTTGAATTTCAGCCCTGTATTTGATATGTGAGGAGGTTGATGTTCAGCCTGCCTATTATGATTATTGTGATGGGGGTTGATGTTCAGCCTGCCCGATATGATTTTTGTGATGACTATCCTAGAGTCTAGTTGACACTTAGGAGTCCACCTTTATGAAATATGATATAAGATGTGTTTGTTGTCCAGTAGGAACCTTTTGGGAGAACGAGTTTTGACGCAAAGTGCCATGTCTTGGTCGGACAGGGGCCACCTCTTGATGTCATCACTCTCTTTTTGTGATATGGGGTGTCGTAGAGCAAAGTGCCACGTCGTGACCCGGCGGGGGCCACCTCTTGAATCTACACACAAGCCATCGATGTGTTTATGGGGTGTTTTAGAGCAAAGTGCCACGTCGTGACCTGGCGGGGGCCACCTCTTGATTCTACTCACTGTCCATGTTTATGTGTTGCACGAGATTTTGCCGCTCCCAGTGCTTAGGCCAAAGCCGGGTTAGACCGTATTGGTCACTACTGAATATGCTGGACAACTAGGTTAACTAAGTATTGGTGTGTTTAGTTGGTTTAGAGTATAACTCTAGAACCTGAGTTTGTTTAGAACCTGAGTTTGTTATATGTTGGTGTGTACATCTGGCTGTTTATATGACTTCTGTATTTAATCTTGTTGTATATTGACATAATGTTCTGTTAAAGATTTTTAAAATAATCTGCCTATATTTTTGAGTGTATGTTATGGATGGTCGATTTAGACTATCCACTCACTGGGCTGTGTAGCTCACCCCTCACTATTTTCAGGAATAGAGCAGGGGCGCATTTCTTGAGTTAGCATTGGCGTGGACATTATGCTAGTTTGCTATGATTATATTTAAGAACTTTTGTGCTTAAATATGAGGCCGGTTGTGGCCGAATTATATGAGTTATACGAACTATATGAATGATGTGAACTATGTGAATTTGTGTGAACCACGTGAACTATGTGAAATTTGTGTTGCCAGATTGTGGCAGTTAAATGAGTTTGATTTTTGTGTCACCGCGGGCCTCAGCCTGGTTTCGGTGTTTGGTATGAGTTTATAAAATCGACTTTGTGGCTTTGCTTTGAATTTCGAATCGAATTGTATTTATGCCATCGGATTTGATATAACTGTTGCCTTGCATATGACTAGTGCAAGGATTGCGTGGTGGCAGGTACCCTTATGTGATTTATGAGATTTGTGTTTTGTGGATATTTATATGTATGGATTTTTGAAATTTTCAGATCGTGTTTTCTTGAACTCGGTTTTACCTAGCATATGAATCGATCTTATATGAAACATCCTGTATCATTCATGAACTGTGCCATTTGTTTGGGGTTAAGATAACGGGATGTAACAGAATGGTATCAGAGGAGTTGGCTAGCTAAAACTTAGTTCGGGGGGAAAACATGTTTGTGTATTGCTAGACACCTGATAGGTTTATGTTTGTTTTCCTGACTATGGTATGTGTGTGTAGGAATTTTAAGATGGTGCGAACCAGAGGAAATGCTAGTGGCGAGGATGAGCAGCCTTCGAACCTCACGAGAACTATTGAGGCTCTGACTGGCATGGTACAGCAACAAGGTGCCATGATAGAGAGGCAAGCTCAGATGCTGCAGCAACAACAGACTCAGCATCAAGAGGCTCAACAGCAGCTTTTGCAGCAGCTGACTCAAGAGAGACCCCAGACTACTACCCGAGCGGTGGGGGATGACTCTCAGGAGGGCGCTCACAGGCGCTATGCCTCACTTGTGAGTGAATTCCAGAAACTGGGTCCTAGTTCTTTTTATGGGGGCTCAGAATCCAGTACTGCCGAGAACTGGCAGTTGTGCTTGGAAAAGATTTTCCAAGTTATGCGGTGCTCGGACGAAGATAAGTTATGTCTGACCACCTATATGATGCGTGCTGACGCAGATGAGTGGTGGAAGGGCGTGGTGAGACTTGCCGAAGAAAGACATGAGACTGTAGATTGGCCTTACTTCTTGTCTCGATTTAACGAGAAGTACTTCCCTGATAGCTTGGTGGAGGACCGAGAGGTGGAATTTATTCACCTGGAGCAGGGTGATATGACAGTGGACCAGTATGAATTGCAGTTCACTAAGTTGGGAAAGTATGCTCCTCACCTGATAAACACTGAAAAGAGGAGAGCTACTAAGTTTCTCAGAGGTCTCAGATGGGACATTAGAGAGCAGGTTGGTGCTCAGCACTTGGAGACCTATGTTGAGACTGTTGGGCGAGCACGCACCATTGAGAGATACATAGCTGAGAGGAGTTCTCATGTTGCCGTGACAGTGGTTCCTGTAGCTGAGGCGGCGGTTCCTCAGTATGGTAGTGGCGGCAAGGGTAAGAAGTACCCTAAACATAAGGACTACAAGAAGAGCAGGTATAAGCCTTACTCTTACAAGGCACCGCAGCAGTCCAGGGATGCACCGCAGCAGTTCAGGGATGTCAGAGATGCAAGGAACAATATCACAGAGGATAGGACTTGTAATTATTGTGGGCTCAAGGGACATCTAGTGAAAGACTGTCATAAGAAGAATGGTGTATGCTTCAGGTGTAAGAAACCAGGGCACATGGTCAAGGACTGCAAAGAGCCTGAGATGCAGAATAGAGGCGCAGAGAAGCCTACAGTCCAGACACGAGTTTATGCTGTGGCTGAGAAGGATACACAAGCTTCCCGATCCGTCGTGGAAGGTACCTTATTTGTATTTGATCAGTTAGCTCGTATCTTATTTGATCCTGGTGCAAATCTGTCTTTTGTATCTGTTAAGTTTGCTGCATGTTTACCTGTGTTACCTAAGATGCTAGACTATGTTGTGTCTGTGAGTACTCCCTTAGGAAAATCATTATCTACAGATACTATTTGTGCTAATTGTGTAGTGCATGTAGAGGGTTATGAGTTTCTGGTAGATCTAATCCTCTTAGACATGCAAGATTATGATGTCATCCTAGGTATGGATTGGTTATCCTCACATCATGCTACTGTGGATTGCTTTGAGAAAGTAATCACTTTAAATCTGCTAGATGGGAGTAGGATTTTTGTGAGAGGTCTAGTGTCGGACCAAGGACCGCATGTAATATCTTTCCTGCAGGCCAGGAAGTTACTTGCTAGTGGATGCAAGGGTTATCTTGCGCATGTTAAGGTGCAGGATGATTCTACTTCTGATTTGACTCAGATGGCGGTGGTGAAAGAATTTCCTGATGTGTTCTCTGAAGAATTTTCAGGCTTGCCACCAATTAGAGAAGTGGAGTTTGGCATTGAGTTGGCGCCAGGAACGGCACCTATCTCCAGAGCTCCTTACCGTATGGCTACTTCAGAGTTGGCCGAGCTTAAGAAACAACTGGAGGAATTGCTAGAGAAAGGGTATATTCGGCCTAGTGCTTCTCCCTGGGGAGCGCCAGTGCTATTTGTGAAGAAGAAAGATGGAACCCTGAGGATGTGTATAGACTACAGGCAACTGAACCAAGTGACTATCAAGAATAAGTATCCTCTTCCCAGAATTGATGATCTATTTGATCAATTACAGGGAGCTACAGTGTTCTCTAAGATTGATCTGAGATCAGGGTATTACCAGCTTAGGGTCAAGGATGAGGATATATTTAAGACTGCTTTCAGGACCAGGTATGGGCATTTCGAATTTTTAGTTATGCCTTTTGGACTGACGAATGCACCTGCTGTCTTCATGGATTTGATGAACAGGGTATTCCATGAATTGCTTGACTCTTGTGTGGTAGTCTTTATAGATGATATTTTGGTATACTCACGGACTACTTCAGATCATGTCAGTGACTTGCGCAGAGTGCTGGAGGTTCTGAGGAAGAACCGATTATATGCCAAGGCTAGTAAGTGTGAGTTCTGGCTAGAGAAGATCAGTTTCCTTGGGCATGTGATTTCTGGTCAGGGGGTGTCTGTGGATCCAGTTAAAGTGCAAGCCATTCTCAATTGGGGAAGACCGACTAGTGCTACTGAGATCAGAAGTTTCTTGGGTTTAGCAGGTTACTACCGGAGGTTTGTTGAGGGATTCTCCAAGCTGGCGGGTCCTTTAACTAAATTGACCAAAAAGGAGGCTAAGTTTATTTGGGATGACAAGTGTGAAGAGAACTTTCAGGAGCTGAAGAGGAGGTTGACTAGTACACCGATCCTCATTATTCCTAGTGATGGGGAAAGGTTTACTGTTTATACGGATGCTTCAGGCAAAGGGTTGGGTTGTGTCTTGATGCAGAAGGGTTCTGTAGTAGCCTATGCTTCGAGACAACTGAAGGAGTATGAATTGAACTACCCTACTCATGATTTAGAGTTGGCGGCCGTAGTCTTTGCTTTGAAGATATGGCGTCACTATTTACTGGGTCAGGAGTTCGATCTGTTCACTGATCACCAGAGTCTCAAGTATATCTTCACTCAGAAGGAGTTGAACATGAGACAGAGAAGATGGATGGAGTTGATCAAAGACTATGACTTCTCTATTCAGTATCAGGCTGGAAAGGCCAATGTAGTGGCGGATGCATTGAGCAGACATCCAGTTACTTCAGTAGCTGCTTTACGAGTCAGTGAGTGGCGGTTACTGCAGGAGTTCAGCGATCTCAGGATCAGTGTTTCTCCTAGAGTTCAGTCGGGTTATGTGGCTTTTCTCAGAGTACAGTCTGCTTTGTTGCAGAAGATCAGAGATCAGCAGTCTGTGGATCCGAGATTAGTTCAGATCAGGGATAGTCTGGTTGATGGCGCAGTTCAGGATTTTAGCTTGTCTGATGATGGTATTCTTCGGTTTCGTGGAAGGGTATGTGTCCCTGAGGAACCGAACTTGAGGAAAGAAATATTGGAGGACAGCCATAACTCCAAATATTCTCTACATCCTGGCGTGACTAAGATGTATCAGGACCTCAAGAAGAGTTTTTGGTGGCCGGGCATGAAGAAAGAGGTATATGATTTTGTCTCTAGGTGTTTAACTTGTCAGACTGTAAAGGCTGAACACCAGAAGCCTGGTGGTTTGTTGCAGCCCCTTCCTATTCCTGAGTGGAAGTGGGAATGCATCAGTATGGATTTTGTGTGTGGTTTGCCCAGAACCAGATTGGGTCATGATGCTATTTGGGTGATCGTTGATAGACTCACTAAATCAGCCCATTTTCTTCCGATCAAGATGACTTATCCTTTAGAGAGATTGGCTAGATTGTATATTGATGAGATAGTCAGACTGCATGGAGTGCCTGTTGATATTGTGTCTGATAGGGACTCTCGATTTTTGTCCAGATTTTGGAAGAGTTTACAGGAGGGTTTGGGTACTAAGTTGAGTTTTAGTACAGCATACCATCCTCAGTCTGATGGCCAGACGGAGCGTACCATACAGACTCTAGAAGACTTGTTGAGAGCCTATGTGGTTGATTGGAGTTCTGAGTGGAACCGGGATCTATCTTTGATAGAGTTCACTTATAATAATAGTTTCCACTCCAGTATTCAGATGGCTCCATATGAGGCTTTGTATGGGAGAAGGTGTAGGACTCCCTTGTGTTGGGAGGAAACTGGTGACAGAATGATTTTGAGATCTGATGCAGTACAGGAGACTACTGATAAGGTCAGAGAGATTCAGGATAAACTGAAGATTTCTCGGGACAGACAGAAGAGTTATGCTGATGACCGTCGTCGTCCCTTGGAGTTTATGGAAGGGGATCATGTTTTCTTAAAGGTATCACCTACTAAGGGTGTTATGAGGTTTGGCAGAAAGGGCAAGCTGAGCCCTAGGTTTGTAGGACCTTTTGACATTATTGAGAGAATTGGTCCAGTGGCTTACCGGTTAGCTTTACCTCCTGCTATGGATCATGTGCATAATGTGTTCCATGTTTCTGTTTTGAGGAAATATCATCCTGATCCATCTCATGTATTGGAATTGGAACCTCTTTAGATTCAGAGTGATTTGACTTTTGAGGAAAGACCTCTCCGGATTGTGGATAGAAAGGATAAAGTTCTGAGGAACAAGACTATACCTTTGGTAAAGGTTATCTGGGGAAATCAGTCGGTTGAGGAGGCGACTTGGGAGACTGAAGCTGATATGAGGAAATTTTATGCTTATCTCTTTGATGATATGGATGCTGAGCTTTAGAGGACTAAAGCTTTATAAGGAGGGAGGGATGTAAGATCCAAGGATCTTAAGTCCTGGTAAGCATTATTTTGATTTTGTCTAAAATTATTGACTGTGATATTTTTCTATGTATTGGTTGTTAATAGTTAATTAACTAGAGATTTTTGGTTGTTAATTTATTGTAAATTAATTAGAGATTATTTATTTGATTAGTGGCTGTTAATTTATGATAAATTATTATTGGTTGTTCATGATAAATTAATTAGGATTTATGGGTTGTAAATTGTAAGTTAATTAATTAGACCTTATTGGTTAATTAAATCCTTATTGGATGTTAATTAAATCCTTAATGGATTTCGTTAAGTGAATGGTTAGTGGATGGTTAAATTAATCGTTAATTATGAGTTTTTTTTGGGTTGGCGCTAATTGGGTTTGAAATTCAAATTTATTAGTTAAATGGATTAAACCCTATTTGAATTAATTGGTTAATGGGTTAAAAATTAAAAACCGAATTTTTAGTGGGTATTTCGGTTAGGGAAGGAAGAATTGATGATTTTTGGCTTGAGGAAATCTTGGGGCGGCTAGGGCAAGGAAGAAGGCGATCTTGGTATTCTTGAAGAGTTCTTGGCGATTTTCTCCATCTTCTTCCCCTTGGCGAATTTCCTTGAGGTGAAACTTCCTTGGTGAGTTCTTGGAGATCCTTTGGGCGACATCAAGGCTTTAGGCGAGTTTTTTTGGGAAGATTTTAACCTTAGTATTCTCGGTTTAAGAGGTGAGTGGAATGTCTTGTTTGACCTATGAATTTAGTTGTGTTTGTGACATGATACATTTGAGTTCTTGGAATTTCTACCATGTTAAAACCGAATTTAAGGGATGAAAACCAAAATTGAGATGTTCTTTCATGTAAACCGAATTCTTGATAATTTTCATGATAATCCGAAATCTTGATATTATTTATGATAAATTATTCATGACAACCGAAATTTGGTATTATTTATGAAAAATCGAAATTAACATGTTTACATGAGGATTATAAAGACAATTACATGTTATAATTTTATGTTGATGTTATGGAATTTAGGTAGTTTTAAATTAGTGAATTTTGAGCATGACATTCTTGTTAGCTAGAGTTTAAATTTTAAATAGATGACATGTTGTAAAACCGTGGGTTATATGTGTTGTAATGATTTTTGGATGTGTGTTAATTACAATCCATGACTGTTTATTTAGGTGTGTAGCATGTTATTTAATTTAGGTGTGTAGCCTGTTATTTAATTGTTTGAGAAATTTGGGTGATAACATAGTAAGGTTTGACTAAACTAATCAGCATGAAATCTAAGGACTACACTATATTATGTGATATTCGAATATGAAATATTATGTGTTATGTTATGTGATTTTCGAATAGTATGGGTTATGTGAATTTTGAACAATATGTGTTATGTGATGGATTATGTGAATTTTGAATATTATGTGTTATGTGTTGGTTAGGACTATGGCTAAGTGTAACCGTGTACTCATAGGATAGTCCTTATGTGATATGTTAAGGGTTTGAATTTCAGCCCTGTATTTGATATGTGAGGAGGTTGATGTTCAGCCTGCCTATTATGATTATTGTGATGGGGGTTGATGTTCAGCCTGCCCGATATGATTTTTGTGATGACTATCCTAGAGTCTAGTTGACACTTAGGAGTCCACCTTTATGAAATATGATATAAGATGTGTTTGTTGTCCAGTAGGAACCTTTTGGGAGAACGAGTTTTGACGCAAAGTGCCATGTCTTGGTCGGACAGGGGCCACCTCTTGATGTCATCACTCTCTTTTTGTGATATGGGGTGTCGTAGAGCAAAGTGCCACGTCGTGACCCGGCGGGGGCCACCTCTTGAATCTACACACAAGCCATCGATGTGTTTATGGGGTGTTTTAGAGCAAAGTGCCACGTCGTGACCTGGCGGGGGCCACCTCTTGATTCTACTCACTGTCCATGTTTATGTGTTGCACGAGATTTTGCCGCTCCCAGTGCTTAGGCCAAAGCCGGGTTAGACCGTATTGGTCACTACTGAATATGCTGGACAACTAGGTTAACTAAGTATTGGTGTGTTTAGTTGGTTTAGAGTATAACTCTAGAACCTGAGTTTGTTTAGAACCTGAGTTTGTTATATGTTGGTGTGTACATCTGGCTGTTTATATGACTTCTGTATTTAATCTTGTTGTATATTGACATAATGTTCTGTTAAAGATTTTTAAAATAATTTGCCTATATTTTTGAGTGTATGTTATGGATGGTCGATTTAGACTATCCACTCACTGGGCTGTGTAGCTCACCCCTCACTATTTTCAGGCATAGAGCAGGGGCGCATTTCTTGAGTTAGCATTGGCGTGGACATTATGCTAGTTTGCTGTGATTATATTTAAGAACTTTTGTGCTTAAATATGAGGCCGGTTGTGGCCGAACTATATGAGTTATACGAACTATATGAATGATGTGAACTATGTGAATTTGTGTGAACCACGTGAACTATGTGAAATTTGTGTTGCCAGATTGTGGCAGTTAAATGAGTTTGATTTTTGTGTCACCGCGGGCCTCAGCCTGGTTTCGGTGTTTGGTATGAGTTTATAAAATCGACTTTGTGGCTTTGCTTTGAATTTCGAATCGAATTGTATTTATGCCATCGGATTTGATATAACTGTTGCCTTGCATATGTCTAGTGCAAGGATTGCGTGGTGGCAGGTACCCTTATGTGATTTATGAGATTTGTGTTTTGTGGATATTTATATGTATGGATTTTCGAAATTTTCAGATCGTGTTTTCTTGAACTCGGTTTTACCTAGCATATGAATCGATCTTATATGAAACATCCTGTATCATTCATGAACTGTGCCATTTGTTTGGGGTTAAGATAACGGGATGTAACAACGCCTCTCCTCTTGGTTCATCGCTCGCTCTAGTTTTTGACGAGAGAACACATTTTCGTGTGTGAAAAAAACTGGTGGACAACAAGGAGAAAAGACGCCAAGCAAGAAAGAACTCTCTCTTCCCTTCAAGCGATCAAGACACCTTGGACGATCCTTGCTAGCACAAGGAGCACCAAGGAAGGAGCGCATCTTCATCTTGTGTGCGAGACTTTGGAGAAGAGGCGCTTGCATCTTTTGCTTCCAAGACGCCATCTAGAAATGGCTATGGTATGAATCGTTTTCATTCATGCAGAGTTTTATAAGTTGATCATAACGCATGCAAAGATCGTAGAAACCCCTTTCCGCTGCATCTTAACCTCCATATGCGCCTATAGGGTTTCGCCCCCCTTAGTTATAGGGGACCTCTCAATTGGTATCAGAGCCAAGTTAATGCATGTTTTTATGATTGCTTAAACGTTTTGTGATCCATGTATGCCATTGTATGCTTAGATCTATAACATGCGAAAATTTACATGTTAAGTTGCTTCTTGCGAAACTTACATATGTATTTCCTTTGCGCATGTTTGTTGGCGCATTTTAGGTTTTATCCAAAATCTTATATCATGCGCGACTCTCATTAGATCTAAGAGGCGCCTGCTTTAAACCCTTAGACGGGTTATTAGGGTTGAAGTCATCCTCTAGGTTAGATCCAACTGGTCTGATCAGACTATCTGACAGCCTAGATGGGTAGACCAGATAGCACCTGTGTGCAAGCACGAGGTGGCTATAGGTCGACTGCATCAAAGGCGTGTAGCGATGTCTGATTGAGACAACCTATGAACGCACATGAGTTAGGCCCGGGGTCACACCCGCTTGCCAGACCTCATTGTGGTCGTTCAGCCCTTGCGCATGCATGGTTGACCATTAGGTCGACTCAAGTCAGTTAGGACTTGGTGCATGCAAGGGCAGTGGATCTGACTAGGCTGGATGAGTGGATCCCTAGTAATGGACCGTCGTAAGGCAGCAGGGCAAATAGGGAAAAATAAAATTAATCTCAATGGGGTTTTTTCAAAATTTTATTTTTTATGATTGGATCACATGCTGATTGGATACCATATGTATGTTTATTTAATCTTATGTGGGCTGCCCGTTTAATGTGTGCTGTGCTGGGACCTGCGTGCCTGGAATTTTATTGTAAATTAATTCTTATTTTTGTGATCTGCGAATCACAATTTAATTAATTTATAAAATGTAATTGACCTGCGAGTCAATCTTGTCTAGATAGATTAATTTGTAAATTAGTCAGACAAGAGCACAGAGCACACATGGCAGAGGCGCTTGCAGCAGAGGCTTGACCAGGTGGGAGGTCCAGGGTTCGACTCTGGGACCAAGCGCATTTTCCCTGGTAGGCGCACCTGAGCTGCAGATGGCGCTTGGGCCCTGGTTTGGGCCAGATGAGCAGCAAAAGTCCCATGAAGAAAAACAAGTGAAGACTTAAGTTTGGTTAAGGTCTTACTTAGGCTTATTGGGCTTTTACCACATAAGATCAGCATGCTTTCTTTTATTGCTTATATAATTGGAAATGCATGTGTTTATCTTCTGTTATCACCATAGGAATTGCATGATAGCCAAGAAGATAAAAGACCGTTAAAATCCAACGCTAAAATATCAAGCTCGTAAGCCTTCTGACGTGAAACCTCACTGTTCTGACTATCGTTGGAGCCGTGTTGTACCCACTCAGTGGGCACGTCCATCTATCTTCAGACGGTGCGGGATTACACCTGCGTGTTACAGAGAAGGGATTTATCGCTTCTCGTTGCTCAGCATAGCACGTGGTGGTCTAGGGAGTAGGTCGGGTCAGCTTGACCATGTAGGCTACATATCTGGCGCATATGGTAGCGCATGGAGGCAGCCATCTGTGGGGTCAGAGACTGTGTTGTACCAACTCAGTTGGCACAGTCTGCTGGATTGCCCAGATGAAGGGGAATCGCACGGGTTGGCGATTGGCTGGGACAGCCTACCAGAGATTAGTGCTTGTACTCTCTGTGCATCTTATCTCGCCTGAGCGGGACGCGGAGACCAAGTATGAAATCTGGATCCCATCTCACTAAAAGAGTACTACTCTTTCGGGCTGTTTTGCTGGATTTTTCAGCCAGATAAAATAGTGAGAAAAAGAATCATTCTTAAGTCCTGATTGATTCTTGACATTGATACTGACCTTGCTGTTCTTGCATTGTTGTAGATACCTGCAGCAACGAACACCATGAGCTTCAATGTGCGATCCCTACTGGAAAGGGAGAAGTTTGCTGGGCCGAACTTCTCAGACTGGTACGGACACCTTAAGATTGTTCTTAAGGCAGAGAGGAAACTGTATGTCCTCGAGACGGCTATACCGCCTCAACCCGCTCCGAACGCCGCAAGGGCGGTTCGGGAAGCTTATGAAAAGCACGTCAAAGATAGCATTGATGTCGCTTGCCTGATGCTAGCGTCTATGACGCCACTGCTGCAGCGTCAGCATGAGGATATGTCAGCTATAGAGATTATAGCGAACCTCAAGATGCTGTATGCTGCACAGGCGAGGACAGAACGCTATAATTTGACAAAGCTGTTCTTTCAGAGAAAACTGGCTGAAGGGAGCCCAGTGGGAGCTCACATGCTCAAGATGATTGGGCACAAGGAAGCTCTAGAGAAACTGGGGCATACCATCAATCAGGAGCTTGCTGTAGACATTATTCTGCAGTCTCTCCCGCCCTCTTTCGATGCGTTCATCATTAACTTTAATATGAACAAAATCGATTGTACTCCGGCAGAGCTGCTGAACATGCTCTTGACTACTGAGGAGACTCTGAAGGGAAAGCCTTCGACCTCTGTCTTAATGGTTCCTTCTAGGAACAAGAAGAAGGGGAAGAAGGGCAAGGCCCCTGTCAAGAGTTACAGCAAGGCTCTGAAACAGAAGATTAAGCGGTCAAAGGAATACAGATGTTTCCACTGTGGCCAGCTGGGTCACTGGAAAAAGGACTGTAAAGCGCTCCAAGGAGATAAGAGGGGAAGCATCGCTTCTGGCTCAGGTATTTACGTGACGGAAGTCATGGTTTCATCTTCTTCTATTTCATGGGTGTTGGACACTGCATGTGGAGTTCACATTTGTTCAAATGTGCAGGAACTCAAGAGAAGAAGGCAGGTGGGACAGCATGAGGTGGACCTACGCGTTGGAAACGGGGCACGGGTTGCTGCTGTTGCTGTAGGAGACTATTTCATCTCTTTGCCATCTGGAATTGTATTAGAACTGAACAATTGTTATTTTGTTCCCAGCATTACTAAAAATATTATCTCCATTCCTGCTCTTGTCAGGAAGGGATTTTCCTTTGAATGCAATATTTCAAAGTGTGTTCTTTCTT
Source organism: Costus lasius (assembly GCA_027563935.2). Lineage (NCBI taxonomy): Eukaryota > Viridiplantae > Streptophyta > Magnoliopsida > Zingiberales > Costaceae > Costus > Costus lasius. Next base: position 23,666,902 of record CM050454.1, on the reverse strand, counting down.
TGGATAATATTGTTTATGCTACTGGTTCAATTAACAATGGGTTATTCATGTTGGACATGGAATGTTCTATACAAAATATTGATAATAAGAAAGCCAAATATGCTGATGACAGCACCTTGCTATGGCATAGTCGTTTAGGCCATATTAACAAGAAACGCATTAAGCGGTTGCATGATCATGGACTGCTGGGATCATTCTCCTATGAGGAGATTGATACATGCAAAGCTTGTTTAATGGGTAAAATGACGAAGTCACCTTTTCCTCACAAAGGTCAAAGGGCTTCAGGTTTGCTTGACCTTATACACAGCGATGTGTGTGGGCCGTTTAGTAAACATGCCAGAGGTGGCTATCAATACTTCATCACCTTCACTGATGATTTCAGTAGATACGGGTATGTCTATTTAATGAGACATAAAAGTGAATCTTTTGACAAGTTCAAAGAGTTCAAGAATGAAGTACAAAATCAGCTAGGCCGAAATATCAAGGCACTTCGTTCTGATCGAGGTGGAGAATACCTAAGTCGAGAGTTTACTGACTATCTAAAGGAGTGTGGGATTATCTCACAGCTCACTCCGCCAGGAACACCGCAATGGAATGGTGTGCCCGAGAGGGGAAATAGAACGTTACTTGATATGGTTCGTTCTATGATGAGTCAGGCTACTCTTCCATATTCCTTTTGGGGATTTGCACTGGAAACAGCTGCAAAGGTACTAAACCGAGTGCCATCTAAGGCAGTTTCTAAGACTCCATATGAGTTATGGTATGGGAAACAGCCGAGCTTGACATTTATCAGGATCTGGGGTTGCGAGGCTTATGTCAAAAAGCTCGCCTCTGGGAAACTAGAGAGCAGATCTGACAAAAGTATCTTTGTCGGTTACCCTAAGGAAACTAAGGGTTATTATTTCTACGATCCCAAAGAGAACAAGGTATTTGTTGCTCGGACGGCCATTTTTCTTGAGAAGGAGTTTCTTCTGCAAGAGGCCAGTGGGAGAGAAATAAAGTTGGATGAGAATCCAGAGGAAGGACAAAGTGCTCAAGCACAGTTGGATGAGCCTGAGCCGGTAGAACAGGTTACTGAACAACCTGAGGCTCAGATATCACGGGAACCGCGAAGATCGGGAAGGATTCGTCGACAGCCTGAGCGCTATGACGGAGTCTACATCATTGATAATGATGAACCCCTAACTTATGCGGATGCGGTCAGTGGACCGGATTCAGCTAGATGGCTTGAAGCTATGCGAGCCGAGATGGACTCCATGTCTGATAACCAAGTCTGGGATTTGGTTGATCCGCCTCCGGGAGTTATCCCTATAGGCTGTAAATGGATCTTCAAGAAGAAGATTGACATGGATGGTAACGTGGTTACCTATAAAGGCAGGCTAGTTGCGAAAGGTTTCAAATAAATCTACGGGATAGATTATGATGAAACTTTCTCACCTGTGGCCATGTTTAAGTCTATTCGGATTCTTTTCGCGATAGCAGCATATTACGATTATGAGATTTGGCAAATGGATGTGAAAACAGCTTTCCTGAATGGAAATCTGGATGAGGATGTGTATATGACACAACCTGAAGGTTTCACTAATCCATCAGATCGTCATAAGATATGCAAATTAAAGAAGTCTATTTATGGACTTAAACAAGCATCGAGAAGCTGGAATATTCGTTTTGATGAATCAGTCAGTGAATTTGGTTTCATCAAGAACGAGGATGACCCGTGTGTATATAAGAGGTTTAGTGGGAGCGTGATTACATTCCTAGTCCTCTACGTCGATGATATCTTGATCATTGGAAATGACATTCCTGAAATGCATGCGGTTAAGGCATGGTTAAGGAAATGTTTCCAGATGAAAGATTTAGGAGAAGCAGCCTATGTATTAGGTGTGAAGATCTACAGGGATAGATCTAAGAGGCTTCTTGGGCTGTGCCAGAGTACTTACATCGATAAAGTCCTAGAGAGATTTCATTTAGAGAATTCTAAAAGAGGATATCTTCCAGTCAGACATGGTCTGAATCTTTCGAAGAGTCAGTGTCCACAAACAAAGACTGAGAAAGATGAAATGGACAATACGCCTTATGCTTCGGCTATTGGGTCCATTATGTATGCGATGTTGTGTACTCGCCCAGACGTCGCTTACGGGTTAAGCGTGACCAGTCGGTTCCAAAGTAATCCAGGTATGGCGCACTGGATTGCAGTCAAGAACATTTTAAAATATCTGCGGAGGACCAAAGATATGTTCTTGATATATGGTGGTCAGGAAGAACTCAGTATTGAAGGATATACTGACGCTTCGTTCCAGTCTGACCAGGATGATTTCCGATCGCAATCAGGCTATGTTTTTAGCTTGAATGGAGGAGCGGTGGTGTGGAAGAGTTTCAAACAGTCAATAGTTGCTGATTCCACAACAGAAGCCGAGTATGTTGCAGCCTCGGAAGCATCCAAGGAGGCAGTGTGGATTCGTAAGTTCGTTCAAGAACTTGGTGTCGTTCCTTCGAGTGCAGATCCTTTGGTTATCTTTTGTGATAACACTGGAGCAATCGCACAAGCAAAGGAACCACGGTCGCACCAGAAGTCCAAGCACATACAGAGACGGTTTCATTTGATCCGGGAGATCATTGATCGTGGCGAGATCAAAGTCTGCAAGGTTCATACAGATGACAATCTGGCAGACCCGCTTACCAAGCCTCTAGCGCAGCAGAAGCATGAGAAGCACTGTAATAATATGGGTTTGAGATTTCTCAACCATTAGATTAAGTGCAAGTGGGAGATTGTTGGGGTATGCCCTTAAGGCTAATGTTTGAGGCCTTGGGATTGTATCAGTATCATGTAATAAACTTTTATGTTTATAAAGGCATGGTTGTTATTCAGTTTGTTACATTGTCTGCTGCAATAAGTGTACTTCTGAATAATGTCTCAAAGCTGTTCAGCTAGGCTGACATGCAGTTATGTCCTTAGTCAAGATATCTTGGTGAACATGAGACAGCCTTGATATGATTGAGACTAATATGTGTTCTAATCTTATAGGATGCTTCGAGCATGGAATAAGATGTAGACTCATGGGTACATTGAATGTACTGGACAGACCCTACTAGGATATTCAATTGCTTGTCACAATGTGAATAATCCTTGATTGCAACAAGTGGCACATTTCCTCTGACTTGAGATCACTTGTGTTTCTAAATGATGATTGTCATTGTTTTGAGTTAGTTCAATATCATTTGAAACATAATGATTATAGACTATCTTGGATAATGATCATGAGTCATGTTAGGGCACTAGTGATAGATATAGGATTGCCGTCTCCTTAATTGGAGAGTGATGTTCTAAGGGCCCCCCTGGATGAGATGATTGAGAAAGTGTATGGCCATACCCAGATGACTATGTTCATCTGATCTAATCATGCTCATCATATTGGAGTTACAGGCTTGACATGCTTGTCCAATAAGAACATCCAGTGGCAAAGGAATTATGCATGCCTGGTGAATTGGATTCACACTTGTGCTGTATTTTGGGTGTAGTCTTGGAAGACTCTTTCCTTTCTATCGGGAGACAGTGATGTGTTGCTAGATACCCCTCACTGATCGTGATGACGTGAGTTATCGTTACCGACATTTAAAGGAAACCCTCAGGGTCGCACAATTTGATGATATGGCTTACTTAAGTCAGATCGTGTGGACTGAATTGTTTGGCTTCAGTTTAAAGGGATTTTAATCTCTGATTGTAAGTGAGATCTGGTCTGATCATGTTTGATTGATTAGGGCTTGAGATCGGTAAGCTTCGATTGAGAGAATGGATGCTAGATCGGTGAGATCAGGAGCATCAAGAGATTAACGGTCAGATCTTAAGCCTTATGGGTTTATTATGATCTGGACTGATTGCTTGGTTTATTTGGTTATTGAACCAAAGTCAAGTGAACCGGCTCAATGGATGAGCGCATGGTTCAAGGGTGAATTGGATTTGCGATTGGGTAAACCCATGATCGCAACTTGAGAAGTGACTTGCTATTTTTAGATAGCACTTCTTCTAATCGTGGCCATGCCTCACGATAGCCTCTATTCACGCCTCTCCTCTTGGTTCGTCGCTCGCTCTAGTTTTTGACGAGAGAACACATTTTCGTGTGTGAAAAAAACTGGTGGACGACAAGGAGAAAAGACGCCAAACAAGAAAGAACTCTCTCTTCCCTTCAAGCGATCAAGACACCTTGGACGATCCTTGCTAGCACAAGGAGCACCAAGGAAGGAGCGCATCTTCATCTTGTGTGCGAGACTTTGGAGAAGAGGCGCTTGCATCTTTTGCTTCCAAGACGCCATCTAGAAATGGCTATGGTATGAATCGTTTTCATTCATGCAGAGTTTTATAAGTTGATCATAACGCATGCAAAGATCGTAGAAACCCCTTTCCGCTGCATCTTAACCTCCATATGCGCCTATAGGGTTTCGCCCCCCTTAGTTATAGGGGACCTTTCAATTGGGAGATCAAAACGACTGTCATTGGGCATGTCATAAGTCATGTAGAGACATGGATGACCAATAGTAGGATTTGCCCCTTCCTTCCGAGGAAGCATGATATCCACTTTGGGGCGCCCCACCTCATTGGTGCATGACAGGAATGTGTGGCCACACTGATTGAGTCATGACCAATAGATTGGATTAATAAATATGGACTAATCCAATGGCGGGATATCAGTTTAGGCAAAGGGATCTAGAATGCATGGGAATCCTCGTTGCTTGTTAGGGAGTTGTTGCCAAATGACTTAAGTCCTATGACATGGGTAGTAGTGATGTGTTGCTAGATACCTCTCACTACTTATGATGATATTCAATCATCATTGCTATCGTCATTAGGATCCTACCGGGTCACACGCAATAGACTCTTGACGTTGTTTTATGATCTGGAAATCTTGGAATATATTTGAGTTCATTATTCTGAGTCCAAGACAGATTCATGGTTGAATCTGAGTCCAATTGGGATTCATGAGTTTGTATATGTATCCTAGTCAAGTTGGACTTGAACAAGGGATTATATACCATGTTGGATTCGAATCCTAATCTAATTAGGAGTTGGAATCCTAATCCTATTAGGAATTGGAATCCTAATCCAACTAGGAGTTGGAATCCTAATCTAATTAGGAGTTGGAATCCTAACCCTATTAGGAATTGGAATCCTAATCCAACTAGGAGTTGGAATCCTAATTTAATTAGGAGTGAGAATCCTAACCCTATTGGGAAATAGAGTCCTATTCCAACTAGGAGTTGGAATCCTAATTCAATTAGGAGTTGGAATTCTAATTCTACTAGAAATGAGAATCCTAATCTAATTAGGATTCAAATCCTAATGAGAATTAGATTTGGATAAGGCCCATAGTGGTTGGGTGCAAATCCTAATCCAACTAGGATTCAAATCCTAAAGAGAATTGGATTTGGATAAGGCTCATTGTGTTGGGCGCAAATCCTAATCCAATAAGGATTTATTTCCATGGGCCTAATTAGTGTTGAGATCCAAATCCAATTAGGGATTGTGGATTAAATCTAATTGAGGCAAGTTTGAATCCTAATAGGAGTTGGAAATACACTTGGCGCATATGATAATTCCATATATGGAATTTGCGCCAATGTGAAGTGTATGAATCCTTTTGGAAATTGGTTTCCTCAATTGGAAACATGCTTGGACGTGTGGGCTGATATGAAGGCGTGTATTGCTTGGTTATATCAAGCAAGAAATCAGCCAATCTCATATGGAAAGTCCTAATTAGAATGAAACTCAAATATCCTCTCTTGATATGGCAAGAAGCTAGATTATTTCTATGCTTCAATTAGCGCCAATTCAAGAAGGCATGTGGCTAATGTCTTGTGGCAATTCCTTGGAGGAATTGCACCAAGAGCATATATGGCAAGTCCCAATTAATTGATTTCAATGACTAGCTCTTAAATTGGCAAGAAGCTTGATACTTTCTAAGCCTTATTCTTGCGCATATTCAAGGCTAGTAGCGGCTGATCAATTAGGGATAATTCCTTGGAGGAATTGTGCCAATCTATAGTTGGAAAGAGAATGGGTGGTGGAGGCTTGAAAGGCTATAAAAGAAGGGGTATGCGCCCCTCTCTAAGGATGCTGAATTCGCCAAAGCAAGGCAACTTGGAGTTGCGCAAGCTTTGGATATCTAAGCCGCCCTCTTCCTTTATAGTTGCGCCACCTTCCTTCATCCTCTTGTTTGTTGGCCGAGAGTCTCCTTGGAGGAGTCTTGTTGGCGTGAAGAACAAAAGGAGAAGGAGAAGGAGATTCCAAGAGGTGATCTTCTCTTCCCGAGGCTAGCACCGAGCGTGGAAGGGAGCAACGTTGAGAAGGTCGACGCGTGGATACTTGTAGAGGACGAGCACGTGAGCGTCTTCAACTTGGCACCTTCATCCTAACAAGCAATAGAGGTACTAACCCTAACACATCCTTGTGTTCTCTCTCTCGCATGGATCCTTGGGAAAGGAATGTGTTTCGGGTGTAATGCTTCTTCCGCTGAGTCCTGGGACTGCAAAATTTTAAATTACACCCGGCATTCCCCAACATGCGCCACTAGGAAGCCTAGAAGCCATGTGGATTCGGTTGAGGATGAAGGTCAGCCCCCTTTGCTTGCTTGACTAGGTTGCACCATCTCCTTATCCAACCATCATCCCTTAAGTGAACCAACTAGGTAACCCTAGAAGTTACTTCAAGGTTAGGTCAAACAAGGGGATGCGCCACCTTGGGAGGTGAGGTGTGCCAACCCTAACCCTAGCCGCCACCCCCTTAGATGCGCCCCTAGGTTTAACCATAGAAGCCACCCTAGGGTTCGGCTAGGTGAGAGTTGCTCCACCTTGAGAGAGGCGCAAGGGAGAGAGGGAGGAAAACGCCATAGAATCTCATCAAAGCTTTCTATTTGATTTACAATGTAGAATTGAAAACACAAGATTGAGAGTCAGCACGCAGGCCTCACATTGATACATCACAGGCATGGCAATAGGGCTTGTCTTTGATCATATCAAATGCATAAGGAAAAACATTTAAGACATGCTCTTCTATATGCAATGAAAAACTACAGAACAAGATTTTAGTTTTTCATTAGAAAACATGTTTGTTAAATCTCCGCGATCTTATCAAAAATTCAGATCTTTCGTTTTCTCTCAGGAGTCTAAAAGTGGCCATATATACCCTGATTATCGATGCCACTTGCAATCCCTAACTTGTACGGATTAGGGCAATCACCCAGTCCATGCCCCGAAATCTAGATACAAGTCTCACATCGTGGGTCTATCCCATGAATATGAGGAGAAATAAATTCTCACATATAGGGTCTATCCCCATGTGTAGAAACCAAAAATCATGAATTTCATAAGAGCGAGAAAATAACAAATGCACTATTTTTCTACACATAAAACATGGCATAAAGATTTTCAAAAAATTTCTATGATATGCGCATGCTAGAAAAAACCCATATACCGATGTATCTCGTAAGTTGGCTCTGATACCACTGTTGGGAATCCCCGGGCTACAAGAAAACGAAAACTGTGGAAGCGAGCCCGAAATGAGATTCCTAATTCAACAAGGACCGACTTACGAAGAATACAAGGGATGTGATAGGGGTAGTACCTTATCAAGCAACTTTTAGAAGCGGCCGATGATAAAGACACGCAAGGGACCGTCCTCTGCAATCACGCACGCACTAACTCCTCGAATCCTCTCCAATCTCCGCGCTGGGGGCTAGCCCCGGAAGATGAGATCCACGCCTCTACCCTTATCAACTTGTGCCACTGCCAAGGAGAAGAAGGGATGTTGGCGACAAGGAGTGGGTAGCACTGCCACTTGTCCCAACCTTTGATGCCGAAAAACTTTTATTGTCGTCAGCCCCAAGACCCTCACGCCAAGGAGCACAGGGGAGGCGACAACTAGAGACAAGAGAAGGGTCTAGTACAAAAGAAACTCCCTGGTGGGCCTCTCTATTTATAATAGCAGAGCCAAACGCACACTGGAGATACTTCCCATGTGGGATAAAGAACATAGGCGCCTACTTACAATTACGTGTCATGGGTTAGAATCCCCGCATACGCAATTAATTGTAAATGTGCCTACTCACAATTAAGCATCAAGGGTTCTAATCCCCGAGACATAATTAATTGTAAATTGTGCCCAAGCTTATTAATTAGCCAAGAGAAGAATTCTCCTACCAACTAATAAAATATCATCTCCTCTATAAAAGTCTCAATGCATCAGTTCCCCAAAAAGATCCGAATCACACAATGATTCGATTAGAGGCTAAACGATCAGTATGAGAACTCGAGTGTCTAGGTGTGCGACCCTGTAGGTTCTTCAGACGTTGGCAGTGATGACTAAATCATCACAAGCAATGAGTGGCACCTAGCAGTACATCATTGCTACCCAAGTCATCAGAATGGTGTCATCATCGACATCCCCTAAAACTGCGATAAAGTACAAGTGCAGCTTTGTCCTTTTGCCAACTGATGTCCAGATTGGGCAAGTGTGTCACACTTGTTAATCCCAATAATATGGCATGACTAAATCAGGTTCTCACCTGGGTATGGTCATACACTTTCAGTCATCCATATAGGGCGTCATGGACAATCAAGCTTCCCCATAAGGAAGGGGCAAATCCTCTATTAGCACATTAAATCTCTCATATGGCTTATGACATACCCAATGACAACCGTTATGACTTCCCTTTTACGGCGAAGCGTTAGGTTGCATCAAAGTACACCAATCACTATATAGAGATACCAATGCCCTCAAATAGGACAAGCGCAACTCTGTCACTATGATATTCATCTCGTGACACGGAGATGAATCCTCACGGCGGGTCGATCCAGTATATCTCCCTTGATATAACCATATGCCTGCGTTAGCAACCCGTGCTCAACCAGCACATATACCAGTCTCAAGTAAATCATAGCTGTCCCATATCCACTATGATTCTCGACTAGGGATAAACACAGAGACTAGATAAAATCTTTCTCTTAGGGACATTGTATATGCAAATGTACATATGCGCAGATCTACAAACTTGCATGACAACGACAATGCCAGGATAACTCATCTATCAACTAGATGTGATACACATATCCCAATGGACCATCCTGAGGTCCTAGGGCACAAACACTAACATTCGTCTCATTGATGGGTCTCAAATTCAAATGAGTCAAAATTATAGCAATGCAACTTTAAAAGTGTTCAAGGAAATATTAGATGGTACAGATTACCCTCTTTCGATGACGTAATCCGGTATCAATCTAGATCGGCATCCTACTTTCGTGGCTAACCGAACCTAGATTGATCCAATGGGTTCAGAGATATTATAAGGTTCCTCATACAAATCCTGCCCCATTTCTTGACGGTTTAGAGTATGTTCGATCTAGCAGATCTAGCGTCGCAATTCACCTTTCGGTCCTTCTTACGACGCCTATGAAAAGTAATTGCATGGCCAAAGCAACACTAGCAGTATAATAGCATAGAACGAATAAACACAAGATAAAATTTGCATTTACTATGAAATAACAAGTTTGAACATAAGATACAATCAATGAGCCTATACCTTAGTTCCGATAAAGAAATTACACTATCATAGCATCGTTATAATACAAATCTCTAGAAGAATAAAGAAATGAAGGAAAGATTTGAAGATAGAAAAGAGCAAACTCTTCAAAGAAGGCCAGCAATCCTCTTCCTCCAAGCCTTCTGGAATGCACGCACAAAAGATCTTCTTTTCCCAAGTTTTCACCAAGATCACCACCCCTTGCCAAGATCACCACACCTAAATTGATAGCTCTCTTAATTATCTACGTTTTGACACCAAAAACATCCAAAACGGAGTTATAATGAGGGAGTTATGGGTGTTTTAAGATTGGCCACAGAGAGATTATGGGCATAATCAAAATTACGGGCATGCCTGTAATGTATTCATCGATGCTCTTTAATACCTGAAACACTCACACAATTATGACCCATTAAAAGTTCGTCGTAATGACAACAAGAACGCTCGAATTGGAGTTGTAACGGACAAGTTATGGCCAATTGAATGTTGGCCTTAAATGCTTGCATGTGGAGATTACGGGCATAATGGAGATTATGGCCATGCCGATAATTTCGGTGTTGAACTCCGTTTCATCTGAAATTTTGAAGGTGAGTTGGTGTTTGACTTAACTTGAATTCTAGCCATAGTATGATGTCAAAGATTGCCGATCTGGAGATTACGGTCAAGCTGAAATTATGGTCATACCTGTAATGTCTCTTGTCAAGGTTTGTCTTCTGAAAGATTGCTATTGAGGAAGTTATGAGCATGACTTTGGAAGATGACTATGCTTGCATAAAAAAATGATTCCATTGGAAAGTCAAACTAGGAATTACGGTCATGATGTAAATTATGGTCTTGACCGTAATTCTGGAAATTGGTCCCATTTGAAGCTAAACTTCTTGTCAAAGTTCTTGATTCACTTGGGGGGTGTAAATATACTTCCAAATAGCTCAAAAAGCGAGTGAAATATCTTGTATTCATCAAACATGATAAGTAGTAAAGCTTCTGAATAAAGTCAATTAAAGAAGCCAGAAAGGGATATAAACATGTGATAATATGTCTCGATTCAATAGTAAATATAGCTCTAAAGGACTATAAAAATATGAGACATCAAATTCTCCTAGACTTAGATCATTGCTTGTCCTCAAGCATATAAATATAAGAGTGGTAATCATAAAAAGATGAAATCAGGTCAAGCTTGTAAGATATTGTGTTCTCGGTAGATATCATTATGAACAAACCTCAGCAAGTTAGGGGATTCAAAGTAATCATCCATCGTCATGAATGAAGGTGTGAAGATTTGAATTATATGAGACTTACCTTCATGAGCTGCAATAATCTTCTGTGTGGCATATGTACTCTGTTCGAACCTAATTCAACCAAAGACACGAGTTGGAAAAACACTAGTGCACTATTATTTGTGTCATTTCCATCCTCTTTATTTTCTTTTGACTTCAACTCATTTCTTTGGTACCACTGCCAATTTTACGCAGTGCTAAGTAGAGTAGAGGAGTCTTTGTCTTTTTTTTTCGAATAGACTTTAACTCATATCTTCGGTACCACTGCTAATTTTTCACAGTGCAAAGTAGAGGAGTCTATTTTATTTTCTTTTTATAACAATGATAGCTATCCGCAAGTGCACGGATTTATCGAAGTAATAAAAAGATTATCGTTCCCAACGAGGATTACGTAGTTAAGTACTGACTTATTGACTTGTTTGAATCTAGGCGGGCTAAACTAGTGGTTGTTCTAAACTTCTAAGCACGGGCAAACTTGAAGACAACGTTAAGAGGTTCAAATTCTAAAGGATCGGGATTTCATGGGTTCACCACACTGACAGTCATGAATCATTTAAAAGTAGCTAATTCTATAGAAATTATCAATCATGAAAGGAACGTTTCCTAGGGTGCATATCACCTTATCTCGGAGTGTAATACGGTATTTAATTAGGTTAACTCCCTGCTCTCGTGATAGTTAACCTAACTAAACCCATTAAGTTCTATGAAAAGCAAGTAAATCCTTCAGATGAATCCAGCCTACTCTCGTGATTGGATTCATAGGTTTAGTTGAAATAGGTCGGACGTTGCGATTCACCTCTCGGTTCTTCTCGCAACGTCTAAGACGTAAAATTACTTGGCCACGGTAAATTATGGGATACATGCAATCTCAATCGAATCATGATGATAAATTCATAATAAAACTAGCAAAAACATAGATTAATTCATGAAAGTCAGAGGGCTATGCCCAATAATCCCGAATAAGTATCTACTCGCTCATATTGTTAAGGAAATACATGATGTTTATGATGAGCATGTGAAAACTCATAAAAATCATCAAGAAATCATAGAAAGAACAGTAAAACTGCCTTCTCCTTGATCTGAAGATGAGGAAGAGTCGATCGACCGTCTCCTTTGTGAGGAATCTCACCGGAATATGCCCTTGGAATTGTGTTTTCACCCTTATCGCCGCCATTGTCTGTGTTCATCCGAAAAGCTCTCCTCAACCCTTGAAAAATCTGATCTTTTATAGTTAGACCGGTTTGGAACCCATCAGCGAACGTTTCTACAAAATTTGGTTCAAATCCGGTTCGAATCGGTGGAGAAACGAGTGAAAAACTCGTCGGGCAGAAGTTTTTATCATCGGTGATGCGTTTATGGCTATAGCCGTAATTGTTTCTGTGTACATATGCCTTCAGTCACAGAAAGTTTCATGGGCCGTGATGGATTCATGGCCTCACCTGTGAAAGTTTCTGCTCATTCCGACACTTAACCAATTTTCACCTTCCGTTCATCACCGCTTTTACGGTTGACTCCACAATTACGGCCAAGGCCATAATTATCTCGTTCTTCATCATTTTCACCACAAATTTGACATGTAGGCTCATGATCTCCTCGGGAATCATGCTTTGGTTTCAGAACTCTCAAAATCCTCCATTTTTACATCATTTTACCTACATTTTCATAAAAACCAAGAAAAGTGAAGATTCTGTGCAAAGTAAATTAAAAGCACTCAAAATAGCACAAAATCATGTAAACAAGCTCATACTATGATCTAAAATATAGGCAAAAATATGGTGTAAATGCAACTCATCAAAATACCCTAGACTTAAGATTTTGCTTGTCCTCAAGCAATACCTCGATATGTATGAAGAATGTAAAAATAAGGAACACTCATATGCTCTATCATCAATAAATTCCTTAGTCTACATTTTAGGTAAACAACTCTTCAGAACTTAAATCACTTTAGAGACATCACAGCCAAAAATAAATCATCAAGAGTTTATAATCCAAGAAGGAAAAAATTCATAAATCATGTCATAACGTTTATTCAACACATAATAAGCAATCAGATACTTTTTTTTTTGTTTAATAAATCTGCCCTAATTAATAGATAAAGATTTATTTCAAGTCACTTGCTGAAACTATAAAAAAGAGATTTTTAATACATTTTAGTCTTTAAACTGTTATTTATCATAACATTGTTGAAAGTATACTGCAGAGCAGTATAATATAACTCATGGTGTCAATCTCAAATTAGAGGAATTCTTCACTTGGCCTATAACTTTCTTTCTTTTTCTCTTTTTATTTTTTTAAAGACTTCAACTCATGTCTTTGGTACCATTGCCAATTTTTCGCAGTGCCAAGTAGAGGAGTCGATTTTTTTTTTCATAATATCATATCGAAATCCGGCCAGTGTTAAATCACAATCTTAAATTATATAACCAGAGGAGTTGGAGCAAATCTCAAGTTAAATAGATGAATCACCAAATTTCTATCCATAAAAGCAAAATCTATTTAATCAAAGAAAGATAAACTAAACCTAAAGTATAAATTAACTATGCACATGTCTTTTAAACACATAACAATTCATATATAAACTTTATCAATACTAGGATTGATTTTACTCAACAATTTAGGTCCACATGAATTCTCAAAAGTTTTCTAAGTTATCAAAATTGAAATACCCAAAAAGCTTTCTAAGTTCAAAACTGAGGATAAATTGAACCAGTGTATCTCTTAAAAATCATAGACATTCAAGGTCCATATCTGTAAAGCTGTAAAGGCCTAGCAAAATATGAAAATGAGTACCCTAGACTTAAATTGTTGCATATGTGGAAATATTTAATCAATGAAGAATTTTAGAAAAAATTTTGCAAGAGTTCCCTTTGTATTTATTGGCAAAACCCTGTACAGTTATATCAAAAATATGAAATACAACTCAGAAAAATTCAGAAAATATACCATTTCGAAGATATTCATGTTTTACATGGTAATCAACTCTCAGATACATAAAGTATCACAGTCACATGATACTCACAAAGAAGTTGCCACCCACATCATGGTCGGTATATAATTCATGGCTGCACCCGTGATTGTTCCAATTGATGCTTGTTCTTCAAGTAAAATTTTCAATAATTTCCTGCACATAAAGGCAACTTATCACAAAATTTTTCATCAATTCAAGCTGCAAAAATTTCTAAAAATTTAAATAAAATCAGAAACCAAAAACTAAGAATGCGAAAATTAATAAAATTCAAAAACTTTAGATTGCCTCCCAAAAGCGCTTGTTTAAGGTCATTAGCTCGACCATAGCTAGGATTAAGGATGTTCTGATAGATCGGATAAAATCAAATGCACTTCTTCCTCAATTGGTTCGTCTTCAAAATATTGCTTTAAGCATTGCCCATTCACTTTGAAACTTTCTTGCCCTTCCCTTGATATCTCTATTGCGCCATATGGGTATACTCTCTGAACAACATAGGGCCCTAACCAGCGACTCCTCAATTTCCGTAGAAATAATCTGAGACGTGAGTTATTTAGTAAAACTTTGTCTCCTTCAAAAAATTCTTTCTTTGAAATTCGCCGATCATGCCACTTTTTAGTACGCTCTTTATATATCCGGGCGTTCTCATAGGCAGAAGTCCTGATCTCATCTAATTCATTCAATTGAAATCTTCTTCTCTCCTTAGCACTCTTTAGGTCATAATTTAGCTTCTTCACTGCCCAGCAAGCTCTATGCTCAATTTCCACTAGTAAATGGCAAGATTTGCTATAAACAATTTGGAAAGGAGACATACCTAAAGTGGTTTTGAAGGCTGTCCTATAAGCCCAAAGAGCATCGTCAAGCTTCAGCGCTCAATCGTTCCTTGCTCCTGACACAGTCCTCTCTAAAATCCTTTTTATCTCACGATTTGAAACCTCAGCTTGTCCACTCGTTTGCGGATCGTACGGTGTAGCAATTTTATGGTGTACTCCATATTTCTTTAATAATGACTCGAGCTTATTTTCAATAAAATGAGATCCCCCATCACTAATCAGAACTCTAGGAACACCAAATCTAGGAAAAATTGTCTTCTTAAACAATCTGGCTACAACCCGCGAATCATTAGTGGTCTCAGCAGATGCTTCAATCCATTTAGACACATAATCAACACATAGAAGAATGTATTTCTTCCCACAAGAGGTGGGGAATGACCCCATAAAATTGATTCACCAAACATCGAAGATTTCTACTTCCAAAATTCCAAGTTGAGGAAGTTCATCCTTTCTGGTAATATTACTAGCTCGCTTGCATTTATCACAAGATTGGATAAATTTCTGGCATCACAAAAAATTGTCGACCAATAGAATCCTGACTAGAGAACTTTGAATGCCGTCTTTGGTGCACTGGCGTGCCCTCCGTAAGGAGAAGCATGACATTGAGAAAGTACATCATGAATTTCTTCTTCTAGCAAGCACCTTTGAAATAAATTGTCTGCACATCGGCGGTATAAATATGGTTCATCCCAGTTGAAATGCTTAACATCAGCTTTGAATTTCTTCTTCCCTTGAAATGTCAGATCAGGAGGCATGATATTGGACACAAGAAAATTTACGATATCTACATACCATGGTGCCTCTTCTCTAATGATGGCGTATAAATATTCTTCATGAAAAGTATCATTGATTTCCGCATCGTCCTCCTTACTCTCTTCTTTGGTCAGCCTAGACAAATGATCCGCCACAGAATTTTCTGCCCCCTTCTTGTCTTTTATTTCAAAATCGAATTCCTATAAGAGCAGTATCCATCGAATTAATCTGGGTTTTGCATCCTTTTTATTCACCAAGTACTTGATCACCGAATGATCTGTGAAAACAACAACTTTAGAATTAATAATGTAGGAGCAAAATTTATTAAAAGCAAAAACTATGGCAAGAAGCTCCTTTTCGGGGGTTGCATAATTTATTTGCGCCCTGTCTAAAGTCTTGCTGGTATAATAAATGGCATGGAGTTTGTTGTCCTTTCGCTGTCCCAACATTGCTCCCACTGCTTGGTCACTTGCATCGCACATTAACTCATAAGGGAGCGACCAGTCTGGTGGCTGCATGATGGGTGCAGAGATGAGAGCCTTTTTCAATTTCTCAAAAGCTTCTGTGCAGTCCCCGGCATGTCCCAAAAAACTTTGAATTCCTCTAACTGAAGTGGGTGGAGGCAATTTCTCAATAACTTCAATCTTGGCTTCATCCACTTCGATGCCTCTCCATGAACTACGATGCCCAAGAACAATTCCTTCTTGAACCATAAAATGGCATTTCTCCCAATTGAGAACCAGGTTTACTTCCTCGCACCTCTGCAAAACACGCGACAAGTTAGATAGACAATCATGAAAAGTAGATCCATACACTGAAAAGTCATCCATAAACACATCCATAATATTTTCAATGAAATCAGAAAAAATGGCCATCATGCATCGTTGAAAGGTGGCCGGCGCATTGCACAACCCAAAAGGAATGCGCCTGTATGTGAATGTCCTGTATGGGCATGTGAAGGTGGTCTTCTCTTGATCTTCCGGGTGAATAGGTATCTGGAAAAAAACCTAAAAAACCATCAAGAAAACTAAAGTAAGAATTCATGGCCAATCATTCAAGCATCTGGTCTATGAAAGGAAGAGGAAAATGATCCTTCCGGGTGGCTTTGTTTAATTTTCAGTAGTCAATATATATGCGCCACCCCGTAACCGTTCTCATCGGGATCAAGTCATTGTTCTCATTTTTTACTGCTGTGACCCCCCCCCCTTCTTTGGGACCACATGAACGGGGCTAACCCATTCACTATCAGAAATTTGGTAGATCACTCATGCATCTAGCAACTTGAGAACTTCTTTTTTCACTACCTCTTTCATGACAGGATTTAGTCGACGCTGATACTCAATGGAAGGTTTGCAATTTTCTTCAAGATAAATCCTGTGCATACACAAAGATGGTTTAATTCCATGTATGTCATCCAACGAATATCCAATCACCTTTTTATGGCCTCAAAGCTCATCTAGTAACCTCTTTGTCTGCATTTTATCCAAATCAGCACTCACTATCACCGGATATGTAGAATTTTCCCCCAAGAACTCATATCTCAAATTTGATGGAAGCGCCTTGAGTTCTAATTTATTTGTCTTTACCGGTTCAGGTTTTATCAGAATAAGCCTTTCAATTTTGGCTTTCTGTGGCTCAACTGTCTGGCTTGAATCTAATATCTTCGCATAAGCCTGAGGATATACCTTTTCATCTTCCACTCTAATCAGGCAAACTTCCAGTGGATATACCTTTTCCCTTACATCTTCAGCTCTTGTTTCCAATTCTGAGACATCGATATTAAAGTAGGAATCTTCAAAGGAGGTTTTTTTAAGGGAGGACAAAAGATCGAAGTCAATGTTATTTTCACCAATATTCAAAGTTAATCTCCCTCACTTCACATCGATAACAGCACCTGCAGTGGCCAAAAACGGCCTCCCCAAAATAATCGGCAATCTTAGATCTTCCTCCATTTCTAGTACCACAAAGTCCGCAGGTACAAAAAATTGGCCGACTTCAATAGGAACATCTTCCAGTATTCCAACAAGTCTCCGAACAAATTGGTCTGCCAATTGTAATGTGATAGTGGTAGGCTTCATATCACCTATGTCAAGTTTCCTACAGATTGACAGGGGCATCAAACTGACACTGGCGCCCAAATCGCACAGAGCTCCTTCAAAGGACATATTGCCAATCTGGTAGGGAATGGAGAAGCTACCTGGATCTTTCAACTTTTGAGGGACCTTGTTCTGTATTATCGCACTGCATTCCTCTGTAAGTGCCACAGTTCCATATTCTTCAATCTTTCATTTATTAGAAAGTATATCTTTTAAGAACTTTGCATATGTGGGCATCTGTGACAGCGCATCAGTGAAATGAATGTTTATGTATTGAAGGGAACCCCTTCTAAAGGGGTAGAAACCCATATGGTGGCGCAACAAAATTTCGCATGGGATATTAGGGTTTCAAAAGATCTATATATGTCATATAACTAGCTTTCGAATATTTGAATGGATGAAGAAAAACTCATACCATTGCCATCGGTTTGATGAAGCTTTGGAAGGAAAGACGCAAGCGAGCCTTCTCCTAAGTTTCACACACAAGATGATCAATGCGCCTACCCTTGGTGCTCCTTGTGCTAGCAAAGTTCCAAGGTGTCCTTGATCGAAAAGGAAGGGAGAGAGCAACTCCTTGCTTGGTCGAAACTTCCTCTCTTCTTCACGTTGTCGCCTCACGCAAAAACGTCTAGAGGAAAACTTCAGATGGCGAGAATAGAGGAATGGTCTCTTCGAACATAATCCTCATCCAAGTGGAGATCATGGTTACTAAAAATAGTAACCACCACTCGCCCCAACGTTCACGCCAAGTGAACATGTCGCCAAGCCTTGAACCATGCGCTCATTACATGAGCCGGTTCAACTTGGTCTGGTTCAAAGACCATTCGACCCAAGCCATCAGTCCAGATCACATTGAACCCTAAAGCTCTGGATCCGACCGTTGATCTCTAGATGCTTCTGATCTCACCGATCTGGCATCCATTCTCTCAATCGAAGCTTACCGATCTGTAGTCCTAATCAATCAGACATGATCAGACTAGACCTCACTTACAATCAGAGATTAAATCCCTTTAAACTGAACCCAAACAATTCAGTCCTCACGATCTGACTTAAGTAAGCCATATCATCAAATTGTGCGACCCTGAGGGTTTCCTTTAAATGTCGGTAACGATAATTTACATTATCACGATCAGTGAGGGGTATCTAGCAACACATCACTGTCTCCCGATATAAAGGAAAGAGTCTTCCAAGACTACACCCAAACCACAGCACAAGTGTGAATCAACTCACAAAGCATACATATTTCCTTTGCCACTGGATGTTCTTATTGGACAAGCGTGTCAAGCTTGTAGCTCCAATATGATGAGCATGATTAGATCAGATGAACACAGTCACCTGGGTATGGCCATACACTTTCTCAATCATCTCATCCAGGGGGCCCCTTTAGAACATCACACTCCTTAAACAAGGAGACGGCAATCCTATGTCTATCACTAGTGCCCTAACATGACTCAAGCTCACCATCCAAGATAGTCTATAATCATTATGTTTCAAATGATATTGAACTAACTCAAAACAATGACAATCATCATTTAGAAAACACAAGTGATCTCAAGTCAGAGGAAATGTGCCACTTGTCATACTCAAGGAATATTCACATTGTGACAAGCAATTGAATATCCTAGTAGGGTCTGTCCAGTACATCCAATGTACCCATGAGTCTACATCTTATTCCATGCTCGAAGCATCCTATAAGATTAGAACACATATTAGTCTTAACCATATCAAGGCTGTCTCATGTTCACCAAGATATATCGACTAAGGACACAACAGCATGTCAGCCCAGCTGAACAGCTTTGAGACATTATTCAGAAGAACATATATTGCAGCAGACAATGTAACAACCTGAATAATAACCATGCCTTTATAAACATAAAAGTTTATTACATGATACTGATACAATCCCAAGGCCTCAAACATTAGGCTAAGGGCATACCCCAACATGTATAACTTCTTTAGTACCTCCAGTAATTTGCCAAACTGTTTATCCAACTTTGCTTTGGCTAGTCTTTGAGGAAAGGGAACGGGCGGAACGTACGCAGGTGGGCCCACATAATTCTCCTTTTCTTCCTCAATAGGCTTTTCCTTATCAGGTTGAGGCTCTTCTGACTGCTCCTTATCAGCTTCAGGCATGATCTCCTCTTGAGGCATGTGAGGCTCATCCAACTGCTTACCACTCCTTGTGGTTATTGCGCTGCAGTTCTCTCTGGGGTTCACCTCAGGCTGTCCCGGTAATCTCCCTGTAGGCCTGCTAGTAGTACTAGCTTGTTGTGCAATATGATTTTCCAACATCTTGTTGTGGGTAGCCAGGGCTTCCACTCGAGATGTCAGCTGCTTGATCTGGTCAGCAAGATCTTCGATACTCTTTTGCTGTTTCATAACAACTTCTAGCATGGACTCAAAGTTCGACATCGGGAGCTGCCCATATTGTCTTGATTGGAAGCCCGGTGGTGGCTTGTTATTCTGCTGAGAATATTGAGGAGGGACTTGCCCTTGATTATTCTTATAGGGCAAGTTGGGGTGGTTCCTCCATCCTGGATTGTAAGTTGCAGAATATGGGTCGTTCGTGGGTCTCTAATTGAAGTTCGCCACAGCATTGGCTTGCTCCTGATTTGATTATTCCTGTGATGAAACTATGATTTGCCATTGATGTGATCAGAAAGGACACACTTTTAAATACAAAGAGGTAGACTCGTTTCAGGTGTCGCGGCCAAAGGTATATGCGTACAGGGCTATTGTCACTCCCTGGCATGGCTCCAAAAACTTGTTGTCCCTAACTTGTAGTGTCCACAAGTGCACGGATACTCGAAGTAATAAAGTAAATATCGATCACCAGAGATACCTATGATGTCAAGTACCGAATAATTAATTTCTTCCTATCTAGGCAATCGAAAAAAAGAAAGACAAGCAAAGAGAAAAAACATGCGGGAGAATAATGTCAGAGAGAAATTGGGACTAGGGTTTCATTCTCTTGGATTTCCACAACTAGATATATAAAGATATTCATCAATCGAATTCTAACATGATAAAGACTCAATTTACTTCAAAAAGGGATTATCTCACTTTCGTGCAGATAACCATGCAGAGATAAATCTTCACTTTCATGCAAGATTCATCCCAAGCTGAAGATAAGTAAATCATCAATCAAAGAACTCAAATATCACTTTCGTACATCCGAGTTCTAAGTTGATTGCCTCGAGTGGAATCTCGAGGATCACTTTCGTGCATCCGAGACTCAACACACGTTTTACCTATGGTTCTCCAACGTTCTGATCCTCACTTTCGTGCAAGATCTCCACGTTTGACACAATAACTCAATCCTACGTTCATTAATATCATCATGGCAATTTAACTTACTAAAATAAAGAAATAAGAACTTAACCTAGTTTCCTACGGTGAGTTCTTATTAATCAATTTTAGGGTTCCAAGTTTTCAAGCAAATCACCTTTCGGTCCTTATTGCGAAAACTCTAAATCATGATGACAAAAAGCAAACAAAGGAGAATCTTAGAGCAACAATCGCATAGGTAAAATTATCAAAGTAGAATAGTCATGATGAAAGTAAAAGATTATCTAGTCATTAAGAAAATCAAAGGGAATTACTCCCCCATGTCCCAAAATAAGTTTAAGCTAGCATGGTGAAGGAATTACAAAATAACATAATTTCAGAAGATCAAAAATCAACAAGAAAGGAGTTTCAGGAAAATACAGCACGGCTATGAAATATTTCACAGCCGTAATTTGCAATGAAAGTTGTGAATAGTGGCAGCGCTTCTTCTTCCTTTCATTTCTCCTCAAATTGATCTCCTTTCGTTGTAAAATTTCTAGCACATTGTCTCCTTCTCTAGGCGAAGCTTCAGTATGAAAATCACGGCCAGAGGTGCTCTGCATTGGTCGCGGCTGCGGAACCCTAAGCGGTGGCGTGTACCATGATTTCTCCCTTGATGGTGGATGCAATTTGGGGCTTTTCGTGTCTACGTGATCCTCTCGTCGTAAGCTCCCTTTTTTCTTCTTACGGCATCCAATTTAGAGTTCTAATCGCCCACAATAATCTCTGCAAAAATCAGGCATCGAAATTGACCTGGGAGTCGCGTTCAAAAATAGAAATACGGCAGTGTAATAGTTCACAGTACTGCCGTAAAATTGCTCGAGTGTTCTGTTCTGAAAGTGCTGGGAAATACGGCACCGTAATATGGTTCACGGCACAGCTGTAAATCGGCTAAACTCTCTGGTCAGAAACGTCTGGAAAATACGGCCCGTGAAATAGTTTACGGCAGTGATGTAATTTCAGCAATGGTCTCTGTTCCGAAAGTGCTCCAAAATACGGCCGTGTAAAATCTTACGGCATTGCCATATTTTTCGCACAATCTTCTGATCTAAAGTTTTCCCAAATTATGGCAAGTGACCGATACTACGGTATCGTATGGAAATACGGTACCGTAATATAGATTACGGCACTACCGTATTTTGGTGAGTTGCTCCGTTTTGTGTGAAATCTTTCATGTATCTTCTTCTTGATAATGAGAATTCTTCTATGTGTTTTATTTTGCTCGAAAACACCCTAAAATGATGCCTTTTTGCCTAAAAATCATGAAAAACCAAAATAGAAGTAGACTTTGCAATATTTGATGGATTCAGCATAAAAACAAATAAAAGATCCTCAATTTAGCATGAAAAGGTATCTAAAATGATATAAAATATAGTATATATTTTGGTGTCATCAAAATACATAAGGCTCAAACTTTGCTTGTCCTCAAGCAAAAAATCAAAATTTAAAATCAAAATTTTGATTAAAAGAATAACCTTTTCATGCTCAATAAATTTCTAAAATACAGCCTATCGATGAAAAATTCTATCAATTGATTTACAAAACTTTAAATAAACATATCATTCTTAGAACTCAAGACTTCACCTAATTTCAGTTCAAATCTGTTATGCTTTTGTTTATAGGAAGCAAGTTTCCAATATCTTTTTCCACACCTATTTTTTTTCTTTTTTTTCATGTATTTTGTCATTTTTGCATAGATGGCATGTACCCGCATAGACACATACTTTTTTTTTTACCTTCAACTCTTTTCTTCGTTACCACTGTCAATTTTACATAGTGCCAAGTAGAGGAGTCGTATTATCATTTTCTCTCATTATCTTTTTGTCATAGACTTCAACCCATGTCTTTGTTGGGGTATGCCCTTAAGGCTAATGTTTGAGGCCTTGGGATTCTTTCAGTATCATGTATAAACTCTTATGTTTATAAAGGCAATGGTTGTTATTCAGTTTGTTACATTGTCTGCTGCAATAAGTGTGCTTCTGAATAATGTCTCAATGCTGTTCAGCTTGGCTGACATGCTGTAATGTCCTTAGTCGAGATATCTTGGTGAACATGAGACAGCCTTGATATGATTGAGACTAATATGTGTTCTAATCTTATAGGATGCTTCGAGCATCGAATAAGATGTAGACTCATGGGTACATTGGATGTACTGGACAGACCCTACTAGGATATTCAATTGCTTGTCACAATGTGAATAATCCTTGTTTGCAACAAGTGGCATAATGTCCTCTGACTTGAGATCACTTGTGTTTCTAAATGATGATTGTCATTGTTTTGAGGTAGTTCAATATCATTTGAAACATAGTGGTTATAGACTATCTTGGATAATGATCATGAGTCAGGTTAGGATACTAGTGATAGATATAGGATTGCCGTCTCCTTGATTGGAGTGTGATGTTCTAAAGGGGCCCCCTTGAATGAGATGATTGAGAAAGTGTATGGCCATACCCAGATGACTATGTTCATCTGATCTAATCATTCTCATCATATTGGAGTTACAGGCTTGACACGCTTGTCCAATAACAACATCCAGTGGCAAAGGAAACATGTATGCCTTGTGAAGTGGATTCACACTTGTGCTGTGGTTTGGATGTAGTCTTGGAAGACTCTTTCCTTTATATCGGGAGACAGTGATGTGTTGCTAGATACCCCTCACTGATCGTGATAACGTAAGTTATCGTTACCGACATTTAAAGGAAACCCTCAGGGTCGCACAATTTGATGATATGGCTTACTTAAGTCAGATCGTGTGGACTGAATTGTTTTGGTTCAATTTAAAGGGATTTAAACTCTGATTGTAAGTGAGATCTGGTCTGATCATATTTGATTGATTAGGGCTTGAGATCGGTAAGCTTCGATCGAGAGAGTTGATGCTAGATCGGTAAGATCAAGAGCATCAGGAGATGGAACGGTTAGATCTTGAACCATTTGGTTCAGAGAGATCTAGACTATGGCTTGGGCTAATTTGATTTGGTTTTTTGAACCAAATTGAGTTGAGTCGAATTGGCTTGAACCGGTTCAGATATGTGAACGCTTGGTTCAAGGCTTGATGGCATTTGGGCGTTTTTCATTACATGGGCGCATGGCTTCATGACTTTCCAATTTTGGAAGTCATGTAACGCCACCTTTGGAATAACGGCTCAACGCTTTTGCCTCCTCTTGTCTTGTCGTCTCAAAAAACTTTGGGAGAGTTGTTCTTCACGCGGAGGAGAGGTTTTCGACAAGGAAGAGATTTCATCTCGATTCCCTTCTAACGATCAAAGAAACTTTGGAGCCTTGCTAGCACAAGGAGCGACAAAGGAGTAGGTCATCTCTCATCTAGTGTGCGTCTTCTAAGGAGAAGAAGCAATCGATTCTTTGCTTCCAAGCCGCCATCCAATCTAATGGCGTTGGTATGATCCCTTTTAGATCTATTCCATTTATACAAGTTGATCATATGAACTACATGCGATCTTGTTGTTGAAACCCCTAGAAATATTACATGCGCCCCCTTTAGGGTTTCACCCCCTTTATCTGAGGGAACTTTCAATTGGTATCAGAGCGTTGGTTCTTGTAGAATCATATGATTGCTTGATGATTTGTGATCCTTGTTTGTGTTTAATAAGTAGATCTAGTAGGAAGCATCTTGCGCATCTACATGTTAAGTAGTGAAAATACATGATGTATGTTTTTACTCCTTTGCGCATGTATGATGTATGATGGCGCATGTTGAAAGTTGTAGTTTTTCTTAAAATACTTAATCACTTGCGCGCCTCACTAGATCTAAGTGACTCCTGCTATAAACCCTTAGACGGGTTAGTAGGGTTGAAGTCATCCTCTAGGTAAGATCCAACCAGTCTGATCAGACCATATGACAGCCTAGATGGGTCGACCAGATGGCACCTGTGCGCAAGCACGAGGTGGCTATAGGTCGACTGCAGACAGGCGTGTAGCGAGGTCTGGTTGAGACAACCAATGAACACTCTTGAGTTAGGCCCGGGGTCACACCCGCTTGCCAGAACTCATGAAGGTTGTTTAGCCCTTTTGCGCATGCATGGTTGTCCATTAGGTCGACTCAAGTCAGTTAGGACTTGGTGCATGCAAGGGCAGTGGATCTGACTAGACATGATGAGTGGATCCCTATTAATGGACCGTTGTAAGGTAGTAGGGCACATAAGACAAATAAAATTGATTCCGATGGGATTTTTGAAAAATTTTATTTTGTTGATGGATCACATATTGATTGGATGCCATGATGCTTGTTTATTTCATCTTATGTGGGTTGCCCAATTAATGTGTGCTGTGCTGGGGCCTGTGTGCCTGGATTAAAAATGTAAATGATTATATTTGTGATCTGCGCATCACATTTTAATTAATTTATTGTGTAATTGACCTGCGTGTCAACCTTGTCTAGATAGATTAAAATGTACTTTTAATCAGACAAGAGCTCAAAGCACACATGGCAGAGGCGCATGCAGCAGTGGCTTGACCAGGTGGGAAGTCTAGGGTTCGACCCTAGAACAGGCGCATTTACCTGGTGGGTGCACCTGAGCTGCAGAGGGCGCTTGGGCCCTAGTCTGGGCCAGATGAGAGGCAAAAGACCCAAGAAGAGCTCAAGTGAAGACTTAAGTTAACTTAATGTCTTACCTAGGCTTAATGGGCGTTTACCACATAAGATCATCATGCTTTCTTTTATTGTTTAAATAATTTGACTTGCATGATTTATTTATCTTCTGCTATCACCATAGGGTTTGCATGATAGTTAAGAAGATAAAAGACCGTTAAAATCCAACGCTAAAATATCAAGCTCGATAGCCTTCTGACGCGAAACCTCACTGTTCTGACTATCGTTGGAGCCGTGTTGTACCCACTCAGTGGGCACGTCCATCTATCTTCAGACGGTGTGTGATTTCACCTGCGTGTTACAGAGAAGGGATTTATCGCTTCTCGTTGCTCAGCATAGCACGTGGTGGTCCAGGGAGTAGGTCGGGACAGCTTGACCATGTAGGCTACATATGTGGCGCATATGGTAGCTATATGGAGGCAGCCATCTGTGGGATCAGAGACTGTGTTGTACCAACTCAGTTGGCACAGTCTGCTGGATTGCCCAGATGAAGGGGAATCGCACGGGTTGGCGATTGGCAGGGACTGCCTACCAGAAATTAGTGCTTGTACTCTCTGTGCATCTTATCTCGCCTGAGCGGGACGCGGAGACCAAGTATGAAATCTGGATCCCATCTCACTAAAAGAGTTTTACTCTTTCGGGCTGTTTTGCTGGATTTTTCAGCCAGATAAAATAGTGAGAAAAGAATCTTTCTTAAGTCCTGGATTGATTCTAAACATTGATACTGACCTTGCTGTTCTTGCATTGTTGTAGATTCCTGCAGCAACGAACACCATGAGCTTCAATGTGCGATCCCTACTGGAAAGGGAGAAGTTTGCTGGGCCAAACTTCTCAGACTGGTACGGACACCTTAAGATCGTTCTTAAGGCTGAGAGGAAACTGTATGTCCTCGAGACGGCTATACCGCCTCAACCCGCTCCGAACGCCGCAAGGGCGGTTCGGGAAGCCTATGAAAAGCATGTCAATGATGGCATTGATGTCGCTTGCCTGATGCTAGCGTCTATGACGCCACAGCTGCAGCGTCAGCATGAGGATATGTCTGCTATAGAAATTATAGCAAACCTCAAGATGCTATATGCTGCACAGGCGAGGACTGAACGCTATAATTTGACCAAGCTTTTCTTTCAGAGCAAACTGGCTGAAGGGAGTCCAGTGGGAGCTCATGTGCTCAAGATGATTGGGCACAAAGAGGCTCTAGAGAAACTGGGGCATACCATCAATCAGGAGCTTGCTGTAGACATTATTCTGCAGTCTCTCCCGGCCTCTTTCGATCCGTTCATTATTAATTTTAATATGAACAAGATCGACTGTACACCGGCAGAGTTGCTGAATATGCTCTTGACTACAGAGGAAACTCTAAAGGGAAAGCGTTCAACCTCTGTCTTGATGTTTCCTTCTAGGAACAAGAAGAAGGGGAAGAAGGGCAAAGCCCCTGTCAAGAACTACAGCAAGGCTCTGAAACAAAAGGTGAAGCGGTCGAAGGACAACAGATGTTTCCACTGTGGCCAGCTGGGTCACTGGAAAAAGGACTGTAAAGCGCTCCATGGAGACAAGAAGGGAAGCATCGCTTCTGGCTCAGGTATTTTCGTGACTGAAGTCATGATATCCTCTTCTTCTATTTCATGGGTGTTGGACACTGCATGTGGAGTTCACATTTGTTCAAATGTACAGGAACTCAAGAGAAGAAGACAGGTGGGACAGCATGAGGTGGACCTACGAGTTGGAAACAGGGCACGGGTTGCTGCTGTTGCTGTAGGAGAATATTACATCTCATTACCATCTGGACTTGTATTAGAACTAAACAATTGTTACTTTGTACCGAGCATTACTAAAAATATTATCTCTATTCCTGCTCTTGTCAGGAAAGGGTTTTCCTTTGAATGCAAGACTTCAAAGTGTTATCTTTCTCTTGATAATATTGTTTATGCTACTGGGTCAATTAACAATGGGTTATTCATGTTGGACATGGAATGTTCTATACAAAATATTGATAATAAGAAAGCCAAGTATGCTGATGACAGCACCTTGCTATGGCATAGTCGTTTAGGCCATATTAACAAGAAGCGCATTAAGCGGTTGCATGATCATGGACTGCTGGGATCATTCTCCTATGAGGAGATTGATACATGCAAAGCTTGTTTAATGGGTAAAATGACGAAGTCTCCTTTTCCTCACAAAGGTCAAAGGGCTTCAGATTTACTTGACCTTATACACATTGATGTGTGTGGGCCTTTTAGTAAACATGCCAGAGGTGGCTATTCATACTTCATTACCTTTACTGATGATTTCAGTAGATATGGGTATGTCTATCTAATGAGACATAAGAGTGAATCTTTTGACAAGTTCAAAGAGTTCAAGAATGAAGTACAGAAAAAGCTAGGCCGAAATATCAAGGCACTTCGTTCAGATCGAGGTGGTGAATACCTAAGTCGAGAGTTTACTGACTATCTGAAGGAGTGTGGGATTATCTCACAGCTCACTCCGCCAGGAACACCGCAGTGGAATGGTGTGTCCGAGAGGAGGAACAGAACCTTACTGGATATGGTTCGTTCTATGATGAGTCAGGCTACTCTACCTTACTCCTTTTGGGGATTTGCACTGGAAACAGCTGCAAAGGTACTAAACCGAGTGCCATCCAAGGCCGTTTCAAAGACTCCATATGAGTTATGGTATGGGAAATAGCCTAGCTTGACATTTATTAAGATCTGGGGTTGTGAGGCTTATGTCAAAAAGCTCGCCTCTGGGAAACTGGAGAGCAGATCTGAGAAATGTATCTTTGTCGGTTACCCTAAGGAAACTAAGGGTTCTTATTTCTACGATCCCAAAGAGAACAAAGTATTTGTTGCTCGGACGGCTATTTTTCTTGAGAAAGAATTTCTTCTGCAAGAAGCCAGTGGGAGAGAAATAAAGCTGGATGAGAATCCAGAAGAAGGACAAAGTAGTCAAGCACAGTTGGATGAGCCTGAGCCGGTAGAACAGGTTATTGAACAACCTGAGGCTCAGATATCACGGGAACCGCGAAGATCGGGAAGGATCCGTCGACAGCCTGAGCGCTATGACGGAGTCTACATCATTGATAATGATGAACCCCTTACTTATGCGGATGCGGTCAGTGGACCGGAGTCAGCTAGATGGCTTGAAGCTATGCGAGCCGAGATGGACTCCATGTCAGATAACCAAGTCTGGGATTTGGTTGATCCGCCTCCGGGAGTAATTCCTATAGGCTGTAAATGGATCTTCAAGAAGAAGATTGACATGGATGGTAACATAGTTACCTATAAAGGCAGGCTAGTTGCGAAAGGTTTCAAACAAATCTACGGGATAGATTATGATGAAACTTTCTCTCCTGTAGCCATGTTCAAGTCTATTCGGATTATTCTCGCGATAGCAGCATATTACGATTATGAGATCTGGCAAATGGATGTGAAGATCGCTTTCCTTAATGGAAAACTGGATGAGGATGTGTATATGACACAACCTGAAGGTTTCACTAATCCATCAGATCGTCATAAAATATGCAAGTTAAAGAAGTCCATTTATGGACTTAAACAAGCATCGAGAAGCTGGAATATTCGTTTTGATGAATCAATATGTAAATTTGGTTTCATCAAGAATGAAGACGACCCGTGTGTATATAAAAGGTTTAGTGGGAGCGTGATTACTTTCCTAGTCCTCTACGTCGATGATATCTTAATCATTGGAAACGATATTCCTGAACTGCATGCTGTTAAAGCATGGTTAAGAAAATGTTTCCAGATGAAAGATCTAGGAGAAGCAGCCTATGTATTAGGTGTGAAGATCTACAGGGATAGATCTAAGAGGCTTCTCAGGCTGTGCCAGAGTACTTACATCGATAAAGTCCTGGAGAGATTCCATTTAGAGAATTCTAAAAGAGGATATCTTCCAGTCAGACATGGTCTGAATCTTTCAAAGAGTCAGTGTCCACAAACACAGACTGAGAAAGATGAAATGGACAATACGCCTTATGCTTCGGCTATTGGGTCCATTATGTATGCGATGTTGTGTACTCGCCCAGACGTCGCTTACGGGTTAAGCGTGACCAGTCGATTCCAAAGTAATCCAGGTCAGGCACACTGGATTGCAGTCAAGAACATTTTAAAATATCTGCGGAGGACCAAAGATATGTTCTTGATATATGGTGGTCAGGAAGAACTCAGTATAGAAGGATATACTGACGCTTCGTTCCAATCGGACCAGGATGATTTCCGATCGCAATCAGGCTATGTTTTTAGCTTGAATGGTGGAGCAGTGGTGTGGAAAAGTTTCAAACAGTCTATCGTTGCTGATTTCACAACAGAAGCCGAGTATGTTGCAGCCTCGGAAGCATCCAAGGAGGCAGTGTGGATTCGTAAGTTGATTCAGGAACTTGGTGTTGTTCCTTCGAGTGCAGATCCTTTGGTTATCTTCTGTGATAACACTGGAGCAATCGCACAGGCAAAGGAACCACGGTCGCACCAGAAGTCCAAGCACATACAGAGAAGGTTTCACTTGATCCGGGAGATCATTAATCGTGGTGAGATCAAAATCTGCAAGGTTCAAACAGATGACAATCTGGCTGACCCGCTTACCAAGCCTCTGGCGCAGCAGAAGCATGGGAAGCACTGTAATAATATGGGTTTGAGATTTCTCAACCATTAGATTAAGTGCAAGTGGGAGATTGTTGGGGTATGCCCTTAAGGCTAATGTTTGAGGCCTTGGGATTCTTTCAGTATCATGTATAAACTCTTATGTTTATAAAGGCAATGGTTGTTATTCAGTTTGTTACATTGTCTGCTGCAATAAGTGTGCTTCTGAATAATGTCTCAATGCTGTTCAGCTTGGCTGACATGCTGTAATGTCCTTAGTCGAGATATCTTGGTGAACATGAGACAGCCTTGATATGATTGAGACTAATATGTGTTCTAATCTTATAGGATGCTTCGATCATCGAATAAGATGTAGACTCATGGGTACATTGGATGTACTGGACAGACCCTACTAGGATATTCAATTGCTTGTCACAATGTGAATAATCCTTGTTTGCAACAAGTGGCATAATGTCCTCTGACTTGAGATCACTTGTGTTTCTAAATGATGATTGTCATTGTTTTGAGGTAGTTCAATATCATTTGAAACATAGTGGTTATAGACTATCTTGGATAATGATCATGAGTCAGGTTAGGATACTAGTGATAGATATAGGATTGCCGTCTCCTTGATTGGAGTGTGATGTTCTAAAGGGGCCCCCTTGAATGAGATGATTGAGAAAGTGTATGGCCATACCCAGATGACTATGTTCATCTGATCTAATCATTCTCATCATATTGGAGTTACAGGCTTGACACGCTTGTCCAATAACAACATCCAGTGGCAAAGGAAACATGTATGCCTTGTGAAGTGGATTCACACTTGTGCTGTGGTTTGGGTGTAGTCTTGGAAGACTCTTTCCTTTATATCGGGAGACAGTGATGTGTTGCTAGATACCCCTCACTGATCGTGATAACGTAAGTTATCGTTACCAACATTTAAAGGAAACCCTCAGGGTCGCACAATTTGATGATATGGCTTACTTAAGTCAGATCGTGTGGACTGAATTGTTTTGGTTCAATTTAAAGGGATTTAAACTCTGATTGTAAGTGAGATCTGGTCTGATCATATTTGATTGATTAGGGCTTGAGATCGGTAAGCTTCGATCGAGAGAGTTGATGCTAGATCGGTAAGATCAAGAGCATCAGGAGATGGAACGGTTAGATCTTGAACCATTTGGTTCAGAGAGATCTAGACTATGGCTTGGGCTAATTTGATTTGGTTTTTTGAACCAAATTGAGTTGAGTCGAATTGGCTTGAACCGGTTCAGATATGTGAACGCTTGGTTCAAGGCTTGATGGCATTTGGGCGTTTTTCATTACATGGGCGCATGGCTTCATGACTTTCCAATTTTGGAAGTCATGTAACGCCACCTTTGGAATAACGGCTCAACGCTTTTGCCTCCTCTTGTCTTGTCGTCTCAAAAAACTTTGGGAGAGTTGTTCTTCACGCGGAGGAGAGGTTTTCGACAAGGAAGAGATTTCATCTCGATTCCCTTCTAACGATCAAAGAAACTTTGGAGCCTTGCTAGCACAAGGAGCGACAAAGGAGTAGGTCATCTCTCATCTAGTGTGCGTCTTCTAAGGAGAAGAAGCAATCGATTCTTTGCTTCCAAGCCGCCATCCAATCTAATGGCGTTGGTATGATCCCTTTTAGATCTATTCCATTTATACAAGTTGATCATATGAACTACATGCGATCTTGTTGTTGAAACCCCTAGAAATATTACATGCGCCCCCTTTAGGGTTTCACCCCCTTTATCTGAGGGAACTTTCAGTCTTAGGTACCACTATCAATTTTACATAGTGCCAAGTAGAGGAGTCTCTCACTATTTTTTATGGATCTTGGATTCTCATTTCCGAATAAAGAGCAAAATAGACTAAACATCTACTAGGTTGATCAATTGATCTCAATTCACAAATCATACTAATATACTCATTTTATTCAAAAGAGAAGTTTCACCTTTAAATTTTATTCTTCAAATAATACATCTACCTAAAATCTTATGCATCAATCAACGTCATATTTCAATAGGCAAGTATGTATTGAAGAAATAAATTTAACATGATAGGGTTATATCTTCAATCATGAATTTGAGTTGATTTATCATCAATCAAATCATCAAGAAAATACTTATCATCATCATCATCAATGAAAATCTTTCAAGATAGAAGCATCAAGCGAAGTAAATCACATGCATCCAACAATCTCAAGAAAAATAATATCATCATCGCATGGTACAACCATATCGAAAAGTAAATCATCAGTGTAATCATTATTATTGTACAACCACATCGAAAATATAAGCATGTCAAGAATAGCAGTGGTGGTGGTCGTAAAGCATCATCCTTCCCTTCATCATATGAAACAACAATAAGATATAGAAAAATATAGCATAACAAAGAAATAAAGGAAGATAATACTCACAAAGCATCTACTCATCGCCATCTGATCGTGTGGCCTCAGAGTCCCTTGCAGCAGTCTCCATGGGATCATAGTATGGCGTTCCTCCTTGATCACCTTGATATCCATAGTCTCTATGATCTGCATAACCAAAACGGTCATAAAAGAAGTTGCCCATGTCTTCCATATGATTACACAATCTCTCCATATCCCTGTGGATGTATCCTAGAGTATCTTCCATCCCATCCAGGCGGCGTTCTTGGTTGTACATCTGTGCTGTGAGCGCCTGAAAACCTGGATCGTGATGGCTAGCAAAACCACCCTTCGTCCCATGTGAGGAAGTACCAGCGGGCTCTGAAGAATCATGAGGAGGTGACTCCATCCCATAGGGATCACTCCTTCCACCCCAGGTGGGTGGCGGTGGAACTGTATCAAGCGGTGGAGTAAAAGCTGCCTCAACTGCACTAGGAGATAATTTCCAGTTGGCTCTTTCTCCGACTGTGGTCTTCTCAATGTGAGGTAAGGATAGAGGAGGGATATTTGGTCCAATGACCAAAGAAAAAATGTCACCTTCTCTAATAATCATCTTCATTGCTATGCAAGACTCAATGTCTAGTCTTGCATTCCCTTTTGCCAACTCAATTCCATAGGGCTCTATCCCAAAATATCTAGCTATAGGAATAATCAAACCTCCTATTACCACAGATCCTCTGCTCGCTCTGGCAACCTTGTCCATGTGTTTGATCATGAAATAAGCAACATCAACAGCAAATCCATTGAGAATCCCCCAAAGAAAATAGAGCTCATGTTGACGGACCATGCCATCACTATCTCCTCTCCCAAACACAGTGTGTGCTAAAACCCTGTGAGCATACTTAATGCAAGGGTTCTTGATCTTGCTAGCTCTAGCAGAAACAGCAAAGAAATGACTCTCATTTGTAATTTGGTTCCAGAAGATGCCTTCCATGAATCCAAGAGGCATTTCAGTATACCCTCCTGTGCTCAACTCAAAGATATCTCTGACTTCTTGCAATGTAAGCTTCCTCTCCTCATTGGCTAATCTAAAAGTGATTTCTCCCTCTATAGGTCCATTCGAAAATTCCTTCAAGTCAATTATTAAGCTACTCAAAAACTCCATAACAAGTGGTAGATAAGTGTGTGGAGTCATCTGGAAGAACTGCTTAGCCTTGATCCTCTCAAACATTCAAAGCACGTCCTCATAAAGCCCCAAGGCTTCCAATGTTCTTCGATCAGCATACTTGGTGTTGATGATTTTTTTTTCTAAAATTTTGTTGTATCTGGATTCCTGCATTTCATTTCTGAAGATGATCCCATGGGGGTTCTGTGGTTGAGATGATTCAGCAGGGGCTTTCCCCTTTCTTCTTGGACAAATTGACTTTGTTCACGGTGCCATGACTATGAACTCAAGCTGCAAACTTATAATTCAATGCATAACAATATAACAGTTTAAATCTAGTCATTGGCATCCTATCAATATGTTCTACAAGTATTATCAGCTAAAAACAGAGTGAAAAAATAGAGTAAATTTCGATGAACAACGATTTCGAATTCGTTCAACATGTTTCGGCTCAAATTGGTGATGGACATCAGTCTAAATCCAGCAAAGGATCGATAGTGTGTCCTCTAATGAGTAAATGAAAACAAGAATCACTCAAAATGGTTGAGAAACGAGTGAAAACGAGAGAAAGGGGCGAAACTTGATAAAAACTTCGTCAACTCAGTAAATCGGTGAAATCAGTACCTAATCGACGACGAAATGTAAGATCCAAGGATCTTAAGTCCTGGTAAGCATTATTTTTGATTTAAATAAAATTATTGACTGTGGTATTTTTCTATGTATTGGTTGTTAATTTATAGTTAATTAACTAGAGATTTTTGGTTGTTAGTTTATAGTTAGTTAACTAGAGATTTTGGTTGTTAATTTATTCGATTATTGGTTGCTAATTTATGATAAATTAATTAGAGCTTAGTGGTTAATTAAATCCTTATTGGATGTTAATTAAATCCTTATTGGATTTTCGTTAAGTGAGTGGTTAAATGGATTAAAACCTATGTGAATTAGCTAATTGGGTTTAAAATTCAAATTTAGTTAGTTAAATGGGTTAAACCCTATTTGAATTAATTGGTTAACGGGTTAAAGAATTAAAAACCGAAAATTCAAATTGGTAATTCGGTTAGGGAAGGGAAATTGGCGATTTTGGCTTGAGGAAATCTTGGGGCGGCTAGGGCAAAGAAGTGGGCGATTTTTGAAGAACTTGGCGATTTCTTGAGGAGCTTGGACGATTCTTGAAGGCTTGGAGGAATTTTCCTTTCTTCCTCTTCCTTTAACCTTGGCCGGCATCTTTGGTTTGGGTGGCGTTTCTTCCTTCCATTGGTGGCGACGTTGGTGGAGCTTCAAAGGCTTTAGACGATTTTTGTTGGGAAGATTTTTTTAACCTAAGTGTTCACGGTTCAAGGTGAGTGGAGTGTCTATTCGATTCTATCTATTTGTTTGTGTTAGATGATGTGTTAAGTGATACCTTTGCTTGTTGGAATTTTTACCATGCTAAAACCGATACCTTCACCATGTTAAAACCGAATTTAGGACATGAAAACCGAAATTAATATGTTCTTCATGAAAACCAAATCTAAGGTATTTTTCCATGAAATCGAATAGATATTCTTGTTCTTCATGAAAACCGAATTTAGGGTATTTTCCATGAAAACCTAAAAACCGAAATCTTGATGATCTTGATAATTGTTTATGAAAACCGAATTTTGATGTTTGTAGTTAACATGAAAACCGAAATCTTGATGATCTTGATAATTGTTTATGAAAACCGAATTTTGATGTTTGTAGTTAATATGTTACATGTGGTAATTTGTAAAGTAATTTATATGAATACTTGTTTTAAATTTTAAGTTGATTTTATGGATGCTTGATATGATTGTTTCTTGGTGTGTGTAACATGTTAAATATTTATGATTCTATATTTATGGCTATGTATCTGTATTTGAGAAACTTGGGTGATAACATAGCAAGGTTAGACTGAACTAATCAGCATGAAACCTAAGGACTACACTACAATGTGATTTTCATGAAGTTTATGTGGTTTTTGAATATTATGTTATTTGTGATTTTTGGAATATTATGTGGTTATGGGAATTTAGAATATTATGTGTTATGTGATGGGTAGGACTAAGGCTAAGTGTGACTGTGTACTCAAGGGGATAGTATGTGTAATATGTTAAGGGTTTGAGATTTCAGCCCTGTATTATGATATGTGAGGGGGTTGATGTTCAGCCTACCTGTTATGATTATTGTGATGGGGGTTGATGTTCAGCCTGCCCGATATGATTATTGTGATGACTATCCTAGAGTCTAGTTGACACTTAGAAGTCCACCGTTGTGAAATAAGATATAAGATGTGTCTGTTGTCCAGTAGGAACCTTTTGGGAGAACGGGTTTTGACGCAAAGTGCCATGTCTTGGTCGGACAGGGGCCACCTCTTGATGTCATCACTCTTTTTGTGATATGGAGTGTCGTAGAGCAAAGTGCCACGTCGTGACCCGGCGGGGGCCACCTCTTGAATCTACACACTATCCATCGATGTGTTATGGGGTGTTTTAGAGCAAAGTGCCACGTCGTGACCTGGCGGGGGCCACCTCTTGATTCTACTCACTGTCCATGTTTATATGTTGCATGAAATTTTGCAGTCTCCCAGTGCTTAGGCCAAAGCCGGGTTAGACCATAATGGTCACTACTGAATATGCTGGACAACTAGGTTAATTAAGTGTTGGTGTGTACATCTGAGTTGGTTTAGAGTATAAAACTGAGTTTGTTATATGTTGGTGTGTACATCTGACTGTTTATATGACTTCTGTTTTCTTTATGTTGTTATATATTGACATAATGTTCCTGTTAAAGATTTTTAAAATAATCTGTCTATATTTTTGAGTGTATGTTATGGATGGTCGATTTAGACTATCCACTCACTGGGCTGTGTAGCTCACCCCTCACTATTTTCAGGCATAGAGCAGGGGCGCATTTCTTGAATTAGCATTGGCGTGGATATCGCTAGTTTGCTGTTTAAGAACTTTTGTGCTTAATTATTTGGGGCCGGTTGTGGCCGAACTATATGAATGATATGAGCTATGTGAACCATGTGAACTATGTGAACTTGTGATGTCAGATTGTGGCTGTTAAATGAGTTTGATTTTTGTGTCACCGCGGGCTTCAGCCTGGTTTCGGTGTTTGGTATGAGTTTATAAAAATCGATTTTGTGATTTTGTTTTGAAATTCGGTTTGTGGTGTATTCTTTGTAATCGGTTTTGATATACCTGTAACTTGCATATGTCTAGTGCAAGTATTGCCTGGTGGCAGGTACCTTTATGGATTTTATGGATTTGATACGGATTTGATATAACTGTTGCCTTGCATATGTCTAGTGCAAGGAATGCGTGGTGGCAGGTACCTTTATGAAATTGTGTTTTTGTGGAGATTTATATGTATGGATTTTTGAAAATTTTCAGATCGGGTTTCCTGAACGGGGTTTTACCTAGCATATGTATCGATCTTGTATGATAACATCCTGTTTCTTTCATGATTTGTGTTGCTTGTTTGGGGTTAAGATAACGGGATGTTACACGAAAGCTAAACGGGAAAGGTCGCTAGCATCCCCAGGTGGTCGGAGATGATCGGAAATCCAAGAACGGCTCAAAAATGAGTGAGAACGAAGGTAAAAACCCTAAAAATGGTCCGGTCAAAACACTAAATATGGCACAGAGCTCGCGTGTTAGAAAACAAAATACGGCAGTGTAATGTCTTACGGCACTAGCGTAAAATTACGACTGCTCTTGGGTCAAAACTGGATCAGAAATATGGTATCGTAATAGAACTTACGGTACTGCTGTAAAATCTCGAAACCCCTTTGTATGAAAATGACTCAAAAATACGGTACCGTGAAGCAGTTTACGGTACCACCGTAAAAATCAAGCAGCGATTTTTTTTTTTTGAAAAAATTTGAAAAATTAAAATTTCATGAAAATACGGCACCGTAAAACAACTTACGGTGGTGCCGTAAAAATGAAGAGACTCTCGGGTTGATTTTGGCAACAAATTACGGTACCGTGTAAGTAATAACGGCGGTGCCGTAATTTCGTCACAACTCTCTGGTTGAAAGCGAACCGAAAATACAGTACCATAACAGACTTTACGGTAGTGCCGTAATTTGCATCAAATCATGATTTTCCTACAAAAATAAAAGAAAAATTAGTCCTAAGCAAAAATTAGGTAAAATAAAACAAATAAAGGTTAGAAAGCTTGGGTTGCCTCCCAAGAAGCGCTAATTTAAAGGTCATTAGCT
The DNA here is from genome assembly GCA_027563935.2 of Costus lasius. Lineage (NCBI taxonomy): Eukaryota > Viridiplantae > Streptophyta > Magnoliopsida > Zingiberales > Costaceae > Costus > Costus lasius. The sequence continues at coordinate 23,629,120 of CM050454.1, read as the reverse complement.
TGACCCTTTTGCACTCGGGTGTGATCGTGAATTCCTCAATTGCTCCTCTGATATTTCTTTGGGTTGGGCATCACATTGAACCACATAAGGCTCGGACTTGAAACAATCTCTAAATTTGCTCCAAATTTTCTTTTCTTTGTCAAACAATCTAGATCCTCTTCTTCTTTTTCTCCTTCTTCTTGAAATTTTGTCTTTCTTTTCCTGTAACACTTTATCAACTTCCTCAGAAGATTTGTTAGTTTCAATATTTGAGGATTCATCAAATAAATTGCAAACATCATAAACAATATCATCAATCACCTCAACACTACAACATGATCCTGAGTAAGAAAGTTTATTCAAAGAGTCATTAAGATTAAATTCAATAATGTTTTCACAGATATCAAAAGTGATCTTTCCTTCTTTCACATCTATGTTTGCTTTAGCAGTGGCTAACAGTGGTCTACCTAGAATTATAGGGTTTTTGTAATTTTCTTCCATGTCCAAAACTACAAAATCTGCAGGTATTAAAAACTCACCTATCTTGATTGGAACATTCACTATGATACCTTTAGGATACTTTACCGATGAATCTGCGAGCTGTAAAGATATGGATGTAGGTTTTAGCTCTCCAATATTCAGTTTCCTATAAATAGAAAGAGGCATTAGACTTACACTTGCACCTAAATCACATAAGGCTCGGTCAAAAGCCATAGTGCCAATTGAACAAGATATAGAAAAACTACCTGGATCCTTCAGTTTTGGTGACAGTTTATTTTGAATGACCGCACTACAATCTTCAGTCAATATTACAGTGCAAGTACCATAATCATCTAACTTTCTCTTACTAGACAATATTTCTTTCAAGAACTTTGCATATGAAGGCATTTGAGAAATAGCTTCAGTAAAAGGAATATTAATATAAAGCTTTTTCAAGATTTCAAGGAATTTGGCAAATTGTTTATCTAGTTTGTTTTAAACTAGCCTTTGAGGAAAAGATATTGGTGGCCTGTAGGGAGGAGGCAAATCAGACTTAGAATTATCTTCTTTACATGGCACATCCCCTTTTGGTTCATCACCCTTTTGAGGTGTTAAACTAGGTAGGGTTTGTTCATGTTTAGAGGATTTTTCTAATTCTAATTCCTCATCATGATTATAATAAGACTCTTTTTCCTTAAATTCAACCTTCCCTTTAGGCTCTCCTAGTTGTTTCCCACTTCTAGTCATTATGGCATTACAATGCTCCCTAGGGTTTATCTCAGGTTTAGCAGATAATTTCCCAGGGGGTCTATAGGAAGTACTGGCTTGTTGTGCAATTTAGTTTTCTAAAATCTTATTATGTGCCTCTACTCTTTCTAATCTGGAGTTGATTTGATTAAGACTTTCCTTAACTTCTTCAATTTGTCTACTTTGATTTGTCATGATTTGGCTTTGATTAGACATAAACTGATTTTGATTTGCCATAAGTTTTTCAAACATGGATTCTACACTAGAATTCTGATTTATGTTTTGGTTTTGGTTTGGATTTGGCCTTTGGAATCCTTTATTCTCAGTTTGTCCTTTTTCATTGTTATTGTTTCTCCATGAAAGGTTGGGGTGATTTCTCCATCCAGGGTTATAAGTACTAGAGTAGGGATCATTGGTTTTACTTTGATTATAAGTCCCTACAGCATTGACATGTTCATCCCCTTGATCTACAACAACTCTATAGTTTTCAGATGAGTGACCGATGTTACCACAAATTTCGCAAGTGATAGAGGAAACAATAGCAGCTTGCATTTTGAAAGAATCGAATCTATTGCATAAAGAATCTACCTTTTCTGCTAAGGATCGCCATCCATCATTCTCACTCTTTCCTTGACATGGTTTGTAGAGTACTCCTCTCTCAGAAGTCCATTGATTGTGATTGAGAACCATCTCCTCTAGCAGTTTAAAGGCAGCATCCACAGTTTTGCTCATAAGAGCTCCTCCTGCAGCAGCATCCATAGTTAGTCTGGTGTTATAGAGTAATCTATTATAAAAAGTATGCAGTAAAACCCAGTCTTCAATGCCATGGTGAGGGCACTTCCGTTGTAATTCAATAAATCTCTCCCATGCCTCACTGAAAGATTCTCCATCTTTTTGTTGGAAACTTGTTATCAGGTTTCTCAGCTGAATTGTTTTGCTTGGAGGGAAGTATTTCATCAAGAAGGAATTTGATAGTTGATCCCAAGTTGTGAAGGTTCCGGTTGGTTGTGCTTGAAGCCATATTCTTGCCCGGTCTCTAAGAGAAAAAGGAAATAATCTCAATCTCAGTGCATCATTAGAAACTCCATTAATTTTTATGGTATCACATAGTTCTAAAAATAAAGCCAAGTGTTGGTTTGGATCTTTCAGTGGAGATCCTCCAAACTGATTTTGTTGAATCATGGAATTAAAAGCTAGCTTAATTTCAAACTTGTTAGCCTCTATCGCTGGTTTAGCAATGCTTGAGTGAATTTCTTGTGGATTAGGGGCTGCATAGTCCCTCAATGTTCCTTGATTGTTTGCCATCTCTACAATTTCTTCTTGTATCTCTTGTGATGTTTCTTATAAATCTTCTTCCAGTCTTAACTTCCTGCGCACTCTAAGTGTTTTGTTGATTTCAGGATCAAATGGAACAAGTGGTCCTGACCTAAGACTCCTGCGCATGCAAAATAGATAGATCAAGTGATTTCAACAAAAAACAGAAAATAAAGCCTAGTCTAGTAATACACTCAATATCTTCAATATTGACAAAACTAAGGTCTCCCTAGCAACAGCGCCAAAAACTTGATGTGATCCGAAAGGACAAACTTTTAAATACAAGCAGGTAGACTCGTTTTAGGTGTCGCGACCAAAGGTATTGGCGTATAGGGCTATTGTCACTCCCTGGCACAGCTCCAAAAACTTGTTGTCCCTAACTTATAGTGTCCGCAAGTGCACGGATACTCGAAGTAATAAAGTAAATATCGATCCCCAGAGAGACCTATGCTGTCAAGTACCGAATAATTGATTTCTTCCTATCTAGGCAATCGAAAAAAAGAAAGGCAAGCAGAGAGCGAAAACACGCGGGAGAATAATGTCAGAGAGAAATTGGGACTAGGGTTTCATTCTCTTGGATTTCCACGACTAGATATATAAAGATATTCATCAATCGAATTCTAACATGATAAAGACTCAGTTTACTTCAAAAAGGGATTATCTCATTTTTGTGCAGATAACCATGCAGAGATAAATCTTCACTTTCGCGCAAGATTCATCCCAAGCTGAAGATAAGTAAATCATCAATGAAAGAACTCAAAGATCACTTTCGTGCATCCGAGTTCTAAGTTGATTGCCTCGAGTGGAATCTCGAGGATCACTTTCGTGCATCCGAGACTCAACACATGTTTTACCTATGGTTCTCCAATGTTCCGATCCTCACTTTCGTGCAAGATCTCCACGTTTGACACAATAACTCAATCCTAAGTTCATTAATATCATCATGGCAATTTAACTTACTAAAATAAAGAAATAAGAACTTAACCTAGTTTCCTACGGTGAGTTCCTATTAATCAATTTTAGGGTTCCAAGTTCTCAAGCAAATCACCTTTCGGTCCTTATTGCGAAAACTCTAAATCATGATGACAAAAAGCAAACTAAGGAGAATCTTAGAGCAATAATCGCATAGGTAAAATTATCAAAGTAGAATAGTCATGATGAAAGTAAAAGATTATCTAGTCATAAAGAAAATCAAAGGGAATTACTCCCCCATGTCCCAAAATAAGTTTAAGCTAGCATGGTGAAGGAATTACAAAATACCATAATTTTAGAAGATAAAAAACCAACAAGAAAGGAGTTTTAGGAAAATACAGCATGGCTGTGAAATATTTCACAGTCGTAATTTGCAATGAAAGTGGTGAATAGTGGCGGCGCTTCTTCTTCCTTTGATTTCTCCTCAAATTGATCTCCTTTCGTTCTGAAATTTCTGGCACGTTGTCTCCTTCTCCAGGCGAAGCTTTAGTATGAAAATCACGGCCGGAGGTGCTCTAGATTGGTCGCGGCGGCGGAACCCTAAGCGGCGGCGTGTACCATGATTTCTCCCTCGATGGTGGATGCAATTTGGGGCTTTTCGTGTCTACGTGATCCTCTCGTCGTAAGCTCCCTTTTTTCTTCTTATGGCATCCAATTTAGAGTTTTGGATCACCCGCAATAATCTCCGCAAAAATCGGGCGTCGAAATTGACCTGGGAGTCGCGTTCAAAAACCGAAATATGGCAATGTAATAGTCCACGGTACTGCCGTAAAATCGCTCGAGTGTTCTGTTCTGAAAATGCTGGGGAATGCGGCACCATAATATGGTTCACGGCACTGCCATAAAATCGGCTGAACTCTCAGGTCGGAAACGTCTGAAAATACGGCCCATGAAATAGTTTACGGTAGTGCCGTAATTTCAGTAATGGTCTCTGTTCTGAAAGTGCTCCAATATACGGCCGTGTAAAATCTTACTATAGTGCCGTATTTTTCGCACAATGTTCTGATATGAAGTTTTCCCAAATTAAGGCAGGTGACCGATATTACGGTATCGTATGGAAATACGGTATTGTAATATAGATTACGGCACTATCGTATTTTGGTGAGTTGCTCTATTTTGCGTGAAATTTGTCATGTATCTTCTTCTTGATGATGAGAATTCTTCTATGTGTTTGATTTTGCTCGAAAACACCCTAAAATGATGCCTTTTTGCTTGAAAATCATGAAAAACCAAAATAGAAGTAGACTTTGCAATATTTGATGGATTCAGCATAAAAACAAGTAAAAGATCCTCAATTTAGCATGAAAAGGTATCTAAAATGATATAAAATATACTATACATTTTGGTGTCATCAGGCATTCAGACGAATTGTTTCCTATTACACCACACACCTAACAAAGAACTGCCTTAACGGCAACTCAGGGAAAAGAAAAAGAATCCAACTTCTGAGCCAAAGAGTCTACCTTAGCCACCAGTGAGGTCAAGGAATCATTTTGGTACTTACTATTGCACACAATCCGCAAGCGCACGGCTTACCGATGTAGTACGTAAGATATCGTTTCCACAGGGACGGATTGTCAAGTACTGAATCTTCTGATCCTTGATAGCTAAGCGAATAAAGGTGTCGGTTTATGTAGCAATTCTAACTAAAAATGAAATAAAACGAAAGTCGAACGATGAGAGAGAAATCGGGATATCAGGTTTCACCACGTCTTTGAACTTATAAGCGTAATGAAAAGTACTACTTTGATAACCTCTAGAAAACCAAGGTTTTGTCCTCTTGAGCCGTGCCCCTCTCGGGTGCGCGACTCAACAACTGAGTTAGTCTCCTACTCTCATGGTGGACAACTCCACAATCTACTTAGTTAGTCTCCTACTCTCGCGGTGGACTAAGCAAAGGTAGATCGTGTGAAACAGGACGCCAAGATTCCCCAAGTAGACTCTATGACTCTCGTAATAGAGCACACAAGATTGATCAAGAAGAATGTATTGATTGCGATTCACCTCTCAGTTGTTACCGCAATCAACTAAAGTGCAAAAATTGATCCGACCGAAAATCGATAAACGTGAACGAAATAAATCTAGATCAAATGGTCTCAAAAGATATATCAAAAAATAATTCTTAACATTAATACTTGTAAATCATAAAGATGGGCTACGCCCGAAACCAAATCTAAAAGTTTTACGCTAATACACACATGGTTACTACAAGTACAAGATTTATGATTAAGAGGTAAAGGTTACAGAACAAAGTAGAAAAGAGGAAAGAACTAAGACAAACTCCTCCTCTCCTCCTTTGATGTCGCCTTTCTCTCTTTGGAATGTTGTTCTCTCGCCTTGGAACCACGCCTTGAGCCCATAGCGCAATCCTCCTCTTGCCTTCCAACCCCCCCCCCCCCCCCCCCCCCCCGTTCAAGAGAGAACTCCTCTCTTTTATAGACTTCAAAGTGCCTCTTTGAGGTGGCTCTTCATGGTGGCACCTCTTCATGGTGTCTCTCGAAGGTGGCGCCTCTTCATGGTGGCTTTTAAGGTGGCGCTTCTTCATGGTGGCTCTTTAAGGCGGCGCCTCTTCATGGTGGCGCCTCTTCATGGTGTCTCTTCAAGGTGGCACCTCTTCATGGTGGTGCCTCTTCATGGTGGCGCCTGTCATGAATATCTTTCATTATACCCACATTCATGAATGTGATTCATTAATGCTTATTCATTAATATTTCTTGATGGTGTGTGTTTGGGTAGTTGATGGCGTGTGTTTTCTCTAGCTGGCATGTGCTTCTATAGCTGGCAGTAAATGTTGAATACGGGTGAATTCTAGCTCGCGTTTGAAGCTAAATTTCTTGTCATGAATCCAGATTCACTCGGATTTGTGATCGTACATCCGTATAGCTCTAAGAATGAGTGAATTGTCCTGTATTTAACAAATATGACAAGTAGTGAAGCTTCTGAAGATATTAAGTGGATTAAGCCAGAAAGAGAAGTAAAAGCATGAAAATATGTCTCGATTCAAGAGGAAACATTAGTCAAAAAGACTACATAAATACGAGACATCACTTACCAAACCCTGTGGGAGTAATGTTCCGCTCACTTGACCAGTGGTTATGGTTCATTGCCATATCCTCAAGTAAAGCAGTTGCGTCTTCCACACTCTTGCTCATGATCGTTCCTCCAGCCGCAGCGTCCACCATTAATCATGTATTGTAATCCAATGCATTGTAAAAGATGTGGATTAAAACCCATTCCTGAAGTCCATGGTGTGGACACATGCGTTGGAGCTCCTTGAAGCGTTCCCAGGCGTCATAGAGCGACTCTCCCTCTTGCTGTGCAAAACTCGTAATCCTGCTGCGCAGTTGAACAGTCTTGCTTGGTGGGAAATATTTGTTCAAGAATGCTTTGGATAGCTCTTTCCAAGTGGTGATAGATCTTGGCGGCATCGAATATAACCAAGCTCTGGCACAGTCCTTGAGGGGAAATGGAAATAATCTTAGTCTTATCGCATCAGAAGAAACTCCATTAACTTTGATAGTGTCACAGTATTCAAGAAAAAAAGCTAAATGAAGATTGGGGGTCCTGATTTGGGGATCCCCTAAATTGATTTTGCTGGACCATCGTCATCAGCGCTGGTTTGAGTTCAAAATTGTTCGCCTCTACATTAGGTCGAACAATGCTTGAGTTAAACTCCTATATGTTTGGTGCTACGAAGTCCCTTAAAGATTTATTATTCGCCGCCATCACTCCTTCTTCAGAGGTCCTCTTATTCTCAAACTACAATCTCCTTTGCAGGCGAAACGTACGCTCAATTTCTGGGTCTTCTAGGAGCAAAGCACCTGCATGAGAAATTCTGGACATACAACGTGTAAGTTAACTAAAAAAAGAGTAAAGACTAGTAGTAAAGCAAAAGAAAAGAAAATGTCTAATCTCCAAACTTATCTATTAGTCAATATTAACTAGCCGTAATCCCCGGCAATGGCGCCAAAAACTTGGTAGCTATCCGCAAGTGCATGGATTTATCGAAGTAATAAAAAGATTATCGTTCCCAACGAGGATTACGTAGTTAAGTACTGACTTATTGACTTGTTTGAATCTCGGCGGGCTAAACTAGTGGTTGTTCTAAACTTCTAAGCACGAGCAAACTTGAAGACAGCGAGCGTTAAGAGGTTCAAATTCTAAAGGATCGAGATTTCATGGGTTCACCACACTGACAATCATGAATCATTTAAAAGTAGCTAATTCTATAGAAATTATCAACCATGAAAGGAACTTTTCCTAGGGTACATATCACCTCCTCTCGGAGTGTCATACGATATTTAATTAGGTTAACTCCCTACTCTCGTGATAGTTAACCTAACTAAACCCATTAAGTTCTATGAAAAACTGGTAAATCCTTCAGACGAATCCATGTTGGGGTATGCCCTTAAGCCTAATGTTTGAGGCCTTGGGATTGTAACAGTGTCATGTAATAAACTCTTATGTTTATAAAGGCATGGTTATTATTCAGGTTGTTACCTTGTCTGCTGTAATAAGTGTACTTCTGAATAATGTCTCAAAGCTGTTCAGCTAGGCTGACATGCAGTTAAGTCCTTAGTCGATATATCTTGGTGAACATGAGACAGCCTTGATATGATTGAGACTAATATGTGTTCTAATCTTATAGGATGCTTCGAGCATGGAATAAGATGTAGACTCATGGGTACATTGGATGTACTGGACAGACCCTACTAGGATATTCAGTTGCTTGTCACAATGTGAATATTCCTTGATTGTAACAAGTGGCACATTTCCTCTGACTTGAGATCACTTGTGTTTTCTAAATGATGATTGTCATTGTTTTGAGGTAGTTCAATATCATTTGAAACATAATGATTATAGACTATCTTGGATGGTGAGCTTGAGTCATGTTAGGGCACTAGTGATAGACATAGGATTGCTGTCTCCTTGTTTAAGGAGTGTGATGTTCTAAAGGGCCCCCTGGATGAGATGATTGAGAAAAGAGTATGGCCATACCCAGGTGACAGTGTTCATCTGTTCTAATCATGCTCGTCATATTGGAGTTACAAGCTTGACACGCTTGTCCAATAAGAACATCCAGTGGCAAAGGAAATATGCATGCCTAGTGAGTTGATTCACACTTGTGCTGTTTTTGGGTGTAGTCTTGGAAGACTCTTTTCTTTATATCGGGAGACAGTGATGTGTTGCTAGATACCCCTCACTGATCGTGATGACGTAAGTTATCGTTACCGACATTTAAAGGAAACCCTCAGGGTCGCACAATTTGATGATATGGCTTACTTAAGTCAGATCGTGTGGACTGAATTGTTTAAGTTCAGTTTAAAGGGATTTGATCTCTAATTGTAAGTGAGATCTGGTCTGATCATGTTTGATTGATTAGGGCTTGAGATCGGTAAGCTTCGATCGAGAGAATAGATGCTAGATCGGTGAGATCAGAAGCATCAAGAGATCAACGGTTAGATCTGGAGCCTTAGGGTTTATTTGAGATCTAGACTTGATTGCTTGGCTTGATTGGTTCTTAAACCGAACCAAATTGAACCAGCTCATGAAATGAGCGCATGGTTCAAGGCGTGGCGACATGTTCACTTGGCATGAACATTGGAGCGATGAGTGGTTGCTATTTTTAGTAACCATGATCTCCACTTGGAGATGGCTCACGTTCGAATAGAGGGTTCTCTATTCTCGTCACTAAAAAAAACTCATTCCTCTTGACACCTTTTGGTGTGCGGCGACAACTTGAAGCATAGAGGAAGATTCGCCAAGAGAGATCGATATCTCCATCCCTTTCCTTTCGATCAGAGACATCTTGGACGATCCTTGCTAGTACAAGGGACGACAAGAAGCAAGCCGTCGCTCATCTTGTGTGTGACGATTTGGAGGAGACCTTCGTTGTTCTCTTGCTTCCAAGGCGCCATCTTGAAATGGCTATGGTATGAATCGCATCTTCTCTATTCATGTTTTCGAAAGTTGATCATATAATGCATGCTCTTCGACCCTTGAATCCGCTGCCTATCATGTTGCGCCACTTTAGGGTTTCGCACCCCAGATGAAAGGGGTTCCCTGCAATTGGTATCAGAGGCAAGTTACATGCACAATTATATGATTGCTTTGATTTTGTGTTCCATGAATGTTTAGATCTATATCATGCGTAATTTTATCATGTTAATATGTTTCATGTAGAAACCTATTTTATGTTTCATTTGCGCATGCATGTTGGCGCATGTTTGTTTTCTCAAAAATGGATCACATGCGCGACTAACATTAGATCTAAGGCCCTACTGTAAACCCTTAGACGGGTTATTAGGGTTGAAATCATTCCCCAGGTTAGATCCAACAGTCTGATCAGACTATCTGACAGCCTTGATGGGTCGACCAGATAGCATCTGTGCGCAAGCATCAGATGGCTATAGGTCGACTGCAGACAGGCGTGTAGCGATGTCTGATTGAGACAACCTATGAACGCACATGAGTTAGGCCTGGGGTCACACCCGCTTGCCAGACCTCATTGTGGTCGTTCAGCCCTTGGCGCATGCATTGTTGACCTTTTGGTCGACTCAAGTCAGTTAGGACTTGGTGCATGTAAGGGCACAGGATCTGACTAGGTTCGATGAGTGGATCCCTAGTAATGGACCGTTGTAAGGTAGTAAGGCTAATAAGGAAAAATAAAATTAATCTCAATGGGGTTTTTCAAAAATTTTATTTTTCATGATTGGATCACATGATGTATGATGCCATATGTATGTTTATTTAGTCTTATGTGGGCTGCCCATGTTTAATGTGTGCTGTGCTGGGGCCTGCGTGCCTGGAATCTTTTTGTAAATTATTTTTAATTGTGATCTGCGTATCACCTTCTATTTAATTTATAAAATGTAATTGACCTGCGAGTCAATCTTGTCTAGATAGATTAATTTGTAAATTAATCAGACAAGAGCACAGAGCACACTTGGCAGAGGCGCTTGCAGCAGAGGCTTGACCAGGTGGGAGGTCCAGGGTTCGACTCTGGGACCAGGCGCATTTTCCCTGGTAGGCGCACCTGAGCTGCAGATGGCGCTTGGGCCCTGGTTTGGGCCAAATGAGCAGCAAAAGACCCATGAAGAAAAGCAAGTGAAGACTTAAGTTGTTTAAGGTCTTACTTAGGCTATGGGCTTTTACCACATAAGATTCATGCTTTCTTTTATTTGTTTAAATAAGTAGAACAGCATGATTTATTTATCTTCTGCTATCACCATAGGAATTGCATGATAGTGAAGAAGATAAAAGACCGTTAAAATCCAACGCTAAAATATCAAGCTCGTTAGCCTTCTAACGCGAAACCTCACTGTTCTGATTATCGTTGGAGCCGTGTTGTACCCACTCAGTGGGCACGTCCATCTATCTTCAGACGGTGCGGGATTACACCTGCGTGTTACAGAGAAGGGATTTATCGCTTCTCGTTGCTCAGCATAGCACGTGGTGGTCCAGGGAGTAGGTCGGGTCAGCTTGACCATGTAGGCTACATATGTGGCGCATATGGTAGCGCATGGAGGCAGCCATCTGTGGGGTCAGAGATTGTGTTGTACCAACTCAGTTGGCACAGTCTGCTGGATTGCCCAGATGAAGGGGAATCGCACGGGTTGGCGATTGGCAGGCAGCCTACCAGAAATTAGTGCTTGTACTCTCTGTGCATCTTATCTCGCCTGAGCGGGACGCGGAGACCAAGTATGAAATCTGGATCCCATCTCACTAAAAGAGTGTTTACTCTTTCGGGCTGTTTTGCTGGATTTTTCAGCCAGATAAAATAGTGAGAAAAAGAATCTTTCTTAAGTCCTGATTGATTCTTAACATTGATACTGACCTTGCTGTTCTTGCATTGTTGTAGATACCTGCAGCAACGAACACCATGAACTTCAATGTGCGATCCCTACTGGAAAGGGAGAAGTTTGCTGGGCCAAACTTCTCAGACTGGTTTGGACACCTTAAGATTGTTCTTAAGGCAGAGAGGAAACTGTATGTCCTCGAGACGGCGATACCGCCTCAGCCCGCTCCGAACGCCGCAAGGGCGGTTCGGGAAGCCTATGAAAAGCACGTCAATGATAGCATTGATGTCGCTTGCCTGATGCTAGCGTCTATGACGCCACCGCTGCAGCGTCAGCATGAGGATATGTCTGCTATAGACATGATAGCGAACCTCAAGATGCTGTATGCTGCACAGGCGAGGACAGAACGCTATAATCTGACAAAGCTATTCTTTCAGAGCAAACTGGCTGAAGGGAGCCCAGTGGGAGCTCATGTGCTCAAGATGATTGGGCACAAGGAAGCTCTAGAGAAACTGGGGCATACCATCAATCAGGAGCTTGCTGTAGACATTATTCTGCAGTCTCTCCCGCCCTCATTCGACGCGTTCATCATTAACTTTAATATGAAAAAAATTGATTGTACTCCGGCAGAGCTGCTGAATATGCTCTTGACTACTGAGGAAACTCTGAAGGGAAAGCCTTCGACCTCTGTCTTAATGGTTCCTTCAAGGAACAAGAAGAAGGGGAAGAAGGGCAAGACCCCTGTCAAGAATTACAGCAAGGCTCTGAAGCAAAAGGTGAAGCGGTCCAAGGAATACAGATGTTTCCACTGTGGCCAGCTGGGTCACTGGAAAAAGGACTATAAAGCGCTCCAAGGAGATAAGAGGGGAAGCATCGCTTCTGGCTCAGGTATTTACGTGACTGAAGTCATGTTTTCATCTTCTTCTATATCATGGGTGTTGGACACTGCATGTGGAGTTCACATTTGTTCAAATGTACAGGAATTCAAGAGAAGAAGGCAGGTGGGACAGCATGAGGTGGACCTACGAGTAGGAAAGGGGGCACGGGTTGCTGCTGTTGCTGTAGGAGACTATTTCATTTCTTTACCATCTGGACTTGTATTGGAACTAGACAATTGTTACTTTGTTCCTAGCATTACTAAGAATATTATCTCCATTCCTGCTCTTGTCAGGAAGGGGTTTTCCTTTGAATGCAATATTTCAAAGTGTGTTTTATCTTTAGATAATATTGTTTATGCAACTGGTTCAATTAACAATGGGTTATTCATGTTGGACATGGAGAGTTCTATACAAAATATTGATAATAAGAAAGCCAAGTATGCTGATGACAGCACCTTGCTATGGCATAGTCGTTTAGGCCATATTAACAAGAAACGCATTAAGCGGTTGCATGATCATGGACTGCTGGGATCATTCTCCTGTGAGGAGATTGATACATGCAAGGCTTGTTTAATGGGCAAAATGACGAAGTCACCTTTTCCTAACAAAGGTCAAAGGGCTTCAGGTTTACTTGACCTTATACACAGTGATGTGTGTGGGCCATTTAGTAAACATGCCAGAGGTGGCTATCAGTACTTCATTACCTTTACTGATGATTTTAGTAGATATGGGTACGTCTATTTAATGAGACATAAAAGTGAATCTTTTGACAAGTTCAAAGAGTTCAAGAATGAAGTACAGAATCAGCTAGGCCGAAATATCAAGGCACTTCGTTCTGATCGAGGTGGAGAATACCTAAGTCATGAGTTTACTGACTATCTGAAGGAGTGTGGGATTATCTCACAGCTCACTCCACCAGGAACACCACAATGGAATGGTGTGTCCGAGAGGAGAAATAGAACGTTACTTGATATGGTTCGTTCTATGATGAGTCAGATTACTCTTCCATATTCCTTTTGGGGTTTTGCACTGGAAACAGCTGCAAAGGTACTAAACCGAGTGCCATCCAAGGCCGTTTCTAAGACTCCATATGAGTTATTGTTGGGGTATGCCCTTAAGGCTAATGTTTGAGGCCTTGGGATTGTATAAGTATCATGTAATAAACTCTTATGTTTATAAAGGCATGGTTATTATTCAGATTGCTACCTTGTCTGCTGTAATAAGTGTACTTCTGATTAATGTCTCAAAGCTGTTCAGCTAGGCTGACATGCTGTTATGTCCTTAGTCGAGATATCTTGGTGAACTTGAGACAGCCCTGATATGATTGAGACTAATATGAGTTCTAATTTTATAGGATGCTTCGAGCATGGAATAAGATGTAGACTCATGGGTACATTGGATGTACTGGACAGACCCTACTAGGATATTCAATTGCTTGTCACAATATGAATGATCCTTGTTTGCACTAAGTGGCACATGTCCTTTGACTTGAGATCACTTGTGTTTCTAAATGATGATTGTCATTGTTTTGAGGTAGTTCAATATCATTTGAAACATAATGATTATAAACTATCTTGGATAATGATCATGAGTCAGGTTAGAACACTAGTGATAGATAAAGGATTGCCGTCTCCTTGTTCAAGGAGTGTGATGTTCTAAAGGGCCCCCCTGTATGAGATGGTTGAGATAGTGTATGGCCATACCCAGATGACTATGTTCATCTGATCTGATCATGCTCATCATATTGGAGCTACAAGCTTGACATGCTTGTCCAATAAGAACATCCAGTGGCAAAGGAATCATGTAAGCCTTGTGAAATGGATTCACACTTGTGCTGTGTTTTGGGTGTAGTCTTGGAAGACTCTTTCCTCTATATCGGGAGACAGTGATGTGTTGCTAGATACCCCTCACTGGTCGTGATAACGTAAGTTGTCGTTACCGACATTTAAAGGAAACCCTTAGGGTCACACAAGTTGATGATATGGCTTACTTAAGTCAGATCGTGTGGACTGAATTGTTTGGGTTCAGTTTAAAGGGATATAATCTCTGATTGTAAGTGAGATCTGGTCTGATCATGTTTGATTGATTAGGGCTTGAGATCGGTAAGCTTCGATCGAGAGAAGTGATGCTAGATCGGTGAGATCAGAAGCATCAGGAGATCAACGGTTAGATCTTGAACCATTTGGTTCAGAGAGATCTAGACCATGGCTTGGGCTGGTTTCATGTGGTCTTTGGACCAGATTGATTGAACCAAAGTGAACCAAATTCGAACCGGTTCACTTATGTGAACGCTTGGTTCGAATGGTGTTAGCGTTTTGGTTGTTGATGAGCGCATACTTCCAATTAAGGAAAGTGATCAAAGCCTCTCTTCATAACGCCTAAACGCCAAGCCGTTGAATGTGTGACTTCACTTCGCTTGGCTTTGATCATATCGAAAGGGTGTGAAAAAGGAAAAGACGTGTGGAGCTCTCGGCAAGAGATTGATCTCTCATCATCCTCACGCGACAAGCACCTTTGAAGCTCTTTGCTAGCACAAGGATCTCAAAGAGTAGTCCTTGATCATCTTGTGTGTGACGACAAGGAGGAGGCCTCTTTTGTTCTCTTGATTCCAAGGCACCATCCAATCCGATGGCTATGGTATGAACTCCCTCTTGTTCCATTCAATCGCTTGAAGTTGATCATGAAAACATATTACATGCGATTTGTGAAACCCTAGCATCTTCATGCAAGAATGAATTATGCGCCACCCTTACATAGGGTTTTCGGCCCCCCCCCCCTCTTGAAAGGGGTTTTATCCGCTTGCGCTCCCCCTAGAAGGGGACCCAACAATTGGTATCAGAGCTAGGTCTAATATGTTCTTATGATTGCTTTGTGTGATCCATGTATGTTTGATGCTTAGATCTATGTTTTCTCTTCATGCGATTGTACTAGTGGATAGTATGTTCATGTTGCGAATGTATGAGAGTTATCTTGGCGCTTGCTTAAGTTTCCATTTGTTGCGCATATGTAGGCGCTTGTGTTGTTTTTCTTACAAAACAAATGAACTTGCGCGCCTATCTAGATCTAAGGCCCTACTCTAAACCCTTAGATGGGTTGATGGGGTTGAAGTCACCTCTAGATTAGATCCAACCGTCTGATCAGACCATCTGACAGCCTAGATGGATCGACCAGATGGCACCTGTGCGCAAGCATGAGGTGGCCATAGGTCGATTGCATCTTAGGCGTGTAGCGAGGTCTGGTTGAGACAACCAGTGAACACACATGAGCTAGGCCCGGGGTCACACCCGCTTGCCAGAACTCATGAGGGTTGTTCAGCCCTTGGCGCATGCATGGTTGACCGTTAGGTCAATACGGGTCAGTTAGGACTCGGTGCATGCAAGGGCAGAGGATCTGATCGGATGGATGAGTGGATCCCTATCAATGGACCATTGTAAGGTTGTAGGGGCACATAAGGAAATTAAAATTGATGCCATGGGGTTTTTCAAAATTTAATTTCATGATTGGATCACATGTTGATTGATGCCATGATGCTTGTCTATTTATTCTTATGTGGGCTGCCCATGTTAAATGTGTGCTGTGCTGGGGCCTGCGTGCCTGGAATTAAACTTGTAAATTAATTTGTGATCTGCGAATCACATTTGTACTTAATTTATAATGTATAATTGACCTGCGAGTCAAACTTGTCTAGATAGATCAAATTGTATTTGATTAGACAAGAGCACAAAGGCACACATCCAAGAGGGGCATTCAGCTGGTGGCGCACCTAAGGTGCTCTTGGCGCTAGGGCCCTGGGTTGGACCAGATGAGATGCAAAAGTCCTAAGAAGAGCAAGTGAAGACTTAAGTTTCTTAAGGTCTTACTTAGGCTTTGGGCTTTTACCACATAAGATCCATGCTTTCTATTTATTGCTTTTATAATTAGAAATGCATGAGTTTATCTTCTGCTATCACCATAGGACTTGCATGATAGTCAAGAAGATAAAAGACCGGTAAAATCCAACGATAAAATATCAAGCTCGTAAGCCTTCTGACGCGAAACCTCACTGTTCTGATTATCGTTGGAGCCATGTTGTACCCACTCAGTGGGCACGTCCATCTATCTTCAGACGGTGCTGGATTACACCTGCGTGTTACAGAGAAGGGATTTATCGCTTCTCGTTGCTCAGCATAGCACGTGGTGGTCCAGGGAGTAGGTCGGGTCAGCTTGACTATGTAGGCTACATATGTGGCGCATATGGTAGCACATGGAGGCAGCCATCTGTGGGATCAGAGACTGTGTTGTACCAACTCAGTTGGCACAGTCTGCTGGATTGCCCAGATGAAGGGGAATCGCACGGGTTGGCGATTGGCTGGGACAGCCTACCAGAAATTAGTGCTTGTCATCTCTGTGCATCTTATCTCGCCTGAGCGGGACGCGGAGACCAAGTATGAAATCTGGATCCCATCTCACTAAAAGAGTATTACTCTTTCGGACTGTTTTATGGATTTTACAGTCAGCTAGAATAGTGAGAAAAAGGAATCATTCTTAAGTCCTGATTGATTCTTAACATTGATACTGACCTTGCTGTTCTTGCATTGTTGTAGATTCCTGCAGCAACGAACACCATGAGCTTCAATGTGCGATCCCTACTGGAAAGGGAGAAGTTTGCTGGGCCGAACTTCTCTGACTGGTTCGGACACCTTAAGATCGTTCTTAAGGCAGAGAGGAAACTGTATGTCCTCGAGACGGCAATACCGCCGCAGCCCGCTGCGAACGCCGCAAGGGCGGTTCGTGAAACCTATGAAAAGCACGTCAATGATAGCATTGATGTCGCTTGCCTGATGCTAGCGTCTATGACGCCACCGCTGCAGCGTCAGCATGAGGATATGTCGGCTATAGAGATCATAGCGAACCTCAAGATGCTGTATGCTGCACAGGCGAGGACAGAACGCTATAATCTGACGAAGCTCTTCTTTCAGAGCAAACTGGCTGAAGGGAGCCCAGTGGGAGCTCACGTGCTCAAGATGATTGGGCACAAGGAGGCTCTGGAGAAACTGGGGCATACCATTAACCAGGAGCTTGCTGTAGACATCATTCTGCAGTCTCTTCCACCTTCTTTCGATGCGTTCATCATTAACTTTAATATGAACAAAATCGATTGTACACCGGCAGAGCTGTTGAATATGCTCTTGACTACTGAGGAAACTCTGAAGGGAAAGCCTTCAACCTCTGTCTTGATGGTTCCTTCAAGGAACAAGAAGAAGGGGAAGAAGGGCAAGGCCCCTGTCAAGAACTACAGTAAGGCTCTGAAATAGAAGGTGAAGCGGTCGAAGGACAACAGGTGTTTCCACTATGGCCAGCTGGGTCACTGGAAAAAGGACTGTAAAGCGCTCCAAGGAGATAAGAGGGGAAGCATCGCTTCTGGCTCAGGTATTTACGTGACGGAAGTCATGGTTTCATCTTCTTCTATATCATGGGTGTTGGACACTGCATGTGGAGTTCACATTTGTTCAAATGTACAGGAACTCAAGAGAAGAAGGCAGGTGGGACAGCATGAGGTAGACCTACGCGTTGGAAACGGGGCACGGGTTGCTGCTGTTGCTGTAGGAGACTATTTCATTTCTTTACCATCTGGCATTGTATTAGAATTAAACAGTTGTTATTTTGTACCCAGTATTACCAAGAATATTATCTCCATTCCTGCTCTTGTCAGGAAGGGTTTTTCCTTTGAATGCAAGATTTCAAAGTGTATACTTTCTCTACATAATATTGTGTATGCTACTGGTTCCATTAACAATGGGTTATTCATGTTGGACATGGAATATTCTATACAAAACATTGATAATAAGAAAGCCAAGTATGCTGATGACAGCACCTTGCTATGGCATAGTCGTTTAGGCCATATTAACAAGAAGCGCATTAAGCGGTTGCATGATCATGGACTGCTGGGATCATTCTCCTATGAGGAGATTGATACATGCACAGCTTGTTTAATGGGCAAAATGACGAAGTCTCCTTTTCTTAACAAAGGTCAAAGGGCTTCAGGTTTACATGACCTCATACACAGTGATGTGTGTGGGCCATTTAGTAAACATGCCAGAGGTGGCTATCAGTACTTCATTACCTTTACTGATGATTTCAGTAGGTATGGGTATGTCTATTTAATGAGACATAAAAGTGAATCTTTTGACAAGTTCAAAGAGTTTCAAAAATGAAGTACAAAATCAGTTAGGCCGAAATATCAAGGCACTTCGTTCTGATCGAGGTGGTGAATACCTAAGTCATGCGTTTACTGACTATCTAAAGGAGTGTGGGATTATCTCACAGCTCACTCCGCCAGGAACACCGCAATGGAATGGTGTGTCCGAGAGGAGAAATAGAACGTTACTTGATATGGTTCGTTCTATGATGAGTCAGGCTACTCTACCTTACTCCTTTTGGGGTTTTGCACTGGAAACAGCTGCAAAGGTACTAAACCGAGTGCCATCCATGGCAGTTTCTAAGACGCCATATGAGTTATGGTGTGGGAAACAGCCGAGCTTGACATTTATCAGGATCTGGGGTTGCGAGGCTTATGTCAAAAAGCTCGCCTCTGGGAAACTGGAGAGCAGATCTGAGAAATGTATATTTGTCGGTTACCCTAAGGAAACTAAGGGTTATTATTTCTACGATCCCAAAGAGAACAAAGTATTTGTTGCTCGGACGGCCATATTTCTTGAGAAGGAGTTTCTTCTGCAAGAGGCCAGTGGGAGAGAAATAAAGCTGGATGAGATTCCAGAAGAGGGACAAAGTAGTCAAGCACAGTTGGATGTGCCTGAGCCGGAAGATCAGGTTACTCAGCAACCTGAGGCTCAAATATCACGGGAACCGCGAAGATCGGGAAGGATCCGTCGTCAGCCTGAGCGCTATGACGGAGTCTACATCATTGATAATGATGAACCCCTTACTTATGCGGATGCGGTCAGTAGACCGGAGTCAGCTAGATGGCTTGATGCTATGCGAGCCGAAATGGACTCCATGTCAGATAACCAAGTCTGGGATTTGGTTGATCCGCCTCCGGGAGTAATCCCTATAGGCTGTAAATGGATCTTCAAGAAGAAGATAGACATGGATGGTAACGTGGTTACCTATAAAGGCAGGCTAGTTGCGAAAGGTTTCAAACAAATCTACGGGATAGATTATGATGAAACTTTCTCACCTGTAGCCATGTTTAAGTCTATTCGGATTCTTTTCGCGATAGCTGCATATTACGATTATGAGATCTGGCAGATGGATGTGAAGACAGCTTTCCTTAATGGAAATCTGGACGAGGATGTGTATATGACACAACCTGAGGGTTTCACTAATCCATCAGATCGTCATAAAATATGCAAGTTAAAGAAGTCCATTTATGGACTTAAACAAGCATCTAGAAGCTGGAATATTCGTTTTGATGAATCAATCTCTGAGTTTGGTTTCATCAAGAACGAGGATGACCCGTGTGTGTATAAGAGGTTTAGTGGGAGCGTAATTACATTCCTAATCCTCTACGTCGATGATATCTTAATCATTGGAAATGATATTCCTGAACTGCATGCTGTTAAAGCATGGTTAGGAAAATGTTTCCAGATGAAAGATTTAGGAGAAGCAGCCTATGTGTTAGGTGTGAAGATCTACAGGGATAGATCTAAGAGGCTTCTCGGGCTGTGCCAGAGTACTTACATCGATAAAGTCCTGGAGAGATTCCATTTAGAGAATTCTAAAAGAGGATATCTTCCAGTCAGACATGGTCTGAATCTTTCGAAGAGTCAGTGTCCACAAACACAGACTGAGAAAGATGAAATGGACAATACGCCTTATGCTTCGGCTATTGGGTCCATTATGTATGCGATGTTGTGTACTCGCCCAGACGTCGCTTACGGGTTAAGCGTGACCAGTCGGTTCCAAAGTAATCCAGGTATGGCGCACTGGATTGCGGTCAAGAACATTTTAAAATATCTGCGGAGGACCAAAGATATGTTCTTGATATATGGTGGTCAGGAAGAACTCAGTATAGAAGGATATACTGACGCTTCATTCCAGTCGGACCAGGATGATTTCCGATCGCAATCAGGCTATGTTTTTAGCTTGAATGGTGGAGCAGTGGTGTGGAAAAGTTTCAAACAGTCAACTGTTGCTGATTCCACAACAGAAGCCGAGTATGTTGCGGCCTCGGAAGCATCCAAGGAGGCAGTGTGGATTCGTAAGTTCGTGAGAGAACTTGGTGTTGTTCCTTCGAGTGCAGATCCTTTGGTTATCTTCTGTGATAACACTGGAGCCATCGCACAAGCAAAGGAACCACGGTCGCACCAGAAGTCCAAGCACATACAGAGACGGTTTCACTTGATCCGGGAGATCATTGATCGAGGCGAGATCAAAATCTGCAAGGTTCATACAGATGATAATCTGGCAGACCCGCTTACCAAGCCTCTGGCGCAGCAGAAGCATGAGAAGCACTGTAATAATATGGGTTTGAGGTTTCTCAACCATTAGATTAAGTGCAAGTGGGAGATTGTTGGGGTATGCCCTTAAGGCTAATGTTTGAGGCCTTGGGATTGTATAAGTATCATGTAATAAACTCTTATGTTTATAAAGGCATGGTTATTATTCAGATTGCTACCTTGTCTGCTGTAATAAGTGTACTTCTGATTAATGTCTCAAAGCTGTTCAGCTAGGCTGACATGCTGTTATGTCCTTAGTCGAGATATCTTGGTGAACTTGAGACAGCCCTGATATGATTGAGACTAATATGAGTTCTAATTTTATAGGATGCTTCGAGCATGGAATAAGATGTAGACTCATGGGTACATTGGATGTACTGGACAGACCCTACTAGGATATTCAATTGCTTGTCACAATATGAATGATCCTTGTTTGCACTAAGTGGCACATGTCCTTTGACTTGAGATCACTTGTGTTTCTAAATGATGATTGTCATTGTTTTGAGGTAGTTCAATATCATTTGAAACATAATGATTATAAACTATCTTGGATAATGATCATGAGTCAGGTTAGAACACTAGTGATAGATAAAGGATTGCCGTCTCCTTGTTCAAGGAGTGTGATGTTCTAAAGGGCCCCCCTGTATGAGATGGTTGAGATAGTGTATGGCCATACCCAGATGACTATGTTCATCTGATCTGATCATGCTCATCATATTGGAGCTACAAGCTTGACATGCTTGTCCAATAAGAACATCCAGTGGCAAAGGAATCATGTAAGCCTTGTGAAATGGATTCACACTTGTGCTGTGTTTTGGGTGTAGTCTTGGAAGACTCTTTCCTCTATATCGGGAGACAGTGATGTGTTGCTAGATACCCCTCACTGGTCGTGATAACGTAAGTTGTCGTTACCAACATTTAAAGGAAACCCTTAGGGTCACACAAGTTGATGATATGGCTTACTTAAGTCAGATCGTGTGGACTGAATTGTTTGGGTTCAGTTTAAAGGGATATAATCTCTGATTGTAAGTGAGATCTGGTCTGATCATGTTTGATTGATTAGGGCTTGAGATCGGTAAGCTTCGATCGAGAGAAGTGATGCTAGATCGGTGAGATCAGAAGCATCAGGAGATCAACGGTTAGATCTTGAACCATTTGGTTCAGAGAGATCTAGACCATGGCTTGGGCTGGTTTCATGTGGTCTTTGGACCAGATTGATTGAACCAAAGTGAACCAAATTCGAACCGGTTCACTTATGTGAACGCTTGGTTCGAATGGTGTTAGCGTTTTGGTTGTTGATGAGCGCATACTTCCAATTAAGGAAAGTGATCAAAGCCTCTCTTCATAACGCCTAAACGCCAAGCCGTTGAATGTGTGACTTCACTTCGCTTGGCTTTGATCATATCGAAAGGGTGTGAAAAAGGAAAAGACGTGTGGAGCTCTCGGCAAGAGATTGATCTCTCATCATCCTCACGCGACAAGCACCTTTGAAGCTCTTTGCTAGCACAAGGATCTCAAAGAGTAGTCCTTGATCATCTTGTGTGTGACGACAAGGAGGAGGCCTCTTTTGTTCTCTTGATTCCAAGGCACCATCCAATCCGATGGCTATGGTATGAACTCCCTCTTGTTCCATTCAATCGCTTGAAGTTGATCATGAAAACATATTACATGCGATTTGTGAAACCCTAGCATCTTCATGCAAGAATGAATTATGCGCCACCCTTACATAGGGTTTTCGGCCCCCCCCCCCCTCTTGAAAGGGGTTTTATCCGCTTGCGCTCCCCCTAGAAGGGGACCCAACAGTTATGGTATGGGAAACAGCCGAGCTTGACATTTATCAGGATCTGGGGTTGCGAGGCTTATGTCAAAAAGCTCGCCTCTGGGAAACTAGAAAGCAGATCTGAGAAATGTATCTTTGTCGGTTACCCTAAGGAAACTAAGGGTTATTATTTCTACGATCCCAAAGAGAACAAGGTTTTTGTTGCTCGGACGGCCATATTTCTTGAGAAGGAGTCTCTTCTGCAAGAGGCCAGTGGGAGAGAAATAAAGCTGGATGAGAATCCAGAAGAAGGACAAAGTGCGCAAGCACAGTTGGATGAGCCTGAGCTGGTAGAACAGGTTATTGAACAACCTGAGGCTCAGATATCACGGGAACCGCGAAGATCGGGAAGGATCCGTTGACAGCCTGAGCGCTATGACGGAGTCTACATCATTGATCATGATGAACCCCTCACTTATGCGGATGCGGTCAGTGGACCGGAGTCAGCAAGATGGCTTGAAGCTATGCGCGCCGAGATGGACTCCATGTCAGATAACCAAGTCTGGGATTTGGTTGATCCGCCTCCGGGAGTTATCCCTATAGGCTGTAAATGGATCTTCAAGAAGAAGATTGACATGGATGGTAACGTGGTTACCTATAAAGGCAGGCTAGTTGCGAAAGGTTTCAAACAAATCTACGGGATAGATTATGATGAAACTTTCTCACCAGTAGCTATGTTTAAGTCTATTCGGATTCTTTTCGCGATAGCTGCATATTACGATTATGAGATCTGGCAGATGGATGTGAAGACGGCTTTCCTGAATGGAAATCTGGATGAGGATGTGTATATGACACAACCAGAAGGTTTCACTAATCCATCAGATCGTCATAAAATATGCAAATTAAAGAAGTCTATTTATGGACTTAAACAAGCATCAAGAAGCTGGAATATTCGTTTTGATGAATCAATCTCTGAATTTGGTTTCATCAAGAACGAAGATGACCCGTGTGTATATAAGAGGTTTAGTGGGAGCGTGATTACTTTCCTAGTCCTCTACGTCGATGACATCTTGATCATTGGAAATGACATTCCTGAAATGCATGCGGTTAAGGCATGGTTAAGGAAATGTTTCCAGATGAAAGATCTTGGAGAAGCAGCCTATGTGTTAGGTGTGAAGATCTACAGGGATAGATCTAAGAGGCTTCTCGGACTGTGCCAGAGTACTTACATCGATAAAGTCCTGGAGAGATTTCATTTAGAGAATTCTAAAAGAGGATATCTTCCAGTCAGACATGGTCTGAATCTTTCGAAGAGTCAGTGTCCACAAACACAGACTGAGAAAGATGAAATGGACAATACGCCTTATGCTTCGGCTATTGGGTCCATTATGTATGCGATGTTGTGTACTCGCCCAGACGTCGCTTACGGGTTAAGCGTGACCAGTCGGTTCCAAAGTAATCCGGGAGTGGCACACTGGATTGCAGTCAAGAACATCTTAAAATATCTGCGGAGGACCAAAGATATGTTCTTGATATATGGTGGTCAGGAAGAACTCAGTATTGAAGGATATACTGACGCTTCGTTCCAGTCGGACCAGGATGATTTCCGATCGCAATCAGGCTATGTTTTTAGCTTGAATGGTGGAGCAGTGGTGTGGAAGAGTTTCAAACAGTCAACTGTTGCTGATTCCACAACAGAAGCCGAGTATGTTGCAGCCTCGGAAGCATCTAAGGAGGCAGTGTGGATTCGTAAGTTCGTGAGAGAACTTGGTGTTGTTCCTTCGAGTGCAGATCCTTTGGTTATCTTCTGTGATAACACTGGAGCAATCGCACAGGCAAAGGAACCACGGTCGCACCAGAAGTCCAAGCACATACAGAGACGGTTTCATTTGATCAAGGAGATCATAGATCGTGGCGAGATCAAAGTTTGCAAGGTTCATACAGATGACAATCTGGCAGACCCGCTTACTAAGCCTCTGGCGCAGCAGAAGCATGAGAAGCACTGTAATAATATGGGTTTGAGATTTCTCAACCATTAGATTAAGTGCAAGTGGGAGATTGTTGGGGTATGCCCTTAAGCCTAATGTTTGAGGCCTTGGGATTGTAATAGTGTCATGTAATAAACTCTTATGTTTATAAAGGCATGGTTATTATTCAGGTTGTTACCTTGTCTGCTGTAATAAGTGTACTTCTGAATAATGTCTCAAAGCTGTTCAGCTAGGCTGACATGCAGTTAAGTCCTTAGTCGATATATCTTGGTGAACATGAGACAGCCTTGATATGATTGAGACTAATATGTGTTCTAATCTTATAGGATCCTTCGAGCATGGAATAAGATGTAGACTCATGGGTACATTGGATGTACTGGACAGACCCTACTAGGATATTCAGTTGCTTGTCACAATGTGAATATTCCTTGATTGTAACAAGTGGCACATTTCCTCTGACTTGAGATCACTTGTGTTTTCTAAATGATGATTGTCATTGTTTTGAGGTAGTTCAATATCATTTGAAACATAATGATTATAGACTATCTTGGATAGTGAGCTTGAGTCATGTTAGGGCACTAGTGATAGACATAGGATTGCCGTCTCCTTGTTTAAGGAGTGTGATGTTCTAAAGGGCCCCCTAGATGAGATGATTGAGAAAAGAGTATGGCCATACCCAGGTGACAGTGTTCATCTGTTCTAATCATGCTCGTCATATTGGAGTTACAAGCTTGACACGCTTGTCCAATAAGAACATCCAGTGGCAAAGGAAATATGCATGCCTAGTGAGTTGATTCACACTTGTGCTGTTTTTGGGTGTAGTCTTGGAAGACTCTTTTCTTTATATCGGGAGACAGTGATGTGTTGCTAGATACCCCTCACTGATCGTGATGACGTAAGTTATCGTTACCGACATTTAAAGGAAACCCTCAGGGTCGCACAATTTGATGATATGGCTTACTTAAGTCAGATCGTGTGGACTGAATTGTTTAAGTTCAGTTTAAAGGGATTTGATCTCTGATTGTAAGTGAGATCTGGTCTGATCATGTTTGATTGATTAGGGCTTGAGATCGGTAAGCTTCGATCGAGAGAATAGATGCTAGATCGGTGAGATCAGAAGCATCAAGAGATCAACGGTTAGATCTGGAGCCTTAGGGTTTATTTGAGATCTAGACTTGATTGCTTGGCTTGATTGGTTCTTAAACCGAACCAAATTGAACCAGCTCATGAAATGAGCGCATGGTTCAAGGCGTGGCGACATGTTCACTTGGCGTGAACATTGGAGCGATGAGTGGTTGCTATTTTTAGTAACCATGATCTCCACTTGGAGATGGCTCACGTTCGAATAGAGGGTTCTCTATTCTCGTCACTAAAAAAAACTCATTCCTCTTGACACCTTTTGGTGTGCGGCGACAACTTGAAGCATAGAGGAAGATTCGGCCAAGAGAGATCGATATCTCCATCCCTTTCCTTTCGATCAGAGACATCTTGGACGATCCTTGCTAGCTCAAGGGACGACAAGAAGCAAGCCGTCGCTCATCTTGTGTGTGACGATTTAGAGGAGACCTTCGTTGTTCTCTTGCTTCCAAGGCGCCATCTTGAAATGGCTATGGTATGAATCGCATCTTCTCTATTCATGTTTTCGAAAGTTGATCATATAATGCATGCTCTTCGACCCTTGAATCCGCTGCCTATCATGTTGCGCCACTTTAGGGTTTCGCACCCCTCATGAAAGGGGTTCCCTGCAATCCAGCCTACTCTCGTGATTGGATTCGTAGGTTCAGTTGAAATAGGTCGGACGTTGCGATTCATCTCTCGGTCCTTATCGCAACGTCTAAGACGTAAAATTACTTGGCCAGGATAAATTATGGGATACATGCAATCTCAATCGAATCATGATGATAAATTCATAATAAAACTAGCAAAAACAAAGATTAATTCATGAAAGTCAGAGGGCAATGCCCAATAATCTCGAATAAGTATCTACTCGCTCATATTGTTAAGGAAATGCATGATGTTTAGGATGAACATGTGAAAACTCATAAAAATTATCGAGAAATCATAGAAAGAATAGTAAAACCGCCTTCTCCTCGATCTAAAGATTAGGAAGAGTCGATCGACCGTCTCCTTCATGAGGAATCTCGTCGGAATATGCCCTTGGAATCGTGTTTTCGCCCTTATCGCCGTCGTCATCTGTGTTCGTCCGAAAAGCTCTCCTCAACCTTTGAAAAATCTGATCTTTTATAGTTAGACCGGTTTGGAACCCATCAACGAATGTTTTTGCAAAGTTTGGTTCAAATCCGGTTCTAATCGGAGGAGAAACGAGTGAAAAACTCGTCGGGCGGAAGTTTTCATGGTCGGTGATGCGTTTACGGCTACGGCCGTAATTGTTTCTGTGTACATATGCCTTCGGTCACAGAAAGTTTCACGGGCCGTGATGGATTCACGGTCTCACCCGTGAAAGTTTATGCTCATTCCGACACTTAGCCGATTTTCACCTTCCGTTCGTCGCCGCTTTTACGGTTGACTCCACAATTACGGCCAAGGCCATAATTGTATCGTTCTTCATTGTTTTCACCCCAAATTTGACTTGTAGGCTCGTGATCTCCTCGGGAATCATGCTTTGGCTTCAGAACTCTCGAAATCCTCTATTTTTACATCATTTTACCTACATTTTCATAAAAACCAAGAAAAGTGAAGATTCTGTGCAAAGTAAAGTAAAAGCACTCAAAATAGAACAAAATCATGCAAATAAGCTCATAATATGAGCTAAAATATAGGCAAAAACATGGTGTAAATGCAACGCATCAAACAACCATCAAATAAGTGCATTGATCATAACCAACTAGTAGTAAGGAGAATCAAATAGAAAGAGATATGTACTACCACAAAGAGATCATAAACATACCTTGAAAGTAAAAACTTCAATCGAATATCGGATAGGTCACTCTACGGTCTTTTTCCATCAAATATGATAATCAAATGAATTACCTAACTTTGAACTAAGATTCAATCATAATAATAATATCCCAAGGAGTCAACATAAAACAACAAGCTATCATGATTTTCATTTAAAACCGAAACAATATCATCAGCAAATCATCAGTCATTTAAAATCACATAGTGTAATCTAATATCAGAATCAGGGGTGTAACAAACAACAGAATAAGAAACCAAAAAGTGTCATCAAAATATAACAACATCAAAACAAGTTTAAAGTTACTACATAACAAGTTTTAAAAAGAGCTCACAATCTCACATACTTAGATTATGCATAGTCACTATTCATAGAATGTGAAGATCTCAAAATTTAGAGAGATGGGTTATAACACGTACAAGATCCATCAGAGTCATCATCGATGCTCATTCCAGCACCTTCCTCCAGTGAATCATCCTCGTCGTTCAGCTAACTTGTAATCATTTTTGAAATAGATAGCAATCATTAGATAAGATAAGCATTTAACTAAAACTAAATTAAAAATTAAAGCATTAAAGATAAGATAAAACAGAACACTTAGGTTGCCTCCCAAGAAATGGTTGTTTAGGGTCATTAACTCGACCGTAGTGTTATTTAGAGTTTGCAATGTAGGTGTCAGCACCAAGGAATTTAGCCAAGTCCATTAGTTTCGCAGAAGTCTGGGCTTCTTCATTCTCTTCAACATCTGCACTCTCCAAGAGATAGACCTCAAGTGGATCCGTGTTCATCCCATCAGCAATGGGATTTTCATCTTTGACCACCTCATCAACAACATCTAGGCTATAATATGAATCTGCAATAGAAGGGTGTTTCAGACTTAGTGATAAATCAAAATCTATAGCCTCCTCACCAATATTTAAGGCTAGTTTCCCATTCTTAACGTCAATAACTACCACAACAACTGCAAGGAACAGTCTTCCCAGGATTATGGGTAGTTTTGTGTCCTCCTCCCTCTCTAGCACGACGAAGTCTACTAGAATGAAGAAATCACCGACCTTGATCAGGACGTCTTCTAGGATTCCTGCCGGCTTGCACACTGAGCAGTCAGCAAGTTACAAAGAAATGGGTGTTGCCTTCACATTGCCAATGTCCAGTTTCTCGCAGATAGAAGAGGACATTAAACTGACACTGGCTCCTAAATCACACAGTGTATGATCAAAAGACAAATCCCCTATTTTGCATGGCATCAAAAAGCTAACCGGATCTTTTAATTTTTCTCGAAGCTTGTTTTGAATAATGGTGCTGCACTCTTCAGTAAGCACCACTGTGCCTAGTTGCTCTAGCTTCCTTCGATTTGAAAGAATATCCTTTAAAAATTTCGCATACATGGGCATCTGCGTTAAAGCTTTAGTGAAGGGGATGTTAATATACAATTTTTTTCAAATCTCTAAAAACATTCCAAATTGTTTGTCCACCTTAGCCCTTGCTATTCCTTGGGAAAAAGGGATTGATGGCTTGTAAGGCAGTGGTGGAACATAAGCTGGTTCGCTCACATGATCATCTTTCTCCTCACTTGGTCTCTTGGGATTAGGTTTATCACTGGTAGATGCGTCAAGACTCATGTCCCCGGCAACGGCGCACAAAGTTAGAGAGAAAAAACTAAATTACAAAAACAAATAAAGAAATAGAAACAAAAGCAATAACAAAAAGCACTAGGTCTAGCCTACCAATTGTTAAATCACTTTGATATTGGTTGTTTGTCCCTGGCAACAGCGCACAAAAGATCTACTTCTCCCAAATTTTTGCCAAGATCACCACCCCTTGTCAAGACTCGTTGCCCCATTTCAAGAGGTTTTTCACCCATCATATAGAGCTCAATGTAACTTCTGAATGCCTACATTCATAGCTCTCTTGATTATCTATGTTTTGACACCAAAAACGTCCAAAATGGAGCTATAATGACGGAGTTATGGCTATTTTAAGATTGGCTGCAGAGAGATTATGGGCATAATCAAGATTACGGGCATGCTTGTAATGTCTTCATCAATGCTCTTTAATACCTGAAATGTTCACACAATTATGACCCATTAAAAGCTCATCGTAATGACACCAAGAATGCTCGAATTGGAGTTGTAACGGAGAAGTTATGGCCAATTGAATGTTGGCCTTAAATGCTTGCATGTGGAGATTATGAGCGTAATGGAGATTATGGCCATGCCCGTAATTTCAGTGTTGAACTCCATTTTATCTGAAATTCCGCAGGTGAGCTAGTGTTTGACTTGACTTGAATTCTAGCCATAGTATGATGTCAAAGATTGTCGATCTAGAGATTACGGTCAAGCTGAAATTATAGCCATGCCGGTAATGTCTCTTGTCAAGGTTTTTGTCTTCTGAAAGGTTGATGTTGAGGAAGTTATAGGCACGACTTCGGAATATGACTATGCATGCATAAAAACGGTTCCATTGGAAAGTCAAACTGCGAACCATGGTCATGATGTAGATTATGGCCTCGGCCATAATTCTGGAAATTGGTCCCATTTGAAGCCAAACTTCTTGTCAAAGTTTTTGATTCACTCAGGGGTGTAAATATACTTCCAAATAGCTCAAAAAGAAAGTGAAATATCTTGTATTCATCAAACATGACAAGTAGTGAAGCTTCTGAAGAAAGTCAATAAAATAAGTCAGAAAGGGATGCAAACACATGATAATATGTCTCGATTCACTAGTAAATATAGGTCTAAAAGACTATAAAAATATGAGACATCACTTCTTTCAAAAGAAATTCTTTCTCAAGAAACACAGCACTACAAGCAACAAAAATCTTGTTCTCAGTAGAATTGAAGAAGTAGTATCCTTTGGTTTCCCTAGGATACCCCCACAAACACACATTTATCCAGCCTGGGCTCTAGCTTGCTAGAATCCTAACATTTGACATAAGTCTCATATCCCCATATCTGCATAAATGTTAGCCTTGAGCATCTCCCAGTCCATAGCTCGTCTGGAGTCTCAGGCACACTCTTTGATGGAACGTTATTCAGTGTCTTAATAGCTGTAAGTAATGCGAAACCCCAGAAATATGGAGGCAAAATTGCATGACTCATAATGCACCGAACCATGCCAAGTAGAGTTCGGTTTCTCCTCTTAGACACTACATTCCATTGAGGTGTCTGATGACACCAAAATTCATAGTATATTTTGTGTCATATCATATGTCTTTTTGTGTCATAATTATGCTCTTTTGCTTGTTTTTAAGCCTTAATTGTCAAATATTGCAGAATCTACACCACTTCTTGTTTTTGATCATTTTGAAGTTAAAAGTGCCATATTTTGATGGATTTTGGAAGATTTGAGCACACCAATGGATTCCAGACATCGAAACGAAGCTACCCCTCAAATTTCAAGTCAAAACAAGCCAAATTGCAAAAATACGACACTACCGTATTTTTGAGCCAAACTCTCACGGTACCATATTTTGCACGGGATGTTTTAGGTGAAATACGGCACTACCGTATGAAACTACACGCCACCGTATTTTCCAGCGATTTCAACCAGAAAAGTTTGACAAAAATACGGCACTGCCATATGAAATCGCATGGCACCGTATTTTGTGACAAAGCTGAACAGAAAGTTTTAGCAAGAATATGGAACTGCCGTATATTTGAGAGAAATTGTCACGGTACCATATTTTCTACCCAGAACTTACAGAAGGAAAATACGGCACTGCCGTAATCCGAATACGGTATCGTATTTCTAAACCAGATTCGTGACTTTTTTGGGCTGATTCTTGCGCGGGCCATAACTTTTGATCCAGAAGTCCAAATTGAGATCTGAAAGAAGTGGCGGACTCATCCTTAAGAGGAGAAGACGCACAAAGTGGAAGGCAGATTGTTTATCACCAATTAAGAGAGCAATCATCAGGGAGGCGGTTAGTGTTGGGGTATGCCCTTAAGCCTAATGTTTGAGGCCTTGGGATTGTAACAGTGTCATGTAATAAACTCTTATGTTTATAAAGGCATGGTTATTATTCAAGTTGTTACCTTGTCTGCTGTAATAAGTGTACTTCTGAATAATGTCTCAAAGCTGTTCAGCTAGGCTGACATGCAGTTAAGTCCTTAGTCGATATATCTTGGTGAACATGAGACAGCCTTGATATGATTGAGACTAATATGTGTTCTAATCTTATAGGATGCTTCGAGCATGGAATAAGATGTAGACTCATGGGTACATTGGATGTACTGGACAGACCCTACTAGGATATTCAGTTGCTTGTCACAATGTGAATATTCCTTGATTGTAACAAGTGGCACATTTCCTCTGACTTGAGATCACTTGTGTTTTCTAAATGATGATTGTCATTGTTTTGAGGTAGGTCAATATCATTTGAAACATAATGATTATAGACTATCTTGGATGGTGAGCTTGAATCAGGTTAGGGCACTAATGATAGACAAAGGATTGCCGTCTCCTTGTTTAAGGAGTGTGATGTTCTAAAGGGGCCCCCTGGATGAGATGATTGAGAAAAGAGTATGGCCATACCCAGGTGACAGTGTTCATCTGTTCTAATCATGCTCGTCATGTTGGAGTTACAAGCTTGACACGCTTGTCCAATAAGAACATCCAGTGGCAAAGGAAATATGCATGCCTAGTGAGTTGATTCACACTTGTGCTGTTTTTGGGTGTAGTCTTGGAAGACTCTTTTCTTTATATCGGGAGACAGTGATGTGTTGCTAGATACCCCTCACTGATCGTGATGACGTGAGTTATCGTTACCGACATTTAAAGGAAACCCTCAGGGTCGCACAATTTGATGATATGGCTTACTTAAGTCAGATCGTGTGGACTGAATTGTTTAAGTTCAGTTTAAAGGGATTTGATCTCTGATTGTAAGTGAGATCTGGTCTGATCATGTTTGATTGATTAGGGCTTGAGATCGGTAAGCTTCGATCGAGAGAATAGATGCTAGATCGGTGAGATCAGAAGCATCAAGAGATCAACGGTTAGATCTGGAGCCTTAGGGTTTATTTGAGATCTAGACTTGATTGCTTGGCTTGATTGGTTCTTAAACCGAACCAAATTGAACCAGCTCATGAAATGAGCGCATGGTTCAAGGCGTGGCGACATGTTCACTTGGCGTGAACATTGGAGCGATGAGTGGTTGCTATTTTTAGTAACCATGATCTCCACTTGGAGATGGCTCACGTTCGAATAGAGGGTTCTCTATTCTCGTCACTCAAACTCATTCCTCTTGACACCTTTTGGTGTGCGGCGACAACTTGAAGCATAGAGGAAGATTCGGCCAAGAGAGATCGATATCTCCATCCCTTTCCTTTCGATCAAAGACATCTTGGACGATCCTTGCTAGCACAAGGGACGACAAGAAGCAAGCCGTCGCTCATCTTGTGTGTGACGATTTGGAGGAGACCTTTGTTGTTCTCTTGCTTCCAAGGCGCCATCTTGAAATGGCTATGGTATGAATCGCATCTTCTCTATTCATGTTTTCGAAAGTTGATCATATAATGCATGCTCTTCGACCCTTGAATCCGCTGCCTATCATGTTGCGCCACTTTAGGGTTTCGCACCCCTCATGAAAGGGGTTCCCTGCAATTGGTATCAGACCAGGTTACATGCGCAATTATATGATTGCTTTGATTTTGTGTTCCATGAATGTTTAGATCTATATCATGCGTAATTTTATCATGTTAATATGTTTCATGTAGAAACCTATTTTATGTTTCATTTGCGCATGCATGTTGGCGCATGTTTGTTTTCTCAAAAATGGATCACATGCGCGACTAACATTAGATCTAAGGCCCTGCTGTAAACCCTTAGACGGGTTATTAGGGTTGAAATCATCCCCCAGGTTAGATCCAACAGTCTGATCAGACTATCTGACAGCCTTGATGGGTCGACCAGATAGCATCTGTGCGCAAGCATCAGATGGCTATAGGTCGACTGCAGACAGGCGTGTAGCGATGTCTGATTGAGACAACCTATGAACGCACATGAGTTAGGCCCGGGGTCACACCCGCTTGCCAGACCTCATTGTGGTCGTTCAGCCCTTGGCGCATGCATTGTTGACCTTTTGGTCGACTCAAGTCAGTTAGGACTTGGTGCATGTAAGGGCACAGGATCTGACTAGGTTCGATGAGTGGATCCCTAGTAATGGACCGTTGTAAGGTAGTAAGGCTAATAAGGAAAAATAAAATTAATCTCAATGGGGTTTTTCAAAAATTTTATTTTTCATGATTGGATCACATGATGTATGATGCCATATGTATGTTTATTTAGTCTTATGTGGGCTGCCCATGTTTAATGTGTGCTGTGCTGGGGCCTGCGTGCTTGGAATCTTTTTGTAAATTATTTTTAATTGTGATCTGCGTATCACCTTCTATTTAATTTATAAAATGTAATTGACCTGCGAGTCAATCTTGTCTAGATAGATTAATTTGTAAATTAATCAGACAAGAGCACAGAGCACACTTGGCAGAGGCGCTTGCAGCAGAGGCTTGACCAGGTGGGAGGTCCAGGGTTCGACTCTGGGACCAGGCGCATTTTCCCTGGTAGGCGCACCTGAGCTGCAGATGGCGCTTGGGCCCTGGTTTGGGCCAAATGAGCAGCAAAAGACCCATGAAGAAAAGCAAGTGAAGACTTAAGTTGTTTAAGGTCTTACTTAGGCTATGGGCTTTTACCACATAAGATTCATGCTTTCTTTTATTTGTTTAAATAAGTAGAACAGCATGATTTATTTATCTTCTGCTATCACCATAGGAATTGCATGATAGTGAAGAAGATAAAAGACCGTTAAAATCCAACGCTAAAATATCAAGCTCGTTAGCCTTCTGACGCGAAACCTCACTGTTCTGATTATTGTTGGAGCCGTGTTGTACCCACTCAGTGGGCACGTCCATCTATCTTCAGACGGTGCGGGATTACACCTGCGTGTTACAGAGAAGGGATTTATCGCTTCTCGTTGCTCAGCATAGCACGTGGTGGTCCAGGGAGTAGGTCGGGTCAGCTTGACCATGTAGGCTACATATGTGGCGCATATGGTAGCGCATGGAGACAGCCATCTGTGGGGTCAGAGATTGTGTTGTACCAACTCAGTTGGCACAGTCTGCTGGATTGCCCAGATGAAGGGGAATCGCACGGGTTGGCGATTGGCAGGCAGCCTACCAGAGATTAGTGCTTGTACTCTCTGTGCATCTTATCTCGCCTGAGCGGGACGCGGAGACCAAGTATGAAATCTGGATCCCATCTCACTAAAAGAGTGTTTACTCTTTCGGGCTGTTTTGCTGGATTTTTCAGCCAGATAAAATAGTGAGAAAAAGAATCTTTCTTAAGTCCTGATTGATTCTTAACATTGATACTGACCTTGCTGTTCTTGCATTGTTGTAGATACCTACAGCAACGAACACCATGAACTTCAATGTGCGATCCCTACTGGAAAGGGAGAAGTTTGCTGGGCCAAACTTCTCAGACTGGTTTGGACACCTTAAGATTGTTCTTAAGGCAGAGAGGAAACTGTATGTCCTCGAGACGGCGATACCGCCTCAGCCCGCTCCGAACGCCGCAAGGGCGGTTCGGGAAGCCTATGAAAAGCACGTCAATGATAGCATTGATGTCGCTTGCCTGATGCTAGCGTCTATGACGCCACCGCTGCAGCGTCAGCATGAGGATATGTCTGCTATAGACATGATAGCGAACCTCAAGATGCTGTATGCTGCACAGGCGAGGACAGAACGCTATAATCTGACAAAGCTGTTCTTTCAAAGCAAACTGGCTGAAGGGAGCCCAGTGGGAGCTCATGTGCTCAAGATGATTGGGCACAAGGAAGCTCTAGAGAAACTGGGGCATACCATCAATCAGGAGCTTGCTGTAGACATTATTCTGCAGTCTCTTCCGCCCTCATTCGACGCGTTCATCATTAACTTTAATATGAACAAAATCGATTGTACTCCGGCAGAGCTGCTGAATATGCTCTTGACTACTGAGGAAACTCTGAAGGGAAAGCCTTCGACCTCTGTCTTAATGGTTCCTTCAAGGAACAAGAAGAAGGGGAAGAAGGGCAAGACCCCTGTCAAGAATTACAGCAAGGCTCTGAAGCAAAAGGTGAAGCGGTCCAAGGAATACAGATGTTTCCACTGTGGCCAGCTGGGTCACTGGAAAAATGACTGTAAAGCGCTCCAAGGAGATAAGAGGGGAAGCATCGCTTCTGGCTCAGGTATTTACGTGACTGAAGTCATGTTTTCATCTTCTTCTATATCATGGGTGTTGGACACTGCATGTGGAGTTCACATTTGTTCAAATGTACAGGAACTCAAGAGAAGAAGGCAGGTGGGACAGCATGAGGTGGACCTACGAGTAGGAAACGGGGCACGGGTTGCTGCTGTTGCTGTAGGAGACTATTTCATTTCTTTACCATCTGGACTTGTATTGGAACTAGACAATTGTTACTTTGTTCCTAGCATTACTAAGAATATTATC
Organism: Costus lasius; assembly: GCA_027563935.2. Classification (NCBI taxonomy): domain Eukaryota; kingdom Viridiplantae; phylum Streptophyta; class Magnoliopsida; order Zingiberales; family Costaceae; genus Costus; species Costus lasius. The sequence continues at coordinate 23,593,365 of CM050454.1, read as the reverse complement.
TCCATTCCTGCTCTTGTCAGGAAGGGGTTTTCCTTTGAATGCAATATTTCAAAGTGTGTTTTATCTTTAGATAATATTGTTTATGCAACTGGTTCAATTAACAATGGGTTATTCATGTTGGACATGGAGAGTTCTATACAAAATATTGATAATAAGAAAGCCAAGTATGCTGATGACAGCACCTTGCTATGGCATAGTCGTTTAGGCCATATTAACAAGAAACGCATTAAGCGGTTACATGATCATGGACTGCTGGGATCATTCTCCTATGAGGAGATTGATACATGCAAGGCTTGTTTAATGGGCAAAATGACGAAGTCACCTTTTCTTAACAAAGGTCAAAGGGCTTCAGGTTTACTTGACCTTATACACAGTGATGTGTGTGGGCCATTTAGTAAACATGCCAGAGGTGGCTATCAGGACTTCATTACCTTTACTGATGATTTCAGTAGATATGGGTATGTCTATTTAATGAGACATAAAAGTGAATCTTTTGACAAGTTCAAAGAGTTCAAGAATGAAGTACAGAATCAGCTAGGCCGAAATATCAAGGCACTTCGTTCTGATCGAGGTGGAGAATACCTAAGTCATGAGTTTACTGACTATCTGAAGGAGTGTGGGATTCTCTCACAGCTCACTCCACCAGGAACACCGCAATGGAATGGTGTGTCCGAGAGGAGAAATAGAACGTTACTTGATATGGTTCGTTCTATGATGAGTCAGGTTACTCTTCCATATTCCTTTTGGGGTTTTGCACTGGAAACAGCTGCAAAGGTACTAAACCGAGTGCCATCCAAGGCCGTTTCTAAGACTCCATATGAGTTATGGTATGGGAAACAGCCGAGCTTGACATTTATCAGGATCTGGGGTTGCGAGGCTTATGTCAAAAAGCTCACCTCTGGGAAACTAGAGAGTAGATCTGAGAAATGTATCTTTGTCGGTTACCCTAAGGAAACTAAGGGTTATTATTTCTACGATCCCAAAGAGAACAAGGTTTTTGTTGCTCGGACGGCCATATTTCTTGAGAAGGAGTCTCTTCTGCAAGAGGCCAGTGGGAGAGAAATAAAGCTGGATGAGAATCCAGAAGAAGGACAAAGTGCTCAAGCACAGTTGGATGAGCCTGAGCCGGTTGAACAGGTTATTGAACAACCTGAGGCTCAGATATCACGGGAACCGCGAAGATCGGGAAGGATCCGTCGACAGCCTGAGCGCTATGACGGAGTCTACATCATTGATCATGATGAACCCCTCACTTATGCGGATGCGGTCAGTGGACCAGAGTCAGCAAGATGGCTTGAAGCTATGCGCGCCGAGATGGACTCCATGTCAGATAACCAAGTCTGGGATTTGGTTGATCCGCCTCCGGGAGTTATCCCTATAGGCTGTAAATGGATCTTCAAGAAGAAGATTGACATGGATGGTAACGTGGTTACCTATAAAGGCAGGCTAGTTGCGAAAGGTTTCAAACAAATCTACGGGATAGATTATGATGAAACTTTCTCACCAGTAGCTATGTTTAAGTCTATTCGGATTCTTTTCGCGATAGCTGCATATTACGATTATGAGATCTGGCAGATGGATGTGAAGACGGCTTTCCTGAATGGAAATCTGGATGAGGATGTGTATATGACACAACCAGAAGGTTTCACTAATCCATCAGATCGTCATAAAATATGCAAATTAAAGAAGTCTATTTATGGACTTAAACAAGCATCTAGAAGCTGGAATATTCGGTTTTGATGAATCAGTCACTGAATTTGGTTTCATCAAGAACGAAGATGACCCGTGTGTATATAAGAGGTTTAGTGGGAGCGTGATTACTTTCCTAGTCCTCTACGTCGATGACATCTTGATCATTGGAAATGACATTCCTGAAATGCATGCGGTTAAGGCATGGTTAAGGAAATGTTTCCAGATGAAAGATCTTGGAGAAGCAGCCTATGTGTTAGGTGTGAAGATCTACAGGGATAGATCTAAGAGGCTTCTCGGGCTGTGCCAGAGTACTTACATCGATAAAGTCCTGGAGAGATTTCATTTAGAGAATTCTAAAAGAGGATATCTTCCAGTCAGACATGGTCTGAATCTTTCGAAGAGTCAGTGTCCACAAACACAGACTGAGAAAGATGAAATGGACAATACGCCTTATGCTTCGGCTATTGGGTCCATTATGTATGCGATGTTGTGTACTCGCCCAGACGTCGCTTACGGGTTAAGCGTGACCAGTCGGTTCCAAAGTAATCCGGGAGTGGCACACTGGATTGCAGTCAAGAACATCTTAAAATATCTGCGGAGGACCAAAGATATGTTCTTGATATATGGTGGTCAGGAAGAACTCAGTATTGAAGGATATACTGACGCTTCGTTCCAGTCGGACCAGGATGATTTCCGATCGCAATCAGGCTATGTTTTTAGCTTGAATGGTGGAGCAGTGGTGTGGAAGAGTTTCAAACAGTCAACTGTTGCTGATTCCACAATAGAAGCCGAGTATGTTGCAGCCTCGGAAGCATCTAAGGAGGCAGTGTGGATTCGTAAGTTCGTGAGAGAACTTGGTGTTGTTCCTTCGAGTGCAGATCCTTTGGTTATCTTCTGTGATAACACTGGAGCAATCGCACAGGCAAAGGAACCACGGTCGCACCAGAAGTCCAAGCACATACAGAGACGGTTTCATTTGATCAGGGAGATCATAGATCGTGGCGAGATCAAAGTTTGCAAGGTTCATACAGATGACAATCTGGCAGACCCGCTTACTAAGCCTCTGGCGCAGCAGAAGCATGAGAAGCACTGTAATAATATGGGTTTGAGATTTCTCAACCATTAGATTAAGTGCAAGTGGGAGATTGTTGGGGTATGCCCTTAAGCCTAATGTTTGAGGCCTTGGGATTGTAACAGTGTCATGTAATAAACTCTTATGTTTATAAAGGCATGGTTATTATTCAGGTTGTTACCTTGTCTGCTGTAATAAGTGTACTTCTGAATAATGTCTCAAAGCTGTTCAGCTAGGCTGACATGCAGTTAAGTCCTTAGTCGATATATCTTGGTGAACATGAGACAGCCTTGATATGATTGAGACTAATATGTGTTCTAATCTTATAGGATGCTTCGAGCATGGAATAAGATGTAGACTCATGGGTACATTGGATGTACTGGACAGACCCTACTAGGATATTCAGTTGCTTGTCACAATGTGAATATTCCTTGATTGTAACAAGTGGCACATTTCCTCTGACTTGAGATCACTTGTGTTTTCTAAATGATGATTGTCATTGTTTTGAGGTAGTTCAATATCATTTGAAACATAATGATTATAGACTATCTTGGATGGTGAGCTTGAATCAGGTTAGGGCACTAATGATAGACAAAGGATTGCCGTCTCCTTGTTTAAGGAGTGTGATGTTCTAAAGGGGCCCCCTGGATGAGATGATTGAGAAAAGAGTATGGCCATACCCAGGTGACAGTGTTCATCTGTTCTAATCATGCTCGTCATATTGGAGTTACAAGCTTGACACGCTTGTCCAATAAGAACATCCAGTGGCAAAGGAAATATGCATGCCTAGTGAGTTGATTCACACTTGTGCTATTTTTGGGTGTAGTCTTGGAAGACTCTTTTCTTTATATCGGGAGACAGTGATGTGTTGCTAGATACCCCTCACTGATCATGATGACGTGAGTTATCGTTACCGACATTTAAAGGAAACCCTCAGGGTCGCACAATTTGATGATATGGCTTACTTAAGTCAGATCGTGTGGACTGAATTGTTTAAGTTCAGTTTAAAGGGATTTGATCTCTGATTGTAAGTGAGATCTGGTCTAATCATGTTTGATTGATTAGGGCTTGAGATCGGTAAGCTTCGATCGAGAGAATAGATGCTAGATCGGTGAGATCAGAAGCATCAAGAGATCAACGGTTAGATCTGGAGCCTTAGGGTTTATTTGAGATCTAGACTTGATTGCTTGGCTTGATTGGTTCTTAAACCGAACCAAATTGAACCAACTCATGAAATGAGCGCATGGTTCAAGGCGTGGCGACATGTTCACTTGGCGTGAACATTGGAGCGATGAGTGGTTGCTATTTTTAGTAACCATGATCTCCACTTGGAGATGGCTCACGTTCGAATAGAGGGTTCTCTATTCTCGTCACTCAAACTCATTCCTCTTGACACCTTTTGGTGTGCGGCGACAACTTGAAGCATAGAGGAAGATTCGGCCAAGAGAGATCGATATCTCCATCCCTTTCCTTTCGAACAAAGACATCTTGGACGATCCTTGCTAGCACAAGGGACGACAAGAAGCAAGCCATCGCTCATCTTGTGTGTGACGATTTGGAGGAGACCTTCGTTGTTCTCTTGCTTCCAAGGCGCCATCTTGAAATGGCTATGGTATGAATCGCATCTTCTCTATTCATGTTTTCGAAAGTTGATCATATAATGCATGCTCTTCGACCCTTGAATCCGCTGCCTATCATGTTGCGCCACTTTAGGGTTTCGCACCCCTCATGAAAGGGGTTCCCTGCAGTTAGGGTTTGTCCTCACGCCGAGAGGCGTAGAGGACATCTCAGACCGTGATGTTTACACCAAAGCTTCATCTAGAGTAGGAGCGCATGCCCCAGAAGTTTTAGAGCATTTGGAGTCCGATCGAGGGAGAAATGATCAAAATAGTGGTGATAGCACTATTCACAAGTGAAATTACGGGTTGTATTTCAATTACAACCCTGTTTTATAACTTTTCTTTCCCCTTTTCGCTTTCTAATCCTCTGAAATTATGGTTTGTTGTAATCCTTTCACCATGAAAGCTTAGATCTTCTTTTGGGACATCGGGTGTAATCCCGTTTGTTTGTTAATAACTATAAAACATTGATTTTTGTCAAGTTTAATTTTAATATGATAATTTTACTTTTGTGATTGATTGTTCTTTAATTCTCTTTAGTTTTATAAATATCAGCATGTTTTAGAGTTTTAAGAAATAGACCGAGAGGTTGATCGTTTGAAATTCGGAACCCTAGGAATCGTTGAGTTTGGAACTATCGTAAGAGATTAGGTAGTTATTCGAATTCTGATTTTTAGTGATTTTATTTCCATGTTGAATTTCTAATACTTTGGATTGAGTTAATGTATAGACTTGATTTGATCTTGCACGAGAGTGAGGATCGAGTCGTCGGAAAACCATAAGTAAAACCTGTGTTGAGTTTCAAGATGCACGAGAGTGATCCTTGAGATTCCACTTGAGAAGATTGACTTAGAATTCGGATGCACGAGAGTGATCCTTGAGTTCTTTGTTCAATGATTCACTTATCTTTAGCATTGAGAATAGATCTTGCACGAGAGTGAGGATCGGTTATCTACATGATTGTCTGCACGAGAGTGAGACAATACCTTTGTGAAGTGAATTAGGTCTTTATCATAATAGAATTAAACTGACAACCTTTATTTCCTTCTAGTCATTAGAATTAAGGTGGATGAAACCCTAGTCCCAATTTATCTCTCTGATTATCTTTCGTGTTCTCTCTATATCATTCAATTGCATCATATTCGGTTTGCTTAGCTAGTGAGAATACAACTATTTGGTACTTAACAATAAGGTCTCTGTGGTTCAATATCTATTTTATTACTTCGAGTATCCATGCACTTGCGGACTACAACAGTGTCCCTGGAGGTGTGAGCTGTGAGATGATCTCACACTCTTTGAGATAGTCAGCATACTCATGGCTCAAGTACTCTCCGCCTCGATCAAATCGAAGAGCCTTTATAGATCGTCCAAGCTGGTTTTCTACTTTAGTCTTGAACTCCTTGAATTTCTCTAAGGATTCAAACTTATGTCTCATCAGATAGACATAACAATATCTACTGAAATCATTAGTAAATGTGATGAAGTAAACAAACCCACGTCTGGCTTGTTTGTTGAATGGTCCATACATATCACAGTGTATAAGATCCAACAAACCTGCGGCCCTTTCACCTTTCTTAGTGAATGACGCCTTTGTCATTTTTCCCAAAAAATAAGGCTCGCATGCGTCAAACTCCTCGAAGGAGTTCGAATCCAAGAATCCATTGGCATGGAGACGTTGGATGCGATTCTTCTTAATGTGCCCTAAACGACAATGCCAAAGATAAGTGTTGTTATACCCACTTAGCTTGATCCTCTTAGCATTTACGTTGCACACAGAACGTTGCATGTCCAAGACATATAGCCCATTGCATAATGTACCGAATCCATAGAACACGTTTGCCAATGAAAAAGAATAGGTGTTCTCTTTTATTACAAAGCTGTATCCTTTCCTCGCTAGGGTAGGAATGGTCAAGTTCTAGTTGAAGTCCTGACGGCGGCACGAAAGTGTAGACTCCTATGGTGATAGCAACAACTTGTGCGCCATTACCAACCCAAAGGTCAATCTCTCCTGGTCTTACTGTCCTACTTCATTTGATCCCTTTCATATTTGTACAAATATGCGCTCCACATGTGGTATCGAGTACCCATGTACTTGAAGTAGACAAGTTGACTTCAACCATGTAAATACTTGAGCCAGAAGACGAAGGAGGAATCCTTCTCTTCTCCTCTTTCTGGAGATGTCTTTTATAGCTTTTGAGCTAGGGGTCACCCCTCAAGTTCTGACACCAGTCCAATTGATGCAGGTGCAAACGGGCCCATGAACACACTTGAGGGTGGCCCAATCCCTCCAAAAGACACTTGGGGAGACTCTCGAGGACCCCAGGAATTTTCTCTAAAATTTTCACCTCAGTCAGAGCTCCCCAGACCCCAACATGGCCAGGCTGTGTGCCCCGTCATGGCCGTGACACGATCGCCTGAAGACACAAACGCAGAACACGGCCGTGCTCCTGATCACGGGCAAGCCATGCCCGGTTCTGTGGATTTCGGCCACACCGAACACGGCCTTGCTTCTGGTCACAGGCAGGCCATGCTTGATTCTGGGGATTTCAGCAACGCCAAGCACGGCCGTGATTCCAAGCACAGGAAGGCCGTGCTCGATTCTGTGGATTTCAGCAATGCCAAGCACGGGCAGGCCGTGCTCGATTCTGTGGATTTTCGCAATGCCTAGGACGGGTGTGATGCCAAGCACGGGCAGGCCGTGCTCGATTTTGTGGATCGCGTCGACTCTGAACACGGCCATGATCACTATCAAGGCCAGGCCGTGTTCGACCCTGAAGGTACTTTGCAGCCCCGATGACCCCACTTCAATGTGCACCGCCCCCCTACCATGTTGCTCCACCCCATGACGACCCAAAGGAGCCCAACAAGATGGAAATCCGGTGATCCCAACACCAAAGTAAGCCCCCAGACCGTTTCTTGGGCGTCATTAACCCTCTTTCCATCCATACCGAAGTGGCGCGGCCCAAAGGGCATAATGAGCCGACCCCCTGAAGATCCAACCCTAGGTGGGCGGTGTAATCTGATTAGCAACACGGCCCAAGAACGAGCCGCGACGTTGGTGACCCAGCCCACAACAACGAAGTTCTGCTGTTTTGTTGTCGTATGCTCGGAGCGCATCTAAACCGCACCCGTACAAGGACGCAGAATCACGTGATCAGCTTCGGAGAATATTAGGTAATTGTTATTCCTTGTCTTGTAGTTGCAGCTTGACCACTTTTGTGGCCTGCAAGAGTTGGTAGGTGGTTAGAGTTCAGTGTCTCTAGTGTATTTTGTTGTTCCCTCCCCTCTTATTCTATAAAAGAGGAGGTAGGGCTAAGTGTTATGTAGTTCTCTTTGGTGTTTGAGAGATCTCCTGGTGAGCTGAGAGTCGCCAGCGGTTGTGAAGACAAACCGGAGTCTTGCCTTTGTCGTGTTCGGGTCGAAGACATCTCTTCGATTCCAAGTTGTTCCGCTTTCAGTTTGAAGTAAATCCCACCCTTCCAGTGGGTCAGGTTCGCCTGTTTGTCATTCTCTTGCACATTTCGTTGCTACGATTTTTCTCCTTTCTCCTTCACCCACGGCTATCCGTCCATCAGAGGCGTGGCATCTCTTGTCTTGGTTTGTTTCAGCTGCATAGGCACGCAAGCTGAACCCCGCACAACCGCAATCCCCCAACGCCGGCTAAGCTTAAAATACGCTAAGAGAGCTGCAGGAATTCGCTAAATTTGCTACGAGGTTAGTGCACTGTATTATTTACTTGGGTGTCATTCTCTTCATTCGCATTCGTGCTGCCCTAATCAAACTCATCGCTATCTTCGTCGTGTTTTCTACCGGCTTCCCTGCACCATTCCGACGCATTTTCTCTTCCCTCGTCTCACAACCCTCTCCCGTTTTTATCGCGTACTGTGTAAAACCCTAGAGTACGGCTTAAGGACCCCCACACCTATTAGTTGCTACATCAATTCTGGTATCAGAGGACGTTGCGCATTCAATTCTTATCGTTTGCACGATCCCTCAGCATCGCATTGCATATTTCTGCATCCGTTTGGTGTTTTCAGCATTTTTTCCTCAGTCGTCTCCCCCTTGTTTGTGCATGGTGACTACACGGTCACAAATTATGTCGTCCCAATACCCAGAAACCATCCCCGAAACCCAAGAGTCGGTTCAACCTTCGGAAGGGGCTAACATCCGGTTAGAGTCTATGGTTGCGCTTGAGAGGCAGATCGATGCGAAGCTTGATGCGCTGTCCGCGCGAGTGGACGCTCAACAAGCAAGCACACATGCCATGGTCCAGCAGATTTTGGCTGGGATCCAACACCTTATTGGTCAACCCGGGTCCGCGGAGCATGGTCGCCCGAACTCAGTTAACCCTCCGGTGTCCGCGAACCCAGCCCCCACTAGAGAGTTGCCCCCGATGGCAGCGCCCACACGGCGGCGCGCCCACAAGGATGAATGAGGTCACTCGCGACCTCATGAGGTTCCTAGGAACCCAAGTTACGGTGATGACTTCCTCGATGAGGATGATGTTTGGACCACACAAGGGCCCCAGCCCGGTGGCCGTTTTGGCCACGCTTGGGCCGCACCTCGAACCCTAGCCCATACCCGCATTGAGCGTCCCCGGTTGGACGATGATTTCCGTCGTTTCATTCGTAACACCACTGCACCATTCACAAGTGGTCTTGATACCACACAGTTCTTAGATTGGGTCATGTCCGTTGACGTGTATTTTGATCTTAGCAATTGGCCTCCGCACTCGCGGGTTCGGTATGTGCACACCTTACTTGAGGGGCCTGCATGTTTACATTGGGAAAACGTGGAGCGCCAAAATGCGCAGCAGGCTCTTCCCCTGATCACTGAGTGGGCGGAGATGCGGTAGCGCCTTCTTGATTGGTATAGTAGCCTACACCATGGGTCAGGAACTGTCGAGGAGTACCGACTCACCTTCGAGATGTTGCAACTCCGTTGCAATTTGCAAGAGGACCCCGAGTTAGTTTTGTCGAAATTCAAGAATGGGCTCCGTGCGGATATCCGCCGAGCCTTACCCGCTTATGGATTGGAGACCCTTGACAAGACTTTTCAGCGCAGTCAAGACATAGAGGAAGACCTTCGCGTCGCTGCAAGGTGCAATGACCTTGGCCCCCATAGGCGTCTTCATGCGGGCGGTCCCCCGCAACCCCACCCGTGACTTGAGCATCCGGAGCCTCGTCCGGACCCGCGACGCGTACCCCCGACCCTTCAGCCCCCTAGACGCCCACCCCGTGAGGCTTCGCCTTCTCAGCCCACTTGGGAGGAGAAGGGGAAGGCCCCAGCGGTTGGAGCCTCTGGCCGTATTACCTGCTACAACTGTTTGCAGCCGGGTCACATGTCGCGTGAATGTCCCAAGAAGCCCGCTCGAGCTGACACAGTTCCAGCTAGCGTTGCCACCATAACCCCTGCTGAGCACGATGTTGAGGCGGAGTGTTACACTAGTGGCGAGGAGTCGGGTACGTCCACACTTGTCGTTCGTTGTAACCTTGTGCAGCCCGCGCCTACCGAGGATTGGAGGCGCTCGGGCATTTTCACGACTTACATTAAGTGCAATGGGCACTCGTATAAAATCATCAATGATGGTGGTAGTAGCCTAAACGTGGTCTCTCAAACCGCGGTCAAGCGTTTCGGCCTTCCCCTAGAACCCCACCTGAGACCTTACTCTATCGCCTGGGTCGATACCATGAGCCTTCCGGTCACCCACCAATGTTAGGTTCCCATCACCTTTGGGAACTATCGTGAGAAGGTGTTGTGCGATGTTGTGACTATGGACGTCGTCCACGTCCTCCTTGGCCGCCCATGGTTGTACGATTGAGATGTCGTCCACTATGGCCGGTCAAACACTTATGTGTTCGACCACGAGGAGCAGAAGATTCGCCTGATCCCAGCTCTGCCAAAGGAGCTTCATGCGTCCACCTCCAAGGGCCTGATTACACCCTCGGCACTTGCCCCTCTGCCTTCCCCCAAGGTCTCCCTCATGTGCACCCCCGCATTGGTTTGCGAGGCTCATGCGGCCAAGGCCGTCTATGCGCTCATGGTGCGTGAAGTGCAGGACCCTGTCCCTTGCCCTGATCCGGCACCTCCTGTTGAGGTGTCCGCCCTCCTTGCCGAGTTTAGTGATATTAGCCCCGAGGATTTGCCTCATGGCCTTCCCCCGAAAAGGGAAATTCAGCACGCGATTGACCTCCTCCCGGGAGCACCCCTCCCTAACCTGCCCCATCATCGCCTTAACCCCACGCAACATGCTGAGTTACAGCGTCAGGTTGATGATCTCCTCACTAAGGGGTACATCCGCGAGAGTCTTAGCCCTTGCGCCATTCCCGCACTCCTCACACCCAAAAAGGACGGGTCATGGCGCATGTGTGTCGATAGCCGCGCTCTCAATCGGATCATTGTCAAGTATCGGTTTCCCATTCCTCAGCTTGACGACATGCTGGATTTGATATCCGGCGCGTCGTGGTTTTCCAAGCACGACCTCCAAAGCGGATATCACCAAGTCTGCATTCGCGAGGGCGACGAATGGAAGACAGCGTTTAAGACCAAGGATGGTCTTTACGAATGGCTGGTCATGCCATTCGGGTTGTGCAATGCCCCATCTACGTTCATGCGCTTGATGAGTCAGGTCCTCAAGCCATACATGGGCAAGTTTTTGGTCGTCTACTTCGATGACATTCTGATCTTTAGTCAGACCCACGATGAACACTTGGAGCATCTTCGCTCCACTTTTGACCTACTGCGCAAGGAACGCCTCTTCCTGAACACGAAGAAGTGCGCCTTCCTGACCAACAGCGTGTATTTCCTTGGATACATTGTGTCCGACCAAGGTCTATCCGTTGACCCTGCGAAAGTTGAGGCCATCCGGCATTGGTCCGAGCCTCGCACCGTGACTGAGGTTCATAGTTTCTTGGGTCTTGTGGGGTTTTACCGCAGGTTCATCCGTGGGTTCAGCACCATTGCCACCCCCTTAACCCAGCGCCTCTCTAAGGATGACTTTGAGTGGACCCCTGCCGCTCAACGGGCTTTTGATGCGCTTAAGGACGCCCTGACCACCGCTCCTGTCTTGTGCCTCCCTGATTTCTCGAAAGTCTTCAAGGTGGCGTGCGATGCCTCCGGGTCCGGCATCGGAGGATCCCTTAGTCAAGAAAGCCATCCCGTTGCCTTCTTTAGTGAAAAACTGAACGTGGTTCGACAGCGTTACTCCACATACGACAAGGAGTTCTACGCGATCGTTCAGTCCCTCCGGCAGTGGAGGCATTACCTCCTCCACCGCGAGTTCGTGTTGTATAGCGACCATCAGGCCCTCTCCTTCCTTAATGCCCAAAAGAAGTTGCACGCCCACCATGCTAAGTGGGTCGACTACCTACAGCAGTATTCCTTCGTGATCAATCACAAGGAGGGTAAGGAGAACGTCGTCGCAGATGCCTTGAGTCGTGTCCGGACCCTCTTATGCGTGATGCGCACTCGCGTCAACACCTTTGACCATGTCAAAGGAGAGTACGCCACTTGCTCTGATTTTGGCGCCATCTACGCCGCCTTGACCGAGTCCACCGACCCCGACTCTCCCTACTAATTGTGCAAGGGTTACCTCTTCTTGGGGAATCGGTTGTGCATTCTCCGTTCTTCACTTCGAGATCATCTTTTGCTCGAGCTTCATGCGGGTGGCGTCGCCGGCCATCATGGCCGCGACAAGACCCTTGAGATGGCGGAGGAATGCCTCTTTTGGCCTTCCCTCCATAAGGATGTTGAGCGCATTGTGCGCCATTGCAGTACGTGTCAGTTGTCCAAGCCCCGCCCTTCGGACTCGGGTCTCTACACCCCTTTGCCAGTGGCCAGCGGCCCGTGGCGCGACCTGAGCAAGGACTTTGTCCTTGGGTTGCCTCGGACCGCCTCCCGCTTCGATTCGATCTACGTCATTGTTGATCGGTTTTCGAAGATGACCTATTTTATCCCTTGTTCGTGCACAGCGGACGCTTCCCACGTCGCACATCTGTTTGTCCGAGTGCGTCTCCATGGCCTTCCCTCTACCATTGTGTCCGACCGTGACACGCGTTTTGTGAGCCACTTCTGACGCTCACTGTGGGCCCTCTTGGGTACCACTCTAAAATTCTCTACGGCCTATCATCCCCAAACCGATGGGCAAACCGAGGTCGTTAACCGCAGTTTGGGCAATCTTCTCCGTTGTCTCATTGGGGACCATCCGAGGTCGTGGGATTCCATCCTACCCATGCTCAAGTTCGCGTACAATAGTGCTTCTAATAGGTCTACGGGTCTCAGCCCCTTCCAGATCGTTTCGGGCCATCAACCGCGTAAACCCATAGATCTGCATGACCTTCCCATGGAGTCTCACCTCTCCCCGCATGCATATTCCTTTACTCAGCATATTGCTAGTCTGCATGATGAGGTCCGGCGTCGTATCCTTTCGGGCAGCATTCAAAAGGCAATGAAGGCCAACGAGCATCGTAGGCCACATCATTTCTCTGTAGGTGAGCTGTTGAGGGTGCGTATCCACCCCGAGCATCTACCCAACAGAGCGCATTTTAAGCTTCAGCCGCGTTACATGGGACCTTATGCAGTGATGCGGCGGATCGGCTCCAACGCCTACGTTCTGGACTTGCCCGAGGACATGGGGATCCACCCCGTCTTCAACGTGGAGGACCTCCTCCCCTTCTACGGCCCTTTGGAGGGCCTATCTGACGTCGACGATCCGCTCCCTCCTGTTGGGAAACCCCAGGGATATTTTACAATTTTTCAGAGTTTTATCAACACAAATACAAAGCACAGCGGAAGAATATCCCTGAAACAGGCCAGTCCCAAAAACCCAGTGAAGATTGCATGCGAAGGAGTCCACATGATGGATAGAAAATACCTTAAAGCAAGATGAGGTCGATGTCAAGGTAGGCGCCCAAGCGTGCGCCCTCTGCAGTCTCACACACATGGATGCCTCGAGCCTCTTCTTCCACGCCCGGTGCTAGCCTCGGGAAGAAGATACAAGCCTTGGGAGAGCCCTCCAAGAGACTTGTGCCACCACCAAAGGGAGATGCACCAAGAACAAGGAGGAAGAAGGAGATGCCGCCAAGAATAAGTTCACCTTTCGCCAAGGAGAAGGGAAGATGAACACTTGCGGTTTGATGGAAAGGATGGAGCCACTTGCCCTCACTTGATCGCCCTCTCAATTGATCACGCCTTCAAGAGAAATTAGTGTGTTGAGAGGGGCGGCCAAGGTCTCTATTTATAGAGACCATAGGCGGTTTACTTGTGGCCTCAATTCAAACAAATTGGGTGGCTAGGGGAAGAAGTAGGAATTTAAATCCTAATCTAATTAGGACTTTTGTGGGCGCCTTGATCATGTCCTAATCCTATTAGGATTTACATGGACAGTTTGATCAAGACTAGTCCTAATCCAATTAGGACTTAAGTGGGCGACTTAATCAAGTCCTAATTCAATTAGGACTCAAGGGGTGGTTTGATCAAGATTCAAATTAAGCTTTGAATCAAGTCCTAATCCAATTAGGACTCTAATTATTTATTTAATTAATTGAATCCTAATCCAATTAGGACTCTAATTAATTCAAATAAATCAGCCCATTTAATCCCACAAAAATAGGACTTTAATTTATTTAATTAATTAACCCTTATTTTATCATGATCAATTAAACTCACATGAGGTATAAGCGCTAACCCTAGTATAACTAGGGTTAAGCATGCGCCATCCCTTTTCTTCTCCTTAAGCCCATTAAGCTCAACCTTTTCAATGGGCCTAGCCCAAGGTCCATTTTTCATGTTAACCAAGCCCTTGGATCCAATCCAATTTAACCCATGGTCAAATTGGGCTAACCATGGTTAAAATGCCGTAAATGGAAGTTGGCTCCAATAAGTCTCTTCCATCTCATCAGGCCCATTGGCGCTGATGAAATCTCCAAAACAGATCCGAGTTATCCAATAACTCAATCATAAGGCTTCCCGATCAATGCAAGAACTTGAGTATCAAGGTGTGCGACCCTGTAGGTTCCTCTGATGTTGGCAATGCTGACCTAAGGTCACCACAAGTAGTGAGTGGCACCTAGCAGTGCATCACTGCTACCCAAGTCATCGGAATGGATATCGACATCGACATCCCCATCATCGCAACTAGGTACAGATGCATTACAGTCTCTTTGCCGAACTGATATCTGATTGGCCAAGTGTGTCACCACTTGTTTCTATCCAATCGCATGGCTATGACAAAATCAGGTCTAACCTGAGTATGGCCATACACTTTCAGTCATAGAATCATAGAAGATCTCCATGGATATCATGCTTCCCTTAGGAAGGGGCAAATCCTATGTTTGTTCATTGACCTTCTCATATGGGTCGTGACATGCCCAATGACAATCGTTATTACCTCCCAACTACGGCAAGGCGTTAGGTTGTATCAAAGCATATCCCTAACCATATAGAATGCCCAATGACCTCAAGTCAAGGGATCAATGCATCTCCTATCACTTGTGAGGATAACTTGTGACACCAAGTCATTGCCTCACAGCGGGTTGGTCCAGTATATCTACCACTGATATACCCATACGTCTGCATTAGCACCTCGTGCCTAACCAACCCATATACCAGTCTTACAAGTACCATAGCTATCCCATATCCACTAAGGTACATTGACTAGGGACAATAGTTTGAGCACAGATCCAATCTGTCTCTAGGGACATTATCATATAAGTACATGTTCGCAGATGTAAACAAATAATGATAACGACAATGCCAGTATGATATAAATATCAATGTCAAGTAGTACAAGTAACGGACCAGAATTAGGTCCTTAGGGCATATACACCAACACCTCCTAGTTCTCCGGAGGAGAACTCATCAGATCACGCAGTGGAAGCTAATGCAGGCACAAACGGGCCCATGAACACACGTGAGAGTGGCTCAATCCCTCCAAAAGAAACTTGGAGAGACTCCCGAGGACCCCAAGAATTTTCTTCAGAATTTTCACCTCAGTCAGAGCTCCACATACCCCGACATGGCCAGGTCGTGTGCCCTGTCACGGCCATGACACGATCGCCCGAAGACGCGAACGCCGAACACGGCCGTGCTCCTAATCACGGGCATGCCGTGCCCGGTTCTATGGATTTCGGCCACACCGAACACAGCCGTGCTCGATTCTGGGAATTTTAGCAACGCCAAGCACGGGCAGGTCGTGCTCACTATCACGGCCAGGCCGTGTTCGACCCTAAAGGCACTTTGCAGTGCCGACGGCCCCACTTCGATGTGCACCGCCCCCCCCCCCCCCCCCCCCCCCTACCATGTTGCTCCACCCCATGACGACCCAAAGGAGCCCAACAAGGGGGAAATCCGGCGATCCCAACGCCAAAGTAAGCCCCCGGACCGTTTCTTGGGCATCATTAGCCCTCTTTCCACCCATACCGAAGTGGCGCAGCCCAAGGGCACTACGAGCCGACCCCCTGAGGATCCAACCCCAGGTGGGCCGCATAATCTGATTAGCAACACGGCCCAAGAACAAGCCGCGACGGTGGTGACCCAGCCCACAACATCGAAGTTCTGCTGTTTTGTTGTTGTATGCTCGGAGCGCATCTAAATCGCACCCATACAAGGACGCAGAATCACACGACCAGCTTCGGAGAATATTAGGTAGTTGTTATTCCTTGTCTTGTAGTTGCAGCTTGACCACATTTGTGGCCTGCAAGAGTTGGTAGGTGGTTAGAGTTCAATGTCTCTAGTGTATTTTGTTGTTCCCTCCCCTCTTATTCTATAAAAGAGGAGGTAGGGCTAAGTGTTATGTAGTTCAATTTGGTGTTTGAGAGATCTCCTGGTGAGCTTAGAGTCGCCACCGGTTGTGAAGACAAGCCGGAGTCTTGCCTTTGTCGTGTTCGAGTCGAAGACGTCTCTTCGATTCCAAGTTGTTCCGCTTTCGGTTTGAAGTAAATCCCACCCTTCCGGTGGGTCAGGTTCGCCTATTTGTCATTCTCTTGCATGTTTCGTTGCTGCAATTTTTCTCCTTTCTCCTTCACCCACGGTTGTTCTGTCCATCGGAGGCGTGGCATCTCTTGTCTTGGTTTGTTTCAGTTGCGTAGGCGCGCGAGCTGAACCCCGCACAACTGCAATCCCCCAACGCTGGCTAAGCTTAAAACGCGCTAAGAGAGCTGCAGGAATTCGCTAAATTTGCTACGAGGTTAGTGCACTGTATTATTTAGTTGGGTGTCATTCTCTTCATTCGCATTCGTGTTGCGCTAATCGAACTCGTCGCTATCTTCGTCGTGTTTTCTACCGGCTTCCCTGCACCTTTCCGACGCATTTTCTCTTCCCTCGTCTCACGACCCTCTCCCATTTTTATCGCGCATTGTGTAAAACCCTAGAGTACGGCTTAAGGACCCCCACACCTATTAGTTGCTACATCACCAACTTATCCTCCCGAAGGACGGATCACAGTTTTCATCCACTATTGTTCGTAGACGTGATCTACAACAAAGACATGCAGATTAGTACTATATTTTTCAATCATTTAATCTAGACTTGTAATAAATGATTGTTTCTCACTATTTATCAGGCTGACAACCCTCTCATGTCAATCCGGGAAACCACATAATTTTCTAAGTGAGATGGAATCCTTGTTCCTGACACGGTCTCGCATCCCACTAGGGCAAGATGTAAAGCATGAGGTGATGCATGCATATCAAGGTGGGCTCGCCAGCCAATTGCAACTTGGCAATTCCCCTTCTCAAGACAGTTCAGGCATGTTGTGCCCAGCTAGGGCTAGAATAACACAAAATTCTAACTTCTTGAATTCCTTGCAAAAGCACATCTAGGATTTTAACTAGACTAGGGAAAACATTGTCACCACACGCCTCCTAAAGATAGATGGGTGTGTCCACTATTTGGAAATAGTTCACAGCACCATCGATCGATAGTTTGATGAGGGCTACGCATCAAAAGGATTTTAGAATGGGACTTGAAATAATTTTGAAAGGGTTTGGGTGGTGCCACACCATTTAATATTCTATCTTATGTCTAACATTACAGACATGCATCCCTATAGTGATAACATAAAATAAAACAAGCATGCAGGATATCAAAAGCAGTAAAAGATGATATGGTTATAGCCCGGACAAAGGAAACAAGCCCCTAGACCTAGACTCGACACCTAGCACCACAAGAGCTCTAAGTGACCTGTTCAGGATCTAAGCTGCCAGCTCCTTGCTCTGAGTGCATCAGGGTCCTACTCTAACCCTAGGTGTGCTGCCTAGGTTCCATGTCCACCTATGTTAGCTCGCAAACCCTAGGCTTCTCATAGGGTTCAGCTAACACTCTCCTCTGCCCTTGCTAGCTCGCAAACCCTAGGCGCCTCCTATGGTTCAACCAACATGGGGCGCCACCATGACCAAAAAGGGGGCTGTATTGCACCACTTCTAGATCAGCCCATGAAACTTACTTGATGCACCCCCTAGGAAGCCCTAGAAGCCATCAAAGTTTCGGCCAATCAAGATGTGCATGCAAGCCCTCTTCATTAGCCCTTATTCCTTAAGGTGTGACACAAGGAGGAACCCTAGAAACCACCAAGGAGTCGGCTAACAAAGAGGCTGCCCTATCTTGGTTAGGTGTGCATGAGAGAAGTCTTGATGTGTATTGTCTTCCCTAATCTTCAACTTGATTTTACAAAACAAATAAAAGGAAAAAGGGCGGCGTGTAGACCTCATAATAATACATCCCAGGCATGCTTTAGGGCTTGTCTATAATCATATCATATGCATAATGAAAAACACCTAGAACATGCTCTTCTATATGCAATGAAAATTATAAAAATTAGATTTTAGTTTTTCATCAGAAAACATGTTTATTAAATCTCAGCGATCTTACAAAAATTCATAGTTTTCATTTTCTCTCAGGAGTCTGCAAGTGGCCATATATACCCCGAATATCAATGCCACTTGCAATCCCTAACTTGTACGGATTAGGACAATCACCCAGTCCATGCCCCGAATCTAGATACAAGTCTCACACTATGGGTCGATCCCATGAGTGTGAGGAGAAATAAATTCTCACACATAGGGTCTATCCCTTTGTGTAGAAACCAAAATCATGAATATCATAAGAGCGAGAAATAAAAAAACCTACTATTTTTCTACACATAAAACATTGTGTAAATAGTTTCAAAAAAATTTCTATGACATGCACATGCTAGAAAAATCCATACACCGATGTATCTCGTAAGTTGGCTCTTATACCACTGTTGGTAATCCCCGGGCTATTTTAAAATTTAAAAACAGCGAAAGCGAGCCCAAAACAAGATTCTAAATTCAACAAGGACCTTTCTTACGAAGAATACAAAGGATGTGATAGGGGTATATACCTTATTAGCAGATCTGAGGCTGACGATGGCAATCAGACATGCATAATAGCCCGTCCTCTACAATCGAGAACACACGGTGATGCAGGAGAGACCAGCACTGAAGAAGGAGAAAATCTGGGCCCAACTGCACCCCCAAAATTTTCCCTGCGAAAAAGTCATGGCCGTGGAAAATGCCACAGCCAGACCGCGGAAGTTTCTGTGGATTTTAACACAACTGAGAAAACTGGCAATTTTCAATGCGGGCAAAGTCACAACTGAGGAAAATTCCACGGCCAGACTGCGAAAGTTTCTGTGGATTTTGATACAATTGAGAAAACTGGCGATTTTCAACACAAGCAAAGTCACGGCCGAGGAAAATGTCACGGCCAGACCGAGGAAGTTTATGTGGATTTTGGCTCACTTGGAAAAGACGATGATTTTCCATGCGAACAAAGTCACACCCACGGAAAATGCCACCGCCAGACCGAGGAAGTTTCTATGGATTTTGGCACACCTAAAAAAATGGGTGATTTTTAATGCGAATAAAGTCGCGGCCATGGAAAATGTCGTGGCCAGACCATGGAAGTTTCTATGGAGTTTGGCACAACTGGTCACGGGGGTGAAAAGCATCACAGCCAGGCCGTGATCACCCATGAAGCTGCCGAGTTGCCCCATCGACCCTGTTTTGACATACACAACCCTCCATACCATGTTCATCCATCTCTGGAGGACACAAGGGAGCCCAATAAGGTGGAAATACGGTGATCTCAACGCACTTCTCGGCCACCGGACCGTTTCGTGGGAGTTATCAGCCCATTGTCAATCCACACCGAAGTTCTTCCGCCCAAGGACGTGGTCAGCTGTCCACCTGAAGTCCCAACCCAGATGGGCTGCGCAATCATCTCAGCAACACAGCCCAAGAGCGCGCCACTTCAGTAGAACCCAGCCCACGACGTCCAAGTTCTGTTGCTTCGTCGCGGTGTGCTCCGAACGCATCTGATCGCCCAACCGCTTCCATACGAAGATCAGAAGACCCTGTGCCAGGCCCTAGAATATTAGGTAGAAGTTTGTTTTCCCTTATCTTGTAGCTACAGATTGACCACTTTTATGGCCTACAGGGGTAGGTAGTTGTTAAACTGTGTTGTCTTTTGCATTCTTGTCTTGTTCCCTCCCCTCTTGTTCTATAAAAGAGGAGGCTGGGGTAGTTCATTCTTCAGTTCTCTTGAGGGTAGAGTACTCCTGGTGAGCTGAGAGCTTCCAACGTGTGTAGAAGTCAAAGTCGGAGTGTCACCTTCAAAGTTGTGATGGGTCAAGGTCGTCACCTTGATTCCAAGTTGTTCTGATTTCCTGCTTTCAAAGAAGTAAATCCCACCGCCTTCGGTGGGTCAGGTTCGCCTGTCTCTTCATCTCCTCGTGTTCATCTCCATTACGATTTCTATCTTTCCACGGGTATCTGTACGCCGGAGGCGTGGACATTCCATCGTTCTTTGGTTTGTTCCAGGTGCATAGGCGTGTGAACTGCACCCCTGCGAATCCGCTGCCCCTAACGCGTGCTGAGCTTAAAATCTGCTACGCGAGCTAAAAATGCTATGAGGTTAGTGCATTTACATTCTATACTTGAGTGCCGTCATGTTCTTCTCGCATTTGTGTTGCCCCGAACGAGTTCGACACTGTTTCTTCGTGCTTTCTACTATATTTCCGTAGCGTTTTTCACTTCCCTTGTCTAAAGACCCTCTCCCGTTTTCACGCGCATTGTGTAACACCCTAGAGTACAGCTCTAATGACCCTCCTACCTATCATAGCTCTATCACACGGACTACCTCGAGACTCCTCCACTCCACGCATGTGCTAGCTTTGGGAGAGGAGATCCACGCCAAGGGAGAAGATCACCTTGCTATCCACAACAAGTTGCGCCATCACAGGAGAT
Organism: Costus lasius; assembly: GCA_027563935.2. Taxonomy (NCBI): domain Eukaryota; kingdom Viridiplantae; phylum Streptophyta; class Magnoliopsida; order Zingiberales; family Costaceae; genus Costus; species Costus lasius. Next base: position 23,572,717 of record CM050454.1, on the reverse strand, counting down.
GTGCCAACTTGCTGTCTTCTTCCAACAAGTGTGCCAACAAGAAGTGGACACCTTCTTCAAGTTCCAACCACATAGAAAGATTTGCCAAGGGACGCTACAGCCTTCTTCACCTTCAATTTGCACCAAGGAAGGGCTGATCACACATGGAGATCACCACAAGGGGTGCCAAGAGGAAGGAGAATGTAGCGGCTAGGTTTTGTGAGGAGAGGAGATGACCTAGGCGACTAGGGTTTGCAATATGTGATTCATAAAATGTATGCGCCTATGCCCATGTCTTTATAGATTTTATGCATGGGCCCGTCAACTTAAGTCGCAATATTTTTATTCAAAAATATTTGCGGGATAAGTTGCGGCCCCCACCACTTTTGAATTAATTAATACTCAATAATTACTAATAATTCAAGCTGGTGGGTGCATATGTGATCATATCATCAAGCCACTGCACTAATCTTAGTGCTGACCTGAGTTTTGACCCGTCGACATAGACCTAGTCAACCAGAGTCAAAACTGGTCACCCGAGGTCAACCGGGGTCAATTGATCACAAAAATCTACAGAGCTCCTCTCAGCTCATATCGACCATCCGTGCAGCATAAAACTCCCAAATAGATTCGAATCATCCATAGATTCAATCTGAGGCTATCCGATCAATACGGAGTCTCTAGCGTCTAGGTGTGCGACCTTATAGGTCCCTCTAACATTGGTAGTGATGACCTCATCATCACAAGCGGTGAGTGGCACCTAGCAGTACATCGCTGCTGCCCAAGTCATTGGAATGAATATCGCCATCGACAACCTTGAACTGTGATAAGATATATAAGTACACATGTCCCTTTGCTAGGCTGATTGTCCAAGTCGGACAAGTGTGTCACACTTGTTGATTCCAACGTTAATGGTCATGACTCCATTCAGGCTTATCCTGGGTGTGACCACACACTTTTAGTCATGCACCATGTAGGGGCCCATGGACATCAAGCTTCCCCGCAGGGAAGGGGCAAATCCTCTATTGGCAAGATGCATCTCTATACAGCTCAAGGCGTACCCAATGACAACCGTTATGACCTCCCTTTTACGGTGAGGCGTTAGGTTGTATCAAAGTATATCCCTTACTACAAAGAGACACAATCTCCCTCAAGTCAAAGGACATCTACGATCTCTATCACTATGAGATTCTTCTTGAGACACCAAAAAGTATCCACACGATGAGTCAGTTCAGTATATCTCCCTTGGTATACCCATATTCTTGCGTTACGCAACCCATGCTAACCAGCACATATACGAGTCTCACCCACACCATAGCTATCCCCTATCTACCATGGTACTCGACTCGGACATAGCAAACTGAGATAGAAATATCTCGGAGGGATGTCATCATGTCAACATACATATACGCAAATATACAATAAAACAAGACAACGACAATGTCAGGATATCTATAAATATCAATGTATGTAGTACAAAAGTTAAGACCAAAACATAGGTCTCAAGGCATAACACTAGCATGTACATATGTTGCAGATGTACCATATGCTTAACAACGATAATCCAGGATATATGCAATATCACAACTATATGTAGTACACATATCGGACCAACCATTGGTCCTAGGGCATATGCACCAACAACATTGGCATAGGTGAGTGATAAGTTAATGTTAAGAGGCCATTACAAACAAAAAGTCGGGGGGGGGGGGGGGGGGTGGGTTAAGACTCCAAATTCCCTTGCAAACATAATGAAGACTAACTATAAGAGAAGGGAAGAGCTGTAATGGGTTGCATGCTTTGGCATCATTCTTGGAACCCTTCATGCAATCACATTCTTGTCATTAGGCATGTGAGTGTAAAAGGAAGCTCAATCAAATAAGGAAATTAACCATAAGTGGGAAGAAACTTAGCTAATCTAGACCATTAGCTGACCTGAGTAGGGATTGGTTGGCTTAGAGACTTGGATGCGTGTGATAGTAGTGTGGGCAACCCCCACTATCTCATTTCTAGTCGATTGGCTGGGGGATCACCAGAGCAGCCAATCCTGGCATCGTTGATAGTTCTGGGGCGGCGTGGAGGCAGTTACCATCAAGGGCTATGTCGGAAGGTGCTTGGCACATGCATCGAAGGAAGCAAGTGGAGCAGGGGCCAACTGGGGGACAATGAGCACTCTCTAGTGGCACCATCGACTAGCGGCATGTGCAGGGTGGGAAGAAGCTCATCGAGGTTGTAGTTCAGTGAGACAGCCATCTGGTGGCCACATCTTGGCTCTAGAAGATGGGCGGCATTAGCACTGTCCAATTTCTAGTGGAAGCAAGGGAAGACGTAAATTGGAGCAAGGGCTACCGATGTTCATCTTACACTACATGAATGTCAGACCTACTCTAGCTAGAGGTCTAACTCCTCACTGATGTAGAATACAGGGGTCTAAAGCATTCAAACAACGAATTTCAAAATCGATTTTGATAATATGTAGATAATAAGAAAAACCCAATTTTGACTAACGAGATTTGAAAACTAATTTTTCTTGTATTTTATATAGTAAAGGGAAAATCTGAGGATTAAACTAAAGAAAGCTGTAAATGCTGAAAGTAAACTGCTGGAAGTAAACTTACAAAGCAGTCCTTAAGAATAGAAGGACTGTACTTCCCGATCTTCACCGGTCCAACTCTGATGGAAGGTGTAGGGTGGAGTTTACAAGCAATCACATAAGATCCGTACAAGTCACAGATTTTAATATAGAAGAAAGATCAAGGGGTGAGGTTAAGCCTCACAAGTTCCCTTGCTAATCCTAGGTTTACTAAAGAGAAGGGGGAGGGAGAAGAAGAAGGGGGCGCGCCCCTTCCTAGTCCACTCCTTGCGCAAGCTTCAAGAATAAAAAGAGAAACTCAAGATTAGTGTAGGAAGATGTTCTTGAAACAAAGAGAGAAGACTAGGGAGAGAGACTTAGCCGAATAGCATGAAGACTCCATGATGCCGAGGAAGAGGTGTCTTCTTCTTGCTCCAAACCGAGGATGAAGAGGTGTACTCCTTGAGGTTGCGCACTTAAGAAGAGGAGGAGTCCTTCTTGGAGTCTCGATGGGGAGGAAGAAGATGAAAACTCGGCTAAAGGGAGAATTCTTAATACTAACACAAGTAATTAACCTAGGAAACTAATAGACAATATTATTTCATCCAAAGTTAGAGAATACATGCGAGAGGGGTTACATTTATAGGCGATGTGAAGGTTAGGGCAAGGTTGTTTTTTGCCCCTAGGCGCCTATTACAAACATGGAGAGAAAAATCAACATTTAATCCAAAGTGTGAATGCAATTAAAGGTGTGGATTCTTCCTTTCTTTGGTGAAGCTTCTTTGGAAATTCTTTGAAATTGGAATGGATTCCTTGTTGTAGATGAGATGGCCTCCTTCCTTACTGGTTGTGAGCGCATGAAAGAGGAATTCAAAATTTGAATTCCTTCCATAAGATCTTGGGCGGCAAAGCATTGATGGAAGTTTTCATTAAAGGCTCCCTTTGATTGTGGATCTAAATTGGGATTGACTTTGAATTCTTTCTTTGCTTAGCTGATGTGTTGGCACATATCCAAGGTTGGATGGTTGATGTGGCTGATTGATTCATTGAAGAAGCGCCTAATCAAATGAGGAAACTGAAATGACAAGTGAGTTCATCCATGGCTTGGGTTGAACTTGGACTTTGAAGCCTTCTTTCCTTCTTGGGCTGAACTTGTTTGAGTGCAACTTGAGCTGACTTTTGAGTGGATCTTGAGCTGACCTTTAGCTTCATTGACCTGCCAAAAATGTAACAAATGCAAGGATGCACTATTCTACCATGATGCAAGGTTACATAAGAGCTTAATGCATTACAATGCACAACCTACTACATTTGGAATTGCCAGAAATGACTACATGATGCATGACTTTATTGGAAGGTAAACTAACCTACATGCAAGGCGAGAAGGGGACCCTAAGGGAACCTGTTGGAGTATGCCCTTAAGGCTAATGTTTGAGGCCTTGGGATTGTATAAGTATCATGTAATAAACTCTTATGTTTATAAAGGCATGGTTATTATTCAGGTTGTTACCTTGTCTGCAATAATAAGTGTACTACTGAATAATGTCTCAAAGCTGTTCAGCTAGGCTGACAGGCTCTATGTCCTTAGTCGAGATATCTTGGTGAACATGAGACAGCCTTGATATGATTGAGACTAATATGTGTGCTAATCTTATAGGATGCTTCGAGCATGGAATAAGATGTAGAATCATGGGTACATTGGATGTACTGGACAGACCCTTCTAGGATATTCAATTGTTTGTCACAATGTGAATAATCCTTGATAGCAGCAAGTGGCACATGTCCTTCGACTTGAGATCACTTGTGTTTCTAAATGATGATTGTCATTGTTTTGAGGTAGTTCAATATCATTTGAAACATAATAATTATAGACTATCTTGGATGATGAGCTTGAGTCAGGTTAGGACACTAGTGATAGATAAAGGATTGCCGTCTCCTTGTTCAAGGAGTGTGATGTTCTAAAGGGCCCCCCTGTATGAGATGATTGAGATAGTGTATGGCCATACCCAGATGACTATGATCATCTGATCTAATCATGCTCATCATATTGGAGTTACAGGCTTGACATGCTTGTCCAATAAGAACATCCAGTGGCAAAGGAAACATGCATGCCTCGTGAGTTTGATTCACACTTATGCTGTGGTTTGGGTGTAGTCTTGGAAGACTCTTTCTTTTATATCGGGAGACAGTGATGTGTTGCTAGATACCCCTCACTGATCGTGATAACGTAAGTTATCGTTACCGACATTTAAAGGAAACCCTCAGGGTCGCACAATTTGATGATATGGCTTACTTGAGTCAGATCGTGTGGACTGAATTGTTTCGGTTCAGTTTAAAGGAGTTTAAACTCTGATTGTAAGTGAGATCCAGTCTGATCATGTTTGATTGATTAGGGCTTGAGATCGGTAAGCTTCGATCGAGAGTATTGATGCAAGATCGGTGAGATCAAGAGCATCATGAGATGAACGGTTAGATTGGAAACCTTAGGGTTTGGTTGATCTAGACCGATTGGCTTGGTTTGGTCTTTGAACCAAATTGGTTTGGACCAATTTGGATTGAACCGGTTCACATGGGTGAACCCATGGTTCGATCCATAAAGCGTTTTGGGCGGTTTGCTAGAAGTGAGAACGCATGGCTTAATGGATTTTCCATTTTTGGAAAGTCATTGAGCGCATGTCTCCTTGAAACGCCAAAACGGCTTGAAGGCTCATTGAACTCTTGTCTCCTTGCTCTTGCTCGACGCGACTTGAGAGAATTTGGGTGTGGACGACAAGAGAAGGACCGGCCAACCAAAGGAAGTGATCATCTCTTCTCTTTACTCGATCAAGGACAACTCTTGGAACCTTGCTAGCACAAGGAGCACCAAGGAAGTGAGCGCATCCTCATCTTGTGTGCGCATCTTGTGGAGGAGACCCCTATTCGATCTCTTCTTCCAAGCCGACCTCCAACTCTATGGCTATGGTATAGATCTGAACTCATTCAAGTTGATCATATGCTCATGCTAAAATCGTTGAAAACACATGCTTCCGCTTGCAAAGTTATGCGCCACCCCCCTTAGTGTTTTCGCCCCCCTCTTGAAAGGGGTTTCACATGCTTGCGCTCCCCCTTGAAGGGGACCCAACAATTGGTATCAGAGGCATGTTGAAGCATGTTAATATGATTGCTTGATATTTTCGTGATCCATGTTTGCGCATCTTCATGTATGCTTAGATCTTGTTCACATGCGAAAATTGACATGCTATTTCTCCATGCGAAAGTAAGATGTTTACTTATCTAGGCGCATGTTGTTTGTTCATGATGTCGCATGTCTTGAGTTGGCGCTTAGTTTATGTTGTTTTATCAAACAAAACCCTAACTTGCGCGCCTATGACTAGATCTAAAGTGCCACCTACTATAAACCCTTAGATGGGTTGATGGGGCTGAAGTCACCTCTAGGTTAGATCAAACTAGTCTGATCAGACCATCTGACAGCCTAGATGGGTTGACCAGATAGCACCTGTGCGCAAGCATGAGGTGGCTATAGGTTGACTGCATCAAAGGCGTGTAGCGAGGTCTGGTTGAGACAACCAATGAACACTCTTGAGTTAGGCCCGGGGTCACACCCGCTTGCCAGAACTCTTGTTGGTTGTTCAGCCCTTAGCGCATGCATGGTTGACCATTAGGTCAACTCGGGTCAGTTAGGACTCGGTGCATGCAAGGGCACAGGATCTAACTAGATGGATGAGTGGATCCCTATCAATGTACCATTGTAAGGTTGTAGGGCACATAAGGAAGTTAAAATTGATGCCTATGGGGTTTTCAAAATTTAATTTCTTGATTGGATCACATGATGATTGAGACCATGTGCTTGTTTATTTATTCTTATGTGGGTTGCCCTATTGTGTGCTGTGCTGGGGCCTGCGTGCCTGGTTAATTATAAGTTAATATTATTGTGATCTGCGAATCACATTTTTTATTAATCTATTGTATAATTGACCTGCGAGTCAAAGCTTGTCTAGATAGATCAAAATGTTTTTGATTAGACAAGGGCATAAAAGCACACATCCAAGAGGGGGCATTCAGCTGGTGGCGCACCTGAGGTGCTCTTGGCGCTAGGGCCCTGGGTTGGACCAGATGAGATGCAAAAGAGCTCAAGTGAAGACTTAAGTAAAATTAAGGTCTTACTAGGATTCATGGGCTTTTACCACATAAGATCATGCTTTCTATTTATTGCTTATATAATTAGAATTGCATGTGTTTATCTTCTGCTATCACCATAGGACTTGTATGATAGTTAAGAAGATAAAAGACCGTTAAAATCCAACGCTAATATATCAAGCACGTAATGCCTTCTGGCGCGAAACCTCACTGTTCTGACTATCGTTGGAGCCGTGTTGAACCCACTCAGTGGGCACGTCCATCTATCTTCAGACAGTGCGGGATTACACCTGCGTGTTACAGAGTAGGGATTTATCCCTTCTCGTTGCTCAGCATAGCACGTGGTGGTCCAGGGAGTAGGTCAGGTCAGCTTGACCATGTAGACTACATATGTGGCGCATATGGTAGTGCATGGAGGCAGCCATCTGTGGGGTCAGAGACTGTGTTGTACCAACTCAGTTGGCACAGTCTGCTGGATTGCCCAGATGAAGGGGAATCGCACGGGTTGGCGATTGGCTGGGACAGCCTACCAGAAATTAATGCTTGTCATCTCTGTGCATCTTATCTCGCCTGAGCGGGACGCGGAGACCAAGTATGAAATCTGGATCCCATCTCACTAAAAGAGTGTTACTCTTTCGGACTGTTTTCTGGATTTTTCAGTCAGACAAAATAGTGAGAAAAAGAATCTTTCTTAAAGTCCTGGATTGATTCTGAACATTGATACTGACCTTGCTGTTCTTGCTTGTTGTAGATTCCTGCAGCAACGAACACCATGAGCTTCAATGTGCGATCCCTACTGGAAAGGGAGAAGTTTGCTGGGCCGAACTTCTCTGACTGGTTCGGACACCTTAAGATCGTTCTTAAGGCAGAGAGGAAACTGTATGTCCTCGAGACGGCGATACCGCCGCAGCCCGCTGCGAACGCCGCAAGGGCGGTTCGTGATGCCTATGAAAAGCACGTCAATGATAGCATTGATGTCGCTTGCCTGATGCTAGCGTCTATGACGCCACCGCTGCAGCGTCAGCATGAGGATATGTCGGCTATAGAAATTATAGCGAACCTCAAGATGCTATATGCTGCACAGGCGAGGACAGAACGCTATAATCTGACGAAGCTGTTCTTTCAGAGCAAACTGGCTGAAGGGAGCCCAGTGGGAGCTCACGTGCTCAAGATGATTGGGCACAAGGAGGCTCTGGAGAAACTGGGGCATACCATTAACCAGGAGCTTGCTGTAGACATTATTCTGCAGTCTCTTCCGCCCTCTTTCGATGCGTTCATCATTAACTTTAATATGAACAAAATCGATTGTACTCCGGCAGAGCTGCTGAATATGCTCTTGACTACTGAGGAAACTCTGAAGGGTAAGCCTTCGACCTCTGTCTTAATGGTTCCTTCAAGGAACAAGAAGAAGGGGAAGAAGGGCAAGGCCCCTGTCAAGAACTACAGTAAGGCTCTGAAACAGAAGGTCAAGCGGTCCAAGGACAACAGGTGTTTCCACTGTGGCCAGCTGGGTCACTGGAAAAAGGACTGTAAAGCGCTCCAAGGAGATAAGAGGGGAAGCATCGCTTCTGGCTCAGGTATATACGTGACGGAAGTCATGGTTTCATCTTCTTCTATTTCATGGGTGTTGGACACTGCATGTGGAGTTCACATTTGTTCAAATGTACAGGAACTCAAGAGAAGAAGGCAGGTGGGACAGCATGAGGTAGACCTACGCGTTGGAAACGGGGCACGGGTTGCTGCTGTTGCTGTAGGAGACTATTTCATTTCTTTACCATCTGGCATTGTATTGGAATTAAACAATTGTTATTTTGTACCGAGTATCACCAAGAATATTATCTCTATTCCTGCTCTTGTCAGGAAAGGATTTGCCTTTGAATGCAATATTTCAAAGTGTGTTTTATCTGTAGATAATATTGTGTATGCAACTGGTTCAATTAACAATGGGTTATACATGTTGGACATGGAAAATTCTATACAAAACATTGATAATAAGAAAGCCAAGTATGCTGATGACAGCACCTTGCTATGGCATAGTCGTTTAAGCCATATAAACGAGAAACGCATTAAGCGGTTGCATGATCATGGACTGCTGGGATCTTTCTCCTATGAGGAGTTTGATACATGCAAAGCTTGTTTGATGGGTAAAATGACGAAGTCTCCTTTTTCTAACAAAGGTCAAAGGGCTTCAGGTTTACTTGACCTCATACATAGTGATGTGTGTGGGCCATTTAGTAAACATGCCAGAGGTGGCTATCAGTACTTCATTACCTTTACTGATGATTTCAGTAGGTATGGATATGTCTATCTAATGAGACATAAAAGTGAATCTTTTGACAAGTTCAAAGAGTTCAAAAATGAAGTACAAAATCAGTTAGGCCGAAATATCAAGGCACTTCGTTCTGATCGAGGTGGAGAATACCTAAGTCGAGAATTTACTGACTATCTGAAAGAGTGTGGGATTATCTCACAGCTCACTCCGCCAGGAACACCGCAATGGAATGGTGTGTCCGAGAGGAGAAATAGAACGTTACTTGACATGGTTCGTTCTATGATGAGTCAGGCTACTCTTCCATACTCCTTTTGGGGTTTTGCACTGGAAACAGCTGCAAAGGTACTAAACCGAGTGCCATCCAAGGCAGTTTCAAAGACGCCATATGAGTTATGGTATGGGAAACAGCCTAGCTTGACATTTATCAGGATCTGGGGTTGCGAGGCTTATGTCAAAAAGCTCGCCTCTGGGAAACTGGAGAGCAGATCTGAGAAATGCATCTTTGTCGGTTACCCTAAGGAAACTAAGGGTTATTATTTCTACGATCCCAAAGAGAACAAGGTTTTTGTTGCTCGGACGGCCATATTTCTTGAGAAGGAATTTCTTCTGCAAGAGGCCAGTGGGAGAGAAATAAAGCTGGATGAGAATCCAGAGGGAGGACAAAGTAGTCAAGTGCAGTTGGATGAGCTAGAGCCAGTGGATCAGGTTATTGAACAACCTGAGGCTCAGATAACACGGGAACCGCGAAGATCGGGAAGGATCCGTCGACAGCCTGAGCGCTATGACGGAGTCTACATCATTGATAATGATGAACCCCTCACTTATGCGGATGCGGTCAGTGGACCGGAGTCAGCTAGATGGCTTGATGCTATGCGAGCCGAGATGGACTCCATGTCAGATAACCAAGTCTGGAATTTGGTTGATCCGCCTCCGGGAGTAATCCCTATAGGCTGTAAATGGATCTTCAAGAAGAAGATTGACATGGATGGTAACGTGGTTACCTATAAAGGCAGGCTAGTTGCGAAAGGTTTCAAACAAATCTACGGGATAGATTATGATGAAACTTTCTCTCCTGTAGCCATGTTTAAGTCTATTCGGATTCTTTTCGCTATAGCTGCATATTATGATTATGAGATCTGGCAGATGGATGTGAAGACAGCTTTCCTTAATGGAAATCTGGATGAGGATGTGTATATGACACAACCTGAGGGTTTCACTAATCCAACAGATCGTCATAAAATATGCAAGTTAAAGAAATCCATTTATGGACTTAAACAAGCATCTAGAAGCTGGAACATTCGTTTTGATGAATCAATCTCTGAGTTTGGTTTCATCAAGAACGAGGATGACCCGTGTGTATATAAGAGGTTTAGTGGGAACGTAATTACATTCCTAATCCTCTACGTTGATGATATCTTAATCATTGGAAACGATATTCCTGAACTGCATGCGGTTAAAGCATGGTTAGGAAAATGTTTCCAGATGAAAGATCTAGGAGAAGCAGCCTATGTGTCAGGTGTGAAGATCTACCGGGATAGATCTAAGAGGCTTCTCGGGCTGTGCCAAAGTACTTACATCGATAAAGTCCTGGAGAGATTCCATTTAGAGAAGTCTAAACGTGGATATCTTCCAGTCAGACATGGTCTGAATCTTTCGAAGAGTCAGTGTCCACAAACACAGACTGAGAAAGATGAAATGGACAATACGCCTTATGCTTCGGCTATTGGGTCCATTATGTATGCGATGTTATGTACTCGCCCAGACGTCGCTTACGGGTTAAGCGTGACCAGTCGATTCCAAAGTAATCCAGGACAGGCGCACTGGATTGCAGTCAAGAACATTATAAAATATCTGCGGAGGACCAAAGATATGTTCTTGATATATGGTGGTCAGGAAGAACTCAGTATAGAGGGATATACTGACGCTTCGTTCCAGTCAGACCAGGATGATTTCCGATCGCAATCAGGCTATGTCTTTAGCTTGAATGGTGGAGCAGTGGTGTGGAAGAGTTTCAAACAGTCAACTGTTGCTGATTCCACAACAGAAGCCGAGTATGTTGCAGCCTCGGAAGCATCCAAGGAGGCAGTGTGGATTCGTAAGTTCGTGAGAGAACTTGGTGTTGTTCCTTCGAGTGCAGATCCTTTGGTTATCTTCTGTGATAACACTGGAGCAATCGCACAAGCAAAGGAACCACGGTCGCACCAGAAGTCCAAGCACATACAGAGACGGTTTCACTTGATCCGGGAGATCATTGATCGAGGCGAGATCAAAATATGCAAGGTTCATACAGACGACAATCTGGCTGACCCGCTTACCAAGCCTCTGGCGCAGCAGAAGCATGAGAAGCACTGTAATAATATGGGTTTGAGGTTTCTCAACCATTAGATTAAGTGCAAGTGGGAGATTGTTGGAGTATGCCCTTAAGGCTAATGTTTGAGGCCTTGGGATTGTATAAGTATCATGTAATAAACTCTTATGTTTATAAAGGCATGGTTATTATTCAGGTTGTTACCTTGTCTGCAATAATAAGTGTACTACTGAATAATGTCTCAAAGCTGTTCAGCTAGGCTGACAGGCTCTATGTCCTTAGTCGAGATATCTTGGTGAACATGAGACAGCCTTGATATAATTGAGACTAATATGTGTGCTAATCTTATAGGATGCTTCGAGCATGGAATAAGATGTAGAATCATGGGTACATTGGATGTACTGGACAGACCCTTCTAGGATATTCAATTGTTTGTCACAATGTGAATAATCCTTGATAGCAGCAAGTGGCACATGTCCTTCGACTTGAGATCACTTGTGTTTCTAAATGATGATTGTCATTGTTTTGAGGTAGTTCAATATCATTTGAAACATAATGATTATAGACTATCTTGGATGATGAGCTTGAGTCAGGTTAGGACACTAGTGATAGATAAAGGATTGCCGTCTCCTTGTTCAAGGAGTGTGATGTTCTAAAGGGCCCCCCTGTATGAGATGATTGAGATAGTGTATGGCCATACCCAGATGACTATGATCATCTGATCTAATCATGCTCATCATATTGGAGTTACAGGCTTGACATGCTTGTCCAATAAGAACATCCAGTGGCAAAGGAAACATGCATGCCTCGTGAGTTTGATTCACACTTATGCTGTGGTTTGGGTGTAGTCTTGGAAGACTCTTTCTTTTATATCGGGAGACAGTGATGTGTTGCTAGATACCCCTCACTGATCGTGATAACGTAAGTTATCGTTACCGACATTTAAAGGAAACCCTCAGGGTCGCACAATTTGATGATATGGCTTACTTGAGTCAGATCGTGTGGACTGAATTGTTTCGGTTCAGTTTAAAGGAGTTTAAACTCTGATTGTAAGTGAGATCCAGTCTGATCATGTTTGATTGATTAGGGCTTGAGATCGGTAAGCTTCGATCGAGAGTATTGATGCAAGATCGGTGAGATCAAGAGCATCATGAGATGAACGGTTAGATTGGAAACCTTAGGGTTTGGTTGATCTAGACCGATTGGCTTGGTTTGGTCTTTGAACCAAATTGGTTTGGACCAATTTGGATTGAACCGGTTCACATGGGTGAACCCATGGTTCGATCCATAAAGCGTTTTGGGCGGTTTGCTAGAAGTGAGAACGCATGGCTTAATGGATTTTCCATTTTTGGAAAGTCATTGAGCGCATGTCTCCTTGAAACGCCAAAACGGCTTGAAGGCTCATTGAACTCTTGTCTCCTTGCTCTTGCTCGACGCGACTTGAGAGAATTTGGGTGTGGACGACAAGAGAAGGACCGGCCAACCAAAGGAAGTGATCATCTCTTCTCTTTACTCGATCAAGGACAACTCTTGGAACCTTGCTAGCACAAGGAGCACCAAGGAAGTGAGCGCATCCTCATCTTGTGTGCGCATCTTGTGGAGGAGACCCCTATTCGATCTCTTCTTCCAAGCCGACCTCCAACTCTATGGCTATGGTATAGATCTGAACTCATTCAAGTTGATCATATGCTCATGCTAAAATCGTTGAAAACACATGCTTCCGCTTGCAAAGTTATGCGCCACCCCCCTTAGTGTTTTCGCCCCCCTCTTGAAAGGGGTTTCACATGCTTGCGCTCCCCCTTGAAGGGGACCCAACAGAACCCATATCGAAGAGGTTTCCTTCGAGCCCGAACAGATCTCCTCAGAATAGGGCTACTGCCTCCATCAGTTCTCCCCGGGTTGAAAGAATTCTCCTCTGGAGAATTATCCTTATACCCTTGGAGTAACTCAGGGGCGGCTATAGCTAGCTCTGACTCAGGAAGCCACACCTCCTCACCATTAATGAGTCTAGCTCGGTAAAACATTTGTACCTCATCAGTGGTGAGTCTGGTTTGGTCTTCGAGGATAGCCTCAATCTCCAGCTTGTGGGTGTCATCTGGATCTGGTATGGAGAAGGGCTCATGATAGAGGGTGAGATCCTCCACATTGACGGTGGTGGGGATCCCCAGTTCAGGCGGTAGGTCGAGGACATAGGCATTGTCATTGATTTTGCCTATGATGGTGAAGGGAACAAGTCCTTTTGAGTCCAACTTATGCTCTGTCCCGTGGATGCGCTCCTCATGTGCTCTCAGAATCACTTTATCACCTGTGGAAAATAACCTTTCTCGGCGATGTTTGTTAGCAGCTTCGCGGTAATGATTAACAGATTCTAGCATCTTAGAAAATATTTCAGCATGCATTTGCGAAGTATGTAAAGCAAAGTCACGAGCAGGTAAAGAAGTCCTAAAGTGTCTGGGTAGAGGGAAGAGATCTATAGGTTTGTTGGGTTGATACCCTAGGTTGGCTTGGAAGGGGGAGAGACCTGTGGTCTTGTTGACTATGCTGTTGTAGGAGAACTCAGCAGTGGGTAAGAGTTTATCCCAGTTACCATGAAGTTCACTTACTAAACTCCTAAGGATACTCCCAAGTGATCGGTTGACCACTTCAGTCTGCCCATCCGTCTGGGGATGGTAGGCTGTGGAGAACTTGAGTTTTGTTCCTAGAAGGGTCCATAGGGTTCTCCAAAAATGACTTACAAACCTAGGGTCTCTATCAGACACTATAGTTAAGTGTGTCCCATGAAGCCTGACAACTTCTCTAAAGAAGAGTTTAGCAAGGTGGGAGGCATCAGTGGTCTTGGTGCAGGCTATAAAATGGGCTATCTTAGTAAATCTATCAACTACCACAAATATAGAGTCATGTTTAGCTGAGGTTCGGGGTAGTCCTAGAATGAAATCCATACAAAGGTCCTGCCAAGGGGCTTGGGGAATGGGTAAGGGAGTGTATAGGCCATGGCTGTGCTTATGGACTTCGGTGAGCTGACAAGTCCTACAATGCCTCACAACCTTAGCTACATCTTGGTAAAGGTCAGCCAGTAGAACCGTTCCTCTACGAGGGCTTGGGTCTTATCTCGACCATGGTGCCCGGCAGACCCGCCTCCGTGTAATTCCCAAACAAGGAACTCTCGGATGGATGTCTTGGGCACACAAAGGGTCGGTCCAAGAAAGAGATACCCATCCCTAAGGGTGTAGAGAGGGTGACTTAAAGGATCTTGACTAAGGTCAGCATATAAGGCATAAAAATCAGGACATTCAAAATAAGCATCTTTCATGGAGTCAAAGCAAGTAACTTCAACATGCAGTTTGTTCAAAAGTAAAGTTACTCTACTAAGGGCATCTGCTACTTTATTTTCAGATCCTGATTTATGTCTAAGCACAAAAGTGTATTATTGTAAATATTCGACCCACTTAGCATGTCTTGAGTTTAACTTCTTCTGAGTACTTAGATTGGAGAGGGCCTGGTGGTCACTATTAAGAGTAAACTCCCTATGGATGAGGAAATGTCTCCAATACCTTAGAACCTAGACTACAGCATAAAACTCTTTGTCATAGGTAGAGTCTTTTTGTTTTGCCTCGTTGAGTTTTTCACTAAAGAAGGCTATGGGGTGACCTTCTTGGCTTAGGGTTCCCCCTATGCCAACTCCAGAGGCATCACAATCTACCTCAAAGACCTTATTGAAGTCAGGAAGTCTAAGGACCGGGGCAGTGGTGATGACTCCAAATTTCATAGTATTTTTGATACTTATTTGGTAGTATTTTGAGCCATAGTCTTACTCTTTTACTTTGTTTTTATACCTTTTTTTACCAAAAGCTTCGGAATCTTCACCATCTTTGGTTTTAATCAATTTCAGTTAAAAAGGCATATTTTTCACCGGTTTTCAAGCAATGCAAATGCATGAATGAGTTCTAACCATGAAGAGGAGTCTCCCTATCAAATTTCAAGTCAAAAGGATGCTCTTAGCAAAAATACGGCACTGCCGTGTAAATCTACACGGTGCCGTATTTCACCACTTTCAACCAGACGAAAATACGGCACTGCCATATTTTGCCTCAGAACTTTCACGGTACCGTATTTTGTACTGATTTCATCCAGAAGACCTAAGCAAGAATACGGCACTGCTGTGTTGAAGTACACGGTACCGTAACTTTTGGCGATCCAGAACAGAAAGTTTCAGTAGAAATACGGCACTACCGTATTTCACTTCGATGTTATCACGGTACCGTATTTTTCATCGATTTTGACTAGAGAAGTTTTGGCACAAATACGGCACTGCCGTGTGAAAATACACAGTGCCGTGTTTTGTGCCCGGATTTCACAGAAAGAAATATGACACTATCATATTTTTAAGAAAAACTCTCATGACACCGTATTTTGTGCCCGAAACTCACATAATAAAATACGGCACCGCCGTATGAATCTTCACGGTGCCGTATTTTGGAACTCAGAATTCCGATTTTTCCTCCCGATTCTTGCAAATACCATATCTTTTGATCCAGACCTCCAAATTGAGATCCGAAAGAAGGGGCGAACTCATCTTAACGAGGAGAATATAACCAGACTGAGAGAAACGATTTTGATCACAAATCCACGGAGAAATTGAGGGGGAGGCAGAATTTCTAGGGTTCATCGGTTCTCCACCTACAGACCACCTCTGGCCACGAAATTTTACAGAGAGCTTCACCTGGTGAAGGAGAACACACATCTCAAGTTCCAGAGTGTTTGGAGTTGAATTGAAGGAGAAATCAACACAACAATAGTGACAGCGCTGTTCAAAGCATATTACGGGCTGTAATTCCATTACAGTCCTGTTTTGTAATCTTTCTTCCCAATTTTTGATTCCTTATTACTCTGAGAACATGTTTTATTATAATCCTTTCATCATGGTAGCTTAATCTTTTTATGGGACATGGGGGTGTAATCTCTTTGTTTCTTAATGGCTAGAAAACCCTAATTCTGTCAAACTGATTTTATTATGATAATTTTACTCTTGTGATTGATTGTTCTTTAATTCTCCTTTGTGTCTTAAATATCAGCATGTTTTAGAATTTTGCGAAATAGACCGAGAGGTTGATTGTTTGAAATTTGGAACCCTAGGAATTATTGAGTTTGGAACTATCGTAAGAGATTAGGTAGTTCTTCGAATTCTGATTTTTAGTGATTTTATTGCCATGTTGAATTTCTGATACTTTGGATTGAGTTAATGTGTAGACTTGATTTGATATTGCAAGAGATTGAGTATCGAGTCGTTGGAAACCCTTGAGTAAAACTAGTGTTGAGACTCGGATGCACGAGAGTGATCTTTGAGTTTTCACTTGAGGTGATCAACCTAGAATTCGGATGCACGAGAGTGATCCTCGAGTTCTTATGATGATTTACTTATTCTCAGCATTGAATAGATCTTGCACGAGAGTGGGGATCGGTTCTTTGTATGGTTGTCTGCGCGAGAGCGAGATAATTTATTTATGAAGTAAATTATACCTTTATTTTGATAGAATTAGATTGACAGACACTTATCTTAATCTAGCCATTAGAAATTTAAAGTAGATGAACCCCTAGTCCTAGTTTCTTCTTTGATATTATCTCCGTGCTCTTTTCGATAGCTTGATTTACTATTTTTCGATTGCCTAGATAGCAAGAAATCGATTATCCAGTACTTGGCAACAAGGTCTCTATGGTTCGATAATTTTTATATTACTTTGAGTATCCGTGCACTTGCGGACACAACAAGTTTTTGGCGCCATTGTCGGGGACCTTGGTTTTGTCAATATTGAAGATATTGAAAGTATTTCCAGACTAGGTTTTTGTTTTTGTTTACTGCTTTCAAAATTTTGATCGACTTTAACTTTCTCTTTATTATTCTGCATCTTTTGAACTTTTTAATCTATCTACTTTGCATGCGTAGAAATCTTATGTCAGGACCACTTGTACCTTTTGATCCTGAGATAAACAAGACTCTGAGACTGCGAAAGAGATTGAGATTTGAGGAGACACAAGTTATAGAAGTAGTGGAGATGGCTGACAGAAGATCTTTGCGCGACTATGCTACTCCAAATGCACAGGGAGTTCACTCTAGTATCACCAGACCAGCCATTGATGCGAACAATTTCGAGATCAAACCGGCGTTCATATCAATGCTTCAACAAAATCAATTTGGAGGATCTCCAATGGAGGATCCTAATATTCATCTATCTCTTTTTCATGAACTGTGTGATACCATCAAGATTAATGGAGTTTCTGATGATGCGCTAAAATTGTGTTTATTTCCTTTTACTCTCAGGAACTGAGCACGTGATTGGCTGCACTCTCAACCTTCTGGAACATTCACAACTTGGGAGCTGCTGTCCAATGCTTTTCTCATGAAATACTTCCCTCCCAGTAAGACGATTCAATTAAGAAACCAGATCACAGGATTTGCTCAGAAGGAAGGAGAATCTCTTAGTGAAGCATGGGAGCGATACAATGAATTGCAGAGGAAGTGTCCTCACCATGGCTTGGAGCGATGGGTTTTAATTGAAACATTTTATTATGCTTTGCTTAATCAAACACACCTCACTGTTGACGCTATTGCAGGAGGAGCCTTCATGAACAAGACAGTGGATGAAGCTTACCAGATGATTGAAGAGATGGCTCTTAACCAAGAACAGAATTCAAGAGAAAGAGGAGTGATATATCGACCTCCTCATCATAAGGATAATGGTAACGATTTTCGCACCCTAGCTGAGAAAGTTGAATCTTTGTGCAATTGTTTTGATACTTTTAAAATGCAAGCTCATGCTATTTCTTCTTCTGTCACTTGTGAGATTTGTGGTAATCATGGTCATGTTTCTGAGGATTGCAAAATAATTGTTGATAGGGGTGAGGAACAAGTAAATTCTTTAGGGAGTTACAACCAAAGTAGATCTTATGACCCCTACTCTAATACCTATAATCTTGGATGGAGGAACCACCCTAACCTTTCATGGAAAAGCAATAATCATGATAATGGGCAGAACGAAAATAGGGGGTTCCAACAGAGACAGTCAAACCAGAGTCAAACCCAAAAATCTAGCTTAGAAGAGATGCTTACTGAATTTATGGGTTTCTAGAAAAAACAGAGTGATGAGATGAATGAGAGACTGAAACGGATCGACTCTAGTATGAATGAGAGGATGAATCAAATGGATTCTAGGATAGATGGTATTATTGCCCATAATAAAATTTTAGAGTCACAAATTGCACAGCAGGCTAGCACCTCTTACAGACCCCCGGGAAACTACCCTCTAAGCCCGAACCTAACCCTTGGGAGTATTGTAATGCCATAATGACTAGAACTGGAAAACAACTAGAGGAACCAAAGGGGGGGTTGAGAACAATAGAAAAGAGCCTAGTCTTGATCATGATAAGGATTGTGATTTTGAAAAATCTACTGAGCATGAGCAGTCCCATGATAGTTTGTCACCCCACAAGGGTGATGAACCTAAAGGTGATTTGCCATGTAAAGATGATAATTCTAAATCTAATTCTCATTCACCATATAAGCCACCTATTCCTTTTCCCCAAAGGATTGTGCAAGCTAAGTTAGATAGACAGTTTGGGAAATTTTTGGAAGTTTTGAAGAAGTTGTATATTAATATTCCTCTCATTGATGCTATTTCTCAAATGCCTACATATGCAAAATTTTTAAAAGAAATTTTATCTAACAAGAGAAAAATAGAAGATTATGGCACTATTGCTTTAACTGAAGAATGTAGTGCCATCATTCAAAACAAGCTACTACCCAAATTGAAATATCCAGGTAGCTTTTCTGTCCCCTGTTCTATTGGGAGTGTTACTTTCGACCGAGCCTTATGTGATCTCGGTGCTAGTGTTAGTCTAATACCTCTGTCTGTGTGCAGGAAACTGAACATTGGAGAGCTCAAACCAACCTCAATGTCTTTGCAACTTGCTGATTCATCAGTAAAGCATCCGGTTGGTATTTTAGAAAATGTTCCTGTTCAAATTGGTAAGTTTTTCATACCTGCTTATTTTATAGTGCTGGATATGGAGGAAAATTCAAAAAACCCAATTATACTTGGTAGACCTTTTTTGGCCACAGCTGGAGCTCGCATTGATGTGAAAAAAGGAAAATTGACATTTGATATTTGTGGTGATTTAATTGAATTTGACTTAACTAATTCTTTAAAAAGCGCATCACACTCAGGGACATGTTGTAGCATAGAAACAATTTATGAGGAGGCTATTTGTGACATGCATATTTTATTTGAAGAACCTTCTGAATCTGATACATTTTCAAGGTGTGCTAATCAAGAATTTCAGGAAAGGGCAGAAAAGAAGAAGAAGAGACGAAGGAGGAAAGGAATATCAAAATTGATTGAAGAAGTAAAAAAGCTCATAAATAAATTTGGATACTGTTTCAAGTTTGAGCCTTATGTTCTTGAAAGCCACGAACAAAACACTGAGCAATCATTATGGCGACTGAAGACACGGTCACGATCAGTTCCAAGTGTTCAATGGTCAAGCTAATGACTGTTAAATTAGCACTTCTTGGGAGGCAACCCAAGCACTTTTACTCTAGCTTATTTTTTACTTTATTTTTGCTTTTGTTTTTTTTTACTTAGCACTAATTTTTCTTTTCTTTTTGTAGGTGAAAATTAATTTTTGTCAAAAAAAAAACTCTAGAGATTCAAACCCGAAGACACAGAAGATAATTGGATCTGACACGAACTAGTAGAGCTTGTGAGTATTTTCCTTCCTACTCATCCACATTCCATCTTTTATATTTTTCTAATAATCCATGTGTTCAAATGGAAGATGAATACTTCAAACTTCTTATGCTCACATGCCACGGATCCTCGCCTTTTGATTTTATTGATAGATATTTCGATTTGGTTGTGTTGACACAATATGATGATGATGTGTAGAAGGATTTTTCTGAAAATACTACAAACACCATGCCAAAATTTTTAACGAATTATCATGCATATCAATTTCTGGAAATTAGAAATAGATTTTATATGTTGAATTTATTTCTCTGATATAATCTATTTGTTGGAGATTTTTTCATTAATTAATGTATGAAATTCTAGGTAAATGCTTTGTTTAGTGAATGAAATCTTGAAGTGAATAATTCTTTTGAATAAAATTAGCATACTTGTGCATGTTATTGAGTTGATATCAAGTGATTAATCTAGTTAATCTTTATAATCTTTATGTTATTTGTTGGGAAAAAGAGATCCAAATCCATGAGAAAGGATGACTCCCCTACTTGGCACTGTATAAAATTAACAGTGGGACCTAAAGACATGGGTTGACGTCCACAAAAAGAAAAAGAATAACTCCTCTTCTTGGCATTGTGTTCACAATGGTACCTAAGACAAGAGTTGAAGTTCATTGCAAAAGTGCGTATCTATGTAGATGCATGCCAAGAGAGAGCTCCTTTGACATTGACTCCTCTGTCTCAAGAAAATTCTTTCTACCTATGAGATATGAGTTCTATTATGTGTGGTTATGTGACCAACATACTCTAAATTCGTCATTGGAAAAAGGGTGGTAATCGATTTAGAGAATGTCAAGGACAAATGAAAAAAATGAGTGAAAAAAAAAGATTTGGAGATCCTATTCCTGTAAACAAAAACATATTGGATGAAAATCTCAAAAACAAGATTAATTCATGAAGTTGAAATTCTATTACCATGCATGTTGCGAACTTTTATTTAATTGAATTATTGAATCTTAAAGATTAATTTCAGAAGATGATGTATTTACTTGAAAATTTTGTGTGAAATTGATAAAATTCTCTATGGATGATTATATTCTAGAAATTTATTGGTCATATGAAAATTTATGTTCCAATACTCAGTATTGATTTCTTTATTTACTTGAGGACAAGCAAAGTTTGAGCCTTATGTGTTTGATGATTCCAAATTTCATAGTGTTTTTGATACTTATTTGGTAGTCTTTTGAGCCATAGTCTTACTCTTTTACTTTGCTTTTATACCCTTTTTTACCAAAAGCTTCGGAATCTTCACCATCTTTGGTTTTAATCAATTTCAGGCAAAAAGGCATATTTTTCACTAGTTTTCAAGCAATGCAAATGCATGAATGAGTTCTAACCATGAAGAGGAGTCTCCCCATCAAATTTCAAGTCAAAAGGATGCTCCTGGCAAAAATACGGCACTGCCATGTAAATCTACACGGTACCGTATTTCACCACTTTCAACCAGACGAAAATACGGCATTGCCGTATTTTGCCCCAGAACTTTCACGGTACCGTATTTTGTGCTAATTTCATCCAGAAGACCTAAGCAAGAATACGGCACTACCGTGTAGAAGTACACGGTACCGTAACTTTTGGCGATCCAGAACAGAAAGTTTCAGCAGAAATATGGCACTACCGTATTTCACTCCGAATTTATCAAGGTACCCTATTTTTCATCGATTTTGACCAGAGAAGTTTTGGCACAAATACGGCACTGCCGTGGGAAAATACATGGTGCCATGTTTTCTGCCCGGATTTCATAGAAAGAAATACGGCACTACCATATTTTTAAGAAAAACTCTCACGGCACCATATTTTGTGCGCGGAACTCATAGAATAAAATACGGCACCGCCGTATGAATCTTCACGGTGCCGTATTTTGGAACTCAGAATTCCGATTTTTTCGCCTGATTCTTGCAAAGACCATATCTTTCGATCCAGACCTCCAAATTGAGATCCGAATGAAGGGGTGAACTCATCTTAATGAGGAGAATATAACCAGACTGAGAGAAACGATTTTGATCATGAATCCAGGGAGAAATTGAGGGGCAGGCAAAATTGCTAGGGTTCATCGATTCTCAACCTACAAACCACCTCCGGCCACGAAATTTGACAAAGACCTTCACCTGGTAAAGGAGAACACGCATCTCAAGTTCCAGAGCGTTCGGAGTTGAATTGAACGAGAAATCAATACAACAGTGGTGATAGTGCTGTTCAAAGCATATTACGGGCTGTAATTTCATTACAGCCCTGTTTTGTAATCTTTCTTCCCTCTTTTCGATTTCTTATCACTTTGAGAACATGTTTTATTGTAATCCTTTCATCATGGTAGCTTAATCTTTTTATGGGACATAGGGGTGTAATCTCTTTGTTTCTTAACGGCTAGAAAACCCTAATTTTGTCAAACTGATTTTATTATGATAATTTTACTATTGTGATTGATTGTTCTTTAATTCTCCTTTGTGTCTTAAATATCAGCATGTTTTAGAATTTTATGAAATAGACCGAGAGGTTGATTGTTTGAAATTCGGAACCCTAGGAATTATTGAGTTTGGAACTATCGTAAGAGATTAGGTAGTTCTTCGAATTCTGATTTTTAGTGATTTTATTGCCATGTTGAATTTCTGATACTTTGGATTGAGTTAATGTGTAGACTTGATTTGATATTGCAAGAGATTGAGTATCGAGTCGTTGGAAACCCATGAGTAAAACTAGTGTTGAGACTCGGATGCACGAGAGTGATCTTTGAGTTTCCACTTGAGGTGATCAACCTAGAATTCGGATGCACGAGAGTGATTCTCGAGTTCTTAGTTGATGATTTACTTATTCTCAGCATTGAATAGATCTTGCACGAGAGTGGGGATCGGTTCTTTGTATGGTTGTCTGCGCGAGAGCAAGATAATTTATTTATGAAGTAAATTATACCTTTATCGTGATAGAATTAGATTGACAGACACTTATCTTAATCTAGCCATTAGAAATTTAAAGTAGATGAAACCCTAGTCCCAGTTTCTTCTTTGATATTCTCTCCGTGCTCTTTTCGATAGCTTAATTCACTAGCATGATTTGGAGATCTACCCCTAGCATTGTTAAGCTGGTTGAGGTTTTGGTTGATGGTTTCTATTTGAGTAGCTAAAAGGTGAAATTGGTTAAGACTCTGAGTGATGGTTCCTACTTGCTCAGTCAGAAGGTCAATCTTATCATTCAAGGCAGCATTATCCATTGTGGGATCTTGTTGAGTTTTAGACCGGGTTTGCATGGTGGTTTTGAAAGATATAAGTTTTGAAAATAGGGCCAAAAATGATAGATAAAAATAAGTAGTCAATTTCTTTCAAACACCTAGTTCCAAAGACCGCTTTGAAGTAGAAAAATAAGTTTTGAGGCTTAAAAATCTAGTCTAAGAGTCTATGCTCTGATACCAAACTGATGTAGGACAGAGGGGTCTAAAGCATTCAAACAACGAATTTCGAAATCGGTTTTGATAATATGTAGATAATAAGAAAAACCCAATTTTGACTAACGAGATTTGAAAATTAATTTTTCTTGTATTTTATATAGTAAAGGGAAAATCCGAGGATTAAACTAAAGAAAGCTGTAAATGCTAAAAGTAAACTGCTGGAAGTAAACTTACAGAGCAATCCTTGAGAATAGAAGGACTGTACTTCCCGATCTTCACCGGTCCAACTCTGATGGAAGGTGTAGGGTGGAGTTTACAAGCAATCACAGAAGATCCGTACAGGTCACGGATTTTAATACAGAAGAAAGATCAAGGGGTGAGGTTAAGCCTCACAAGTTCCCTTGCTAATCCTAGGTTTACTAAAGAGAAGGGGGAGGGAGAAGAAGAACGGGGCGCGCCCCTTCCTAGTCCACTCCTTGCGCAAGCTTCAAGAATAAAAAGAGAAACTCAAGATTAGTGTAGGAAGATGTTCTTGAAACAAAGAGAGAAGACTAGGGAGAGAGACTTAGCCAAATAGCATGAAGACTCCATGATGCCGAGGAAGAGGTGTCTTCTTCTTGCTCCAAACTGAGGATGAAGAGGTGTACTCCTTGAGGTTGCGCACTTAAGAAGAGGAGGAGTCCTTCTTGGAGTCTCGATGGGGAGGAAGAAGATGAAAGCTCGGCTAAAGGGAGAATTCTTAATACTAACACAAGTAATTAACCTAGGAAACTAATAGACAATATTATTTCATCCAAAGTTAGAGAATACATGCGAGAGGGGTTACATTTATAGGCGAGGTGAAGGTTATGGCAAGGTGGTCTTTTGCCCCTAGGCGCCTATTACAAACATGGAGAGAAAAATCAACATTTAATCCAAAGTGTGAATGCAATTAAAGGTGTGGATTCTTCCTTTCTTTGGTGAAGCTTCTTTGGAAATTCTTTGAAATTCGAATGGATTCCTTGTTGTAGACGAGATGGCCTCCTTCCTTGCTGGTTGTGAGTGCATGAAAGAGGAATTCGAAATTTAAATTCCTTCCATAAGATCTTGGGCGGCAAAGCATTGATGGAAGTTTTCATTAAAGGCTCCCTTTGATTGTGGATCTAACTTGGGATTGACTTTGAATTCTTTCTTTGCGTGGCTGATGTGTTGGCGCATATCCAAGGTTGGATGGTTGATGTGGCTGATTGATTCATTGAAGAAGCGCCTAATCAAATGAGGAAACTGAAATGGCAAGTGAGTTCATCCATGGCTTGGGTTGAACTTGGACTTTGAAGCCTTCTTTCCTTCTTGGGCTAAACTTGTTTGAGTGCAACTTGAGCTGACTTTTGAGTGGATCTTGAGCTGACCTTTAGCTTAATTGACCTGCCAAAAATGTAACAAATGCAAGGATGCACTATTCTACCATGATGCAAGGTTACATAAGAGCTTCATGCATTACAATGCACAACCTACTACATTTGGAATTGCCAGAAATGACTACATGATGCATGACTTTATTGGAAGGTAAACTAACCTACATGCAAGGCGAGAAGGGGACCCTAAGGGAACCCATATCGAAGAGGTTTCCTTCGAGCCTGAACAGATCTCCTCAGAACAGGGCTACTACCTCCATCACTCACGGCGATCTTGTGGTCAAGATTTGGTGTCTGACTGTAGAAAACCTCCTAATTCTAGTGATCTAGCCGGTAGATGGGAGAATCTTTTCGGTTGTCAGTTCTCCCAATCAAGGAGAAGGGATGGCTGAAGTTTAAACTAGATCAGCCTCTTGGATTGGCTACACGATGGTGAAGAAGTAGCAATGATGAGAGAAGTGCATGAAGAGCTGATTAAGCAAGGTAAAAGCTTCCAAATCCATGGAAGATTAGAGAAGGAAAGGAGATCTCAAATCCATGGGAGATTAGAGAAGGAAAGGAAATACCAAATCCATGGTAAACTAGAAACTAGAGATTCAACTTCATTTCATAATCTTCTTGTTTGTCCAATACAAAAGAGGAGATACAATCTTATAAGTAGATGGTTGGAAACACAGCAAAGGGATTTCTAGTCGTTGCTTCAAATTAAACTTCTTCACACAAGCTACAATGGGCAGCTCTTCCTCCATGCACTTCACAGCCTATTTTCTTCTTCCATATGTTAGCTGAAAGTCGTCCTCTTCAAGTAAGCTATAATGGGCAGGTCGTCTTCTTTGGTGTCTTGGAGGAGATCTTGGTTTTGGGCAACAATTTGGGCCTTTTCCTCTTGGGTTGGCCCAAAGTCCTCTTCATTCTTGAATTTGAGTTGAACTTTAGCTAGGTTTAAGCTAATCCCCATTTAGCTTGAGCTGAATTTCCTTTGAACTCCTTGTCTATGCAAATGTAAATATGTACTAGTCCTACTATGAAATGCATGAATAAAATGTGAGGTGGGTGGATGCATACGTGCTTATAATTTAGAAAATAACCTACCAAATCTTGCAACTATATGAATGCATGCTAATCTTGAAAAATCTAACCTACAATGATGCATGCAATGCAAGGTGTTATGGAATCTTGCATGCCCTTAGCTAGGGTAATCCTAGGCTCCACTTGCACCTCTTTGGATTGTGTCTCCTGCCTACATCAAAAATTTGATAAAAATATTTGTTTAGAAAATTCATCGCATCATAGAAATTGTCTAGATGTGGTGCGCATGCAAGAAATCATTTTCAAAAACTTTTTTAAGCATAAAAATATGTAGAAAATATAATTATACTATTTGTTTCTTGTAAATAGCTCCAATACCACTATTAGGGAATGGCGAGTGAATTTAAACATTTTTAATGCTAGTGCATAGTGAAAGACTTCACCCAAACATCAATCTCACCCAGAGGATCCATGTGAGGGAATATACAAATAGATGTATTAGATGTGTTACCTTATTTTTTTATGATCAAGAGTTGGTGGCAATCGATGTATAGACGCATAATTGTCTGCCTCTATAGGTACCCACATAGCAACCCCTTTAGTGATACACTTATCAACACTTGGTGGTAGCCTTAAGAGAAGGGACCTAGCCTTAGGAGTTGTCTTCTTTCCTCAAAGGATGCACCAATAGGAAAGCAAGAAGAGGATGGAGCGTGGTAGCCAAGGAAGGGAGAGGGGCAGCGGCTCTTCTTTGGTGGATTGCTCTAGGCCCATACAAGCATTTGTTTGTAAGCTATGGCTATGCCTCTCTATTTATGATAGGCAGGGACAAAATCGTAAGGCTACAAGCGTATCGTAAGGCTACAAGCTCACCACATGTTCACATCCTAGGGGGTGCCCCCATTTCCTCCTTATTTAGCAATCAACTAAGCCAATTGACTTGGACTTGGCACTTGGCTTGTATGTGGCAAAGCAAGCAAGTAAAGGGCGGAGGATCGAGTCCCCACATCTCTAACTTATCTGCTTAATTCTAAATAGGCGCATGCAACAAGTTATTGTCCTGGGTCGAATCCCCAAAATGACAATTACTTGAAAATCCATGATTGGCACCTAGGCTACTATCCATCCAACATTATTGGTCCTAAATGTAATATCTATGATTTATCCTCTAACATCAATATTAATATTGTTAAGTAATTATAGATAAATACCCATATTAAGAACTCAAGAGGAATAATGTATAAAGAAAAATATTAAAGTATAAATTCAACCATGTAGGATGTATAATGACAACTTAGTTGGGAATTTGAATAAGTGGTTTCTCATTATTTTGTGAAGTCAAAAAAAAAAGAAAGAAAATATTACCTAAGTGAAATGAATGGAGTTAAAAACACCTCATGTTTGTCTTTCAAGCCACCTCAAGTTTGCATGAGGATAAGATGAACCTAGTGATGACACCTAGTACTAAGTGTCACGCCCCGATCGGATCGGCCTGAAAACAGCCCTTAACCGCTGTCTCAAGGCAATCCGGCGGAATACCGGAACGCAACTCTCCCTAGGGTTTCCAGCCTGAAATTAGAAACCCTAATTACCCTGATTGATTTTTATCCCCAAAATACAATTCACACGGAGAAAACCCTAACCCTAATTTGGAGAAATCCGAAAAGAAACGGAACCCTAAATTAAATACCTTCTCGGTCAAATCCTAATTTTGACCAAACTCCCGAATTTACCGCTTCGTCGGTCAAATCTGCCTCTGCTTGCGTCAGCAATCCGTCGCTGACGTCACCTTGACAAATTTCGTCCGCCGCGAATTCAATTTCGGCCACTGACGTCGTGCTCGCGTCAGCCGCCGATTTCAATTTCAATTTCGAAATCGAAACTCTTTTCACCGTTGACCGCTGCCGATTTTGACTCGGGCCTCGTTTCGAGCATCGTCTTCTTCGACGCGAATGAAGCTCGCCCACTGCTTCGTCCGCCGCCTGGTTCGAGCGCCGCCGCACCCTGGAGTCGCCCGGAACAGCCGAGATGTCGCCGCCGATCACGGAGGAGCACGTCGCCAAATATCGTGGAGAACAGAGGAGAGGGAAGGTGGAAGGAAAGCTTCGTTTATTTCACTAAATAAACTACAAACCTCACCGCCGATCCCCTGATCGGTGCCCTCGTTCCCTCCCTCGCCGGTCGTCCCCTGATGCCGGTTACAAATCGCTCTTCCGAAGCTTCCTAAAGCTTTGTTTTACCTCTGCTCGCCTAATGGTGGAAGTCCCCCGTTCGCCTCGATCGTCCTCCTCTTTATAGAGGACGGCCGAGGAGAACGGGCGACTTCCACCATTAGGCGAGCAGAGGTAAAACGAAGCTTTAGGAAGCTTCGGAAGAGCGATTTGTAACCGGCGTCAGGGGACGACCGGCGAGGGAGGGAATGAGGGCACCGATCAGGGGATCGGCGGTGAGGTTTGTAGTTTATTTAGTGAAATAAACGAAGCTTTCCTTCCACCTTCCCTCTCCTCTGTTCTCCACGATATTTGGCGACGTGCTCCTCCGTGATCGGCGGCGACATCTCGGCTGTTCCGGGCGACTCCAGGGTGCGGCGGCGCTCGAACCAGGTGGCGGACGAAGCTCGGCCTATTGGGCCTGACCCAAACCCAAGCCCAGGCGACACAGCGCCCAAATCAGAGAACGAAACCCGGTCAACGAGCAATGTTGACCGAGCCTCGTGTCCAGCGGGCAACACAGACGCGTGCAGAGGCGCGAGCGTCTCGGAACACGTGCGCATTGCAGCGTGCGAACGCTTTGGAAGCGAGCTCGCCACCGCGTGCGACGACACGAGCCGCGGGCTTCTTCAGCGTCTTCACACGGAGCATCTTCCGAGAGACTCGGACGGGACGCACGACACGGAGATCGCGTTGCTAAGAGAAGCAAACGCGGGGCACGACGGACGACGCGGGATCTTGGCGGACGAAACGGGCTCGGAAGACGCGATCTGAGCCGAGGAAGAGATGGCGGCGGATTCTCTTTAAAGCTTGATGCAGGAGAGCGACGCGGGTGTGCGCGGAAGTGCCACCACAGAGAGTGCCGGGGAGCGACTCCACCGGCAACGGCGAGGGCGCCGTCGCCTCTTCCAGAGCAGGGCTCTGATGCCGCCAGGGGGCGAAGGTCGGCGCGGAGGTGCCGACGAGAGAAAGAGAGAAACAGAGCGAGTAATAATGGCTTGTAACCGGCGATGACCGGCGAGGGAGGGATGGGGGCACCGGCGACGGTGGTCGTCGGCGTAGAGAGGAGTTTTGTAACGTTTTAGTGGGAATAAAACGAAGCTTTCCCTCTTCCACCTTCCTTCCCCTGTTTCGGCGTTTCCGGCGATAGCTCCCAGCAGCAGGCGGCTGCTAGGTCGTCGGCGACGGGGCGAGACGCAGGCGGCGTCCTCCCCTTGTCGTCGGTCTTCTCCGGCGTCGGCTCGAACGCAGGCGGGGTTCGAGCATTGCGAACACTCGCAGCGTCGCGAGGAAGAGGATGACCCGCACTTCGAGGCAGCAACGTGGATTTTGACCGGGTCAAAATCCAAACGGAAATTCGAGCGAAATCGCGAAATCGATTTCGAATTTGGGTGACGATAGCAATCGAAGGCTTGCATCAGCGGACGAAATCGGCGGCTAACGTCAGGTGACGTCAGCAAGACGATTAAATCGGCAACGGCGTAATTGATGAGGGCTGACGTCACGCCGACGTCAGCAAAGGCATGATTTTGACTTCGGTCAAAATCATAGGGAAGAGGTATTTCCTAAATTAGGGTTGGGATTTGAGCGACCTTGTAATTTGGGGATAAAAATTATTCGGAGTAATTAGGGTTTCTAATTTCGGGTCGGAAACCCTAGCGAGCATTACGTTCCGGTGTTCCGCCGGACGGCCCCGAGACAGCGGTTAAGCGCTGTTTTCAGGCCGATCCGACCGAGGCGTGACACTAGGGGTGACTAATGAGGTAAAATGAAGGAAAAATAAGGGGGGAAATAGGATTTTTACCATCAACTTTCATTTGGACTTGGGGAATAATTGGTAAAGGTGGTGAAGTGAAGAAGAATTAGAGAAAGCTCAAATTTGCATAAGGCAAGTTTCTACCTTATGCACTAAATTTGTATTTCTTTTTTTATTCTAAACTAAGTACTTATTTGATAGAAATGATATATTATGATTTTGGGACCTACGTAAGATTCTAATTATTGGATTCCAAGAATTATTTCAGTTTTTCTATCATATTAGTATTGGAAAGTTTTGAAAGAAATATCAAGATATTGAAATTTGTGAAAAATCTGATCTCTTGAATGTTTTTATCTTATAACTTTGTGCATACAAAGGATTTTAAAATGAAATTTATTCTATGTAAAATATGACTTTTGAAATGTTTTCTAATGCATCATATATTATATATAGTTAATCATAATAAGTATCAATGAAATAGCAAATTTTAGTAAACATTTTTTGAAAAACCCTAGGCTAACCATTGGGTGGTAATTTATTTGTACATTTTGATATACGAATTGGATGTGAATCAAATTTATGTTGAATAAAAGAAGAATCAAATACCTTTCCAACATATCATAAATTTCATATATATTAATCATTTTGTACCCTCAAACAAATTGTAAACTTTAGCTAAGCACTTCTGAAATTCTAGAAATAGCGCAGTTGAAACGCTTATCACTCCAACCCTCATATCTTTTTTAATACTTCTCAAAATAGCATCAAACTAGATTTATTATAATGTAGACTAAAAAATGCTTCCAATGACTCTTGGTTGGTATGCATACTTATTGTATTCACACTTTAATCATTTGAATAAATCGAATTGATCAAGTTTGACATGTTCTATCCTTAACAATGGAACCTTTATGGGGTAATTGTCGTGATCCTTGTGTAATCTATGATCATGACCCCGGGGAAACCTTTATGGGGAAGCGACATGACCCACGGAAATACAAATGGAGTTTAAGGTTACCCTAGCTAGGGCACCTAAATTTCCATCTCTTGCATTGCATGCATCTTTAAGTTAGATTTTCATTCCTTGCATTGCATGCATCCTTTAAGTTATTTCCATCTCTTGCATTGCATGCATCTTTAAGTTAGATTTTCATTCCTTGCATTGCATGCATCCTTTAAGTTAGATCTCCTAGCATAACTTGCATCATATGGTAGGTTAGATCCACCCTCCAATTACACCATGTAGTTACATCCCTAGGATCCGCCACTTATGTATGGTAGGTTAGTGCATGAAATTGATGTAATAGACTAGGTCAACTCCATCTTGGGATACAAGTCAAAATCAAGCCAAGACAACTCCAAGAGATGCCATGAGCCCATCAGCCCAACTCAAGAGAGAATCAGCCCATCCAACTCAAAGAGGCATCACCACAAGTACCCAACACTCCACCATCCTAGTTGGCAGCCATGGGGGGGATTTGTCTCCACCTCCAACCGCCCCTTCCTCTTTGAAGCAAAGAAGGACAAGACCATTCATGCACCAGCTTTTGCAGCCCCTTACAGCCATTATGCGCCAGCAACTTTGCAGAATTTCAGCCTCAAGAAGCTGTCCCCATTTCCTGCAGAATCCCAGCTTCTTTCAGCCCATCATTCGCCAACCACCCCTGCCAAGAAGAAGCCTGCACACGCCACCACAATGCAGAGTTTCATTCTTCTAGATGTTGCATCTATTGACTGAAGAATGACAACTCCTTCAGCTCCTTCAAAGTCGCCAGCAAACTGCTCCTGTTCAGTCAACATGCGCCAGCAAACTGCTCCTGTTCAGTCAACATGTCATGTACTTAGGGAAGGGGATGCAACCTGCTCTTGTCCATTCACTTGTCATGAAGAAAGCCAACCGTTGGCAGCCCCTATATGATGTATTCCTCTTGTAAAGTGATCAGTTAGTGTTGAATGAAATTTCAAAAATTCTGAAGTTAGTCTTCGAAAGGTGTGTGTCACCTGCCCCTTCCCCTCTTCCAACCATTGCCGAGAGTTCCTTTCCACCCCCTCTTGCTCTTCAATCTTCTTCCACCATTTGCGCTTGTCCTGAAGATGGGAGCTCACGCCACTTCCTCCCCTTAGCCTTGACAAGTCCTCAGCCCAAGAGGAGGAGCTGGACACAGCCGAGATTCAAGATGGTGTCATTAATCCCATGCCGAGATCAAGTCACCACCTTAAGTTAGCTAAGTCTCTCTACTACCTTGGTTGATGTTTTCTTGAAGTTCCTGAGCAACCATCTACACTCACAATTGATTTTCTCAGGTGGCGCAAGGCCAAGAAGGGCATACAACCTTCATCCCCTCCCTTTCCCCTCTTACTAGTTAGTCCCTAAATGTGTTAGCAAGGGAATTTGGAGGCTACCCTCCCCCTTGGGTGTGCTTGTGTTATTGGCCTCTTAATATTCTTTTAAACTCACCCACGCATGTGTGGGATGCTGTAATGTCTTGGTTGTAAGCGCATAGGGCCCTACTTCGTGAGTTTCCACCATTGGACCGGTGAAGAACGGGAAGGTCACCCTTTCTATTCTCAAAGGGTGCAAGGTGAGTTCCTCCCTTAGAGTAGCTCTACTTCTTATGATAGAATCGCATGTCTAGATCTATTTGATGTTGTAGAACCGCATGCTTAAGTCTTGTCAAAGTTTCATCTTACCTAGAAGCGCATGTTAGGATTCTCTTGTTGAGTAGTTTCGGTTTTCACTATTACTTGCTAAAACAAGCTATTTTCAAACTACGCTAGCACAAGGGGTTTATTAAGCTATACTTAACTAGCAAAATGTTTTCGAAACACGTTGTTTGAATGTTGCATGATTGGTGACCCCATCACTTCATAAAATAAATCCTGGGCTACTCCTAGCTACACAAAAACAAGAGCTGAATTAAAGAGTGTTTGTAGCACATTACAACATCATTTAGTTCAGAGTTTAACAAGTTCAAAATAGGAATTAGACAAGTTCCAATATGCTAATGTGGATCATGCACTCATCCCATATCGGATTGGGGTCTTGAGAACTATTGTTGATCTTCTTGGTTGTGTCCCTACATCACTATGGGAGGCACTTCTAGAATCCCTCCATTTGCATTTGGTTAGGCCATGGTGAGCCCTTTTGACGGAGTCATGGAAGCATATGGGTATGACCCAACACCCCTAAAGACACCTGGGAAGACTCCCCAGGACCTGAGGAAGCTACACTAAAGATTTCAGCCCAAATGGAGCACCCAGACCCAAATCATGGCCATGAAAAATTCTATGGCCCGCCCGTGAAACACTTTGCCCAATCTCAAGACAAGCTCACGGCCGCAAAAGAATCCATGGTCTAGCCCATGGAACTTCCAAGCCAGAATTACGGCCATGGAAAATTCCACGGCCCCGCCGTGAAACACTCTATTCCTAACCAAGATGACTCCACGGCCGTGGAAAATTCCATGGCCTCGCCGTGAAACATTCTGTGCACATTCCTGCCAACATCACGGCCGTGAAAAATGCCACGGCCCTGTCGTGGAGTTGCCTAGAAACACAGAAGGCCTCCGTTTCCCACACTGTTCAATGCTCACAACAGTCCTCGCATCCCCCTAACCATTATGTGGGAATTCTCAGTCCATCTACTGCCTCAATGGAGTCCCTCCACCCTATCAACATAGCGAGTCTTCCCCAAATACCACCGCAAGAGCCACCCATGGACCGTTACCACAACTGGGTCCTCAACTCAGCCCAAGAGACAACCAACAACATAAAGAATTAGCCCATGATTAGCAAGTTTTGCTGCTTCGTGGCGGCCTGCTCTGAGATAGTCTAGCACATCAAACCCGGCTCGGACAACGGCCCAAGAAACTTGGCCCATGCGCTAGCCTCCCCTCAAGATTCCCTGTTGGAGTTGGTAGCATCTACTTTTAGTTTGTTAGATGGTACCTTGTGTTGGGGTATGCCCTTAAGGCTAATGTTTGAGGCCTTGGGATTGTATCAGTATCATGTATATAAACTTTTATGTTTATAAAGGCAATGGTTGTTATTCAGTTTGTTACATTGTCTGCTGCAATAAGTGTACTTCTGAATAATGTCTCAATGCTGTTCAGCTAGGCTGACATGCTGTAATGTCCTTAGTCGAGATATCTTGGTAAACATGAGACAGCCTTGATATGATTGAGACTAATATGTGTTCTAATCTTATAGGATGCTTCGAGCATGGAATAAGATGTAGACTCATGGGTACATTGGATGTACTGGACAGACCCTACTAGGATATTCAATTGCTTGTCACAATGTGAATAATCCTTGGATGCAACAAGTGGCACATGTCCTCTGACTTGAGATCACTTGTGTTTCTAAATGATGATTGTCATTGTTTTGAGGTAGTTCAATATCATTTGAAACATAATGGTTATAGACTATCTTGGATAATGATCATGAGTCAGGTTAGGACACTAGTGATAGATATAGGATTGTCGTCTCCTTAATTGGAGTGTGATGTTCTAAAGGGGCCCCCTTAAATGAGATGATTGAGAAAGTGTATGGCCATACCCAGGTGACAATGTCATCTGGTCTAATCATGCTCATCATATTGGAGCTACAGGCTTGACACGCTTGTCCAATAAGAACATCCAGTGGCAAAGGAAACATGTATGCCTAGTGATGTGGATTCACACTTGTGCTGTGGTTTGGGTGTAGTCTTGGAAGACTCTTTCCTTTATATCGGGAGACAGTGATGTGTTGCTAGATACCCCTCACTGATCGTGATAATGTAAGTTATCGTTACCGACATTTAGAGGAAACCCTTAGGGTCGCACAATTCGATGATATGGCTTGCTTAAGTCAGATCGTGTGGACTGAATTGTTTAGGTTCAGTTTAAAGGAGTTTAAACTCTGATTGTAAGTGAGATCTGGTCTGATCATGTTTGATTGATTAGGGCTTGAGATCGGTAAGCTTCGATCGAGAGATTTGATGCTAGATCGGTGAGATCAAAAGCATCAAAGAGATGAACGGTTAGATCTGAAACCTTAGGGTTTACTATGGTCTAGACCAAATGGCTTGAGCTATTTTGATTTGGTTTATGAACCAAATTCGATTGGGACATTTTGGCTTGAACCGGTTCACAAAGGTGAACGCTTGGTTCAATGCTAGTAAGCGTTTTTGGGTTGGCATGAGCGCATGGCTTAATGATGTTCCATTTTTGGAAAGTCATCAAGGCCGATTCCTCTCAATGCCAAAACGCATATGCGTTCCCCTCTTCTCTTGTGGTTTTGCTTGCACTCTCGCAAGTGGTGGATTGACGAGAAGAAGGGAAGGTTTTCGTCCAAGGTGAAGCTTGCTCTCGCATCTAAAACTTCCTCCACGCAAAGGACCCCTTGAAGCTTTGCTAGCACAAAGACGACAAGGAGAAGCCATTCCTCATCTTGTGTGCTTCATCTTTGGAGAAGATCCCTTTCGATCTTTGCTTCCAAGACACCATCCAAATAGATGGCTTTGGTATGATCTTCTTTCGATCTCCACATTCCTTAAGGTTGATCATTTGAACATATATTACATGCGATCTCATGTTGAAACCCCTTGGAAATTACATGCGCCCCCTTTAGGGTTTCAACCCCTTGCGCTCCCCCTTGAAGGGGACTCTTCAATTGGTATCAGAGCTGGTTCTATGTATGTTCATTTGATTGCCTACATGTGATCCTTGTTTGCGTTTGCTAAGCATAGATCTAATAACATGCCGAATAACTACATGCTAGTTTAAGAACTTATATGTATGTTTAGTTATGGATGGCGCATGTTTGTTGGCGCTTCTTTCATGTTGTTTTTGTCAAAACAAAAGATCATGCGCGCCTCATCTAGATCTAAGGCCCTACTTTAAACCCTTAGATGGGTTGATGGGGTTGAAGTCATCTTCTAGGAAGTATCCAAATAGTCTGATCAGACCATCTGACAGCCTAGATGGGTTGACCAGATAGCACCTGTGCGCAAGCACGAGGTGGCTATAGGTCGACTGCATCAAGGGCATGTAGCGAGGTCTGGTTGAGACGGCTACTGAACACACATGAGTTAGGCCCGGGGTCACACCCGCTTGCCGAAACTCATGAGGGTTGTTCAGCCCTTTGCGCATGCTTGGTTGACCATTAGGTCAACTCAAGTCAGTTAGGACTTGGTGCATGCAAGGGCAGTGGATCTGACTAGATGGATGAGTGGATCCCTATCAATGGACCATTGTAAGGTTGTAGGGGCACATAAGAAAATTAAAATGATGCCAATGGGTTTTCAAAATTTTATTTTCTTGTTAAATGGATCACATGTTGATTGGATGCCATGTGCTTGTCTATTTTATCTTATGTGGGTTGCCCTTTTAATGTGTGCTGTGCTGGGGCCTGCGAGCCTGGCTTAAATTGTAAATTATATATTTGTGATCTGCGCATCACATTTTAATTAATTTATTGTATAATTGACCTGCGTGTCAAACTTGTCTAGATAGATTAAAATGTACTTTTAATCTGACAAGAGCTCAAAGCACACATAGCAAGGCGCAAGCAGCTGGTGGGCGCACCTGAGCTGCAGAGGGCGCTTGGGCCCTGGTCTGGGCCAGATGAGAGGCAAAAGACCCAAGAAGCAAGTGAAGACTTAAGATAACTTAAGGTCTTACTTAGGGTTAATGGGCTTTTACCACATAAGATCAGCATGCTTTCTACTTACCGTTTATAATTAGAAATGCATGATTTATTTATCTTCTGCTATCACCATAGGGTTTGCATGATAGTTAAGAAGATAAAAGACCGTTAAAATCCAACGCTGAAATATCAAGCTCGTAAGCCTTCTGACGCGAAACCTCGCTGTTCTGACTATCGTTGGAGCCGTGTTGTACCCACTCAGTGGGCACGTCCTTCTATCTTCAGACGGTGTGTGATTTCACCTGCGTGTTACAGAGAAGGGATTTATCGCTTCTCGTTGCTCAGCATAGCACGTGGTGGTCCAGGGAGTAGGTCAGGTTAGCTTGACCATGTAGGCTACATATGGGGCATATGTGAGCTATATGGAGGCAGCCATCTGTGAGATCAGAGACTGTGTTGTACCAACTCAGTTGGCACAGTCTGCTGGATTGCCCAGATGAAGGGGAATCGCACGGGTTGGCGATTGGCAGGGACTGCCTACCAGAAATTAGTGCTTGTACTCTCTGTGCATCTTATCTCGCCTGAGCGGGACGCGGAGACCAAGTATGAAATCTGGATCCCATCTCACTAAAAGAGTGTTACTCTTTCGGGCTGTTTTGCTGGATTTTTCAGCCAGATAAAATAGTGAGAAAAGAATCTTTCTTAAGTCCTGGATTGATTCTAGACATTGATACTGACCTTGCTGTTCTTGCATTGTTGTAGATTCCTGCAGCAACGAACACCATGAGCTTCAATGTGCGATCCCTACTGGAAAGGGAGAAGTTTGCTGGGCCAAACTTCTCAGACTGGTTCGGACACCTTAAGATCGTTCTTAAGGCTGAGAGGAAACTGTATGTCCTCGAGACGGCTATACCGCCTCAACCCGCTGCGAACGCCGCAAGGGCGGTTCGCGATGCCTATGAAAAGCATGTCAATGATAGCATTGATGTCGCTTGCCTGATGCTAGCGTCTATGACGCCACCGCTGCAGCGTCAGCATGAGGATATGTCTGCTATAGAAATTATAGCAAACCTCAAGATGTTGTATGCTGCACAGGCGAGGACTGAACGCTATAATCTGACTAAGCTTTTCTTTCAGAGCAAACTGGCTGAAGGGAGCCCAGTGCCACGTGCTCAAGATGATTGGGCACAAGGAGGCTCTGGAGAAACTGGGGCATACCATCAACCAGGAGCTTGCTGTAGACATTATTCTGCAGTCTCTCCCGCCCTCTTTCGATGCGTTCATTATTAATTTTAATATGAACAAAATCGATTGTACTCCGGCAGAGTTGCTGAATATGCTCTTGACCACTGAGGAGACTCTGAAGGGAAAGCCTTCAACCTCTGTCTTGATGTTCCCCTCCAGGAACAAGAAGAAGGGGAAGAAGGGCAAAGCCCCTGTCAAGAACTACAGTAAGGCTCTGAAACAAAAGGTCAAGCGGTCGAAGGACAACAGGTGTTTCCACTGTGGCCAGCTGGGTCACTGGAAAAGGGACTGTAAAGCGCTCCAAGGAGACAAGAAGGGAAGCATCGCTTCTGGCTCAGGTATATTTGTGACTGAGGTCATGATATCTTCTTCTTCTATTTCATGGGTGTTGGACACTGCATGTGGAGTTCACATTTGTTCAAATGTACAGGAACTCAAGAGAAGAAGGCAGGTGGGATAGCATGAGGTGGACCTACGAGTTGGAAACGGGGCACGGGTTGCTGCTGTTGCTGTAGGAACTTATTTCATCTCATTACCATCTGGCATTGTATTAGAATTAAACAATTGTTACTTTGTACCCAGTATTACCAAAAATATTATCTCTATTCCTGCTCTTGTCAGGAAAGGGTTTTCCTTTGAATGCAAGATTTCAAAGTGTTATCTTACTCTTGATAATATTGTTTATGCTACTGGTTCAATTAACAATGGGTTATTCATGTTGGACATGGACTATTCTATACAAAACATTGATAATAAGAAAGCCAAGTATGCTGATGACAGCACCTTGCTATGGCATAGTCGTTTAGGCCATATTAACAAGAAGCGCATTAAGCGGTTGCATGATCATGGACTGCTGGGATCATTCTCCTATGAGGAGATTGATACATGCAAAGCTTGTTTAATGGGTAAAATGACGAAGTCTCCTTTTCCTAACAAAGGTCAAAGGGCTTCAGGTTTACTTGACCTTATACACACTGATGTGTGTGGGCCATTTAGTAAACATGCCAGAGGTGGCTATCAGTACTTCATTACCTTTACTGATGATTTCAGTAGATATGGTTATGTCTATCTTATGAGACATAAGAGTGAATCTTTTGACAAGTTCAAAGAGTTCAAAAATGAAGTACAAAATCAGCTAGGCCGAAATATCAAGGCACTTCGTTCTGATCGAGGTGGAGAATACTTGAGTCATGCGTTTACTGACTATCTAAAAGAGTGTGGGATTATCTCACAGCTCACTCCGCCAGGAACACCACAATGGAATGGTGTGTCCGAGAGGAGAAATAGAACGTTACTTGATATGGTTCGTTCTATGATGAGTCAGGCTACTCTTCCTTACTCCTTTTGGGGTTTTGCACTGGAAACAGCTGCAAAGGTACTAAACCGAGTGCCATCCAAGGCAGTTTCAAAGACTCCATATGAATTATGGTATGGGAAACAGCCGAGCTTGACATTTATTAAGATCTGGGGTTGCGAGGCTTATGTCAAAAAGCTCGCCTCTGGGAAACTAGAGAGCAGATCTGAGAAATGCATCTTTGTCGGTTACCCTAAGGAAACTAAGGGTTATTATTTCTTCGATCCCAAAGAGAACAAAGTATTTGTTGCTCGGACGGCAGTTTTTCTTGAGAAGGAGTTTCTTCTGCAAGAAGCCAGTGGGAGAGAAATAAAGCTGGATGAGAATCCAGAGGAAGGACAAAGTAGTCAAGCACAGTTGGATGAGCCTAAGCCAGTGGATCAGGTTACTGAACAACCTAAGGCTCAGATATCACGGGAACCGCGAAGATCGGGAAGGATCCGTCGACAGCCTGAGCGCTATGACGGAGTCTACATCATTGATAATGATGAACCCCTTACTTATGCGGATGCGGTCAGTGGACCGGAGTCAGCTAGATGGCTTGAAGCTATGCGAGCCGAGATGGACTCCATGTCAGATAACCAAGTCTGGGATTTGGTTGATCCGCCTCCGGGAGTAATCCCTATAGGCTGTAAATGGATCTTCAAAAAGAAGATTGACATGGATGGTAACGTGGTTACCTATAAAGGCAGGCTAGTAGCGAAAGGTTTCAAACAAATCTACGGGATAGATTATGATGAAACTTTCTCTCCTGTAGCCATGTTTAAGTCTATTCGGATTCTTTTCGCGATAGCTGCATATTACGATTATGAGATCTGGCAGATGGATGTGAAGACGGCTTTCCTTAATGGAAAACTGGATGAGGATGTGTATATGACACAACCTGAAGGTTTCACTAATCCATCAGATCGTCATAAAATATGCAAGTTAAAGAAGTCCATTTATGGACTTAAACAAGCATCTAGAAGCTGGAATATTCGTTTTGATGAATCAATCTCTGAGTTTGGTTTCATCAAGAATGAAGATGACCCGTGTGTATATAAGAGGTTTAGTGGGAGCGTGATTACTTTCCTAGTCCTCTACGTCGATGATATCTTAATCATTGGAAACGATATTCCTGAACTGCATGCTGTTAAGGCATGGTTAGGAAAATGTTTTCAGATGAAAGATTTAGGAGAAGCAGCCTATGTATTAGGTGTGAAGATCTACAGGGATAGATCTAAGAGGCTTCTCGGGCTGTGCCAGAGTACTTACATCGATAAAGTCCTGGAGAGATTCCATTTAGAGAATTCTAAAAGAGGATATCTTCCAGTCAGACATGGTCTGAATCTTTCAAAAGGTCAGTGTCCACAAACACAGACTGAGAAAGATGAAATGGACAATACGCCTTATGCTTCGGCTATTGGGTCCATTATGTATGCGATGTTGTGTACTCGCCCAGACGTCGCTTACGGGTTAAGCGTGACCAGTCGGTTCCAAAGTAATCCAGGTCAGGCACACTGGATTGCGGTCAAGAACATTTTAAAATATCTTCGGAGGACCAAAGATATGTTCTTGATATATGGTGGTCAGGAAGAACTCAGTATTGAAGGATATACTGACGCTTCGTTCCAGTCGGACCAGGATGATTTCCGATCGCAATCAGGCTATGTTTTTAGCTTGAATGGTGGAGCAGTGGTGTGGAAGAGTTTCAAACAGTCAACTGTTGCTGATTCCACAACAGAAGCCGAGTATGTTGCGGCCTCGGAAGCATCCAAGGAGGCAGTGTGGATTCGTAAGTTCATTCAGGAACTTGGTGTTGTTCCTTCGAGTGCAGATCCTTTGGTTATCTTTTGTGATAACACTGGAGCAATCGCACAAGCAAAGGAACCACGGTCGCACCAGAAGTCCAAGCACATACAGAGACAGTTTCACTTGATCCGGGAGATCATTGATCGTGGCGAGATCAAAATCTGCAAGGTTCATACAGATGACAATCTGGCTGACCCACTTACCAAGCCTCTGGCGCAGCAGAAGCATGAGAAGCACTGTAATAATATGGGTTTGAGATTTCTCAACCATTAGATTAAGTACAAGTGGGAGATTGTTGGGGTATGCCCTTAAGGCTAATGTTTGAGGCCTTGGGATTGTATCAGTATCATGTAAATAAACTTTTATGTTTATAAAGGCAATGGTTGTTATTCAGTTTGTTACATTGTCTGCTGCAATAAGTGTACTTCTGAATAATGTCTCAATGCTGTTCAGCTAGGCTGACATGCTGTAATGTCCTTAGTCGAGATATCTTGGTAAACATGAGACAGCCTTGATATGATTGAGACTAATATGTGTTCTAATCTTATAGGATGCTTCGAGCATGGAATAAGATGTAGACTCATGGGTACATTGGATGTACTGGACAGACCCTACTAGGATATTCAATTGCTTGTCACAATGTGAATAATCCTTGGATGCAACAAGTGGCACATGTCCTCTGACTTGAGATCACTTGTGTTTCTAAATGATGATTGTCATTGTTTTGAGGTAGTTCAATATCATTTGAAACATAATGGTTATAGACTATCTTGGATAATGATCATGAGTCAGGTTAGGACACTAGTGATAGATATAGGATTGCCGTCTCCTTAATTGGAGTGTGATGTTCTAAAGGGGCCCCCTTAAATGAGATGATTGAGAAAGTGTATGGCCATACCCAGGTGACAATGCCATCTGGTCTAATCATGCTCATCATATTGGAGCTACAGGCTTGACACGCTTGTCCAATAAGAACATCCAGTGGCAAAGGAAACATGTATGCCTAGTGATGTGGATTCACACTTGTGCTGTGGTTTGGGTGTAGTCTTGGAAGACTCTTTCCTTTATATCGGGAGACAGTGATGTGTTGCTAGATACCCCTCACTGATCGTGATAATGTAAGTTATCGTTACCGACATTTAGAGGAAACCCTTAGGGTCGCACAATTCGATGATATGGCTTGCTTAAGTCAGATCGTGTGGACTGAATTGTTTAGGTTCAGTTTAAAGGAGTTTAAACTCTGATTGTAAGTGAGATCTGGTCTGATCATGTTTGATTGATTAGGGCTTGAGATCGGTAAGCTTCGATCGAGAGATTTGATGCTAGATCGGTGAGATCAAAAGCATCAAAGAGATGAACGGTTAGATCTGAAACCTTAGGGTTTACTATGGTCTAGACCAAATGGCTTGAGCTATTTTGATTTGGTTTATGAACCAAATTCGATTGGGACATTTTGGCTTGAACCGGTTCACAAAGGTGAACGCTTGGTTCAATGCTAGTAAGCGTTTTTGGGTTGGCATGAGCGCATGGCTTAATGATGTTCCATTTTTGGAAAGTCATCAAGGCCGATTCCTCTCAACGCCAAAACGCATATGCGTTCCCCTCTTCTCTTGTGGTTTTGCTTGCACTCTCGCAAGTGGTGGATTGACGAGAAGAAGGGAAGGTTTTCGTCCAAGGTGAAGCTTGCTCTCGCATCTAAAACTTCCTCCACGCAAAGGACCCCTTGAAGCTTTGCTAGCACAAAGACGACAAGGAGAAGCCATTCCTCATCTTGTGTGCTTCATCTTTGGAGAAGATCCCTTTCGATCTTTGCTTCCAAGACACCATCCA
This sequence comes from Costus lasius, assembly GCA_027563935.2. Taxonomy (NCBI): domain Eukaryota; kingdom Viridiplantae; phylum Streptophyta; class Magnoliopsida; order Zingiberales; family Costaceae; genus Costus; species Costus lasius. The sequence continues at coordinate 23,530,037 of CM050454.1, read as the reverse complement.
AATAGATGGCTTTGGTATGATCTTCTTTCGATCTCCACATTCCTTAAGGTTGATCATTTGAACATATATTACATGCGATCTCATGTTGAAACCCCTTGGAAATTACATGCGCCCCCTTTAGGGTTTCAACCCCTTGCGCTCCCCCTTGAAGGGGACTCTTCACCTTGACCCTCTTTTAGGAAGTTAGAGGTTGTTAGCTTATCCAACAACCCTCATGTGACTTGCATGTGTTCTCCCCTCCCTCTTGATCTATAAAAGAGGGCTGAGGGCTAGTTCTTCTTCAACTTTGTTGTAGTAGCATCCTTCCCCCACCCGAAGGTCTAGGTCCAGCAAACTCCGGGTGGCTCGGCTGTGAGTCCTCCCATCCCAATTCTCCTTCTGTACTGCATTTACTTCAATCAAAAGGGCCAGAGCGACACCAAATCGCTCCGGGCACCTCTTATTCACTTACTGCTCTCTGAGTACTCTGAAGACTATTTCGACCCCTACCTCTCGTTATGCACCCAGCCTTGTATGCACCTCCTCCTCAGCTCTGCCCGGGACACGCGAACGCCCTTCTCTTCGCTGCATTGTGATCGGATCTGGAATGCGCACATGCTATAAGAAAATTGGGTTTACAAGCAAGGTTAGTAGTTTAAGATTTTAGAATCGTGTTCCTTGGCATTTTTGACTCGCTGGTATTGCTCAAGTCGCGTCTACGTGGCAACGATTTCATCGGTTTTTTCGGATTCCCCCCGACGCATTTTATCTTCCCTCGTCTCAAGACCCTCTCACGTTTTCGATATCATCATCTCCACCTCCTTAGAGTACTGACTTAAGGACCTCTCCCTCCTATTCATCCGCTACGTCACCTTTTGCCTACTTTTGTTTGTTGACTTTCTCACACGTGGGTTAATCATACTTCTAGATTTGGACTTTGTTTTGTTTTGTTCCCACTATTTCCTTTATGCTACTTTGGTACTCATGGGATGAGTACATCTTTTGTTTCCATTGTGCCTTTGATACTTATAAGTTAGAAATATTATCATTTCATGCTATTGATTTACTTGGGTTCTTGATATCATCCTTATGCAATATGTTTAGGTTTTCATTATGGTATGATTTTTAGATATCCATTTGATAAACTCAATAGTGATGCTTCTTTCGCATATTATATAACTTGTTTAAAAGTTAATATTAAACAAAAATGTATTTTGTTACTTGGGCAAAGTAGATCTTGCTGAGTTTTGTAGCTCACTCTTTTGACTTTATATAGTACAGGTTAGGTTTAGTTGCTTGTCCTTGGGGCAATGGAAAAGGTGTTGAGAGGAAATTTTGCTAATAAGCTCCTATTTAGCTAATGTTGTAGTGTGATGCATAACATGATATGCTCATGTATATATATTTTGTGTTGTATAGAAGAAGTTTGAGCAATTTTGGATATGATATCACATTGTACTAATAAAGTAGTTGTGTAAATGAAGTTTGATGTTTAATCTATCTCTGTGGTTGGTTGATGGTTATTGATTTGATTAAGTGAATTGTCATTCACCTAGGAATATGTTAATATTTTGTGTAAGTTGCTCTCAAACTTTATTTGATTTGATTTTGGATCTTGGGAATTTTTTGTGAAACAAGAAAGAAAAATAAATATATTATTCCAACGGGTGTGACACTAAAGCCCAATAATGCAATCCAAGCTATCATAGATAGGCTCCTAGCCCTATCTATGTGCTAAATCATTAGATATTAATCATTGGTTCATATAAACTAGCCCTATCTATGTGCTAAATCATTAGATATTAATCATTGGTTCATATAAACATATGACCTAGACCTAATTTGGATCCATCTAGCTCCGTACATACTCAAATTATTAACATAAGTTATCCTAGACTCTCTAATCAAACTGCATCACTAAAATGTCTAAGTATGTGACACTACAGGTTCCATATGATGCTACCAGTGATGATTAACTAAGATCATCACAAGTAGTGGGAGGTATCTAGCAACATCGCTGCTACCCAGGCGATAGGAAATGAGTCATGCACTATAGTCCCTTTCCCAACTAATATCTTGCTTGACAAGTGTGTCACACTTGTTTGACCCAATATTATAGTTATGACACAAACAGGTTATTCACTTAGGTATGGTCATACAATTTCAGTCATAAACCAAGAGGTGGGGCTCCGTGGATATCATACTTTCCAAAGAAAAGGGCAAATCCTACTATTGGAATAGCATACTTTTTATATAGCCTATGGCGTACCCGATGACAACTTTTATGACCTCTTTGTTACAGTGAGGTGGTAAGTTGTATCAAAGTACATCACTCACCATATAGAAGTGTTGATAACCTCAAGTCGAATGACAATAAAAACCTTCACTTTGTAATATTGACTTAGTGATACCTAAGCAAATAATCATGGTGGGTCAATCCAGTACATCCTACTTGATGCACCTATATGCCTATGATAATGTCTAGCATCCAACTAGCCAACGCACTAGTCTCACATATACCTATGGTGTCCCCTATCTACTAAAGCACTCAACTAGGGATACTTTGAGAATGAAGAAGACCAAATTGAGGGATATTATTATATAATTCCATAGTCTATGCAAGTATAGCAAAAACATAACTACGATAATGCTTTTTATTACTTAATAAATCATAGTATAATATACAAATTAGACCAATGCAATTGGTATGGGGCATGTACACCAACATATCAAACACAATCAAATGATTGGTCTTACAGGCATATTTCAACATAAAAATAATATTTCAGTAGAATAATCTTTAAAAGTCAATGCAATCCATAAATCTAGGGTTAGTAGTTGATGTAGAAAAAGAAAATTTTGACTTTGTAAAAGAGAGGATCAATTTGGAATAAGGTCAAGCATCCTCAAGACATCAAGAGGCCAATTTTGATAGGTTAACAAATGGCTACATCACCAACACATGATAGGTTAACAAATGGCTACACTGATTGTTATGTAGCAATTAGCAAATTGTTTTTGAATTGTGTACACGGGTTAATTTTAAACATCTTTTTTATATCTTGCATAATTGTCTTTGAGATGCACATTCATTTTTGTTTCCGCTTTGGATATTTAAATCAGTTTATTCCATAATAATTATATCGTTTGTATCTTCTCTTTATTGAAATTAGAAAGAAATTATTAGCTTTATAGAGTTGAGTAGTAGGTATCCGTAAAACCCAACTCCATTTCTATGTATTAATAAGATCAGGGCGTGCATCTAAATTTTATTTAGGTAACTAGGCATGTAGTATATAATTTAATAGGATTAATTACTCGATTCAAATATTTATAGGGTTTAAATAGTTAACAAATAATTAAAATGTTATTATGGTTGAATTCAAGTAGCGTTATACAAAAAAAGTTGAATAATTGGGTATTAGTAAGTTAATTATTTAAATTTAAGTATAAGTAGGGAAAAAAATAGATACTCTATCCACTACATAAATCGAAAATAATATTTTCTTAAACTTGAGAAAACCTTCTTTATTTCCTACTAATAGTTGCTCCACATGTCTGTATGTTCAAAATACTATTCATGAAAACAAAAATGCATTATAAAAGAATTCCTTTTTTTTTAAAAAAAGTCCATTAACCTTTATTATTTACAAATAGCCCGTACGATATAGGATCCACCTAACATTTATTTTGCTAGTCCATTATTATTATTATTATTATTATTATTATTATTATTATTATTATTATTATAATAAGGGAAGTGCTATCGATCCACTCATAATGATGGATCTTCAATTTAAAGTCGACCAGACCATTTTCCCCTCGTTTTAAGAAGATACAAACATTTCTAAATAACAATAGTGAACAGCAATTATTTTATTTAAGTTCTGAATGTTGTAGATTCAGATACATGGAATTTTGACCAAGGAATCAGAAATGCCTATACCTGATTTTATAAGTAGGTAAAAGTTGACTTGGCAGAAAAAGCGTCCACAAAAACGATGGTAAATAACCCAAATACATATACATATCATGTGCACTCTCTAATATCTGCTACATTGCAAGTAAATATAACAATTCTTTTTGTGTGAACAGGACTCCAGTGTCTTTTGAAGAACCTTCTATAACAAATCGCTTGTAAGTGAAGAAGCAACGAATACTCGTGTTACACAGCTTACAGCGATGAGGTGTATCTGTAGTGTTAAGTGTCCTGAGCTGCAACTCCAGCTACCGCCAGTTCACTTCAAGCTTTTGTACAAGTCATCAATTACACTCTGTCAAGCAAACAGAAATCATTCATTTAGTTGTATTTCCTGCCATTCTTATGATGGAACGAAGAGTACACAGTTACAAAAAAATGTTTTAAATATACAAGGCATATTTATCAAGCATTAAGACAAGTAAACAGGAATTAGATTTTTTATTTATTAATTAGTGGACGACTTCAGATAGATTAAAGCGTATTAACTTGAATCAAATATTCATATTATATAATGAAGTCTTTTAATCACCAAGATCAGAAAAAAAAAAAGAACTATGATATAACAATATCATATGCAGATACAACTTGAACTTGGCAAAAACACATTTGCTAATCGTACCTGATAATATTTTAGTAGCTGTGGCCGCTTCTTTTTGTACGTTGGGGTGAGGAGATCACGTTCCATGTCAAACGGGACTGGGTCAAGGTGAACAGCTTTAATAAACTCAAAGCCTTTTAACTGCCAGAGCATAAGTTCAGTTATCAGCAAGGAGTTAAAGAAAGCAAGAATATCCTCTGCAGAAAATAATGAACAGGTAAATGCAACTTGAGCTAGAATAAGTCACCTTCTTTTCTTTACCAATCTTCGCTAGTTCATCCAAAATGTATGCTTTTGCCTTTTGGTTTGCACACAAAGCAGCAAAATCCCCATTAATACCATTCACTTCAGCCCAGTGCTCCAGCGCTTGCTGATTGGGGTTGACTATGGCCACAAGGAAGGATTCAAAACTATTTCCATATATCCATATCTGAAACAACGCTCTGGGTGAGATACAACAACAATCAAAAAGGTAAGCTAAAAAAAGTTGTGATTGCAAGTTTGGAACTATATATAATGATCTATGGTTAGCTTTCAAAATGTCACGAAAACGTCAAAACAAGCACTCGGTTATTAATGTTACCAAAGACCTCAAGTTAGCTTTCCAACTCACCGGCACTCAGCTTATTTTCAGATTATTGTTCAATGTTGTAATCAAAACTATAACTGAGTCAAGTGGCCTGTCACATTTCACTAAGGGTGGAAACGTTCACAAATGAATCTAGGGCTTATTTAACGTTTTTTACTGGATCACACGCTCAATCTGAATGTCATTTAGGTGCAGGTGAAGTAACCTTAGGACATCTCCAATTATTCGGCTCAACCAAGGTGCAATTACGCTGCACTAACATGCTACTCGAGTAAACATATCCAAATGCATCCTACACAAGAATTTCGGTTTCTACTCCTAGTACAAGAAGCACTCTCACAAACTGTTAACTGTATGTGTCTTAAGTATATCTAGTTTAACCTTTCTTCAACCATCACTACATTAACCATAACATCTCCCACCATAATTTATTAATCTGGAACAAGAAATCTTGTTTCACTGCACGAAAGAAGAAACCAAACAAGTATCATGTCAAGTGTCTATTCTATAAATTTACTTCATTAATTTAAGAAAACAAACAAAGTTTTAGTAAGGGAATATAGTTCTAAAGCCAAAAGAAACCAAATATTAAATTATTTCGACTTTCAAAAGTTGTTTTAATCCTCAAAAAACTTGTCATTGTCAAACAGCGATGCCTATCTGCCAGTTTTATGCAGTGAAAATGCCTATATACAGCAAACCCAGTATTGCTTGTCTTGAGTAATGTGCAAAACAGTTTATATGGTCAAATGTCTATATGCAGCAAACCCAGTATTGCTTATGTCTTGAGTAATGTGCAAAATAGTCTATATGGTCCAGTGCCTCGTATCAGATGGATAGGTTGACAAATGTACATATTCTTTTAGTCAGAAAAATAAATTCATATCTAATGAATGCTTGCTAAAAAATAATTGCCTTCTTTAGTGGCTAAAAAGATGAGTACAAGTTCCCATCCATTACACACATTTGAGGTATATTATGTGTTCGCAAGAAATTGTGACAATCAAGGTTGGCATTATCAAAATCCTACCTAGGAACAATAGAGCTTTTATAGGATCAAAACGTAGGATTAGATCATCAGTTTGTAAGATTCTATCAAATCACCTAAAATATATAATTTTTATAATATATTGATCTAATTATACTTAAGAGTGAGATAAATATTCTAATAAATAATATGGGTAAAAAAATTAATATATATCTATCTAGTATGATATATTAACCTAATATATGTATATATATATATATATATAGATATATATATATATATATATATCCAACATTTTATACTATTATTTAGATATATTAGTTGTATACTGTAAACTATAAAATTGAATATTTATGAAGTGATGATGCTCAAAACTGTATAATGAAATGAAGATAACAAAACAAAATTATAGAAAATGATAAAGATAAAGGTATACATGGTCATGGTAATAAAAATGACAAAAACAATAAATAAAGACTAAATAAAGATGATAAAGATTAAAGTTGATTATGATAAATAGTCTAAGTTGACAAATATAGTCGTAGATAAAATGAGCTTTAAGTTGATGAATGTTTGTCAAAGAAAAATCAAATAATGACAATTAAAGATGAGAAATTGCATCATACTTCAATTTAAAGTATTTGGCATAATAGATTATTGATTTTATTATAATAGTAATCAAACTTAAATTTATTGCACCTATTAACTTAGGATCGAGTAAGATCGGTAGGATAGTAAAATCCTACCGCATCTCAAATCTTATATTCGTTTCTAGAATAGTATGCTTAATTTGGATCGTATGATCAAAAAATCCTAAAACCCAAAACGTATTTTTGACAACCTTGGTGATAATCCTTAAAAGAGAAATATGATGGACTATGGATGTGAAATGAGCAAACATGTCAAAGATGATATAGATGCAAGTAAAAAAATCTCCTATTACCCTAGCTTTATGTTCCTCTTATATAAAAAAATCTCCTACAACAACATATGCAATTCTCTCATTCAACCTTGCCCTTCACTACCGCTCACTTCTTAGACCATCTCTTGCTACTCTCCACTTTCCCCTTCTTCTCTCAAGGAGCTACAATGAATAGTATAAAGATTCATCTAGCATAGGCTAAAGTGAAGTCTTGCTACTCTTGCTACTCTCCACTTTCCCCTTCTTCCAAGGAACTACAATTAATAGTGTAAAGATCTGTCTTGCATAGGAGGAAGTGAAGTCTATCCCAAGTAATTCAAGGGAAGCGAAAACTGATATCAAAAGTTTTACAAACATCACAAAAGCACCAAGGAGTAAAGACCACAACCTTGCTATTGCAGCACCATTGAACTATGAGAAAGAAAACACAATCATTATGGATTTATAAATTTCTAGCACTAAGATTGAAAGTTTCTGATGTTGTTATAGCTTTCATGCTAACATGTGAAATGGCACTGTAGAAATATCAAATATAATTTTCTCCGGTAGTACAGATATAACATACCGAATCAATGTCAGGAACAAGGCCATATATATTTTCCAAATTTTCTACAGCAACGTATTCTCCTTGTGACAGTTTAAAAATATTTTTCTTTCTGTCAATGATTTTCATACTTCCGTCTGGCTGCCACTCACCAATGTCTCCTGAAAACAAAGATCATACATCCAAAGCATTATATTTAAGCCAAGTACAATAGGATTAATAAAGCTATCTCATCAGTAGGGTTGATACCAAGATTTAGCAAGACATGAATGGTTATCTCACCTAATAGTTTAGATGCGTGCTCATGACTGATGAGTTATAAAGACAAGTTCTACAAGATTTTCATGTAATTGTACCCAAGTGTGCACCAGTAAATCACTTATCTTATTCAAATATGAAGTCTAGGCTCCCATGCACAATTTGGTAAATACTCATTGTTTTCAAATATGAACCCTCTAAGCCTCCATGCACAATTAGTAGAAGCAGAGGCAAACCTGTATGAAACCATCCATCGATCATAACCTCTTCTGTTAGGTCTTCTCTTTTGTAATAGCCTGAAAATAAAGTGTCTCCTCTAATGCATATTTCACCACGGGGAACTTCTGAGAGGGCATCATAGTTCATCTCCGGGACAGACTCCAAACGCACATCAACATTAGGCACAGGTGGGCCTACCGTTCCAAGCATGGAAATGTCATTAGGCAGTGACACAAAGGTCCCAGCACACGTCTCAGTGAGACCTATCAATAAAATAACACAATCAACATCAAAAACTCATAGTATGGAAAGAAAAGTAATACGCTATTAACTATAGTAACAAACATCAAGAGCACAATGTTTACTGTTCTTGCAACTTTTGGGACCGTCAAAAATGGTAAACTCTAATTACTATCAAGCCTTATAGTTCAAATTTCAAACTGCTTTCTTCTGTGATTTATTTGTCTCAACAGTATAAGGCTTCGTTTGGCCGAGCTTCTGCTTTTACTTTTTGCTGATTGAAGAAATGCTTGTTGAAAAGCTGCTAGCTGGAAAAGCAAGGAAGGTGTTTGGATGCACAGCTTATGATTAAATTATTCTATTTATAATAAATAATTTTTTATTAAAAAATTACTAAGATAAAATTTATACCATTAAATCTGTAGTTAACTATAATTAAAATATTTATTAAAAATATTATGAGTTATATTATTAAAAAATTATTATTACATATAAAGGTTATTTAGCATAAAGAGGTGGGGGGCAGAGAAGCAGCTCCACCTCTGCTTCTCAGAGAAGTAGCTAATTTGTGGGTTGGAACAGAGAAGCTGAAAGGTGAAACGCCTCGCCTCAGCTTCTTGATTTCTGTTGGCCACAAAGTCATAAGCAGGCCTAGAAGCTAGGCCAAACGGGGCCTAAGACGGCACATATCTCTGTGAGACGGAACAAAAATTACACAATCAACTTCCAACTCCTAGTATGAAAAGAAAAGGAACATAAACTAAGAGAGTACCAACTTTTGTACAGACATGAATCAACATTTACTGATTAGTACCACTTTTCGAGCTTTGTTAACATATTACTAACAAGCCTAATTGTTCAAGTTCAAATTGTTTTCTTATATGAATTATTTGTTTCAACCGGGCAAAACAGGTTTAGCTAGATTAAGGTCTGCCTAGTGTTAGAAAAGTGATGATTTTGCCATTTTTTTTCAAAATCATAAATTTGTCTATAAATATAAAACTGTGTTTTGCCGCACCAAAATTCATTTGGATGAGGATAAAGTCTGATAAGAAAGAATTATGATTTCACTTCAACAATTTCTAACCGTAGCCTTGTAAAACATGTGCACATGTCACCACTCTCATAAATTGTTCCACGTGGGTGGCTAGAGGAGCTGCTCCAGATAAAATAAGTCGTACATTTCCACCAAGCCCATGTTTGACCTGAATACATTGAGCTCATAGTAACAGAAGAAATATTAGTACTATTACGGAAAAGTACAATTTAAAATAGTAAAAGCTTCTGTTCTTTTCTCTTACCTTGTTAAACACTAATTTGTCACAAATCCAGGCTGCCTCATCATGCTTACTTCCTCTTATCATGTTATGAAGTTTGCTGCAAATTTCAATCCTTAGGCAAGTTACAAATACATCAGGTAAATACATTGATGAATGAATACCTCAAACCAGACCCAAAATTAGGAAGTTGCAACAGTGAGAACAACCGAACAAAGGCAAATGTCTTGAAGACAACAAGGAAAAAGGATATGAACAAAATAGAAAATGGTCGGCAGTAGAGAGAAGCAGGGATTTGTACGGCAGCAAGTTAAAGTGTCACAAAAAAAAATGTTTGATTGCGGTATAAAAATTACATCTTGACAGAAACTTACTATTTATAAGAGGCATTAAACAATATCTTCTTCACCAAGCCTCCCGAGGAAATCTTGGTCTGCAGGCCTATGGAACCAGTGGAGGGAAATAAGGAGTGAGAATTGACCATATTATCACTTCAAGGATCAAATTAGTTAGTCGGCACATATTGTATATACTAAATTGAGAGAATTTAAAAGGGGTAGAGAATCAAAATGTAAGACACTGCAACATTTAGGCGGAATACTAACATTTGGAATTGTGTACTGCTTATTATGTTTAAATTCTGACAGCTACAGTGGTTAGCACACAATCCCCGCCAACTGAAGTGTCCTCCAATTTCAACAGTTAAACAAGTTGAGGTTTATTCACAACAGTAATCTTAAGTTTTGAATAGACAGAAGAACTTCATTTTTTAGAAAACATGAAATCTGTTGGAAACATTAGATAAACAAGTCGAGATCTGTAAGGGGAAAACCATAAACTCCCTTTCATCAATTTTTCGTCCAGCATAGAAGAATTCATGTGTTGAGTTATGTATAACATTATGAACAATGAATGAAAAATCCATTCGAAAATTTTGAGATTGATTAACTAATTTCAACCAATTAACATACTTAATCATGTTTAGCCAATTTTAAACCAGCATAAAAACTATGGGCTTAGCTGGCATTTTGAACACTTGTGAAAACTATCTCCTTTCTTTCTGTTCTTTGTTTTTTAGTCTATTTTCATTGCTCAGTTGCCAAAAGGATTTTGATCAATCTATGTATGATTAAGGATGGAATTTTAGTCGTATATTTATGTACCAAGTTCAAGTAAACTTGCACAAAAGATCATATTTTCACCTAAGAACAATGACTATATGCCTCCTGATTCTTCTCCCAACTCTTCTCTAATGTTGAACAAGCTTTATTTAGTTTATAATTGAATTAATGTCATAAAGAAAAAATTTCAGCAGGTGAAGATCATGATAAATCCAAAACTGAAATAAATTTTTTGAAATCATTTTAAGTTTTATGCACTTAAAATTCTCATGTAGATATATATTAATTATAGTCCATAATTAATAGTGTTTTTTTCTAAAGAATTACTTTTCAGCAAAGTGATTATAACGTGAAATTGCTTTTAATAGTTAAGGATCAAACTATGATCTTCTGAATCTTTTTTTATTTGGATCATAATGGACACACCTCCTCATGTATGACTCGGTAAATTACTAGAAGATCAGTAGGATTTAAGTCATGGAATAATTTGAATGATGATACTCGGGCATGAGTCACTCAATATCATACAGTCATTTGTCATTTGAGATTGGTCACTTGAACAAACCTAAACACCAATTATTGAGTAGAATCACTCTCACTCAGGTCACTTGCGATGTCTTTCTATCAGTAATTTGAGAAAAATCACTCAAGCATGATCACTTAGGTCTAGTTGTTACCTAGATGTGAGTCACAAGCGCTAAGGATGCATCCAAACTCCTCTTTGATTTTTGGCCTCACCCTGAGTGGGTGAGGAGGTGTACCTTTAATTTATAAAAGATTTATAAAAGGTCGAACCCTTCACCTCTTTCTAGAGTTGCTTTTTAATATTTTTTAATATTTCTGAAAGCTCTATGTTTCTTCTGTCTCAATCTTCATTTTTGAGTCTCACTCTCCAAAAGTAGTTCAATCAACTCATCCACTAACAAAACTCGTGGTTGGATCTTCAAGTGTTCAATATACGAAAGCTTTGTAAAAGACTCGATTTTTACCTTAGAATGCAATTATACATTTCTGGTTTTTCTTTTTTAATTTTTCTCTAATTTCTAACAAGTTCATTTCTGTTTATGTTTCGATTAAATCATTCTGCAAAACAAAAAAAGACACCACATAAGATTCATTGAAACAAACTTTGCAAGTTACGTGGACATATTATAAGTCAGATCAAATCACCCTTAACCATAAATGCATGTATATCATTTAACTCGTATAATGTAAATACCAAAAATAAGAATAACCGTTAAAAAGAATTAATACAAATGTTCTAATGAAACTTTAGTCAAATAATTCAATGGGCTATGAAATGTCCAATAAATAGTACCAGTATAGATGCGATCCAGTACACGAGGAACAGCACAAAAGATGGTTGGCTTCAATTCTCCAATGTCTTCAACTAATAGTTTGACATCCTGAGCATGAAAAGGTTAATTCATTAAAATTACTAATTATAAATGTTGAATTTTAAATGGAAAGACTTACCCCACGCCAAAATCCGATGGATGATCCATGGAAAATAAACATCTCCTCGATCACCCGATCAAATATGTGCGCAAGGGGGAGATAAGACATATAAACATCATCTCCCGTCAACTGCAAGAATTGGAGGTAGGAACAAGTAAATAAGGGGGCAGAGAAAACCAATGGTTAACAGAACTTACCAGGTGTGGTCAACAAAAGTAACCAGGTGTAGTAAAAGCATAGCTGATTCACACAAGAGAAAATCCTAGATCCAAATCATGGGGTTTGGAAAGATAATAAACAGCTGAATTACCTGTTCATTCACACACTGTAGAAACAATTTTACACCTGAGATAAGTGCAATTATACTATTGTTGGATATCAAGACACCCTTAGGGTCACCAGTTGTCCCACTTGTGTACATTATCGTAGATATATCATCCTTCTTCTTCTCAGGAAGATCAAATTCTTTATTTCCTCCCTGTATGTGGCACATGTAAGTAGCAGCAAAGCCATTTCCGAATGCAAATATGATATGTTTCACAGAATTTCATGAGCTCTCTTAAATTATATCATTTTTTTCACCAAAATAAAGCTTTTACATGAAGACAGCACACTATCTCTTGATTTTCCAAGCTCACTCTTTAATCTTTCTCCATCATATGATTCATATTAACAACTAATAAAACAGGGTAACATTTTAAAAATGCAGAATCATGAAAGCGGCAAACATCATCGTTTTACCAATCAAATCTGAAAGGTATGAAGCATTTGAACAAGCTATGGCACAGTCGCACCAAAACATATAAACATACTTGACAGAGAACTATAGATGAGCGAACTTAAAAGATTAGCTCCAAATTGACCATAATACCCAAAAATTTATACTGGCGTTTTAGTTTCACATAACCTAATCAATTATTAGTTACTACACATGCTTATTTTGACTCTCAAGTTGTCTGGTTCAGGATTTAACAACAGTCCATGACTATGGTAAATAAAGTATAAGAGAATTCACATGATTTAAAACAGAAAAATGAAAGGACATGGTTACTACAATGATGAATTAAAAGCTGTTGCAAAGAAGATCTTATATAGAAGAAGGCAGATAGTATATTCCATAGCTTAAGGGCTAGTGTTTTGGACAAACTGTTAAACGCCAACCTGTATTTACAGATTGTACAAAGAACCAGAAGTACACAATTTGGACAAGGATTAGATGTTATTCATTAATTTATTATCCTTTAGACTGATCTATGTAGTACAGTTCCAGTAAAGGTTCTAAGAAACAAATACAATTAATCCGTCGACCTAAGAAACAATATCAGGTTTGATCTGAAATTCAGAAACGAATAAGCCCACTTGAATTTGCATTCAAAACCATTTTGTACACAGCTTCACACACGAAATAATTAAAGCTGTTTATAGGACTGCCCTGCATAAACCAAAGTTAACACCCTATTCTTTCTAAAATTAAAATTGTTGGATTGTTCATATCCCTTGCTAATATGAGAATGAAGCATAAAGCTAGCTGATCGAGTCATTTCTAATAAATGAAATGCATAAAGCAAGGTTATCATTTGGCTATCATCATGAGTACAATTTTCTTGTTTCCTTTCCAAAAATATCACCATGGATTCAATATCTTAAATACGCCTCATAGTTCAGAGAATTTAGCCTACCAGCAGCAAGAACTCATCCCATTCAAATATTGCTACAGAGAACTTTTCAACGACTTCTCTTTGTTCAGGGGTCACCTTACCAAAGCTTACAATTGCTGTGCATATAAGATAAACATGTCAGCATAAAGGAGAAAAACAAAGCTTGATGTTGGAATTAATAGAATTGAACGTCTTACTTTTCAAAAATTTGGATGAACTGTGAAGTGTTTTCAGTACCTGGAAAATTTATCACTGGCAATTTAATTAGTAAGTTCATGGTAAGCATCATAGCAGCATTTTGTCAGCAAACAATATTTACAGTAAACCTACTCTGTAAGTTAACATGAATAAAGCATACCTCTGAAATCTTTTTCTCTTCAACAAAAGCAATCTGAACCTCCGCATGGCATAAAATAAATTCTACTGCACCAGCACCTTTGACCAATACAAGATGCAAAGAATTATCATACATGCAATGTCTGCAAGCTATAACAGCATCTGCTTCCATCACTTCCAAACTCTACAGAATAACTGTCATGAAAAGCTTCATACTTACCAAGTGTATCATAAAGGGGAACACAATAAATCCCATGAGCATTGCATGCCTGAAACAGCAACAATTGAAATGAACTAATAAAATCATTGTGATACAAAACTGAAATGATTTTCTCCATAAATAAAATTGAGATAAATTAGAAATGAACCTATGCTAGACACTAGCAGTTGGAAATTGAAGATTAAACAAAAAATATAGTATTTTTCAATAATTGAAGCAAATGAAGTCTCAGTTATAGAAGTTGCAATTCAAAACACTACAGTTATCACTCAGAGGCATGCTTATACATTGTAGCACATTTATCTCCTTTAATATTAATGATAAGTGAAATGTACTAGGCATGTGGACTTTCGTCCCACATCATTTAACCAAAGGGGTCCATCATCATCCCATCCTATATATGAACCCTTCTCGTGAATAATAATTGCGCCTTACCATTCAACTACCTCAGTATTGATCATCCACTCAGGACAGCTAGAACCGTAGGTACCACAATGGAAAGAAGCAAAAAACAAATATAAAGTTTATGATATGATACAGAAGTGATATAAATGAAGAACAAAATTGCGATCAATTAGAAATGAACCTCGTTCTAGATAATAATAGTTTAAACTGAAGAATCAACAAAAGAAAAAGAGAGAATAATTTTTCAGTAGTTTAATATGCAAGTCTCAGTTTTAGATGTTGCAGTTCAAAATACTAGAGCTATCACTCAGCAAGCATCCTTAAACTTTGCAGAACATTTACCTCCATACTGATGACCCACTCAGGACAGTTAGCACCGTAGATACCACAACGACCACCCTGTAATGAAGCAATTAGAAATTTTTGACAGTGGATTTGGACAATCTTTAATAAGTGCCGCGGTACTAAATTACCATGTAAACAAACAAATTGTTCAAAAACAACGCCAGAAATTCTAGTCAAGTTAGCAAGCCTATGCATTCAACAGGCATAATCTAGGCAGTATTCAGCATAAACTCTCGTGTCTCCGCACTTACTAAAAAAAATCTAAGACCTGGGAAACCTTACCCCTTTTAAGAGGATAATTATTTACTGAAAAGAATAACCTGGTGAAATTAAATATCACCTGCATCACAAGCATTCAATGTTCAAACTCGAAACTAGCGTAGGTGAAGAAAGCAAGAAATTACAGGTCAAGGTAATATTTGCGTCCTTCATTGTCTTTTTCTCTAACTGCCTCTGCGCAAGTCTAGAAGTAATGGTAGCTTCCACCAAAACATCTAATAAATGCAAGGTAGCAGTAACTTGAGTACGTAACAAATCAACAATGAGCTGACCAGCAAGGGTGGACCTCAAGAAACGACCATATGTCAAGAGTGTTAACGTATTAGGAAGATGATGAAGAAAATTCGGAGCACATTAGCATTTAATTTCCATTCACGTAAAAACATCGAGTTGCTCTGATTTTTCATATAATAACATCAAATTGCCATTTACACTGGCCGGACAAAGGAAATCTTAAGCAGTCTTGCTCCTACCTGTTCGACCCCACAACTCCTGACTGAAGCTCCAAGTTTTATCACAGCGTCATACACCTCTTTGTAAGTCATCCACACGTATTCACCCGCCTGCTAACAAATTCCAAGGGCCGGTCAAACCAAAACAAAACAATTAAAAGATTGATCAAACGCGAGAAGGAAGAAGAAAAAAAAAATGCAACCTTTCCATCAACAATCTCACGACGGCCAAGCATTTTGTTTCCAGGGAACCTCTCGGCGGATAAGCTGAATCAAAGGAGCAATCAAACACGAATCACACTCTCCAAACATTAAGAAGAGACATGTTTCGGCAAAAGAAAAAAACAAAGAAGAAGTGGAGATCGAGATCCATCGATGGAGGGAACAAGATGGATGAAGGTGTACCGGAAGACGTCCCAGCAACTGTCGACACCAGGGACGGGCGGGGGAAAGCCATCCTTGGCGAAGGCACTGCGGTAAGCGGGACCAACGGAGGGGCGGCCATCGGCGGCCTTCCTCGCCTTCTCGACCTCGAACAGGTGCTTCATCACTCCACTGCCGCAATCCCTCTGATGCCTATGGACAAGCGGAAAGAGAAATGAGCCGGTGAAGCAGTTTATAGCGGGGAGCAAATCGGGGGGAGGTGGTGATGGATGGGCGATTTGATCGTCGTCGTGAGATGACGACGACGACGAACAGGAGGTGAAGGGAATTAGAGGAGTGGTTGGACTTTTTTGTGTACTTGCCCGACTAATAAATAATATAAGTAAAATTGGAATTCTTTGTGTGGAAAGTAATGACGAGGCCTACGGACGGACAAGATGCTCCTGGAATCGCATCAGACGGCTAGCTCGTGCCCCTGAGAGCGTCCGTTGCACGGCCGCTGTATCCCATATGACCCGCCGGAAGCTCCGATGGCTTTGAACTTTGACTTTATTATTTAAGTGACCTTTTGAAATTTCGTGTGGGACTCAAATTCACCAAAAAAATTTTAGCAGTGGGGTATTCTACTGTGCTGTGTACGTGTACCTGACATAGTATTATAAAATTTCATAAAATATTTTGTAAAATTATATAAAAAATTATTATGAAATTTTAATTTCGTGAAATTTTACAATCTTAGATACACACCCTCAGCACAGCACCCCTACCCTGCTGTCAAATTTTTTTTCATATTCACCCCCTGCTCTCACAAGTAATTAATAGCATTCAATTCTGCTGACATTCGCCTAAGCATTTAATAATTATTTATTTATTAAATTTTACAGAAACAAAACTTTTATAATCGCTACTGAATCGATTTTAAAAGTTTATCATATGTTATTGTGATATATGTAAAATATCAAAATCTTAACAAGAATATTTTAAACTGAATTAAATTTTATTCTAAATATTATTGATTTATTTTACATAGATTCATGTGTATTTTATTTCTATTTTTATTTTTTTATTAAAAAAATTATTTATTTATAGTTTGTGTTAAAATTATTTAGGCTTAATTTCATTCATTTCAAAATGAAAAAAAATACTTTGTTGTTTTTATGTTTATTAAATGCATAAAATAATCTCTGACACTGTTCTAATTAAGGATATTTTTATTTTTTGTTAAATAGAATGAAGAAAAATTTCTAGGCAAAATTCTTATCTAAAAATCTTGGTACCGTAAGATCAAAATAGTCCATTACTTTAAAATTATTATATTTATATTGCTTTAAGATTTGTACGTACGGGAGGTGAATAATTTTAATATTACTATTCCAAAATTTTTAGACAAGTACCTCATTTAAATATTTTTTTTCTTCATGGAATTTCCCTTTTGTATATGTAGACAATTCCGGTCAAATAATCTATTAATTATGTTTCACAGTGTTGTACTTTTCTATGAAATCGAAAAAGTCTTTTCTTTTTTATGTTTGACTGACTTTCATTTATTTGAAGACTAGTTGTAGACATCGACCGATGATCATGAGACAAATTTATGCTTAGGAAAATTCAATGCTTGATGCGATGTTTAGGTCCAAAGTTGATATAATAAATTCAACGTTGTAGGGGTGGATGGCTGAAGAGACGGAAAAATAATAATATCATATAATATGCTCACAAATTTATGACATATATTTCTAATTTAACCTCTATTTAATATAATTAACCATGTTAACAGATTTATTACTACATTTTTTTTGGATTATTTATGATTGTCGTTGTCTCGTAATTCGTATAAATTCCCTTGTGTAATACTTTTGTTTTTTTTTCATTTATTGATATCTTATACCTTAATTTGTTTAATAGATAACTTATCATGTTTTCTTTTACTCTAATGTGAATGTTGGAGATTTTATAATTAGAATTATTATTTACAGAAATAATAGTCATACTTTAAATTTTATTTTTTTATATTAAAGAGCATATAGTTGAATTATTATTTTCAATTTTGATTTAATTAATTAGAGGGAATATGATTGCGACTTTAATTATATATCAATAAATGAAATTAATAAAATTATATATCTAATGATATAAAATATAGTATTAATTAAACAATCAAGGTTGTTATTATGTAGTTTTTGACTTAATATTAGCTGTAATTACTTTCTTCTATATTGAGATTAAAAAAAATCTTTATAAGTTATTTGGGTAAAAAGTATCCACGATACTTGGAGATGGATGGATGGATGACATATTTTTATGTATAGAAACATATAGAATTAATTGGATGTCCGAAGGCTGCTTTAGTGAATACAAATTAAATTTGGTCGTTGAGTTTGCTACTTGGTAGTCGACACATTCTTAATTATAATAATTAAGAATCTTACAAACTATTTCGTATCTTTTTTTAATTCCACAAACAGAGGCATGCATTCAATGCTTTAGTAGAGATGAGGATTCACAAACTACTTGCTGGAGAGTCAATTGCTTTACCTAACCTACTCGTAGGGAGATTTCATCTAAGTATACATGTGCATCATGATTTAGTATTCACAATATATCTCCAGATTTAGGATACATGTGCAACCTCATAACTCATCCTAACATGGGCTTGCATTGGTCAACTAAGGTGAGTGGTTGACTTTGTCTACTAAGATAGTAGCCCAATTTTCATTTTCAAAGAACTACAACTACAATATGTATGATACTCGTAAAATTTGCTTTATCTAAACACAAACTTAATTACATTTTTATAATACCTAAATTGAATTATATAGCTAAATATTTTCTAAACCCGTACTTGCACGTAACCTTTTTAAATTGTTACTTTGTCTACTAACATGAGCACCAAGGCTGTGTTCTTGTTTATGAGGCTTGCACCAAGCGCAAAGTGAGGTAATCTTCAAGGGGTCACTATATGGATACTAGTAGAGGGCGAATACTTGAGCGCCTATAGCTATCAACGTCAAGCACGCTACAAAGGTAAAATTATTGTCATGTCTCTTAGCTCATCTCACACGGATCCTCTTGGCATGAGGAAAAATTATTTTAGGTTATTTTTCGCTAAGTATTTTTCTATTTTCTTGCGATTTTTCCCAACAATAGTATTAGAGCTACTTGCGAGAATCAAAGGTCATTAGAAAAATTTTAGAATGTTGTAAAAAAATTTAAATAATTTTCTTGAGACAGTTGGAAAACGCCAGGCTATTTTAAAATTTTAAACACAATGGAAGCATAGCCCGAAATAAGTTTTTGCATAAAATAACAAAGGATCGACATGCAAGAGAAGATCAAATGGATATGAAAGAAAAGTACCTTTAGAGTGTGCTAGGACATGGCATTGACAATGTTGAGGTGTTCAAGTGTCTACCCTCTACACATATCCAGACACAGACTCACGAGAACTCTCCAACTCCATGCTTAGTGCTAACCTCGGGAGTGGAGATCCTTGCCTTGAGGAAGAGCCTTCACTCTTGCTTGCGCCAACAAGAGTTGGGCCAAGATGAAGAACAAGGATGAAGCCGTCTACTTGATCACTCGCACAAGATGAAGTTGCCCCCTTGAGGAAGAGATGCGGTGATAATATGATTTTGTTGGTGTATATGCCCTTGGATCTGTTGTTGGTCTATCTTTTGTACTACTTAACATTGATATCTTATATATATCATTCTGGCATTGTCATTATTATGCTTTGTTTACATCTGTGTTCTTTGTATACTTGCATGATAATGTCCTTGAAGACAGATTGTATCTGTGCTCAAACTCTATCCCCAATCAAGTACCTAAGTGGATAAGGGATAGCTCTAGTACATGTGAGACTAGTATATGGGCTGGTTATTCACATGGTGCTAATGCAGACATATAGGTATATCATGGTAGATATACTGGATCAACCTCTAACTTTGTATTATGAGTAAACCTCATAAGTGACAGGGGATGCATTGATCCCTTGACTTGAGGTCATTGACCCTTCTATATGGTTAGGGACATACTTTGATACAACCTAACACTTCATCATAGTTGGGAGGTGTTGTGTTCGCAAGTGCACAGATACTTTGAAGTAATAAAAAGATATCGAACCACAGAGACCTATGTGTTAAGTACCGAATAGTTGTTTTCTCACTAGCTAAGTAAACCGAATACGATGTAAGCAAATGATCGGAAAGTATACGAAGAGTTAGAGAGAAAAGCTGGGACTAGAGTTTCATCCACATTAATTTCTATGACTAGAAGGAAATAAGCGCATCGTCAGTCCACTCTTATTATGATAAAGATATAATTTACTTAATAAAGAAATCATCTCACTTTCGCACAGACAATTTACAAAGAATCAATCCTCACTTTCATGCAGGATTTATTCAATGTTAAATATAAGTAAATCATTGACAAAGAACTCAAAGATCACTTTCATGCATCCAAATTCTAAGTCAATCATCTCAAGTGAAAACTAAATACTTTCATACTTTAATTTTCACAGGTTATACTTAAGGTTCTCCAACGATCCGATACTTAATTTCTTACAGTATCTTCATATTTATTTCAATAACTCAAACCTAGATCAAATTATCAATATGACAATAAACTTCTAAAGTCTAGAAATAAGAACAAACCTAATTTCTTAATCTTCTTCCTAAATCACGACTATAGGGTTCCAAGTTCTCGCAAGTCACCTTTTGGTCCATATCGTAAAAACTCCAATACATGCAGATAATATGAAACTAGAAAGAATCAAAGACAATCGTCACATAAGCAAAATTATCATAACAAAAGTTCCTTGACGAAATAAGGTTTATCTAGTCATTATGAAATTAAGGGGATTACACCCTCATGTCCCAAGAAAAGTTACCCTACCATGGAGTTAAAAATATAATAAAATTCATAAAAAAATAGAATTCAGATAAAAAGAGAGAACAAGGGTTTACTGTAATCACAGGGGGTGTGAAAAATTTCATAGCCCGTGATTTTTTTCTCGGATGAACAATAACTACTACAATACCGTGAACAGTACGCTGCTATAGTAAATTGCGATTTGCCTATTCCGCCAGAATCTTTTCCCTTTGATTTCTCTCCTCCTCTTATAGAACGATCCCCTTTTTACGGATTTTGAAATCATGCCCCGGATCTTTCTAATTTCACATCACAAAAATTGGGCTTTTGGAGGTGGCGGAACTCATTCAAAAACATAATTACGACCCGTAATTTTGATTACGGCGCTACCGTAATTTGTTCTGTAGAATTTTTCCATAAAATTACGGCCCATAAAGAATATTATGGCAGTGCCATAATTTGCTTCAGTGTATTTTTGGGTAGAAATTACGGCCTGTAAAAATCGTTATGGCAGTGCCGTAATTTCTTCTGTGTATTTCTAGGCAGAAATTACGGCCTATAAAAATCGTTACGGCAATGCCGTAATTTCTTCTATAGATTTCTAGACCGAAATTATGGCACTGTCGTAATTTTCTTATGTGCATTTTGGGGCAGAAATTACGGTAGTGTAATGAAAATTACACCCGGGGTGTAATTTTCAAACTTGCTCCGATTTGCATGAAAATTGATGGGCAGCTTCGTCTCGACATCTGGAATCTATTGGTGTGCTCAAATCTTTCAAAATCCATCAAAATTAGGCACATTTTACTTGAAAATGATGAAAAATAAGAAATGGTGTAGATTCCACAATATTTGATAAATAAGGCTTAAAAACAAGTAAAAGAGCATGAATATGACACAAAAATATCTATCAAATGGCATAAAATTTACTATAAATTTTCATTTCATCATGAGGTTATAACGGTTGTCATTAAGTATGTCATGACCTATATGAGAAGATCGATGGACAAATATAGGATTTGCCCCTTCTTGAGAGAAGCTTGATATCCGCAGGCCCCCCCATGGATGCATGAATGAAATTGTATGTTCATACACAGGTGAAAGTCTGATTTAGTCATGACCATGAGATTGAGTATAAATAAAGTGGTGACATACTTTGTCCAATCGGATATCAGTTTGACAAAGGGATTGTAATGCATTAGTACCTTGTTGTGATGATGGGGATGTCGATGTTGATATTCATTCCGATGACTTGGGTAGTAGCGATACACTGCTAGGTGCCACTCACTGCTTGTGATGACCTTAGTTCATCACTGTCAATATTAGAGGAACCTACAGGGTCACATACCTTAATACTTGAGTTCTCATATTAATCGGGTAGCCTTTGGATCGAGTTATTTCATAACTCGGATCTATTTGGGAGATTTCATCAGCCCCAATGGGCCTGATGAGATGGAAGAAGCTTATTAGAGCCAAACTTTATTTTTGACAAGTTGACCCAAGATTGACCATGGTTAGCCACATTTGACCTTGGGTTACATTGGATTGGATCCAATGGATTGATCAACATGCATAATGAAGTTTAGGCTAGCCCATTATCCAATGGGGCCTTATAATAAGTTGTCATGAAGAGATAAGTGGGCTAAAGGGTATAATGGAGAAGAATAATTGGAATAGGCGCATGACGACTCCTAATTGGATTAGGAGTGGCGCCTATGACCTTGTTTGGTATGTTCCAAGTGATTAATTCAGATTGGATTTGATTTAATCACATGAGACATTAATTGGAATGTCATGGGCGCATGTGGGCTAATTAATGGCATAATTTGACTCCTAATTGGATTAGGATTTGTGCTTATGCCTCATTATGCAATCTATCATGATGGTTTGACTATATCTTGGCACATGAATGGAATATTTGCCTTATTAGGTATGGATTGGGCACATATGGCATAGACTTGCTTAGGCAAGGCTTAGGTGCATATGGGATTAAGGATTTGATTAAGAAAATTGATTGAATAATTCCCTTAAATTATGCCCTAATCACCCACACCTTTCTATTACCCCAAACCACATATACCTCCTATATAATGGAACTTAGCCGAACCCCTCTTATACACATCTTCCTCTTGGCGTGAGCAACAAGTGGGGTGAAAACTAGGGATCCTTTGGAGCTTCTTCTTCCATCAAGGCCGAGAGTCATCCCCTTCTTCTTCATTGGCGCAAGTAAGAAGACATTGGCGGTTTCCTCTCTTCCTCCTTGTTAGCGCCTCTTCTTCCTAGTGGGTGGCACAAGTGATCAAGATAGACTCCCTTGGCGTGGATCTTCTTCCTGAGACTAGCACTGGGCATGGAAGAAGAGAACTCAAGTATCAACTGTGTGCGAGACTACAAAGGGCACACACATAGGTGCCTATATCACTTCTCCATCTATTGCTTTGAGGTACTATCTCTTACTCACCGTGTCAACTCCCTCGCTTGACTTGATCTTCTAGGTTTTTGGGACTAGCTTGTTTTGGGGATTTTCTTCTGCTGTGTATCTATGTAAAAATTTTAAAATCTTTGGTGTTTTATGCTTTGATTGTATGCTCACATGTCATATGTATTTTTTAAAAAATTGAATGTGGCTCATGGTTTTTCAAAGTAGAAAAAATTATAGGTTTTTTGTTCCTAACTTCTATTCGATCTCCTTTGGTTTTTCACTTTCTTCACATGATTGGGATTGACCCATATGTGGAAGAAATAATTTCTCCTCTCATAGTGGGATAGACCCACTATATGAGACTTGTTGAGATTATGTGGGGGCATGGATTAGGTGATTGCCCTAATCATAGCAAGTTAAAGATTGCAAGAAGGGAAATGGGTATGCCACTTGTAGACTCCTAAGAGAAACAAAGAACCAAGGATTTGCAATAAGAAGTTGAGGAAGAGAGACATGTTTTAATGAAAAACTAAAATTCAGATTTTATGGTTTTTCATGAGCATAAAGAAAAGAATGAGATAGATATCTTGATTGTGCATCATGTTGTGGTCATAGTCAAGCCCCATGTATGCCTATGATATATTTGTGTGAGGCCTGCGTGCAGCTTTTTCTTTTGTTTTGTAAATTGAAGATTAAGGGGTGCATCCTTCATGATGTCATGGCAATGGCGCAACTCTTATTGGCACATCTTGGATGATGGCGTAAAGAGCAAGACATTGGCTGAACCCTTCATGGGGTGCTTCTAGGGTTTCCCTAGGGGGCTTCTAGGGTTTGAGAGCTATACCTTGACTTGGAGGACCTTGGAGCCATGCATGGACAAGGATCTTAGTGGCGACAAGGTTAGGTCTTGTTGGGGCTTGTCACCTAGGTCAAGCATTGAACATCTTTGGCATGTGCTGGTTCAATGTGTTGATTAGGCTATGACCATATCACTTGTTTACTACTTTCCTTATCTGCTAAAGCATGCCTGGATATGTTTTATCTTATTGTTATCACTATAGGATTGCATGCCTGTAATGTTAGACAAAAGATAAAACTAAGAGGATGAGACTTCAAAAACCCTCAAATAAAATAACAAGTATGAAATTGCCTTCTAACTCGTAGCCCTCATCAAGCTATCGATTAGTGGTGTTGTGCACTATTTTTTACCCTCGTGGAACACACCCACTTATCTTTAGAAGGTGCGAGGTGACAATGATTTTCCTAGTCCAGTTTTAACCTAGACATGCCTTTGCAAGGAAACTTATTGGCCCTGGGCATAATGGTTAGGATAGACTTGACTAGTTTTTCATATGTGGTAACCACATGATGGAACTCTAGAGGCAACGTTGAGAGGTTAAGGTTTCTATTGAGAAACCCCGGGGATATTTTAAAGCATAGAAAACATCATTCGAGGCTCTTAAGTTGCTCTGATACCACTTTTAAAATCCCTAGGGTTTTCCAACAGTGGTATAAGAGCAACTTGCAAGCCTCGAACGATAATTTCTATGCTTTTTGTATGATCACATGTCATGTTAATTTTCAAAAATTACATATGCATGGCACACGGTTTTTCTAAGTAGAAAAAATTATAGATCTTTTGTTCCTTACCTCTATTCAACTTCCTTTGGTTCTTCGCTCTCTTCACATGACTGGGATAGACCCATATGTGGAAGAGATAATTTCTCCTCTCATGATGGGATAGACCCATCATGAGAGACTTGTTGAGATAATGCGGGGCATAGACTGGGTGATTGCCCTAATCTCAGCAAGTTAGGGATTGCAAAGAGGGCAATGAGTATGCCTCTTGTAGACTCTTGAGAAAAACAAAGAACCAAGGATTTGTGATAAGAGGTGAAGGAAGAGAGACATGTTTTAATAAGAAACTAAAATTCAGATTTTGAGTTTTTTATGAGCATATAGAATTGCATGAGATAGTGCCTTATTTTGTGCATGATGTTGTAGTCATATGTCAAGCCTCTAGCATGCTTGTGATGTACTCTTGTGAGGCCTGTGTGCCACTTTTTACTTTTGTTTTGTAAATTACATGAGTGCTTAAAGCTTGCGCACCTTGCTCGGTAGCGCAACATGCTTCAAGATTAGTGGCGCATCCATACTAGTTGCGCAAGTAGGGCTTGGCCGAGACTCATGGCTTGAGTGTTATCCCTTTTGGCTCTTGTATGGTGGCGCATCTTCCTTAAAGGAGGCACTATGGCATTAGCCGAACCTATGGGGTTGCTTCTAGGGTTTCCCTAGGGGTACCTCTAGGGTTTGAGTGCTAAACCATGGTGAGGAAGACCTTGGAGCTGACCTAGAAGATTCAAGATAGAGGGTAGTTAGGTTAGGTCTTGTTGAGGCTTGTCTCCTAGGTCAAGCATTGAACACCTTGGCATGTGTTACTTCAATATCTTGATTGGGCTATGACCACATCATCCTTTACTGTTTTTCATATCTGCAAAAGCATGCATGTAATGTTTTATCTTCTTGTTATCATTATAGGATTGTATGCATGTAATGTGGTACGTCTGCAAGTGCACGGATTTATCGAAGTAATAAAATTAAGATATCGTTCCCAACGAGGATCAGGTGGTCAAGTACCGATTACACGATTGATTTATATCTAGACGAATCAAATTTGTGGTTTTTGTTTTGGAAACTTCTAAGTACAAATTAAAAGAAATAGAGGTAGTGTTTTGGGTAAAAATCAATTCAGATAAAATCAGGATTTGGGGTTTCACCATGTTAACAATTATGAATTATAGTAAAATAAATTCTTTGAACAGAAAATTACAGTGTTGAAAGGGATTTTTCCTAAGGTACAGATTACCTCCTCCTGAAACGTAATCTGGTACCTAATTACATTAATTCCCTACTCTCGTGATAATTAATGTAATTAGATCCTTTAAGTTTTGTGAAAAACTGAATAAATCCTTCAAACGAATCCAAACTACTCTCGTGATTGGATTCGTAAGTTTGAAAAGAATAGTTCTGACGTTGGTTTCTACAAAGTTTAATTAGTATAGAACCCATCTAGGAAGGTTTCTGCAAAGTTTGGTTCAGTTTCGACTCGATTCAGGTTCGAATCGAGTGAAAAACTGAAAGGGCGGAAACTTTCACGGCCCGTAATGTGTTTACGGACACGGTTGCAGCCGTAAATGTGTCGGTGCATAAGGCTTCTTGTATACAGAAAGTTTCACGGACCGTGAAGGATTCACGGCCTCACCCGTGAAAGTTTCTATGGACTTTTATACTTAGCCATTTTTTCCCCCGTTTGAATGCCAGAATTACGACCGGCTAATAATTACGGCCAAGGCCGTGAAAATCGTGTTCTTCACTATTTTTGCTCTAAATTTGATGTGCGACCTCGTAATTTCCTTGGGAATATGCTATGGCTTCAAAACTCATGAAATCTATCATTTTTGTGCCTTTTTACCTGCATTTTCAATAAAACCAAGAAAAGTGAAGATTATATACCAAGTGAAGTAAAACATTAAAAATTGCTTAAAATCATTCAATTAAGCCCAAAATATTATGTAAAATATAAGCAAAAATGTGATGTAAATGCAACTTATCAGAATACCCTAGACTTGAAACTTTGCTTGTCCTCAAGCAATACCTTGATATGTATGGAGAATTTAAAGATAAGGAACACTTCTTTGTTCACCCTTAATAATGTCCTTAGTCCACAATTCAAGCAATAAATTTTTAGAACTCAAGTAATTTAAGAAAAATCATTAAAGAGATAAATTGTCAAGAGTTTACAATCCAAAAAGATAAAACTCAAAATTCATGTCATAATATTCATCCTTCATGTATTAAGCATCAAATACTCTAGACTTAATAAATCTTCCTTACTCGATAGATAGAAATTCACTTGAAGTCATTTGGTGATTTTAAAGATAAGAGATTTTTAAAGCAATTTGGTCTTTAAACTATCATGTACTCTTTTTGTTAGCAACATAACATTGTTTAAAGCATACCGCAAAATAATACAATTTAACTCATAGTCTCAATCATAAGGTCAGCGGAGTTGTCCACTTAATCTACAACTTTTTCCTTTTCCCTCTATTTTTTTAATCAATGGACTTCAACTCATTTATTTGGTACCACTGCCAATTTTCCACAGTGCCAAGTAGAGGAGTCTTCTCTTTCTCCTTTTTTTTAGAGAAAGCCGATCAGTGGCATGGTATTTAAATCGTTATCGATATTTCATCACAACAGACTTAAAGTACACCAACTCGTGGTATAATATAACTCATAACCTCAGATCACTCAACCAGAGGATTAGGAGCAAATCTCAATTTAAAGATATATCACCAAATTTCCTATCCCTAAAAAATCTTCCATCAAGCAAAGACAGATAAATTAAACTTCAAGTATAAAGACACTATACACATGCCGTTCAAACATATAACAATCTATATATAAATTTTATCAATACCAAAATTGAATTTACTCAACAATTTAAGTTCACATGAAATTTCAGAAATTCCCTAAGTCATTAAATCAAATACTCAAATAGTTTCCTAAGTTCAAAATTAAAGATAAAACAAACTTGGTCATCCTTAATAATCATAAACATTCAAGATACATGCCTATAAAGCTTGAAGAAAAGCTAAATATATAGGGACATCCTAGACTTATATTGTTGCATATACATAAACATTAAAATCATGTATGATAGATTTCAGAAAATATTTTGCAAGAGTTCCCTTTATAATGTGAGCGAAAACCTGTACATTTATATCATAACAAGTAAACATGACCATTTTACACAATAAACAAGTCTCAAATATCAAATACCGTCATGTTGTTATCATCTAAATCAAATTTACAAATACTCACAAAGAGGTTGCCACAAGAATCATGGTCTGTGATTGATTCACGGCTGCACCCGTGAATGTCTCCTTTGACACATGTTCTTCAAGTAATTTTTTTTTAAAAAAATCTGTATATAAAACAACTTATTAAAAGATTTTCCATGATAAAAATTTATCAAATCATGCTGTAAAAATTACTAAAAATCTAAGAAAAATAAAAAACTAAAACTGAGAATCACAAAAGTCAGAAATTTGGGTTGCCTCCCAAAAAGCACTTGTTTAAGGTCATTAGCTTGACCATAGCTTCATGTCATGGCGGAGTTGGTAAATCAGTGCCATAGTAGAGAGCATATAATTTTCTACTTTTCCTCCGTCTCAAGTATGTGCCCACCAAAGTATATATCAAGTTAAATAGATGGATCCATGTCACAGTGGTCATTACATGCATACAAAAACAAATGTTAAAGTCATGCAAAGAATACCTAATAATTTTTCTATATTTATCCAAGAGTAATATCTTGTAGTCTTCCTTTAGATTTATATTAGCAATTGGAAGAAGATTAGAATTAAGACCAAAAAATTCATACCTTGGATTGATCAAGAAGTTTTCAAATTTTATTTTGGGTTTTTCACTTACCTTAATGCCAATGTGATCAAGAATCTCATCTGTTATTATCTTTTGGGTACCTGTGGTTGGATTTGCATCAAATAATAATTCAGCTACCTCATCATTATTCTTAAAATCATCACCTTCATCATCTGTCATGCAAATTTCTAATGGATTTTTCTGGAGAAAAGGAATTGATGGTTCACATGGTAGTGGTGGTGTAATATGCTCAGGATCCTCTTCCTCATCTTTTTCCTCCATTTCTTTCTCTTTAATGGGGTATTCCATCCTAACACTATCAAATTCATCCCCATCTATCTCACTAGTTCTTCTTTGAGGATCCTTAAATTCATCATTTCTATTCTCACCAGACTCCAAAAGTTCAAATTTTTCTTCAAATATATGCCAAGTATTTGTGTTGCAAGGCACTACATTATGTAAGAGGAGACTAGATGGCTGGTAAAGTGTTGAGGAAGGGTTAATGGGGTATTTAAAAATTTTAAAATCATCAAAATTTAAAGAAGGGAGATCATAATTTAAAGAAGGGTTAATGCATCAGTGCCTAGTTGCGATAATGGGGATGTCAATGTCGATATCCATTCCGATGACTTGGGTAGCAGCGATGCACTGCCAGGTGCCACTCACTGCTTGCGGTGACCTTAGATGAGCACTACCAACGTCAAAGGAACCTACAGGGTCGCACACCTTGATGCTCGAGTTTTCATATTGATCGGATAGCCTTTGGATCGAGTTATTGGATAATTCAGATCTATTTGGGAGATTCATTAGCACCAATGGGCCTGATGAGATAGAAGAAACTTATTAAAGCCAACTTCTATTTTTGGCATATTGACCAAATTAACCATGGTTAACCTCGTTTGACCTTGGGTTAAATTGGATTGGATCCAATGGGTTGATTAACATGCATAATGGACCTTGGGCTAGGCCCATTATACAGTTGGGCTTACTAATAAGTTAATTGGGCTTAAGGAGAAGAAAAGGTAAGCACATATTTAACCCTAGTTAGACTAGGGTTAGCGCCTATGCCTTAATTAATATCATGTGATTAATTAAAGTTGATTTTGAATTAATCATTTGAGATAAATAAGGGCTAATTAATTAATTAATTAGAGTCCTATTTTTGTGGAGATTTAATAGGGCTGATTTTATTTAAATTAATTAGAGTCCTAATTGGATTAGGATTTAATTAATTAATTCCTAAAATCATGCTCTCCTAATTCTTCTCCAAGCCACACATGATTTCTATAAAGGAGACCCTAGCTCGCCCCTGTCATGGCACTAATTCATCTTGGAGGCGTGGAGACAAGTGGAGGGGCGAAAGCTTGGGGTTCTTAGAGATTTTCTCCACTTCTTCCATCGAGACTAAAGAGATCTTCTTACTCTTCTTCCCTTGGTGCTTCCCCACCTTGGTGATTGGCGCAAGTGTTCAAGAGGAACTCCCTTGGCGTGGATCTTCTTCCCGAGGCTAGCACCGAGCGTGGAAGAAGAAGACTCGAAGCATCCTTGTGTGTGAGACTGCAGAGGGCGCACACTTGGGCGCCTACATCGACATCGTCTCAAATTGCTTCAAGGTACCTTCTCAACTCATTGTGTCGACTCCCTCGCATGACGATCTTCACTGGGTTTTTGGGACTGACCTGTTTCGGGGTTATTCTTCCATTGTGCTTTCTATGAAATTTTTTTTTAAAATATCCTCGGGGTTTCCCAACAAGCTAAACATGACTCTATATTTGTGGTAGTTGATAAATTTACTAAGATAGCCCATTTCATAGCTTGCACCAAGACCACTGATGCCTCTCATGTGGCTAGACTCTTTTTTGAGGAAGTAGTTAGGCTCCATGGGACACCCCTGACTATAGTGTCTGATAGAGATCCTAGGTTTGTGAGCCATTTTTGGAGAACCCTGTGGACCCTTCTAGGTACAAAAGTCAAGTTCTCCATAGCCTACCATCCCTAGACGGATGGGCAAACAGAAGTGGTCAACAGATCACTTGAGAGTATCCTTAGGAGTTTGGTAGGTGAACACCCCGGCAACTGGGATAAGCTCTTACCCACTGTCGAGTTCTCCTACAATGCCCGTCCTACTTGGCAAAATTACGTGCGCCTTTGATCTTTAAATCAAACAAGAAAAATAGTCAAAAAAATCCAAAAGAGATTGAGAGGATGATAGAAACAAGAAACCCTAATTTTTCCTACTTAGAAAAATCGTTTGCCATGCATCATGCTATTTACGAAAATAGAGATATGGCATGTGAGCATGAAAGAAAAGCATAAAACAATGTTCGAGTCTTGCAAGTCGCTTTGATACCACTGTTGGGAAACCCCGGGGACATTTTACAATTTTCAGAGTCATAGACATACATATTACGCAACAGAAGAATGTCCCCGAAACAGGCCGGTCCCAAAAACCCAGTGAAGATCGCAAGCAAGAGAGTCGACACGATGAGTTAGGAAATACCTTAAGAGCAATTTGGAGTGATGCCGATGTAGGCGCCCAAGTGTGCGCCCTCTGCAGTCTCACACACACGGATCTCTTGAGTTCTCTTCTTCCACGCCCGGTGCTAGCCTCGGGAAGAAGATCAAAGCCTTAGAGAGATGTTCCACTTCACTTGCGCCACCAAGAGGAAAGGATGCGCCAAGAGAGGAAGGAAACTACCCAAGCGGCCGAGAGGAAAGGAAGGAGAAACTCTCGGCTATGGAAGAAGGAAGATGCGCCCTTGCTCCTAGCACTCGCCCCTCTTCTTGTGTTCACGCCTTCAAGGATTGATCACTCATTAGAGGGCTCGGCTAGGTGCTCTTTTATAGGGCAAGAGGCGGTTCATGAAAGGCTAGGATCAAGACAAGTGGGCGGCTAGGATGAGAAGGTTTGAGACAAGGAAAGTCTCCAAGACATTTTCATAATTCTCATTCAACCATTCCTTTTGTGCCCATATCTTTCTTTGTGCGCCAAGGCCTTGCCTTGCGCCCCAAGCAATGCCATATTGGCATTCATACCATAAGGGATAAAGGGGGAGGCGCCAATTGCTTCCTTATGAAGCAAATTGCGCCACTTCTCCCCATTATGCCCATAGGCACCTAGGGGAGAAGATTTGTCCCCATTATACCCTTCTAGCCCTTCTTCTCTTCATGACAACTTATTATTGGGCCTCATTGGATAATGAGCTAGCCCAAACTTCATTACATGGGTTGATTAAGCACTTGGATCCAATCCAATGCAACCCCTAATCCAAATGTGACCAACCATGGTCAAATACGGGTCAACCTGCCAAAAATGAAGTTTGGCTCCAATAATATTCTTCCATCTCATCAGGCCCATTGGCGCTGATGAAATCTCCCAATTAGATCCGAGTTATCCAATAACTCGATCATAAGGCTTCCCGATCAATACGAGAACTCAAGTATCAAGGTGTGCGACCCTGTAGGTTCCTCTGACGCTGGCAGTGCTGACTAAAGGTCATCACAAGCAGTGAGTGGCACCTAGCAGTGCATCGCTGCTACCCAGGTCATTGGAATGGATATCGATATCGACATCCCCATCATCGCAACTAGGTACAGATGCATTACAGTCTCTTTGCCGAACTGATATCCGATTGGACAAGTGTGTCACCACTTGTTTTCATCCAATCACATGGCTATGACTAAAACAAGTTCTTACCTGGGTATGGCCATACACTCTCAGTCATAGAACCATAGAGGAGCTCCATGGATATCATACTTCCCTAAGGAAGAGGCAAATCCTATGTCTGTCCATTGACCTTCTCATATGGGTCGTGACATGCTCAATGACAACCGTTATGACCTCCCAACTACGGCAAGGTGTTGGGTTGTATCAAAGCAAGTCCCTAGCCATATAGAATGATCAATGACCTCAAGTCAAGGGATCAATGCATCTCCTGTCACTTATGAGGATAACTCATCACACCAAGTCATAGCCTCATAGCGGGTCTATCCAGTATATCCTCCAATGATATACCCATGTGTCTGCGTTAGCACCATGTGCCTAACCAGCCCACATACCAGTCTCACAAGTACTAGAGCTGTCCCATATCCACTCAGGTACATCGACTGGGGACAATTATTTGAGCACAGATCCAATCTGTCTCCAGGGACATTATCATGTAAGTGCACAATCGCAGGCGTAGACAAACAATGATAACAACAATGCCAGAATGATATATAAATATCAAAGTCAAGTAGTACATAAGTTGACCAAAACTAGGTCCTAGGGCATATACACCAACAATCTCCCACTTGCACTAAGACCTAGAAGTTGAGGAATCTCAACCCCATATCTCTAGCGTGACCATCATGCTTCTACTGCGCCAAAGCCTTAGTCAATGGGTCTGCCAGATTGTTTTCTGTGTCTACTCTGCTAATCTTGACATCACCTCTGTCAATGATCTCTCTGATCAGGTGAAATCTTATGAGTATGTGTTTGGATCTTTGATGAGACCGTGGTTCCTTGGCTTGTGCAATTGCTCCATTGTTGTCACAGTAGAGTTCAATGGGATCCATTGCACTAGGTACCACCTGAAGATCACATAAGAACTTCCTTATCCAAACGGCTTCCTTGGCTGCCTCAGAAGCAGCCACATACTCAGCCTCGGTTGTAGAATCTGCTATGGTGGATTGCTTGAAGCTCTTCCAACATACAGCGCCTCCATTTATCTTGAACACATAGCCGGCCTACGATCTAAAGTCATCAGGGTCAGACTGGAATGATGCATCAGTATAGCCCTGTATACTGAGCTCTTCCTGTCCCCCATAGACCAAGAACAGATCCTTAGTTCTTCTCAGATACTTTAGGATGGTCTTTACAGCCACCCAGTGTTGCAGACCTGGATTGGATTGGTATCGGCTGGTTATGCTCACAGCATATGCCACATCTGGTCTAGTACACAACATTGCATACATGATCGATCCTACTGCCGAAGCATAAGGAATTCGACTCATGTCATCCCTCTCAGCCTGTGTTGTAGGACACTGGCTCTTTGAGAGAGTAAGGCCATGTCTGACTGGAAGGTATCCTCTCTTGGATTGCTCCATGTTGAACCTCTCCAGTACCTTATCAATGTAGGTACTCTGACTAAGGGCCAGAAGCCTCTTGGATCTATCCCGGTAGATCCTTATGCCTAGAATATAGACGACCTCTCCTAAGTCTTTCATCTCGAAACACTTTCCCAACCATGTCTTCACAGCTTGAAGACTAGGGATGTCGTTTCCGATGAGCAGTATGTCATCAACATACAAGACCAGAAAAATCACCAAGCTCCCACTGAATTTTCTGTATACACAGGCGTCATCTTTGCTTTTGATAAAGTCATAATCTCTCACGGCTTCATCAAATCGAAGATTCCAACTTCGAGATGCTTGTTTTAATCCATAAATGGATCTCTTCAGCCTGCAGACCTTATTAGCCTCTACAGGATGGATGAAGCCATCAGGTTGTGACATATACACATCCTCAGTCAGCTTCCCGTTAAGGAACGTTGTCTTCACATCCATCTGCCATATCTCATAGTCATGATATGCAGCTATAGCAAGCAGAATCCGAATGGATTTAATCATGGCAACTGGCGAGAAGGTTTCATCATAGTCCACCCCGTGGACTTGTTTAAATCCTTTAGCCACTAGTCTACCCTTATAGGTAACTATTTTGCCATCCATGTCTGTCTTCCTCTTGAAGACCCATTTACACCCTATGGGTTTTACCCCATCAAGCAGCTCAACCAAATCCCAGACTTGGTTAGCCGACATGGAATCCATCTCGGATCGCATGGCGTCAAGCCATCTCTCGGAGTCCGGTCCACTGACCGCCTCATCATAGGTTCTGGGTTCATCCTCAATGATGAAGATCCCATCGTGTTGGGTCGGCAGCGACCCATACCTTTCAGGTGCATGACGAATTCTCCCAGACCTACGCGGGACCTGTGTCTGAGCCTCAGGTTGCCTAGCAACCGGTGCAGGTGGCTCAGATTCCATCTCCTTGTCTTGTGTTTGCACTTGGACCTCATCCAAGTCAAACTTCCTCCCACTAACTTCTTTCATAAGAAATTCTTTCTCTAGAAAGACAGCACCCCGGGCAACAAAAACTTTGTTCTCGGTTGGGACATAGAAGTAGTATCCTTTAGTTTCCTTAGGATACCTCACAAACACACACTTATCAGATCTAGGTTCTAGCTTATTAGAATCCTGACGTTTGACATAAGCCTTACATCCCCAGATCTTGATAAAAGTGAGATTAGGGCGTCTCCCACTCCACATCTCGTATGGTATTTTGGAGACACTCTTAGATGGAATATTATTCAGTATCAGAGAAGCTGTTTCTAGTGCATGCCCCCAGAATGATGAAGGTAGAGTTGCATGACTCATCATGGATCGAACCATATCCAATAAAGTTCGATTTCTCCTTTCAGACACACTATTCCATTGAGGTGTTCCAGGAGGAGTGAGTTGGGATATGATCCCACACTCTCTCAGATAGTCAAAGAACTCACCGCTCAGGTACTCTCCACCTCGATCTGATCGAAGAGCTTTAATGGATCTTCCAAGCTGGTTCTCTACTTCATTCTTGAACTCCTTGAATTTCTCAAAGGATTCAGATTTATGTCTCATTAAGTAGACATAGCCATACCTACTGAAGTCATCAGTGAAGGTAATGAAGTAGTTGTACCCTCCTCTGGCTTGTTTATTGAAGGGCACACACACATCAGTATGTATGAGATCTAATAAACCTTCTGCCCTCTCACCAATCTTGGTGAAGGGCGCCTTTGTCATTTTCCCTAATAAACAAGGTTCACAAGTGATGGAACCCTTTCAAGAGGGGAGCGCAAACCCTATTGTGAGAAGAACCCCTTTCATGAGGGGGGCGCAAGTCATATCTTTCTTTCTCATAGCAGCGGAATTAGGGTTTCCACATAAGATCGCATTCTATACTTTCATATAATCAACTTGAATAACAAGTGAGAGATTCGTTACCATGGCCATGGGAAGGAGTCGGCTTGGAAGCTAGAGAACGATAGGGTTCTCCTCCAAAGTGTGCCACACACAAGAAGAAAAATGGCCTACACCTTGTCGTCCTTGTGCTAGCAAGGCTTCAAGGTTCTTTGCCGTATGGAAGGGAGAGAATAGCTTGCTTGGCGAGACTCCTTTTCCTTGTCTTCGTCCTTGTCGTGCTTCACCGAAAATTGGAGAAGCCTTCACAAGCGCATTCAACAAGTGAGTAACCTCCCACACTTATGTGGAGGCGTTACACACATCCCATTTGAAAACCGAATTCCAAATATGGAATGTGTTGAAGGCTTAAGCGTTCACGCCAAGTGAACCAAGCCCTTAACTCACCTTACATGAACCATGCGCTCATCCATGAGCCGGTTCAATGTCGGTTTGGTCCAAGACCAATTAACCCAAGCCAAGCCAATAAATGGTCTAGACCATCTATGAACCTAATGGTTCAAGATCTAACCGTTCATCTCCTGATGCTCTTGATCTCACCGATCTAGCATCATCTCTCTCGATCGAAGCTTACCGATCTCAAGCCCTAATCAATCAAACATGATCAGACCAGATCTCACTTACAACCAGAGATTAAATCCCTTTAAACTGAACCCAAACAATTCAGTCCACACGATCTTACTCAAGTAAGCCATATCTCCAATTTGTGCGACCCTGAGGGTTTCCTTTAAATGTCGGTAACGATAACTCACGTTATCACGATCAGTGAGGGGTATCTAGCAACACATCACTGTCTCCCGATATAAAGGAAAGAGTCTTCCAAGACTACTCCCAAACCATAGCACAAGTGTGAATCAAACTCACGAGGCATGCATGTTTCCTTTGCCACTGGATGTTCTTATTGGACAAGCATGTCAAGCCTGTAACTCCAATACTATGAGCATGATTAGATCAGATGAACACTGTCATCTGGGTATGGCCATACACTTTCTCAATCATCTCTTATAGAGGGGGGGCCCCATTAGAACATCACACTCCCTGAACAAGGAGACGGCAATCCTTTATCTATCACAAGTGCCCTAACCTGACTCAAGCTCACCATCCAAGATAGTCTATAATCATTATGTTTCAAATGATATTGAACTACCTCAAAACAATGACAATCATCATTTAGAAACACAAGTGATCTCAAGTCAAAGGACATGTGCCACTTGCTGCTTACAAGGATCATTCACATTGTGACAAGCAATGGAATATCCCAGTAGGGTCTGTCCAGTACATCCAATGTACCCATGAGTCTACATCTTATTCCATGCTCGAAGCATCCTATAGGAGTAGCACTCATATCAGTCTCAATCATATCAAGGCTGTCTCATGTTCACCAAGATATCTCGACTAAGGACTTATAGCCTGTCAGCCTAGCTGAACAGCTTTGAGACATTATTCAGAAGTACACTTATTACAGCAGACAAGGTAACAACCTGAATAATAACCATGCCTTTTATAAACATAAGAGTTTATTACATGATACTTTTACAATCCCAAGGCCTCAAACATTAGCCTTAAGGGCATACCCCAACAACAAGTATCAAATTCCTCCAAGGAACTTGAATTTAACAATCCATTTGCATGGAGTTGTTGGATGCGATTCTTGTTTATATGGGCTAATCGACAGTGCCATAGGAAAGCACCAACTGAACCACTCAGTTTGGTCCTTTTATTACTTATGTTACAAATAGAACTTTCCATATCCAAGATATATAGACCATTTCACAAAGTACCTTTCCCATAGAACATATTTGCAAATGAAAATGAACAAGAGTTCTTATTTATTTCAAATTTAAATCCTTTCCTTGCTAAGCAAGGAATGGATACAATGTTCTTAGTAAGTGAAGGTACACAAAAGCAATTATCTAGTTCTAATTGAAGTCCAGAAGGCAAGGAGAGAGTCAAAACGCCTACAGCAACAGCAGCAACCTGTGCCCCGTTTCCAACGCGTAGGTCAATCTCTCCAAGCCGCACCGATCTACTTTTCTTGAGCCCCTGCATATTTGTACAAATATGAGCTCCACATGCGGTATCCAATACCCATGACATAGAAGTAAAAAGATTGACTTCTGTAACATAGATACCTGAGCTAGAAGTTAAGGCCAAGCCTTTCTTCTCCTCATTCTGAAGCTGCTTGCAGTCCCTTCTCCAGTGACCCTGCTCGCCACAGTGAAAACACCTCTGGTCCTTTGACTTCTTCGCCTTTTTCTTTAGTGCTTTGGTAGGACCTCTGGCACTGCTCTTAGCACGTGCCTTACCCTTCTTCTTTATCTTCTTGGTCGCAGGGACCAAAAGAACAGAATTGGGTTTGGTCTTACCCATCTCTCGCTCGGCTGTTTGGAGCATATTCATCAATTCCTCCTGTGTGCACTCAATCCGGTTCATGTTGAAGTTAATGATAAACAGACTGAAGCTAGGGGGCAGGGAATGCAAAATAAGATCCACAACCAGCTCGTTGTCTATGGTGTGTCCCAGTCTCCTGAGATGATCCACGTTCCCAATGAGTTTGAGAACATGGGGTCTCACTGGTGCACCCTCAGACAACTTGCACCGAAAGACTGCTTTGGCGGTGTCAAATCTCTTAGTTCTAGCCTGAGACTCGAACATCTGTTTCAGACGAGTGATCATCTGAAAAGCGTTCTGCTCCTCATATTGCACCTGCAGTTCAGGTGCCATGCTGGCTAGCATAAGACATGCAACCTCCAAAGAGTCATCCTGATGCTTTCTATAAGCATCTCTGTCTGTCGTTCGGGCATTAGGCGGAGGAGCCGTAGGAAGAGGCTGTTCAAGGACATACAGCTTCTTCTCGAGCTTGAGGACTATCCTCAAGTTCCGATGCCAGTCCATAAAGTTAGTTCCAACTAACTTATCCTTATTAAGAAGTGATCGTAGTGATAATCCGCCAGTGTTCGTAGCCATTGTTCTACAACACCTAAGAAGAATAGATTAGTACTACTTTGAATCATTTAAACTGGACTTGTTTTAAATGATCACTGCTCCCACTATTTTAAATTCGAATTGACAACCCACAAAGTCAATCGAGAAGTTTAAGACTTCCTAGTGAGATGGGATCCTTATTTCACATGAGGCTTCGCGTCCCACGAGGGTGGGATGAGATGCACAAAGTAACCCATGTTTCCTAAGGTGGGCACGCCGGCCGGTTGCTCCAAGCAACTCCCCTTGTCGAGACAGTCTGGGCATTTCATGTCCAGTGAGGGCTGGATACAACATGAAACCTTTACCTCTCAACGATGCCTCTAGACTTTCACCATGTGCCCAGCACATGTGAACTTCTAGTCAAGTCCATTCCTAACCGTTATGCCCAGGGCCAATGAGTTTCCTTGCGAAGGCACGCCCAGGTTAAAACTGGACTAGGGAAACCATTGCCACCACGCACTTTCTAATGATAAGTGGGTGTGTCCCACGAGGGTGGGAAACAATTCACAACTCCACTGATCGATAGCTTAGTGAGGGCTACACGTTAGAAGGCTACCAGACTTGATATTTTAATTGAGGGTTTTTGTTTAAGGTCTCATCATCTCAGTTTTATCTTATGTCTATCATTACAGGCATGCAATCCTATGGTGATAACATAACGATAAAACATTTCAGGCATGCTTCTGCAGATAATAGTAAAAGCAGTAAAGAATGATGTGATCATATCCTATTCAAGACATTGAACCAATCCATGCCATGAAATAGGTTCAACTCTTGTCCTAGAACTCAAGCCCCAAAAACTAGACCTAGCCTAGCCGACCTCTAGCTTGAACTTCAAGGTTGGCTCCAAGGTCCTTCTCTCATGGTTTAGCTCTCAAACCCTAGAGGTACACTTTTAAAGTTCCCCATAGGTTCGGCCAATGCCATGGTCTTCCTCCAATGAGGATGCGCCACAATGCAAGAAGCCAAGTTAGCTAGCTCTCAAACCCAAGGGTTCGGCCATGCCTAACTTGCGTCACTAAGCAGGCTTGCACCAAGTTCCAAGTACATGCGCCACCCTAATCTTATTCTTAGTCAAAAGCAAAAAGAAAAGCGGCACGCAGGCCTCACGAGGATACATCGCAGGCATGCAAAGGGGGGCTTGACTAATGATCACAACATCATGCACAATCAAGGTATTTACTCATGCAATTCTACATGCTCATGAAAAACATAAAATCTGAAATTTTACTTTTTCATAAAACTAGTCTCTTTTTTCTCATCTTCTTCTCACAAATCTTTTGGTTTATTGCGATTTATTTTTCATGATGATTTCAGAGATCCTTTCGGCTGGCAATTTTTTCAGATCAAGAGACTTGGCCAGTCCGAAGACACAATGCCCGTCCTACTTGGCAAAATTACGTTCTGCCTTTGATCTTTAAATCAAACAAGAAAAATAGTCCAAAAATCCAAAAGAGATTGAGAGGATGATAGAAACAAGAAACCCTAATTTTTCTTACTTAGAAAAATCATTTGCCATGCATCATGCTATTTACGAAAATAGAGATATGGCATGTGAGCATGAAAGAAAAGCATAAAACATCGTTCGAGTCTTACAAGTCGCTTTGATACCACTGTTGGGAAACCCCGAGGACATTTTACAATTTTCAGAGTCATAGACATGTTGGTGTATATGCCCTAAAGACCAATGTATGGACATCGTCAGGCATTGGTTGAATGTACTTTGATAGAACTATTACTCTT
This sequence comes from Costus lasius, assembly GCA_027563935.2. Lineage (NCBI taxonomy): Eukaryota > Viridiplantae > Streptophyta > Magnoliopsida > Zingiberales > Costaceae > Costus > Costus lasius. The sequence continues at coordinate 23,489,323 of CM050454.1, read as the reverse complement.
TATATAGCCATGGTCGTTATTATGCAGACTTCTCTACCTGCGTTGATGTATTGAGTTGCATAAATAATGTCCCAGGAGTTTGGATTGGATCCATTCTCATAAGCTATCCCCAGACAAGGTACCTTAGCAGATATGGGACAGCTTTGGTACATGTGAGACTTGTGTATGGGCTGGTTAGGTGCGGGGCACAGTAACGCAGACATACAGGTGCATTGGATGCACTGGAGTGATCCTCCGTGAGGATTGACTTGTCTAGTCAACAAGTCAATCTCACATGCAAGAGGTTTGCATTGATCCTTAGACTTGAGGTATTCATGTCTAGACTTGATGATGGGTATGCTTTAATACAGTTTTACGTCTCTCCGTAATTGGGAGATCAAAACAACTGTCATTGGGCATGTCATAAGTCATGTAGAGACATGGATGACCAATAGTAGGATTTGCCCCTTCCTTATTGGAAGCATGATATCCACTCGGGGTGCCCCACCTTATTGGTGCATGACAGGAAAGTGTGGCCACACTTGTTGAGTCATGACCAAAGCATTGGAGAATAAACTTGAGACTAATCCAATGGTAGGATATCAGCTTAGGCAAAGGGATCTGTGATGCAATAGGAATCCTCGTTGCTTGTTAGGAGTTGTTGCCATAATGACTTAAGTCCTATGACATGGGTAGTAGTGATGTGTTGCTAGATACCCCTCACTACTTATGATGTTTACATCATTACCATCGTCATATGGATCCTACGGGGTCACACGCAATAGACTCTTGACGTTGTTTTAATCAGAAGTCTTATGATCAAGTTATTGGATAACTTGGATCAATTTGGAAGATTTCATCAGCGCCAATGGGCCTGATGAGTTGGAAGAAAATTATTAGAGCCAAACTTCATTTTTGGCAGGTTGACCCGAAATTGACCTAGATTGGTCACATTTGGATTAGGGTTGCATTGGATTAGATCCAATGGCTTAATCAACCTATGCCATGAAGTTTGGGCTAGCTCATTATCCAATGAGGCCCAATAATTAGTTGTCATGAAGAGAAATTGGCTTAAAAGGGTATAATGGGGAGAAATCTCACCCCATTGGCGCCTAGGGGCATAATGGGGTGAGGGAGGCGCCTTTGCTTCATTATGGAAGTAAAGAGCGCCTAGCCCTTCTTCCTTGAATGGAATGCTTGCCTCTAAGGCAAGTCTTGGGGCTGATATGGCTTAAGAACTTTTATGGGAGGTTCCTAGGCGCATATGGATATAGGAAAGAGGTATATGGTAATGTCTTGGAGACTTACCTTACCTCAAACCCTAGTTTCTCCCAAGACACCACCCTAGCCGAATTCCTAATGCATGTTGCGCCTAGCCCTTCTCCTTGGATGGAAAGAATGCCTCTAAGGCATGTCTTAGGCTGATATGACCATTGGGCAAATTAGGATAGGTTGAATGAGGTTTATGGTAAAGTCTTGGAGACTTTCCTTACCTCAAGACTCCTTTATCCTAGCCGCCCACTTGGCATGATCCTAGCCATTGCCCTAACCGCCTCTTGTCCTATTAATAGGACCCTTGTCGCCCCACTAAAAGGTTGATTCGTGTGGACAACATCTAGGAGGGGTGACATATCTCTTGGAGAGACTTGGAGTGCAAGGGGCGAGAGTAAATAAGGCTTGGCGCAAACTTCTTCCTTGGAACCGCAAGTTCTTCCTCTCCCTCTCTTCTTGGCGCAAGGACTCTTAGTGCTTGGTGGCATCTCCTTGCCACAAGCTCTCTCCCTTCCTTGGCCATAGGCGCACCTTGCTTGAAGGTGGCGCAAGCAAAGAAGAAGAAGGAAGCAACTTGGCGGCATCATCTTCCTCCTCATCTCCTCTTGGCGCTTTCATCTTGGAGGTGGCGCAAGAGAAGTGAAGATACCATAAGGCTTGATTCTCTTCCCGAGGCTAGCACCAAACGTGGAAGGGAGCAACAATCAAGGAGTCGACGCGTGGATACTTGTAGAGGACGAACACTTGGGCGCCTTCAACATGGCTTCGACATCTAGACAAGCAAAAGAGGTACATCTCTAACACATCCTTGTGTCTTCTCTCTCGCATGGATCCTTGGGACTGGAATGTGTTTCGGGTGTAATGCTTCTTCCGCTGCGTCCTGGGACTGCAAAATTTTAAATTACACCCGGCATTCCCTAACAAGACATACATATTACGCAGCAGAAGAATATCCCCGAAACAGGCCGGTCCCAAAAACCCAGTGAAGATCGCAAGCAAGAGAGTCGACACGATGAGTTAGGAAATACCTTAAGAGCAATTTGGAGTGATGCTGATGTAGGCGCCCAAGTGTGCGCCCTCTGTAGTCTCACACACACGGATCTCTTGAGTTCTCTTCTTCCACGCCCGGTGCTAGCCTCGGGAAGAAGATCAAAGCCTTAGGGAGATGTTCCACTTCACTTGTTGGCCCTGGGCATAACGGTTAGGACCAGACTTGACTAGTTTTTCATTTGTCATTGACATGATGAATTACTAGAGGCAACTGTTAAGAGGATAGGGTTTTGTGTTGTATCCAGCCCTCGCTGGACACAGGGCGCCTAGTCTGTCTTAACTAAGAGGAATTGTGCATGGCACAATTGGCTGGCATGCCTACCTAAGGAAGCATGAGACTCTCTGTGCATCTCAACTCACCCTCGTCAGTCGCGGAGACCTTATGTGAAATTAGGATCCTACTCACTTATTTCCATGTTGAGTTAGAGAGTTCTCAACTTGTATTGAAAAAAGTGGGAGCATAGCATTTACTTTAAAGTCCTTGTTAAATGCTTTATCATAGTACTTATTTTACTTATTTGCTTATTGTAGAAGGCATCTCCTGATCTAAGATTGAAACATTATAAACATAAACTGGATGGGACAAATTGGACAAAATGGTTCAAGACTTTGTCCAAGATACTGGAACAAGAACATAAGGTGCATCTTCTTGAAAGACCTCCATCCCAGCCCAGTGTGTATTTCACTAATGACTGGGAGTGGAATGTCTATCTTGAACATTGTGAAGATAACGAACAGTACACTGCTCTTGTCTTAGAGTGCATGACCCCGGAGGTCAAGGTTGAATGTGATGAGATGGGGATCTATGATCTAATCATACATCTCAAAGGTCTCTTCACACCATGCTCTATAGACAATGATCAGGAGAGTTCTGTTGGATCTTCAGAATGTGTGCCTGAATCTGAGAAAGACCATGGTTATGTATCTTCGAAGCTAATACTTCGGAAGACTGGGAATGCATGGGTATTTCGAAGAGGATTGATGGCCAAGAAGAGCATGGCAAAGAAGAAGGGATGTAATCCATCCGCTTCAGGTATTGTGTTACCGAGGTCTTTTGTCTACTTCTTATTCATGGGTACTGGGTACCGTATGTGAGGCTCACATATGTTTTACATGTGCAGGAGCTCAAAAGAAGTAGGACGAAGAGGCTTGATGGGATTGACTCTCGGGTCAGGGACGGAGCATTGGATGCTGCTGTTGACATCATCTCACTGCCTTGAAAACTTTATATAGAACTTTGCTATTATTGTATCAGCTTATGTATTAGAACATCATTCCTTTTGGAAAGGACTTCAGTTTGAAATAATAAATAATATTTTTCTTTAATCTGAGATGTTCTATTGAAGTGATACAATTGACAATAGTTTGTGGTTCTATATGTGACACAAGATCAGATCTAATGATTCAATAAACTTCCTCTTATAGCATTGTCTCTTGAACCATAGAACAATGGTCACATCCGAAGGTCCATGGACTATTGGGATCATTATCCTTTCAGGATTATGATACATGTGAGCCTAGTTCAAAGGAACAATGTGACAGATGCTGCCTTCACCGTAAAGGGTAGAAGGAGTAGTGACTTGTTGGATCTATTACACAGCAATGTGAGTGGACCCATGTAAACTAGTACTAAGAGGAGTTATATATACTTCATTAGGTATGGGTATGCCTTACGCAACCCAAGAACTTTGGAAAAATCCAAAGGTTCACAAATGAAGTATTGAGTCAAATTGAAGGATCTATTAAAGCACCTTGATTGGATCAAGATGATTAGTGAAAAAAATTGATGACTGTCCTAAGAAGTGTGGAGTGATCTCACAGCTTTCTTAGTAGACCACTGTGTGGTGAATTTCAAAGAAAGAAAAAGGAACACATTGGATGTGGTTCCATCTTTGAATAGTCATGCAAATATACTACTGTGATGCCATGCAAACAGATGTACTGTTGCTCCGTAAGAAAAGGTCTAAGTTAGCTTTTGAGTTGCAAACTGCAAATATCCCATTTCTTCAATAGAATTGGGAATGTAATATGCATGATTCAAAAGTATGTATTTGTGGTGCACTATAGAGTGCTAATTCTATCCCATGGAGAACAAAATATTTGTTGCTCAAACTGCTGTCTCTCTTGAGAAAGTATTTCTTTTGAAAGAAGCTAGTGGGAGTAGATTTGATTTGGACAAGATCCAGAATCAACCACAATATAATTAGACACACATGGAGAGCAAAATCTCACATACAGGTTGAAAGTCAACCTGAGGTTCAAGTAACACAGGAATAACATAAGTCTGGATCGATTCGATATGCTGGGCATGATGAATTTTTCATCAAGCATGAACCTAAGACTTATGAGGAAATGGAAGCGGTCGATGGACCAGATTCCAAGAAATGGCTAAGGGCCATAAGAACCATAATGGACTCCATGTCTGCTAATCAAGTCTGGGACTTGGATGAGCTGCCAAAAGGGGTAATTCCCACAGGCTACAATAAATCTTCTAGGAAGATAGACATGGAAGGTAACATAGTTACCTTAAAGGACAAGCTAGTGAACAATAATTTCAGGCAAATCCACTGGGTGGATAATAATGAAATTTTCACCAATAGCTAAGCTTTAAGTCCATTAGGGATCTGCTTGTTATAATTGCATGATCAATTATGGCATCTTGTTATGATAACTACTTTTCTTGCATGGACATCTGAAAAGATATCTATAAGGAAATAGCCAGAAGGTTTTCATATCAAGGCCATATAGATATACATGATGTTATGCAAGCATGTTTGAAATAGCCTGTGTTTACAAGAAGATCAGTGGGAGCACCTTAATTGTATTTCTTGTCTAGATGATTGATGATATTCTCCTCACATGGAATGACATCTCAGCACTTCACATGGTGAAGAAAAGGTTTAATATGTGTTTCGAGGAGAATGATCTAGGGAATGACGCCTGCATCCTAGGCATGAGGATCTATAAATAGAGATCCAAGAAAGTCATTGCCCTTTAGTCAATCTATATTCATCCAAGAATTTCTGGAGAGGTTTATATTGGATGATTCCAAATATTGATACCTTCCAGGAAGATATGGTCTGAGTCTCTCAAAGATGTTATGTCCTGTGGCACAGCTGGAAAGTAATAACAAGGGTCTGAAATCCTGATATTTGGTATGTAGGATGGATCATGTTTTGAATAATATACTCAAGACCACTTGTGGCAAATGCTTGGAGCATAGCCAGCAAGTTTCAATCAGATTCTAGTGTTTAACACTAGATAGCTGTGAAAGCGATCCTTATATATATACTTGGGAAGTATAAAGGATTGGAGTCTAGTCTATGATAGATAGGAAAGAATTTTGTGTACAGGGGTACACTGACACTTCATTCCAGTCTAGTGACTATTGATCACAGCCAGGAGTTGCGTTTTGACTTGTTATGGTGTTGTGTGCTGAAAAAGCATTATACAAACCAAAGTGGCAAGGTTCTACAAATAAGGCTGAGTACATTGCAGCTCCTTGTGGCAGCCAAGGAGGCAGCTACATTCATTTGAACTTGATCTAGTTCATTGTGCTTAATGGTCCAGTGTAGTCCTTACTGGGACCATAGCATGAGAGAAGGAACTTAATGCTCAAGTATGTACTGCAGCATATCATCTGATCTTAGAGATCATGGATAAGGATGATGATCAAATTTGATAAAATAAACACAGATAGCAATCTGGAAAAACCCACTGACCTAGCCTCTGGCGCAGCGGAAGCTAAATGGGTCATACTAGAGACATTGGAACTGACTAAACATCAGTTACCCTTGGTCTTAGTGCAAGTGGGAGATTGTTGGTGTATATGCCCTAAAGACCAATGTATACACATGGTCAGGCATTGGTTGAATGTACTTTGATAGAACTATTACTCTTTATATAGGCATGGTCATTATTATGCAGACTTCTCTACCTGCGTTGATGTATTGAGTTGCATAAATAATGTCCCAGGAGTTTGGATTGGATCCATTCTCATAAGCTATCCCCAGACAAGGTACCTTAGCAGATATGGGATAGCTTTGGTACATGTGAGACTGGTGTATGGGCTGGTTAGGTGCAGGGCACAGTAACGCAGACATACAGGTGCATTGGATGCACTAGAGTGATCCACCGTGAGGATTGACTTGTCTAGTCAACAAGTCAATCTCACATGCAAGAGGTTTTGCATTGATCCTTAGACTTGAGGTATTCATGTCTAGACTTGATGATGGGTATGCTTTAATACAGTCTTACGTCTCACCGTAATTGGGAGACCAAAACGACTGTCATTGGGCATGTCATAACTCACATAGAGACATGGATGACCAATAGTAGGATTTGCCCCTTCCTTCTGAGGAAGCATGATATCCACCTCGGGGCGCCCCACCTTATTGGTGCATGACAGGAGAGTGTGGCCACACTTGTTGAGTCATGACCAATGCATTGGATAATAAACTTGAGACTAATCCAATGGCAGGATATCAGCTTAGGCAAAGGGATCTGTAATGAAATAGGAATCCTTGTTGCTTGTTAGGAGTTGTTGCCATAATGACTTAAGTCCTATGACATGGGTAGTAGTGATGTGTTGCTAGATACCCCTCACTACTTATGATATTTACATCATTGCCATCGTCATATGGATCCTACGGGGTCACACGCAATAGACTCTTGACGTTGCTTTAATCAGAAGCCTTATGATCAAGTTATTGGATAACTTGGATCAATTTGGAAGATTTCATCAGCGCCAATGGGCCTGATAAGTTGGAAGAAAGTTATTAGAGCCAAACTTCATTTTTGGCAGGTTGACCCGATATTGACCTAGATTGGTCACATTTGGATTAGGGTTGCATTGGATTAGATCCAATGGCTTAATCAACCCATGCCATGAAGTTTGGGCTAGCTCATTATCCAATGAGGCCCAATAATTAGTTGTCATGAAGAGGAATTGGCTTAAAAGGGTATAATGGGGAGAAATCTCACCCCATTGGCGCCTAGGGGCATAATGGGGTGAGGGAGGCGCCTTTGCTTCATTATGGAAGTAAAGGGCGCCTAGCCCTTCTTCCTTGGATGGAATACTTGCCTCTAAGGCAAGTCTTGGGGCTGATATGGCTTGAGGACTCTTTTGGAAAGAGCTTGGGCGCATATGAGAAGTAGGGAGATGTTTATGGTAAAGTCTTGGAGACTTTCCTTATGAACCCTACATGCACCCAAACCCTTGTCCTAGCCGAATTCTTCATGTTGCGCCTAGCCCTTCTCCTTGGATGGAAAGAATGCCTCTAAGGCATGTCTTAGGCTAATATGGTCATTGGGCAAATTAGGATAGGTTGAATGAGGTTTATGGTAAAGTCTTGGAGACTTTCCTTACCTCAAGACTCCTTTATCCTAGCCGCCCACTTGGGATGATCCTAGCCATTATCCTTGCCGCCTCTTGTCCTATTTATAGGACCCCTTACCGCCCCTTCCAATGTTCAACTTCCAGGAGGCGTGAACATACATAGAGAGGCGTGAGCAAGGGCAAAGGGTGACAACAACAAAGGCTTGGCGCAACCCTTCTTCCAAGTGGCCGAAAGACATCCTTTCTTCTTCTCCTCTTCTTGGTGCAAAGAGAAATTGGGCTTGGTGGCTTCTCCTTCTATTGTCGCAAGCTCTCTCCCTCTCATAGCCATTGGCGCATCTTGCTTGAAGGTGGCGCAAGCAAAAGAAGAAGAGGGAAGTTCTTGGCGGCATCTTCCCTATTCCCTCCTTGGCGTAACTTCTCTTGAAGGTGGCGCAAGTGGAGTGAAGGCTTGATTCTCTTCCCGAGGCTAGCACCAAGCGTGGAAGGGAGCAACGATCAAGGAGTCCACGCGTGGATACTTGTAGAGGGCGAACACATGGGCGCCTTCAACATGGCTTCGACATCTAGACAAGCAAAAGAGGTACATCTCTATCACATCCTTGTGTATACTCACTCGCATGGATCCTTGGGAAAGGAATGTGTTTCGGGTGTAATGCTTCTTCCGCTGCGTCCTGGGACTGCAAAATTTTAAATTACACCCGACATTCCCTAACAGACCCATAGTTGACCATGGTTGGTCACATTTGGATTAGGGTTGCATTGGATTGGATCCAAGGGCTTAATCAACCCATGTAATGAAGTTTGGGCTAGCTCATTATCCAATGAGGCCCAATAATAAGTTGTCATGAAGAGAAGAAAGGCTAAAAGGGTATAATGGGGACAAATCTTCTCCCCTAGGCGCCTATGGGCATAATGGGGAGAAGTGGAGCAATTTGCTTCATAAGGAAGCAATTGGCGCCTACCCCTTAATCCCTTATGGTATGAATGCCTCTATGGCATTACTTGGGGCACAAGGCAAGGCCTTGGCGCACAAAGAAAGACATGGGCTCTAAAAGGAATGGTTGAATGAGAATTATGGAAATGTCTTGGAGACTTTCCTTGTCTCAAACCTTCTCATCCTAGCCGCCCACTTGTCTTGATCCTAGCCTTTCATAAACCGCCTCTTGCCCTATAAAAGAGCACCTAGCCGAGCCCTCTTGTGTGTGATCAATCCTTGAAGGCGTGAACACAAGAAGAGGGGCGAGTGCTAGGAGCAAGGGCGCATCTTGTGGGAACCCCTAATCATAAGGGGGCAAAACCCTAAGCATGGCGCTAATGTAAAATATGCAAGCGGAAGCAAGGGTTCAAGATCATTTGCATGCCATATGTTCAACTATAATCGATTGAATAGATTGAGATAAAAATCATACCAACGCCATATGCTTGGAAGTCGGCTTGGATAAAGAGAACAAAGTAGATCTCCTCCACAAGTTCACACACAAGGTGAAGATACTTACTCCTTGCGGTCTCTTGTGCTAGCAAGACACCCAAGCCTTCAAGTGTCGAATGGAAGGGGATGATGAACCTCTTGGCCGAGAGCTCCTCTTGCTCAACCTCTCCTTCTCTTCGTCAATCACCACCCAACCAAAGTCGAATGCGTTGAAGAGAAGAGCGCAAACGCATATGCGTTTTTGGCATTGAAGTGAGTGAAACCGGCCCTTGATGACTTTCCATAAATGGAAGCTCATCAAGTCCATGCGCTCAACTCAACCCAAACGCATTTTAGGATTGAACCATGCGTTCACCATTGTGAACCGGTTCAAGCCAAAATGTCAAATCGGCTTTGGTTCAACAAACCAAACCGAAATAGCTCTAGCCACTTGGTCTAGACCAAATTGAACCCCCAAGGCTCATGATCTAACCATTCATCATCTGATGCCCTTGATCTCTCCGATCTAGCATCACCTCTCTCGATCGAAGCTTACCGATCTCAAGTCCTAATCAATCAAACATGATCAGACCAGATCTCACTTACAATCAGAGATTAAATCCCTTTAATCTGAACTCAAAGAATCCAGTCCATACGATCTGACTCAAGTAAGCCATATCACCAAATTGTGCGACCCTGAGGGTTTCCTCTAAATGTCGGTAACGATAACTTACGTTATCACGATCAGTGAGGGGTATCTAGCAACACATCACTGTCTCCCGATATAAAGGAAAGAGTCTTCCAAGACTACTCCCAAACCATAGCACAAGTGTGACTCAATTCACAAGGCATACATGTGTCCTTTGCCACTGGATGTTCTTATTGGACAAGCGGGTCAAGCTTGTAACTCCAATACGATGAGCATGATTAGATCAGATGCACATAGTCATCTGGGTATGGCCATACACTATCTCAATCATCTCATATAGGGGGGCCCTTAGAACACCACACTCCTTGAACAAGGAGACGGCAATCCTTTATCTATCACTAGTGCCCTAACCTGATTCAAGCTCACCATCCAAGATAGTCTATAATCATTATATTTCAAATGATATTGAACTACCTCAAAACAATGACAATCATCATTTAGAAACACAAGTGATCTCAAGTCAGAGGACATGTGCCACTTGCTGCTTACAAGGATCATTCACATTGTGACAAGCAATGCAATATCCCAGTAGGGTCTGTCCAGTACATCCAATGTACCCATGAGTCTACATCTTATTCCATGCTCGAAGCATCCTATAAGATTAGCACTCATATTAGTCTCCATCATATCAAGGCTGTCTCATGTTCACCAAGATATCTCGACTAAGGACTTATAGCCTGTCAGCCTAGCTGAACAGCTTTGAGACATTATTCAGAAGTACACTTATTACAGCAGACAAGGTAACAACCTGAATAACAACCATGCCTTATTATAAACTTAAGAGTTTATTACATGATACTTATACAATCCCAAGGCCTCAAACATTAGCCTTAAGGGCATACCCCAACAATCTCCCACTTGCACTTAATCTAATGGTTGAGAAATCTCAAACCCATATTATTACAGTGCTTCTCATGCTTCTGCTGCGCCAGAGACTTGGTAAGCGGGTCTGCCAGATTGTCATCTGTATGAACCTTGCATATGTTGATCTCGCCACGATCAATGATCTCCCGGATCAAGTGAAACCGTCTCTGTATGTGCTTGGACTTCTGGTGCGACCGTGGTTCCTTTGCTTGTGCTATAGCTCCAGTGTTATCACAGAAGATAACCAAAGGATCTGCACTCGAAGGAACGACACCAAGTTCTCTCACGAACTTACGAATCCACACTGCCTCCTTGGATGCTTCCGAGGCTGCAACATACTCGGCTTCTGTTGTGGAATCAGCAACAGTTGACTGTTTGAAGCTCTTCCACACCACTGCTCCACCATTCAAGCTAAAAACATAGCCTGATTGCGATCGGAAATCATCCTGGTCCGACTGGAACGAAGCGTCAGTATATCCCTCTATACTGAGTTCTTCCTGACCACCATATATCAAGAACATATCTTTGGTCCTCCGCAGATATTTTAAGATGTTCTTGACTGCAATCCAGTGCGCCAATCCTGGATTACTTTGGAATCGACTGGTCACGCTTAACCCGTAAGCGACGTCTGGGCGAGTACACAACATCGCATACATAATGGACCCAATAGCCGAAGCATAAGGCGTATTGTCCATTTCATCTTTCTCAGTCTGTGTTTGTGGACACTGACTCTTTGAAAGATTCAGACCATGTCTGACTGGAAGATATCCACGTTTAGAATTCTCTAAATGGAATCTCTCTAGGACTTTATCGATGTAAGTACTCTGGCACAGCCCGAGAAGCCTCTTAGATCTATCCCGGTAGATCTTGACACCTAATACATAGGCTGCTTCTCCCAAATCTTTCATCTGGAAACATTTTCCTAACCATGCCTTAACAGCATGCAGTTCAGGAATATCATTTCCAATGATCAAGATATCATCGACGTAGAGGATTAGGAATGTAATCACGCTCCCACTAAACCTCTTATATACACACGGGTCATCTTCGTTCTTGATGAAACCAAACTCAGAGATTGATTCATCAAAACGAATATTCCAGCTTCTTGATGCTTGTTTAAGTCCATAAATGGACTTCTTTAACTTGCATATTTTATGACGATCTGCTGGATTAGTGAAACCTTCCGGTTGTGTCATATACACATCCTCATCTAGATTTCCATTAAGGAAAGCTGTCTTCACATCCATTTGCCAGATCTCATAGTCGTAATATGCTGCTATCGCGAAAAGAATCCGAATAGACTTAAACATGGCTACAGGAGAGAAAGTTTCATCATAATCTATCCCGTAGATTTGTTTGAAACCTTTCGCAACTAGCCTGCCTTTATAGGTAACCACGTTACCATCCATGTCAATCTTCTTCTTGAAGATCCATTTACAGCCTATAGGGATTACTCCCGGAGGCGGATCAACTAAATCCCAGACTTGGTTATCTGACATGGAGTCCATCTCGGCTCGCATAGCTTCAAGCCATCTAGCTGATTCCGGTCCACTGACCGCATCCGCATAAGTTAGGGGTTCATCATTATCAATGATGTAGACTCCGTCATAGCGCTCAGGCTGTCGACGGATCCTACCCGATCTTCACGGTTCCCGTGATATCTGAGCCTCAGGTTGTTCAGTAACCTGATCTACCAGCTCAGGCACATCCAACTCTGCTTGACTACTTTGTCCTTCCTCTGAATTCTCATCCAGCTTTATTTCTCTCCCACTGGCCTCTTGCAGAAGAAACTCCTTCTCAAGAAATATGGCCGTCCGAGCAACAAAAACCTTGTTCTCTTTGGGATCGTAGAAATAATAACCCTTAGTTTCCTTAGGGTAACCGACAAAGATACATTTCTCAGATCTGCTCTCCAGTTTCCCAGAGGCGAGCTTTTTGACATAAGCCTCGCAACCCCAGATCCTGATAAATGTCAAGCTAGGCTGTTTTCCATACCATAACTCATATGGCGTCTTTAAAACTGCCTTGGATGGCACTCGGTTTAGTACCTTTGCAGCTGTTTCCAGTGCAAAACCCCAAAAGGAATATGGAAGAGTGGCCTGACTCATCATAGAACGAACCATGTCTAGTAACGTTCTATTTCTCCTCTCGGACACACCATTCCATTGCGGTGTTCCTGGCGGAGTGAGCTGTGAGATAATCCCACACTCCTTCAGATAGTCAGTAAATCCATGACTCAGGTATTCACCACCTCGATCAGAACGAAGTGCCTTGATATTTCGGCCTAGCTGATTTTGTACTTCATTTTTGAACTCTTTGAATTTGTCAAAAGATTCACTTTTATGTCTCATTAAATAGACATACCCATACCTACTGAAATCATCAGTAAAGGTAATGAAGTACTGATAGCCACCTCTGGCATGTTTACTAAAAGGCCCACACACATCACTGTGTATAAGGTCAAGTAAACCCGAAGCCCTTTGACCTTTGTGAGGAAAAGGAGACTTCGTCATTTTACCCATCAAACAAGCTTTGCATGTATCAATCTCCTCATAGGAGAATGATCCCAGCAGTCCATGTTCATGCAACCGCTTAATGCGCTTCTCGTTTATATGGCCTAAACGACTATGCCATAACAAGGTGCTGTCATCAGCATACTTGGCTTTCTTATTATCAATGTTTTGTATAGAATTTTCCATGTCCAACATGTATAACCCATTGTTAATTGAACCAGTTGCATACACAATATTATCATGAGATAAAACACACTTTGAAATATTGCATTCAAAGGCAAATCCTTTCCTGACAAGAGCAGGAATAGAGATAATATTCTTGGTAATACTCGGTACAAAATAACAATTGTTTAATTCTAATACAACGCCAGATGGTAAAGAAATGAAATAGTCTCCTACAGCAACAGCAGCAACCCGTGCCCCGTTTCCAACTCGTAGGTCTACCTCATGCTGTCCCACCTGCCTTCTTCTCTTGAGTTCCTGCACATTTGAACAAATGTGAACTCCACATGCAGTGTCCAACACCCATGATATAGTAGAAGAAGATAACATGACCTCAGTCACATATATACCTGAGCCAGAAGCGATGCTTCCCCTCTTATCTCCTTGGAGCGCTTTACAGTCCTTTTTCCAGTGACCCAGCTGGCCACAGTGGAAACACCTGTTGTCCTTCGACCGCTTCACCTTCTGTTTCAGGGCCTTGCTGTAATTCTTGATAGGGGCCTTGCCCTTCTTCCCCTTCTTCTTGTTCCTAGAAGGAACCATCAAGACAGAGGTTGAAGGCTTACCCTTCAGAGTTTCCTCAGTGGTCAAGAGCATATTCAGCAGCTCTGCCGGCATACAATCGATCTTGTTCATATTAAAGTTAATAATGAACGCATCGAAAGAGGGCGGAAGAGACTGCAGAATAATGTCCACAGCAAGCTCCTGGTTGACGGTATGCCCCAGTTTCTCTAGAGCCTCCTTGTGCCCAATCATCTTGAGCACGTGAGCTCCCACTGGGCTCCCCTCAGCCAGTTTGCTCTGAAAGAAGAGCTTCGTCAGATTATAGCGCTCAGTCCTCGCCTGTGCAGCATATAGCATCTTGAGGTTCGCTATAATTTCTATAGCCGACATATCCTCATGCTGACGCTGCAGCGGTGGCGTCATAGACGCTAGCATCAGGCAAGCGACATCAATGCTATCATTGACGTGCTTTTCGTAGGCTTCCCGAACCGCCCTTGCGGCGTTCGGAGCGGGCTGCGGCGGTATCGCCGTCTCGAGGACATACAGTTTCCTCTCTGCCTTAAGAACAATCTTAAGGTGTCCGAACCAGTCAGAGAAGTTCGGCCCAGCAAACTTCTCCCTTTCCAGTAGGGATCGCACATTGAAGCTCATGGTGTTCGTTGCTGCAGGAATCTACAACAAGCAAGAACAGCAAGGTCAGTATCAATGTTTCAGAATCAATCCAGGACTTAAGAAAGATTCTTTTCTCACTATTTTGTCTGACTGAAAAATCCAGTAAACAGTCCGAAAGAGTAAACACTCTTTTAGTGAGATGGGATCCAGATTTCATACTTGGTCTCCGCGTCCCGCTCAGGCGAGATAAGATGCACAGAGATGACAAGCACTAGTTTCTGGTAGGCTGTCCCAGCCAATCGCCAACCCGTGCGATTCCCCTTCATCTTGGCAATCCAGCAGACTGTGCCAACTGAGTTGGTGCAACACAGTCTCTGATCCCAGAGATGGCTGCCTCCATGTGCTACCATATGCGCCACATATGTAGTCTACATGGTCAAGCTGACCTGACCTACTCCCTGGACCACCACGTGCTATGCTGAGCAACGAGAGGGGATAAATCCCAACTCTGTAACACGCAGGTGAAATCCAGCACCGTCTGAAGATAGATGGACGTGCCCACTGAGTGGGTTCAACACGGCTCCAACGATAGTCAGAAAGGTGAGGTTTCGCGTCAGAAGGCTTACGAGCTTGATATGTTAGCGTTGGATTTTAACGGTCTTTTATCTTCTTACTATCAGGCATGTCCTATGGCTATAGCAGAAGATAAACATAAATATGCAATTCTAATTATTAGCAATAAGTAGAAAGCATGATCTTATGTGGTAAAAGCCCATGAACCCTAGTAAGACCTTAATATAACTTAAGTCTTCACTTGAGCTTCATTGCATCTCATCTGGTCCAACCCAGTGCCCTAGCGCCAAGAGCACCTCAGGTGCACCACCAGGTGAATGCCCCTCTTGGATGTGTGCCTTTGTTCTTGTCTAATCAAAGTACATTTGATCTATCTAGACAAGGTTGACTCGCAGGTCAACAACATATTATAAATTAAGTACAATGTGATTCGCAGATCACAAATTAATTTACAATTTTTAAGTCCAGGCACGCAGGCCCCAGCACAGCACACAATTGGGCAACCCACATAAGACTAAATAAACAAGCATATGGTTCAATCAACATGTGATCCAATCATCTTGAAATTAAAAGTTTTTGAAAACCCCATGGCATCAATTTTAATTTCCTTATGAGCCCTACAACCTTACAATGGTCCATTGATGGGGATCCACTCATCCATCTAGTTAGATCCTTTGCCCTTGCATGCACCGAGTCCTAACTGACCCGAGTTGACCTAATGGTCAACCATGCATGCGCCAAGGGCTGAACTACCCCCATGAGTTATGGCAAGCGGGTGTGACCCCGGGCCTAACTCAAGTGTGTTCAGTAGTGTCTCAACCAGACCTCGCTACACGCCCTAGATGCAGTCAACCTATAGCCACCTTGTGCTTGCGCATAGGTGCTATCAGGTTAACCCATCTGAGCTGTCAGATGGTCTGATCAGACTTGGATCTAACCTAGTGGTGACTTCAACCTCATCAACCCATCTAAGGGTTTAATGTAGTGGCACCTTAGATCTAATCAAGCGCGCAAGATGTAAGTTTTAGAAAAACCTTAGAACATGCGCAATCATACAAACAAACAACATGCTTGCATATAACCCTTAGATCTAAGGGGGTCCCCTTCAAGGGGGAGCGCAAACTTTAGGGGGTCCCCTTCAAGGGGGAGCGCATACTTCATATAAGCAAAGCATGATACAAGCGCAACTTCATTTAAGCAAAGCATGATACAAGCGCAACTTCATGTAAGCAAAGCATGATACAAGCGCAACTTCATGTAAGCAAAGCATGCCTCAAGTAAAAGTAAGCGCAACATGAGGATCACATCAGCAAACATAATAGCATGCATAGAGCCTAGCTCTGATACCATTTGTGGGAACCCCTAATCATAAGGGGGCAAAACCCTAAGCATGGCGCTAATGTAAAATATGCAAGTGGAAGCAAGGGTTCAAGATCATTTGCATGCCATATGTTCAACTATAATCGATTGAATAGATTGAGATAAAAATCATACCAACGCCATATGCTTGGAAGTCGGCTTGGATAAAGAGAACAAAGTAGATCTCCTCCACAAGTTCACACACAAGGTGAAGATACTTACTCCTTGCGGTCTCTTGTGCTAGCAAGACACCCAAGCCTTCAAGTGTCGAATGGAAGGGGATGATGAACCTCTTGGCCGAGAGCTCCTCTTGCTCAACCTCTCCTTCTCTTCGTCAATCACCACCCAACCAAAGTCGAATGCGTTGAAGAGAAGAGCGCAAACGCATATGCGTTTTTGGCATTGAAGTGAGTGAAACCGGCCCTTGATGACTTTCCATAAATGGAAGCTCATCAAGTCCATGCGCTCAACTCAACCCAAACGCATTTTAGGATTGAACCATGCGTTCACCATTGTGAACCGGTTCAAGCCAAAATGTCAAATCGGCTTTGGTTCAACAAACCAAACCGAAATAGCTCTAGCCACTTGGTCTAGACCAAATTGAACCCCCAAGGCTCATGATCTAACCATTCATCATCTGATGCCCTTGATCTCTCCGATCTAGCATCACCTCTCTCGATCGAAGCTTACCGATCTCAAGTCCTAATCAATCAAACATGATCAGACCAGATCTCACTTACAATCAGAGATTAAATCCCTTTAATCTGAACTCAAAGAATCCAGTCCATACGATCTGACTCAAGTAAGCCATATCACCAAATTGTGCGACCCTGAGGGTTTCCTCTAAATGTCGGTAACGATAACTTACGTTATCACGATCAGTGAGGGGTATCTAGCAACACATCACTGTCTCCCGATATAAAGGAAAGAGTCTTCCAAGACTACTCCCAAACCATAGCACAAGTGTGACTCAATTCACAAGGCATACATGTGTCCTTTGCCACTGGATGTTCTTATTGGACAAGCGGGTCAAGCTTGTAACTCCAATACGATGAGCATGATTAGATCAGATGCACATAGTCATCTGGGTATGGCCATACACTATCTCAATCATCTCATATAGGGGGGCCCTTAGAACACCACACTCCTTGAACAAGGAGACGGCAATCCTTTATCTATCACTAGTGCCCTAACCTGATTCAAGCTCACCATCCAAGATAGTCTATAATCATTATATTTCAAATGATATTGAACTACCTCAAAACAATGACAATCATCATTTAGAAACACAAGTGATCTCAAGTCAGAGGACATGTGCCACTTGCTGCTTACAAGGATCATTCACATTGTGACAAGCAATGCAATATCCCAGTAGGGTCTGTCCAGTACATCCAATGTACCCATGAGTCTACATCTTATTCCATGCTCGAAGCATCCTATAAGATTAGCACTCATATTACTCTCCATCATATCAAGGCTGTCTCATGTTCACCAAGATATCTCGACTAAGGACTTATAGCCTGTCAGCCTAGCTGAACAGCTTTGAGACATTATTCAGAAGTACACTTATTACAGCAGACAAGGTAACAACCTAAATAACAACCATGCCTTATTATAAACTTAAGAGTTTATTACATGATACTTATACAATCCCAAGGCCTCAAACATTAGCCTTAAGGGCATACCCCAACACATCTTCCTTCTTCCATAACCGCAAGCCTCTCCCTCCTTTCCTCTTGGCGCAAGGAACTTTAGTGCTTGGCGGTTTGGGTAGTTTTCCTTCTTCTCTTGGCGCATCCTCTCTCTTGGTGGCGCAAGTGAAGTAGAGCATCTCCCTAAGGCTTGGATCTTCTTCCCGAGGCTAGCACTGGGCGTGGAAGAAGAGAACTCAAGAGATCTGTGTGTGTGAGACTGCAGAGGGCGAACATTTGGGCGCCTACATCGGCATCATTCCAAGTAGCTCTTAAGGTATTTCCTAACTCATCGTGTCGACTCCCTTGCTTGCGATCTTCACTGGGTTTTTGGGACTGGCCTGTTTCGGGGACATTCTTCCGCTGCGTAAAATGTATGTCCATGACTCTGAAAATTGTAAAATGTCCCCGGGGTTTCCCAACAGTCACTTATGAGGATAACTCATGACACCAAGTCATAGACTCATAGCGGGTCTATCTAGAACATTCCATGTCCAACATGAATAACCCATTGCTAATTGATCCAGTAGCATAAACAATATTATCTAAAGATAAAACACACTTTGAAATATTGCATTCAAAGGAAAACCCTTTCCTGACAAGAGCAGGAATAGAGATAATATTCTTGGTAATGCTAGGAACAAAATAACAATTGTTTAATTCTAATACAAGTCCAGATGGTAATGAGATGTAATATTCTCCTACAGCAACAGCAGCAACCCGTGCCCCGTTTCCAACTCGTAGGTCCACCTCATGCTGTCCCACCTGTCTTCTTCTCTTGAGTTCCTATACATTTGAACAAATGTGAACTCCACATGCAGTGTCTAACACCCATGAAATAGAAGAAGAAAATATGACCTCAGTCACATAAATACCTGAGCCAGAAGCGATGCTTCCCTTCTTGTCTCCTTGGAGCGCTTTACAGTCCTTTTTCCAGTGACCCAGCTGGCCACAGTGGAAACATCTGTATTCCTTCGACCGCTTAACCTTTTGTTTCAGCGCCTTGTTGTAGTTCTTGACTGGGGCTTTGCCCTTCTTCCCCTTCTTCTTGTTCCTAGAAGGAACCATTAAGACAGAGGTTGAAGGCTTTCCCTTCAGAGTCTCCTCAGTAGTCAAGAGCATATTCAGCAATTCTGCCGGAGTACAGTCGATTTTGTTCATATTAAAGTTAATGATGAACGCATCGAAAGTGGGCGGTAGAGACTGCAGAATAATATCTACAGCAAGCTCCTGATTGATGGTATGTCCCAGTTTCTCTAGAGCCTCCTTGTGCCCAATCATCTTGAGCACGTGAGCTCCCACTGGACTCCCTTCAGCCAGTTTGCTCTGAAAGAACAGCTTGGTCAAGTTATAGCGCTCAGTCCTCGCCTGTGCAGCATACAGCATCTTGAGGTTTGCTATAATTTCTATAGCAGACATATCCTCGTGCTGATGCTGCAGCGGTGGCGTCATAGACGCTAGCATCAGGCAAGCGACATCAATGCTATCGTTGACATGCTTTTCATAGGCTTCCCGAACCGCCCTTGCGGCGTTCGGAGCGGGTTGAGGCGGTATCGCCGTCTCGAGGACATACAGTTTCCTCTCTGCCTTAAGAACAATCTTAAGGTGTCCGTACCAGTCTGAGAAGTTTGGCCCAGCAAACTTCTCCCTTTCCAGTAGGGATCGCACATTGAAGTTCATGGTGTTCGTTGCTGCAGGAATCTACAACAATGCAAGAACAGCAAGGTCAGTATCAATGTATAGAATCAATCCAGGACTTAAGAAAGATTCTTTTTCTCACTATTTTATCTGACTGAAAAATCCATTAAACAGTCCGAAAGAGTAAACACTCTTTTAGTGAGATGGGATCCAGATTTCATACTTGGTCTCCGCGTCCCGCTCAGGCGAGATAAGATGCACAGAGAGTACAAGCACTAATTTCTGGTAGGCAGTCCCTGCCAATCGCCAACCCGTGCGATTCCCCTTCATCTGGGCAATCCAGCAGACTGTGCCAACTGAGTTGGTACAACACAGTCTCTGATCCCACAGATGGCTGCCTCCATATAGCTCACATATGCTCAGTATGTAGCCTACATGGTCAAGCTGACCTGACCTACTCCCTGGACCACCACGTGCTATGCTGAGCAACGAGAAGCGATAAATCCCTTCTCTGTAACACGCAGGTGTAATCCCGCACCGTCTGAAGATAGATGGACGTGCCCACTGAGTGGGTACAACACGGCTCCAACGATAGTCAGAACAGTGAGGTTTCGCGTCAGAAGGCTTTCGAGCTTGATATTTTAGCGTTGGATTTTAACGGTCTTTTATCTTCTTAACTATCATGCAATTCCTATGGTGATAGCAGAAGATAAATAAATCATGCAATTCTTATTATTAGACAATAAAAGAAAGCATGGATCTTATGCGGTAAACGCCCATGAAACCTAAGTAAGACCTTAATTAACTTAAGTCTTCACTTGCTTTTCTTCATGGGGCTTTAGCTGCTCATTTGGCCCATACCAGGGCCCAAGCGCCATCTGCAGCTCAGGTGCGCCCACCAGGTACATGCGCCAGGTCCCAGAGTCAAACCCTGGACCTCCCGTCTGGTCAAGCCACTGCTGCATGCGCCTCTGCCAAGTGTGCTCTGTGCTCTTGTCTGACTAATTTACAAATTAATCTATCTAGACAAGATTGACTCGCAGGTCAATTACATTTTATAAATTAAATGCAATGTGATGTGCAGATCACAATATAAAAATAATTTACAAAATTAACCAGGCACGCAGGCCCCAGCACAGCACACATTAAACACGGGCAGCCCACATAAGATTAAATAAACAAGCAAATGGCATCAATCATCATGTGATCCAATCAAGAAATTAAATTTGTTTTGAAAAACCCCATTGGCATCAATTTTAATTTCCTTATACGCCCTACTACCTTACAACGGTCCATTCCTAGGGATCCACTCATCAGTCCTAGTCAGATCCACTGCCCTTACATGCACCAAGTCCTAACTGACTTGAGTCGACCCTGTGGTCAACTATGCATGCGCCATGGGCTGAACGACCACAATGAGGTCTGGCAAGTGGGTGTGACCCCGGGCCTAACTCATGTGCGTTCATAGGTTGTCTCAATCAGACATCGCTACACGCCTGTCCGCAGTCGACCTATAGCCACCACGTGCTTGCGCACAGGTGCTATCTGGTCAACCCATCTAGGCTGTCAGATAGTCTGATCAGACTGGTTGGATCTAACCTAGAGGATGACTTCAACCCTAATAACCCGTCTAAGGGTTTAAAGTAAGGCCTTAGATCTAGTGAAGGTCGCGCAAGTGATATAGATTTTTGATAAAACCTAAGATGCGCCAACAAGCAAAACAAACAAAAACAAGTTTCGGCATGAAACAAGTTAACATGTATTTTCGCATGTTGATAACCCTAGATCTAAACATTTGAAACATGGATCACAAAACATGTAGCAATCATATAAATCATGCATTCAGCTTGCTCTGATACCAATTGAAGTTCCCACTGGGGGGCGAAACCCTAAAGCATGCGCAAGGATAAAATGGCATAGGCGGAATCTAGGGTTTCCTTAGGATCGAATAGCATGCATTATATGATCAACTATCGAAAACTTGAATAGATAAGAAAACAAATTCTCACCATTGTCATCACTTGGATGGTGTCTTGGAATCAAAGACCAAAAGAGATCTTCTCCAAAGCGACGCACACAATTGATGTCGCTTACTCCCTTTGGCGTTCCTTGTGCTAGCAAGGTCCCAAAGCGTTCTTTGTCGAATGGAAAGGATGAAGAGCTTCTCTGCTTGGCGATTTCTTTTCCTCTTCTTTTCGTCAACCTCTTCACCACACGAGTGTCAAGAGACCAGAGGAAAGGGGGCAAGAGGCGAGAGAGATTAGCGTCGTGAGAGCCAACGTGAGAGGTGGTCACGAATGTGACATGCTATCTAAAAATAGCAAACACCATCTCCACTTGCGACCATGCATTACCCCAATCGCAATTGCCTCTTTAATTGAACCATACGCTCATTCAATGAGCTGGTTCAAATTGATTTGGTTCAATAACCAAATAAACCAAGCAACTAGTCCAGATCATAATAAACCCCTAAGGCTTAAGATCTGACCGCTCACTTCTTGATGCTTCTGATCTGAGGGATCTAGCATCCATTCTCTCGATCGAAGCTTACCGATCTCAAGCCCTAATCAATCAAACATGATCAGACCAGATCTCACTCACAATCAGAGATTAAATCCATTTAAACTGAACCCAAACAATTCAGTCCACACGATCTGACTTAAGTAAGCCATATCATCAAATTGTGCGACCCTGAGGGTTTCCTTTAAATGTCGGTAACGATAACTTACGTTATCACGATCAGTGAGGGGTATCTAGCAACACATCACTGTCTCCCGATATAAAGGAAAGAGTCTTCCAAGACTACACCCAAATCACAGCACAAGTGTGAATCAAACTCACAAGGCATACATGATTCCTTTGCCACTGGATGTTCTTATTGGACAAGCGTGTCAAGCCTGTAACTCCAATATGATGAGCATGATTAGATCAGATGAACACAGTCACCTGGGTATGGCCATACACTTTCTCAATCATCTCATCCAGGGGGGCCCCTTTTGAACATCACACTCCAATCAAGGAGATGGCAATCCTTTGTCTATCACTAGTGCCCTAACCTGACTCAAGCTCATTATCCAAGATAGTCTATAATCATTATGTTTCAAATGATATTGAACTAACTCAAAACAATGACAATCATCATTTAGAAACACAAGCGATCTCAAGTCAGAGGACATGTGCCACTTGTTACAATCAAGGATTATTCACATTGTGACAAGCAATTGAATATCCTAGTAGGGTCTGTCCAGTACATCCAATGTACCCATGAGTCTACATCTTATTCCATGCTCGAAGCATCCTATAAGATTAGAACACATATTAGTCTCAATCATATCAAGGCTGTCTCATGTTCACCAAGATATATCGACTAAGGACAAAAGTACATGTCAGCCTAGCTGAACAGCTTTGAGACATTATTCAGAAGCACACTTATTGCAGCAGACAATGTAACAAACTGAATAACAACCATTGCCTTTATAAACCAAAGAGTTTATACATGATACTGATACAATCCCAAGGCCTCAAACATTAGCCTTAAGGGCATACCCCAACAATCTCCCACTTGCACTTAATCTAATGGTTGAGAAATCTCAAACCCATATTATTACAGTGCTTCTCATGCTTCTGCTGCGCCAGAGGCTTGGTAAGCGGGTCAGCCAGATTGTCATCTGTATGAACCTTGCAGACTTTGATCTCGCCACGATCAATGATCTCCCGGATCAAGTGAAACCGTCTCTGTATGTGCTTGGACTTCTGGTGCGACCGTGGTTCCTTTGCCTGTGCGATTGCTCCAGTGTTATCACAGAAGATAACCAAAGGATCTGCACTCGAAGGAACAACACCAAGTTCTCTCACGAACTTACGAATCCACACTGCCTCCTTGGATGCTTCTGAGGCTGCAACATACTCGGCTTCAGTTGTGGAATCAGCAACGATAGACTGTTTGAAACTCTTCCACACCACTGCTCCTCCATTCAAGCTAAAAACATAGCCTGATTGCGATCGGAAATCATCCTGGTCAGACTGGAACGAAGCGTCAGTATATCCTTCAATACTGAGTTCTTCCTGACCACCATATATCAAGAACATATCTTTGGTCCTCCGCAGATATTTCAAGATGTTCTTGACTGCAATCCAGTGCGCCTGACCTGGATTACTTTGGAATCGACTGGTCACGCTTAACCCGTAAGCGATGTCTGGGCGAGTACACAACATCGCATACATAATGGACCCAATAGCCGAAGCATAAGGCGTATTGTCCATTTCATCTTTCTCAGTCTGTGTTTGTGGACACTGACTCTTCGAAAGATTCAGACCATGTCTGACTGGAAGATATCCTCTTTTAGAATTCTCTAAATGGAATCTTTCCAGGACTTTATCGATGTAAGTACTCTGGCACAGCCCGAGAAGCCTCTTAGATCTATCCCTGTAGATCTTTACACCTAATACATAGGCTGCTTCTCCTAAATCTTTCATCTGGAAACATTTCCTTAACCATGCCTTAACAGCATGCAGTTCAGGAATATCATTTCCAATGATTAAGATATCATCGACGTAGAGGACTAGGAAAGTAATTACGCTCCCACTAAACCTTTTATATACACACGGGTCATCTTCGTTCTTGATGAAACCAAATTCACTGATTGATTCATCAAAACGAATATTCCAGCTTCTTGATGCTTGATTAAGTCCATAAATGGACTTCTTTAACTTGCATATTTTATGACGATCTGATGGATTAGTGAAACCTTCAGGTTGTGTCATATACACATCCTCTTGCAAATTTCCATTAAGGAAAGCAGTCTTCACATCCATCTGCCAGATCTCATAATCGTAATATGCTGCTATCGCGAAAAGAATCCGAATAGACTTAAACATGGCTACAGGTGAGAAAGTTTCATCATAATCTATCCCGTAGATTTGTTTGAAACCTTTCGCAACTAGCCTGCCTTTATAGGTAACCACGTTACCATCCATGTCAATCTTCTTCTTGAAGATCCATTTACAGCCTATAGGGATAACTCCCGGAGGCGGATCAACCAAATCCCATACTTGGTTATCTGACATGGAGTCCATCTCGGCTCGCATAGCTTCAAGCCATCTAGCTGACTCCGGTCCACTGACCGCATCCGCATAAGTGAGGGGTTCATCATTATCAATGATGTAGACTCCGTCATAGCGCTCAGGCTGTCGACGGATCCTTCCCGATCTTCGCGGTTCCCGTGATATCTGAGCCTCAGATTGTTCAGTAACCTGTTCTACCGGCTCAGGCTCATCCAACTGTGCTTGACTACTTTGTCCTTCCTCTGGATTCTCATCCAGTTTTATTTCTCTCCCACTGGCCTCTTGCAGAAGAAACTCCTTCTCAAGAAAAATGGTCGTTCGAGCAACAAATACCTTGTTCTCCTTGGGATCTTAGAAATAATAACCCTTAGTTTCCTTAGGGTAACCGACAAAGATACATTTGTCAGATCTGCTCTCTAGTTTCCCAGAGGCGAGCTTTTTGACATAAGCCTCGCAGCCCCAGATCTTAATAAATGTCAAGCTAGGCTGTTTCCCATACCATAATTCAAATGGGGTCTTTGAAACTGCCTTGGATGGCACTCGGTTTAGTACCTTTGCAGCTGTTTCCAGTGCAAATCCCCAAAAGGAGTAAGGTAGAGTAGCCTGACTCATCATAGAATGAACCATATCAAGTAACGTTCTATTTCTCCTCTCGGACACACCATTCCATTGCGGTGTTCCTGGCGGAGTGAGCTGTGAGATAATCCCACACTCCTTTAGATAGTCAGTAAACTCTCGACTTAGGTATTCTCCACCTCGATCAGAACGAAGTGCCTTGATATTTCGGCCCAGCTGATTTTGTACTTCATTCTTGAACTCTTTGAACTTGTCAAAAGATTCACTTTTATGTCTCATTAAATAGACATACCCATATCTACTGAAATCATCAGTAAAGGTAATGAAGTATTGATAGCCACCTCTGGCATGTTTACTAAATGGCCCACACACATCACTGTGTATAAGGTCAAGTAAACCTGAAGCCCTTTGACCTTTATTAGGAAAAGGAGACTTCGTCATTTTGCCTATTAAACAAGCTTTGCATGTATCAATCTCCTCATAGGAGAATGATCCCAGCAGTCCATGATCATGCAACCGCTTAATGCGCTTCTTGTTAATATGGCCTAAACGACTATGCCATAGCAAGGTGCTGTCATCAGCATACTTGGCTTTCTTATTATCAATGTTTTGTATAGAACATTCCATGTCCAACATGAATAACCCATTGCTAATTGATCCAGTAGCATAAACAATATTATCTAAAGATAAAACACACTTTGAAATATTGCATTCAAAGGAAAACCCTTTCCTGACAAGAGCAGGAATAGAGATAATATTCTTGGTAATGCTAGGAACAAAATAACAATTGTTTAATTCTAATACAAGTCCAGATGGTAATGAGATGTAATATTCTCCTACAGCAACAGCAGCAACCCGTGCCCCGTTTCCAACTCGTAGGTCCACCTCATGCTGTCCCACCTGTCTTCTTCTCTTGAGTTCCTGTACATTTGAACAAATGTGAACTCCACATGCAGTGTCTAACACCCATGAAATAGAAGAAGAAAATATGACCTCAGTCACATAAATACCTGAGCCAGAAGCGATGCTTCCCTTCTTGTCTCCTTGGAGCGCTTTACAGTCCTTTTTCCAGTGACCCAGCTGGCCACAGTGGAAACATCTGTATTCCTTCGACCGCTTAACCTTTTGTTTCAGCGCCTTGTTGTAGTTCTTGACTGGGGCTTTGCCCTTCTTCCCCTTCTTCTTGTTCCTAGAAGGAACCATTAAGACAGAGGTTGAAGGCTTTCCCTTCAGAGTCTCCTCAGTAGTCAAGAGCATATTCAGCAATTCTGCCGGAGTACAGTCGATTTTGTTCATATTAAAGTTAATGATGAACGCATCGAAAGTGGGCGGTAGAGACTGCAGAATAATATCTACAGCAAGCTCCTGATTGATGGTATGTCCCAGTTTCTCTAGAGCCTCCTTGTGCCCAATCATCTTGAGCACGTGAGCTCCCACTGGACTCCCTTCAGCCAGTTTGCTCTAAAAGAACAGCTTGGTCAAGTTATAGCGCTCAGTCCTCGCCTGTGCAGCATACAGCATCTTGAGGTTTGCTATAATTTCTATAGCAGACATATCCTCATGCTGACGCTGCAGCGGTGGCGTCATAGACGCTAGCATCAGGCAAGCGACATCAATGCTATCGTTGACATGCTTTTCATAGGCTTCCCGAACCGCCCTTGCGGCGTTCGGAGCGGGTTGAGGCGGTATCGCCGTCTCGAGGACATACAGTTTCCTCTCTGCCTTAAGAACAATCTTAAGGTGTCCGTACCAGTCTGAGAAGTTTGGCCCAGCAAACTTCTCCCTTTCCAGTAGGGATCGCACATTGAAGTTCATGGTGTTCGTTGCTGCAGGAATCTACAACAATGCAAGAACAGCAAGGTCAGTATCAATGTATAGAATCAATCCAGGACTTAAGAAAGATTCTTTTTCTCACTATTTTATCTGACTGAAAAATCCATTAAACAGTCCGAAAGAGTAAACACTCTTTTAGTGAGATGGGATCCAGATTTCATACTTGGTCTCCGCGTCCCGCTCAGGCGAGATAAGATGCACAGAGAGTACAAGCACTAATTTCTGGTAGGCAGTCCCTGCCAATCGCCAACCCGTGCGATTCCCCTTCATCTGGGCAATCCAGCAGACTGTGCCAACTGAGTTGGTACAACACAGTCTCTGATCCCACAGATGGCTGCCTCCATATAGCTCACATATGCTCAGTATGTAGCCTACATGGTCAAGCTGACCTGACCTACTCCCTGGACCACCACGTGCTATGCTGAGCAACGAGAAGCGATAAATCCCTTCTCTGTAACACGCAGGTGTAATCCCGCACCGTCTGAAGATAGATGGACGTGCCCACTGAGTGGGTACAACACGGCTCCAACGATAGTCAGAACAGTGAGGTTTCGCGTCAGAAGGCTTTCGAGCTTGATATTTTAGCGTTGGATTTTAACGGTCTTTTATCTTCTTAACTATCATGCAATTCCTATGGTGATAGCAGAAGATAAATAAATCATGCAATTCTTATTATTAGACAATAAAAGAAAGCATGGATCTTATGCGGTAAACGCCCATGAAACCTAAGTAAGACCTTAATTAACTTAAGTCTTCACTTGCTTTTCTTCATGGGGCTTTAGCTGCTCATTTGGCCCATACCAGGGCCCAAGCGCCATCTGCAGCTCAGGTGCGCCCACCAGGTACATGCGCCAGGTCCCAGAGTCAAACCCTGGACCTCCCGTCTGGTCAAGCCACTGCTGCATGCGCCTCTGCCAAGTGTGCTCTGTGCTCTTGTCTGACTAATTTACAAATTAATCTATCTAGACAAGATTGACTCGCAGGTCAATTACATTTTATAAATTAAATGCAATGTGATGCGCAGATCACAATATAAAAATAATTTACAAAATTAACCAGGCACGCAGGCCCCAGCACAGCACACATTAAACACGGGCAGCCCACATAAGATTAAATAAACAAGCAAATGGCATCAATCATCATGTGATCCAATCAAGAAATTAAATTTGTTTTGAAAAACCCCATTGGCATCAATTTTAATTTCCTTATACGCCCTACTACCTTACAACGGTCCATTCCTAGGGATCCACTCATCAGTCCTAGTCAGATCCACTGCCCTTACATGCACCAAGTCCTAACTGACTTGAGTCGACCCTGTGGTCAACTATGCATGCGCCATGGGCTGAACGACCACAATGAGGTCTGGCAAGTGGGTGTGACCCCGGGCCTAACTCATGTGCGTTCATAGGTTGTCTCAATCAGACATCGCTACACGCCTGTCCGCAGTCGACCTATAGCCACCACGTGCTTGCGCACAGGTGCTATCTGGTCAACCCATCTAGGCTGTCAGATAGTCTGATCAGACTGGTTGGATCTAACCTAGAGGATGACTTCAACCCTAATAACCCGTCTAAGGGTTTAAAGTAAGGCCTTAGATCTAGTGAAGGTCGCGCAAGTGATATAGATTTTTGATAAAACCTAAGATGCGCCAACAAGCAAAACAAACAAAAACAAGTTTCGGCATGAAACAAGTTAACATGTATTTTCGCATGTTGATAACCCTAGATCTAAACATTTGAAACATGGATCACAAAACATGTAGCAATCATATAAATCATGCATTCAGCTTGCTCTGATACCAATTGAAGTTCCCACTGGGGGGCGAAACCCTAAAGCATGCGCAAGGATAAAATGGCATAGGCGGAATCTAGGGTTTCCTTAGGATCGAATAGCATGCATTATATGATCAACTATCGAAAACTTGAATAGATAAGAAAACAAATTCTCACCATTGTCATCACTTGGATGGTGTCTTGGAATCAAAGACCAAAAGAGATCTTCTCCAAAGCGACGCACACAATTGATGTCGCTTACTCCCTTTGGCGTTCCTTGTGCTAGCAAGGTCCCAAAGCGTTCTTTGTCGAATGGAAAGGATGAAGAGCTTCTCTGCTTGGCGATTTCTTTTCCTCTTCTTTTCGTCAACCTCTTCACCACACGAGTGTCAAGAGACCAGAGGAAAGGGGGCAAGAGGCGAGAGAGATTAGCGTCGTGAGAGCCAACGTGAGAGGTGGTCACGAATGTGACATGCTATCTAAAAATAGCAAACACCATCTCCACTTGCGACCATGCATTACCCCAATCGCAATTGCCTCTTTAATTGAACCATACGCTCATTCAATGAGCTGGTTCAAATTGATTTGGTTCAATAACCAAATAAACCAAGCAACTAGTCCAGATCATAATAAACCCCTAAGGCTTAAGATCTGACCGCTCACTTCTTGATGCTTCTGATCTGAGGGATCTAGCATCCATTCTCTCGATCGAAGCTTACCGATCTCAAGCCCTAATCAATCAAACATGATCAGACCAGATCTCACTCACAATCAGAGATTAAATCCATTTAAACTGAACCCAAACAATTCAGTCCACACGATCTGACTTAAGTAAGCCATATCATCAAATTGTGCGACCCTGAGGGTTTCCTTTAAATGTCGGTAATGATAACTTACGTTATCACGATCAGTGAGGGGTATCTAGCAACACATCACTGTCTCCCGATATAAAGGAAAGAGTCTTCCAAGACTACACCCAAATCACAGCACAAGTGTGAATCAAACTCACAAGGCATACATGATTCCTTTGCCACTGGATGTTCTTATTGGACAAGCGTGTCAAGCCTGTAACTCCAATATGATGAGCATGATTAGATCAGATGAACACAGTCACCTGGGTATGGCCATACACTTTCTCAATCATCTCATCCAGGGGGGCCCCTTTTGAACATCACACTCCAATCAAGGAGATGGCAATCCTTTGTCTATCACTAGTGCCCTAACCTGACTCAAGCTCATTATCCAAGATAGTCTATAATCATTATGTTTCAAATGATATTGAACTAACTCAAAACAATGACAATCATCATTTAGAAACACAAGCGATCTCAAGTCAGAGGACATGTGCCACTTGTTACAATCAAGGATTATTCACATTGTGACAAGCAATTGAATATCCTAGTAGGGTCTGTCCAGTACATCCAATGTACCCATGAGTCTACATCTTATTCCATGCTCGAAGTATCCTATAAGATTAGAACACATATTAGTCTCAATCATATCAAGGCTGTCTCATGTTCACCAAGATATATCGACTAAGGACAAAAGTACATGCCAGCCTAGCTGAACAGCTTTGAGACATTATTCAGAAGCACACTTATTGCAGCAGACAATGTAACAAACTGAATAACAACCATTGCCTTTATAAACCAAAGAGTTTATACATGATACTGATACAATCCCAAGGCCTCAAACATTAGCCTTAAGGGCATACCCCAACAGTTTTAGACTCCCCTGTCCTACATCAGTATGGATTGCAAGGGATGGCTACCCTTTGTAGACTCCTGAGTGGAACAAAACACAAAGTATAGATGATGAGGAGTCGCTGAAAATTTAGGAAGGATTTATGAAAAACTAAAAGTGATTACTTGTTGGTTTTTGCATGACATGTAGAAAAGCATGAGTAGTTTTGTTTGTGCATAATGTTGTGATCAAAGACAAGCCCTTTTGCCATGCCTGTGATGTATCATTGTGAGGCCTAGTGCCGAATTTCATTTTTGTATTTCAAATTATGTTTTGTTATTAAATTGAAGACTTTGAAGACATCTCGTGGCCTCTTTCTTCTCTTCCCCATGCGCATCTTCTCAAAGTGGCGCCACTCTGATCTAGCTGAAACCTAAGGTGGCTTCCAGGGTTAAACCTAGGGGCACATCTAAGGGGTTGGCGACTAGGGTTAGGGTTGGCGCACCTCACCTCTTATGGTGGTGCATCCCCTTCTTTGACCTAACCTTGAGTGGCTTCTAAGTTTAACTAGATGGTTCACTTAAGGGATGATAGTTGGATAAGGAGATGGTGCAACCTAGCCAAGTAAGGGGGCTGACCTTCATCTTCAACCGAACCGTGATGGCTTCTAGGTTTCCTAGTGGCGCATGCATGGGTTCAAGGGCTGATGATGAAGGAAAGGCAACCTAGGGGGCCTGTTCTTCTTCTTTGACCGAACCTTGATGCCTTCTAGGCCTCCTAGTGGCGCATCTTGAGGTTTAAGGGTTGATGAAGAGGATTGGTGCTCCAAGCTTGCAAAGGTGCTAATCTTCCATCATTAGCCGAGAGCTTGATGGTCTTTTGGATGCTTCTTGAGTTCATGGGCTGATAGAGGAAGATAGAGCACCAAAGGTTGCTTGATGGCACATCTAAGCAAGGGGGGGGGGGGGGGTACCTCTAGGTGGCGCACCTTGCAAGGGATGTATCATATCAAGAAATGAGGTGAGACACTTAGAGAAGGATGGTGCATCTATGTTTGGCCAAACCCTGGAAGGGGTCTAGGGTTTACGAGCTATCTTGGAGGAAGAAACTAGGGCTGGTTGAACCTAAAGGGACATCTAGGGTTTCCTAGATGGTGCCGTTAGGGTTTGTCAGTTAACCCATGACCTAGGCAGCGCACCTAGGGTTTTTGAGCAGAGCCCTTAGGGTACTTAGTGAAGGTCCCCTTCAAGGGGGAGCGAAACCCTAGATAGGCGCAGATGGAGTTTTTCATGCAGCGGAAGAGGGTTTCTAGGATCTTTACATATTATATGATCAACTTATAATCAATTGCAAACAAGAATCAAGGAATCGATTCTTACCAAAGCCATTGCTTGGATGGCGTCTAGGAAGAAGAGACTCAAGCGCTTCTCCTCCAAATGGTACGCACACAAAATGATGTCGCCTACTCCCTTAGTGCTCCTTGTGCTAGCAAGGTTCTAAGGAGTTCTTTACGTGGAGGAGATGAGATCTCTTGGTGCTTGCCGAAAGCCTTCTCTACACTCGTCGAGAGCGTCGTCACACGAGAGCAAGAAACGTCAAGAGGTGAGGAGAGGCGATAAGAGAAAACGTTCCTCATGAACGTGGAGGCGTTGCAAAAACTTTCCAAAAATAGCAACCCATTATTTCTCAAGCGTTATGCGTTCACTTTAAGTGAACCGAACGCAACTCCTCTTCACCCTTTGAACCTTTGAACCAAGCGCTCACATGATGAGCCGGTTCAATTGAATTTGGTTCAAGACCAAATTAAATCAGCCCAAGCCATGGTCGATCTCATTGAACCTAAAGGTTCAAGATCTAACCGTTGATCTCTCGATGCTCTTGATCTCACTGATCTAGCATCATATCTCTCGATCGAAGCTTACCGATCTCAAGCCCTAATCAATCAAACATGATCAGACCAGATCTCACTTACAATCAGAGTTTAAACTCCTTTAAACTGAACCAAAACAATTCAGTCCACACGATCTGACTTAAGTAAGCCATATCATCAAATTGTGCGACCCTGAGGGTTTCCTTTAAATGTCGGTAACGATAACTTACGTTATCACGATCAGTGAGGGGGTATCTAGCAACACATCACTGTCTCCCGATATAAAGGAAAGAGTCTTCCAAGACTACACCCAAACCACAGCACAAGTGTGAATCCATTTCACTAGGCATACATGTTTCCTTTGCCACTGGATGTTCTTATTGGACAAGCATGTCAAGCCTGTAACTCCAATATGATGAGCATGATTAGATCAGATGAACATAGTCACCTGGGTATGGCCATACACTTTCTCAATCATCTCATTCAGGGGGGCCCCTTTAGAACATCACACTCCAATCAAGGAGACGGCAATCCTATATCTATCACTAGTGCCCTAACATGACTCATGATCATTATCCAAGATAGTCTATAACCATTATGTTTCAAATGATATTGAACTACCTCAAAACAATGACAATCATCATTTAGAAACACAAGTGATCTCAAGTCAGAGGACATGTGCCACTTGTTGCAAACAAGGATTATTCACATTGTGACAAGCAATTGAATATCCTAGTAGGGTCTGTCCAGTACATCCAATGTACCCATGAGTCTACATCTTATTCCATGCTCGAAGCATCCTATAAGATTAGAACACATATTAGTCTCAATCATATCAAGGCTGTCTCATGTTCACCAAGATATCTCGACTAAGGACATTACATCATGTCAGCCTAGCTGAACAGCATTGAGACATTATTCAGAAGTACACTTATTGCAGCAGACAATGTAACAAACTGAATAACAACCATTGCCTTTATAAACATAAGAGTTTATATACATGATACTGAAAGAATCCCAAGGCCTCAAACATTAGCCTTAAGGGCATACCCCAACAATCTCCCACTTGCACTTAATCTAATGGTTGAGAAATCTCAAACCCATGTTATTACAGTGCTTCTCATGCTTCTGCTGCGCCAGAGGCTTGGTAAGCGGGTCAGCCAGATTGTCATCTGTATGAACCTTGCAGATTTTGAATTTCACCACGATCAATGATCTCCCGGATCAAGTGAAACCGTCTCTGTATGTGCTTGGACTTCTGGTGCGACTGTGGTTCCTTTGCTTGTGCGATTGCTCCAGTCTTATCACAGAAGATAACCAAAGGATCTGCACTCGAAGGAACAACACCAAGTTCCTGAATGAACTTACGAATCCATACTGCCTCCTTAGATGCTTCTGAGGCTGCAACATACTCGGCTTCTGTTGTGGAATCAGCAACAATAGACTGTTTGAAACTTTTCCACACCACTGCTCCACCATTCAAGCTAAAAACATAGCCTGATTGCGATCGGAAATCATCCTGGTCCGATTGGAACGAAGCATCAGTATATCCTTCTATACTGAGTTCTTCCTGACCACCATATACCAAGAACATATCTTTGGTCCTCCGCAGATATTTTAAAATGTTCTTGACCGCAATCCAGTGCGCCTGACCTGGATTACTTTGGAATCGACTGGTCACGCTTAACCTGTAAGTGACGTCTGGGCGAGTACACAACATCGCATACATAATGGACCCAATAGCCGAAGCATAAGGCGTATTGTCCATTTCATCTTTCTCAGTCTGTGTTTGTGGACACTGACTCTTTGAAAGATTCAGACCATGTCTGACTGGAAGATATCCTCTTTTAGAATTCTCTAAATGGAATCTCTCCAGGACTTTATCGATGTAAGTACTCTGGCACAGCCCGAGAAGCCTCTTAGATCTATCTCTGTAGATCTTCACACCTAATACATAGGCTGCTTCTCCTAGATCTTTCATCTGGAAACATTTTCTTAACCATGCTTTGACAGCATGCAGTTCAGGAATATCGTTTCCAATGATTAAGATATCATCGACGTAGAGGACTAGGAAAGTAATCACGCTCCCACTAAACCTCTTATATACACACGGGTCATCTTCATTCTTGATGAAACCAAATTCACATATTGATTCATCAAAACGAATATTCCAGCTCCTAGATGCTTGCTTAAGTCCATAAATAGACTTCTTTAACTTGCATATTTTATGACAATCTGATGGGTTAGTGAATCCTTCAGGTTGTGTCATATACACATCCTCATCCAGTTTTCCATTAAGGAAAGCGGTCTTCACATCCATTTGCCAGATCTCATAATCATAATATGCTGCTATCGCGAAAAGAATCCGAATAGACTTGAACATGGCTACAGGAGAGAAAGTTTCATCATAATCTATCCCGTAGATTTGTTTGAAACCTTTCGCAACTAGCCTGCCTTTATAGGTAACCACGTTACCATCCATGTCAATCTTCTTCTTGAAGATCCATTTACAGCCTATAGGGATTACTCCTGGAGGCGGATCAACCAAATCCCAGACTTGGTTATCTGACATGGAGTCCATCTCGGTTCGCATAGCTTCAAGCCATCTAGCTGACTCCGGTCCACTGACCGCATCCGCATAAGTGAGGGGTTCATCATGATCAATGATGTAGACTCCGTCATAGCGCTCAGGCTGTCGACGGATCCTTCCCGATCTACGCGGTTCCCGTGATATCTGAGCCTCAGGTTGTTCAATCACCTGTTCTACTGGCTCATGCTCATCCAACTGTGCTTGACTACTTTGTCCTTCCTGTGGATTCTCATCCAACTTTATTTCTCTCCCACTGGCCTCTTGCAGAAGAAACTCCTTCTCAATAAAAATGGCCGTCCGAGCAACAAATACCTTGTTCTGTTTGGGATCGTAGAAATAATAACCCTTAGTTTCCTTAGGGTATCCGACAAAGATACATTTCTCAGATCTGCTCTCTAGTTTCCCAGAGGCGAGCTTTTTGACATAAGCCTCGCAACCCCAGATCTTAATAAATGTCAAGCTCGGCTGTTTCCCATACCATAACTCATATGGAGTCTTTGAAACTGCCTTGGATGGCACTCGGTTTAGTACCTTTGCAGCTGTTTCCAGTGCAAATCCCCAAAAGGAGTAAGGTAGAGCAGCCTGACTCATCATTGAACGAACCATATCCAGTAAGGTTCTGTTCCTCCTCTCGGACACACCATTCCATTGCGGTGTTCCTGGCGGAGTGAGCTGTGAGATAATCCCACACTCCTCAGATAGTCAGTAAACTCTCGACTTAGGTATTCACCACCTCGATCTGAGCGAAGTGCCTTGATATTTCGGCCTAGCTGATTCTGTACTTCATTTTTGAACTCTTTGAACTTGTCAAAAGATTCACTCTTATGTCTCATTAGATAGACATACCCATATCTACTGAAATCATCAGTAAAGGTAATGAAGTATGAATAGCCACCTCTGGCATGTTTACTAAATGGCCCACACACATCACTGTGTATAAGGTCAAGTAAACCTGAAGCCCTTTGACCTTTGTTAGGAAAAGGAGACTTCGTCATTTTACCCAATAAACAAGCTTTGCATGTATCAATCTCCTCATAGGAGAATGATCCCAGCAGTCCATGATCATGCAACCGCTTAATGCGTTTCTTGTTAATATGGCCTAAACGACTATGCCATAACAAGGTGCTGTCATCAGCATACTTGGCTTTCTTATTATCAATGTTTTGTATAGAACATTCCATGTCCAACATGAATAACCCATTGTTAATTGATCCAGTAGCATAAACAATATTATCATAAGTAAGAACACACTTTGAAATATTGCATTCAAAGGAAAATCCTTTCCTGACAAGAGCAGGAATAGAGATAATATTTTTTGTAATACTCGGAACAAAATAACAATTGTCCAGTTCTAATACAAGTCCAGATGGTAATGAGATGTAATAAACCCCTACAGCAACAGCAGCAACCCGTGCCCCGTTTCCAACTCGTAGGTCCACCTCATGCTGTCCCACCTGTCTTCTTCTCTTGAGTTCCTGTACATTTGAACAAATGTGAACTCCACATGCAGTGTCCAACACCCATGAAATAGAAGAAGAAAACATGACCTCAGTCACAAAAATACCTGAGCCAGAAGCGATGCTTCCCTTCTTGTCTCCTTGGAGCGCTTTACAGTCCTTTTTCCAGTGACCCAGCTGGCCATAATGGAAACATCTGTATTCCTTCGACCGCTTAACCTTTTGTTTCAGAGCCTTGTTGTAGTTCTTGACAGGGGCTTTGCCCTTCTTCCCCTTCTTCTTGTTCCTAGAAGGAAACATCAAGATAGAGGTTGAAGGCTTTCCCTTTAGAGTTTCCTCTGTAGTCAAGAGCATATTCAGCAACTCTGCCGGTGTACAGTCGATCTTGTTCATATTAAAATTAATAATGAACGGATCGAAAGAGGCCGGGAGAGACTGCAGAATAATATCTACAGCAAGCTCCTAATTGATGGTATGCCCCAGTTTCTCTAGAGCCTCTTTGTGCCCAATCATCTTGAGCACATGAGCTCCCACTGGACTCCCTTCAGCCAGTTTGCTCTGAAAGAAAAGCTTGGTCAAATTATAGCGTTCAGTCCTCGCCTGTGCAGCATATAGCATCTTGAGGTTTGCTATAATTTCTATAGCAGACATATCCTCATGCTGACGCTGCAGCTGTGGCGTCATAGACGCTAGCATCAGGCAAGCGACATCAATGCCATCATTGACATGCTTTTCATAGGCATCCCGAACCGCCCTTGCGGCGTTCGGAGCGGGTTGAGGCGGTATAGCCGTCTCGAGGACATACAGTTTCCTCTCAGCCTTAAGAACAATCTTAAGGTGTCCGTACCAGTCTGAGAAGTTTGGCCCTACAAACTTCTCCCTTTCCAGTAGGGATCGCACATTGAAGCTCATGGTGTTCGTTGCTGCAGGAATCTACAACAAAGCAAGAACAGCAAGGTCAGTATCAATGTTTAGAATCAATCCAGGACTTAAGAAAGATTCTTTTCTCACTATTTTATCTAACTGAAAAATCCAACAAAACAGCCCGAAAGAGTAAAACTCTTTTAGTGAGATGGGATCCAGATTTCATACTTGGTCTCCGCGTCCCGCTCAGGCGAGATAAGATGCACAGAGAGTACAAGCACTAATTTCTGGTAGGCAGTCCCTGCCAATCGCCAACCCATGCGATTCCCCTTCATCTGGGCAATCCAGCAGACTGTGCCAACTGAGTTGGTACAACACAGTCTCTGATCCCACAGATGGCTGCCTCCATATAGCTAACATATGCTCAGTATGTAGCCTACATGGTCAAGCTGACCTGACCTACTCCCTGGACCACCACGTGCTATGCTGAGCAACGAGAAGCGATAAATCCCTTCTCTGTAACACGCAGGTGAAATCGCACACCGTCTGAAGATAGATGGGCGTGCCCACTGAGTGGGTACAACACGGCCCCAACGATAGTCAGAACAGTGAGGTTTCGCGTCAGAAGGCTTACGTGCTTGATATTTGTAGCGTTGGATTTTAACGGTCTTTTATCTTCTTAACTATCATGCAAACCCTATGGTGTTAGCAGAAGATAAACAAATCATGCACTTCTAATTATAAAAACGATAAGTAGAAAGCATGCTGATCTTATGTGGTAAAAGCCCATTAACCCTAAGTAAGACCTTAATTTTTAACTTAAGTCTTCACTTGAGCTCTCCATGGGTCTTTTGCATCTCATCTGGCCCAGACCAGGGCCCAATCGCCCTCTGCAGCTCAGGTGCGCCCACCAGGTAGATGCGCCTGTCATAGGGTCGAACCCTAGACCTCCCACCTGGTCAAGCCTCTGCTGCATGCGCCTCTGCCAAGTGTGTTCTGTGCACTTGTCTGATTAAATTACAATTTAATCTATCTAGACAAGTTTGACTCGCAGGTCAATTACACTTTATAAATTAAATGAAATGTGATGCGCAGATCACAATAAATATTAATTTACAATTTATTCCAGGCACGCAGGCCCCAGCACAGCACACATTAAATTGGGCATCCCACATAAGATTAAATAAACAAGCATATGCATAGACAAAATAAAATTTTCAAAATCCCATTGAAATCAATTTTATTTTTCTTATGTGCCCTACCACCTTACAACGGTCCATTAATAGGGATCCACTCATCATGACTAGTCAGATCCACTGCCCTTGCATGCACCAAGTCCTAACTGACTTGAGTTGACCTAATGGTCAACCATGCATGCGCCAAGGGCTGAACAGCCTACATGAGTTCTGGCAAGCGGGTGTGACCCCGGGCCTAACTCATCCGTGTTCAATGGTTGTCTCAACCAGACCTCGCTACACGCCCTTGATGCAGTCGACCTATAGCCACCTTATGCATGCGCATAGGTGCCATCTGGTCGACCCATCTAGGCTGTCATATGGTCTGATCAGACTATTTGGATCCTTCCTAGAAGATGACTTCAACCCTACTAACCCGTCTAAGGGTTTATAGTAGGCGCCGCTTAGATCTAATGATAGTCGCGCATGTCAAGAAGTTTTTGAGAAAAAACAACCAAGCGCAAACAACCATGCGCTAAGGAAACATATATCAAGTTTCGGCATGTATAAGTTACATGTAAATCTCGCATGTAATGAAGATCTAAGCATACAAGGATCACATAAGGCTAAAGCAATCATAAAACATGCATAAAATCGCTCTGATACCAATTGAAGGTCCCCTTCAAGGGGGAGCGAAACCCTAGATAGGCGCAGATGGAGTTTTTCATGCAGCGGAAGAGGGTTTCTAGGATCTTTACATATTATATGATCAACTTATAATCAATTGCAAACAAGAATCAAGGAATCGATTCTTACCAAAGCCATTGCTTGGATGGCGTCTAGGAAGAAGAGACTCAAGGGCTTCTCCTCCAAATGGTACGCACACAAAATGATGTCGCCTACTCCCTTAGTGCTCCTTGTGCTAGCAAGGTTCTAAGGAGTTCTTTACGTGGAGGAGATGAGATCTCTTGGTGCTTGCCGAAAGCCTTCTCTACACTCGTCGAGAGCGTCGTCACACGAGAGCAAGAAATGTCAAGAGGTGAGGAGAGGCGATAAGAGAAAACGTTCCTCATGAACGTGGAGGCGTTGCAAAAACTTTCCAAAAATAGCAACCCATTATTTCTCAAGCGTTATGCGTTCACTTTAAGTGAACCGAACGCAACTCCTCTTCACCCTTTGAACCTTTGAACCAAGCGCTCACATGATGAGCCGGTTCAATTGAATTTGGTTCAAGACCAAATTAAATCAGCCCAAGCCATGGTCGATCTCATTGAACCTAAAGGTTCAAGATCTAACCGTTGATCTCTTGATGCTCTTGATCTCACTGATCTAGCATCATATCTCTTGATCGAAGCTTACCGATCTCAAGCCCTAATCAATCAAACATGATCAGACCAGATCTCACTTACAATCAGAGTTTAAACTCCTTTAAACTGAACCAAAACAATTCAGTCCACATGATCTGACTTAAGTAAGCCATATCATCAAATTGTGCGACCCTGAGGGTTTCCTTTAAATGTCAGTAACGATAACTTACGTTATCATGATCAGTGAAGGGTATCTAGCAACACATCACTGTCTCCCGATATAAAGGAAAGAGTCTTCCAAGACTACACCCAAACCACAGCACAAGTGTGAATCCATTTCACTAGGCATACATGTTTCCTTTGCCACTGGATGTTCTTATTGGACAAGCATGTCAAGCCTGTAA
This sequence comes from Costus lasius, assembly GCA_027563935.2. NCBI lineage: Eukaryota > Viridiplantae > Streptophyta > Magnoliopsida > Zingiberales > Costaceae > Costus > Costus lasius. Next base: position 23,448,993 of record CM050454.1, on the reverse strand, counting down.
CTCCAATATGATGAGCATGATTAGATCAGATGAACATAGTCACCTGGGTATGGCCATACACTTTCTCAATCATCTCATTCAGGGGGGCCCCTTTAGAACATCACACTCCAATCAAGGAGACGGCAATCCTATATCTATCACTAGTGCCCTAACATGACTCATGATCATTATCCAAGATAGTCTATAACCATTATGTTTCAAATGATATTGAACTACCTCAAAACAATGACAATCATCATTTAGAAACACAAGTGATCTCAAGTCAGAGGACATGTGCCACTTGTTGCAAACAAGGATTATTCACATTGTGACAAACAATTGAATATCCTAGTAGGGTCTGTCCAGTACATCCAATGTACCCATGAGTCTACATCTTATTCCATGCTCGAAGCATCCTATAAGATTAGAACACATATTAGTCTCAATCATATCAAGGATGTCTCATGTTCACCAAGATATCTCGACTAAGGACATTACATCATGTCAGCCTAGCTGAACAGCATTGAGACATTATTCAGAAGTACACTTATTGCAGCAGACAATGTAACAAACTGAATAACAACCATTGCCTTTATAAACATAAGAGTTTATATACATGATACTGAAAGAATCCCAAGGCCTCAAACATTAGCCTTAAGGGCATACCCCAACACTCAGGGATGAGCTAAGGACTTATTGGCATGGGCCCATGGCTCAAGGCCCTTGGTAGTGCTACGTGTGGAGGACTAGGTCTAGGGGCTTGTTACCCAATGAGTGGGCTTTGATCACATCATGTTTACTTTTCTATTCTAAAACATGTCTTTACTGCTTTGTTTTATTCCACCATAGGATTGCATACCTGTATTGGTAGAAAAAGATAAAATTTCGTGGTGCCAAGACCACAAAAATCCTCGATAAATTATATCAAGTCCCGAACTTTGCCTTTTGACGCGTAGCCCTCGTCAAACAATCGATCAATGGTGTTATGCATTGTTTCCCACACCCGTGGGACACACCCATCTATCTTTAGGAGTCGTGTGGTGACAATGTTTTCCCCAGTCTGGTTAAAACTCTGGACGCACCTTCCACAAAGAATTCATTGGCCCCGGGCATAGCGGTCAGATCGGACATGACTAGATTTTTCATATGTGTTGGTTCACATGATGAAATTTTTGGAGGCTCCCTTAAGAAGTTAGGGATTTGTGCTATATCTAGCCTCCGTTGGACACAAAGTGCCTGAACTGTCTTGAGAAGGGGAATTGCTAAGTTGCAATTGACCGATGCACCTACATCAAGAAGCATACATCACCTTGTGTAGTACATCCCACCCCCGTGGGATGCAAGGCCATGTACAAAATGAGGATCCCATCTCACTAAGGAAGTCGGCCGACTTCTTTGAGGATTATTCATGTGAATAAAATAGTGAGAAACAATCATTTATAAAAGTCCAGAATAAATGATTGAAATGTGATACTGATTTTTTTTTTCTTTGTTGTAGATGGCTTCTACAAACAATAACAACAGCAGACTATCACTCCAACCTCTCCTTGAGAGAGAAAAGTTGGTTGGAATCAACTTCGAGAGTTGGTACCAAGATTTGAGGATAGTCCTCATATCTAAGAAGAAGCTGTACATTCTTTATATGCCAATTCCTGAACCTGTTTCATCTACAACCTCAATGGCTAAAAAGGATGCTTATAACAAGCATCGATAGGATGCTTTAGTGGTTGCATAGCTTATTCTAGCCAACATTTATCCTGACTGGCGTGAGCTATTTGAAAGGTTGAGTGCTTTTGAAATTATTAATAATTTAAAGTAGCTCCTCCAGGGACAGGCTAGTATTGAGAGCAGTAGCACCACTAGAGTGATCCCTCAATGCACTAGTAAACCAAAGGGCTTGACTAAAGCATTGGGAAAAATGAAGATGAAAAAGATAGGAAGAGTTAGGCACTTAAGAAAAGGTTGCAAGCAAGTTCAGAAAGGGATGAAGAGAAGTGACCCTCTGTCTTCAGGCTCAAATAATTTTCTTACCAAATCCTATGTTGTCTATTTCTAACCATGGGTATTTTGTTGGGAAACCCCGGGGATATTTTACAAAATTTTAGAGATGCAAACACATTGCGCAGCGGAAGAATATCCCCAAAACAGGCCGGTCCCAAAAACCCATTGAAGATCGCATGCGAGAGAGTCGACACGATGAGATAAAAGATACCTTGAGCAAGGTGAGGCTGATGTCGTAGTAGGCGCCCAAGCGTGCACCCTCTGTAGTTTCACACACACGGATCACCTCGAGTCCTCTTCTTCCATGCCCGGTGCTAGCCTCGGGAAGAAGATCCAAGCCTTAGGAGAGCCCTCCAAGAAACTTGCGCCACCACCAAAGGGAGAAGTGCCAAGAGCAAGGAGGAAGAAGGAGATGCCGCCAAGTTCAACTTCACCTTGCGCCAAGGAGAAGAGGAAGAGGATCACTTGCGGCTTGATGGAAGAAAGGAGGAAGTTGCGCCCTTGTCCCTTGCTTTCGCCCTCTTGATGATGCTCACGCCTCCAAGGAATAAGTGTCATGAGAGGGGCGGCTAGGGGGGTTATTTATAGGGCAAGGGGCGCCTAAAACATGGCTCTAATTAAGCCAAGTGGACGGCTAGGAGAAGAAGGAGGGAATTAAGTTTTAATCTAATTAGGACTTAAGTGGGCGGTTTGATCAAGATTTAAATCAAGTCCTAATCCAATTAGGACTCCAATTATTTATTTATTTAATTAAATCCTAATCCAATTAGGACTCTAATTAATTTAAATAAATTAGTCCATTAGATCCCACAAAAATAGGACTCTAATTAATTAATTAATTAGCCCCTATTTTATCTCACATGATTAATTAAAATCACATGAGGCATAGGCGCTAACCCTAGTCTAACTAGGGTTAAGCATGCACCTGCCCTCTTCTTCTCCTAAAGCCCATTAAGCCCAACTTTTCAATGGGCCCAACCCAATGTCCATTATGCATGTTAACCAAGCACTTGGATCCAATCCAATTTAACCCAAGGTCAAATTAGGCGAATCATGGTTAATATGCCGTAAATGGAAGTTGGCCCCAATAACTCTCTTCCATCTCATCAGGCCCATTGGTGCTGATGAAATCTCCCAAATAGATCCGAGTCATCCAATAACTCGATTATAAGGATTCCCGATTAATACGAGAACTCAAGTATCAAGGTGTGTGACCCTGTAGGCTCCTCCGACGTTGGCAGTGCTGACCTAAGGTCACCACAAGCAGTGAGTGGCACCTAGCAGTGCATCGCTGCTGCCCAAGTCATCGGAATGGATATCGACATCGACATCCCCATCATCGCAATCAGGTACAGATGCATTATAGTCTCTTTGCCGAACTGATATCCGATTGGACAAGTGTGTCACCACTTATTTTTATCCAATCTCAGGGTTATGACTAAATCAGGTCTAACCTGGGTATGGCCATACACTTTCAGTCATAGAACCATAGAGGAGCTCCATGGATATCATGCTTCCCTTAGGAAGAGGCAAATCCTATCTCTGTGCATTGACCTTCTCATATGGGTCGTGATATGCCCAATGACAACCGTTATTACCTCCCAACTACGGCAGGGCATTAGGTTGTATCAAAGCATATCTCTAACCATATAGAATGGCCAATGACCTCAAGTCAAGGGATCAATGCATCTCCTATCACTTGTGAGATTAACTCGTGACACCAAGTTATTGCCTCACAGCGGGTCGGTCCAGTATATCCACCACTGATATACCCATATGCCTGTGTTAGCACCTCGTGCCTAACCAGCCCATATACCAGTCTCACAAGTACCAGAGTTGTCCCATATCCACTTAGGTACATCGACTGGGGACAATCATTTGAGCACAGATCCAATCTGTCTCTAGGGACATTATCAAGTAAGTACATATTCGCAGATGTAGACAAACATAGATAATGACAATGCCAGAATGATATATATAAAATATCAATGTTAAGTAGTACAAATAATGGACCAAAACTAGGTCCTAGGGCATATACACCAACAATCTCCCACTTGCACTAAGACCTAGAGGTTGAGAAATCTCAACCCCATATCTCTAGCATGACCATCATGCTTCTGCTGCGCCAAAGCCTTGGTCAATGGGTCTGCCAGATTGTTCTCTATGTCAACTCTGCTAATCTTGACATCACCTCTGTCGATGATCTCTCTAATCAGGTGAAATCTCCTGAGTATGTGTTTGGATTTTTGATGAGACCGTGGTTCCTTGGCTTGTGCAATTGCTCCATTGTTATCACAGTAGATTTCAATGGGATCCACTGCACTGGGAACCACCTGAAGTTCAGAAATGAACTTCCTTATCCAAACAGCTTCTTTGGCTGCTTCAGAAGCGGCCACATACTCAGCCTTGGTTGTAGAATCAGCTATGGTGGATTGCTTGAAGCTCTTCCAGCATACAGCGCCTCCATTCATCTTGAACACATAGCCGGCCAGCGATCTGAAGTCGTCAGGATCAGAGCTTGAGTAAAGTCAAAATACATGAAAGAACCCTCTACTTAAAATATTGCATATACTCATTATTCAATCCACAATTATCACTGAAAAATAAACATACATCATCCCACAAAGAAAAGTATGCATTGTCCTCGATGTAGAGAATAGACCAAATAAAAAAAAAAGAGAAACTTACCAAATTAGTGAATCAGTTAGATTCAAGGTCGGCGGCAGAGGAGACAAAATTTGGCTAAAAAGTAGGGTTCATGAGTGAGGGCATGAATGCGTCCATCAATTTTAAAATCTCTTTTCTTTCTCTCCTAGATGTAGCATTCACGGCCCATGAACGTGTTCACAACTGTGCCTGTGATTGCCTCGTCTATAACCTTGCATATCAAATTTTATTTCTGCATGTGTCCCTACACACAAAACAATTTATTTTAAGATTTTTCAATATTTAAAAATTAAGAAAATATGTTGTAAAAACTTCCTAAAACCTAAAGAAAAACTAAAATAAAAAATCAATACTATAAGAGTCAAAAACATGGGTTGCCTCCCAAGAAGCGTTTGTTTAAGGTCATTAGCAAAACTAATGCTTCATGTCATGGCAGAGTTGGTGAATCAGTGGCATAATAGAGAGTATTGATGAAACCAAAATTTATGAAAAATTTTGTGCCATTTCATAGATCTTTTTGTGTCATATTCATACAACTTTGCTTATTTTTATGCCTTTTTTTATCAAATACTGTGGAATCTACACTCTTTTTTGTTTTTGAAGATTTCCAGGTAAAAAGGCATGATTTTTTAGCATTTTCAAGCAATTCAGATGCATGGATGAATTCCCACCATCAAGAGAATATTACATGTCAAATTTCATGCAAATTGGAGCTTCACAGCAAATTACGGCACTACCGTAATCCAAATTACGGTACCGTGGTTTCACTGCACTTACAAAAGAAACCATGGTACTGCTGTAATTTTTGAGTGCTACCATATTTTGGGATGATTTTAAACAGAAAGTTTCGGAAGAATTACGACACTGCCATAATGGATTTCACGGGTTGTATTTCAAGTCGACTTTTCACCCGAAAGATTTGACGAAAATACGGCAATACCGTAATGTATTTCACGGTACTGTAATTCCGGACGATTTCTATACTGAGAACTTTGCTGAAATTACGGCACTGTTGTAATAATTATTATGACAGTAATTCTATTCCTGGCACGTGATTCTTCCAGACGGTTTGAAGCCCAATTTTTGTGCGATCGATTGCGGACGATCCAAGCCATAAATTGAAGATCCGTAAGAAGCGAAAGGAGAGTTCACATGGAGGAGAAGACACACAGACAAAAAGCCCTAATTTTCATCCACTATCGGGGGAGAAATCAAGATTTTCACCATCGCCTTAGGGTTCGCTGCCGGGAAGTGTACAGGGCATCTCCAGCCATGAAATTTGAAGGAAAACTGCACATAGAGGAAAAGAAATCGACGAAAGCACGCCGCCGACTACTATTCACACAGAAATTATGGCTGTAATTTCCATTACAACCGTGTTGTGTTTAGTAATTTCATCATTCTCTTCGATTTTTGATCCCTCTGAACCATGGATTATTGTAATCTTTCTACCATGCTAGCCTAAACTTCTTTTGGGATATGGGGGAGTAATTCCCTTTGATTTCTTAATTACTAGATGAATCTTTCAATATTTCGTCAGGTATAATTTTAGTATGATAATTCTACTTCTGTGATGATTGCTCTTTAATTCTCCATAGATTCATATTATCAAGCATGCTTTAGAGTTTTTGCAATAAGGACCGAAGGGTGATTTGCTTGAGAACTTGCAACCCTAAGGCCCTATATACTTGGATAGAAAATAGGAAGGGGCAGATGGATTTCATATTTTTTCGTCGTATACTTGAATGGACGGAAAATAACCAAAGGAAAATGGATGGAAAATATCTTCAAAATCCACCGTTTGCCAATCCTTCCGATTCGGACGGATTATCAACTCTCGACGCTCGCCAACACTTGCGTACCCTATCTTCGACTATTCAACGCCCCTGCCACTTGACTCAACGAGCACCTCGCTACTTGTCGCCCTTCCCTGCCGCTCAGCCTCATCCGCCGCTCGAAGCGTCCGCCTCTCAGCCTCATCCGCCTCTCAGCGTCGTCCGCCGCCTCTCAGCCTCGTCTGCCGCCTAGACTCGTCCGCCGCCCTTCCTCGTCGCCCTTCTTTGTCGCCATTCCTTGCCTCGCGACTCACTTCCTGTTGGGGTATGCCCTTAAGGCTAATGTTTGAGGCCTCGGGATTGTATCAGTATCATGTATAAACTCTATGTTTATAAAGGCAATGGTTGTTATTCAGGTTGTTGCATCATCTGCTGCAATATGTATACTTCTGAATAATGCCTCAATGATGTTCAGCTTGGCTGACATGCAGTATAGTCCTTAGTCGAGATATCTTGGTGAACATGAGACAACCTTGATATGATTGAGACTAATATGTGTTCTAATCTTATAGGATGCTTCGAGCATGGAATAAGATGTAGACTCATGGGTACATTGGATGTACTGGACAGACCCTACTAGGATATTCAATTGCTTGTCACAATGTGAATAATCCTTGTATGCAAACAAGTGGCATACTTCCTCTGACTTGAGATCACTTGTGTTTCTAAATGATGATTGTCATTGTTTTGAGGTAGTTCAATATCATTTGAAACATAATGGTTATAGACTATCTTGGATGATGAGCATGAGTCATGTTAGGGTGCTAGTGATAGACATAGGATTGCCGTCTCCTTGTTTGGAGTGTGATGTTCTAAAGGGGCCCCCTGGATGAGATGATTGAGAAAGTGTATGGCCATACCCAGATGACTATGTTCATCTGATCTAATCATGCTCATCATATTGGAGTTACAGGCTTGACACGCTTGTCCAATAAAGAACATCCAGTGGCAAAGGAATCATGTATGCCTTGTGAAGTGGATTCACACTTGTGCTGTGGTTTGGGTGTAGTCTTGGAAGACTCTTTCCTTTATATCGGGAGATAGTGATGTGTTGCTAGATACCCCTCACTGATTGTGATAACGTAAGTTATCGTTACCGACATTTAAAGGAAACCCTTAGGGTCGCACAATTTGATGATATGGCTTACTTAAGTCAGATCGTGTGGACTGAATTGTTTTGGTTTAGTTTAAAGGGATTTAATCTCTGATTGTAAGTGAGATCTGGTCTGATCATGTTTGATTGATTAGGGCTTGAGATCGGTAAGCTTCGATCGAGAGAATGGATGCTAGATCGGTGAGATCAGAAGCATCAAGAGATGAACGGTTAGATCTTGAACCTTAGGGTTAATATGATCTAGACCAAATCGCTTGGGTTAATTGGTCTTTGAACCAACCCAAAAATGAACCAACTTATTATGTGAGCGCATGGTTCAATGAGGAGAGAAAAATGCGATTGGTTCGTGGGTACATGAACGCATGATCGCATAAGAGAGTAAGCCTAGCTATTTTTTGTAGCCACGCCTCCACGTTTTGAGTGGAACGCATCTCTTGTCGCCCCTCTCCTATTCTCGTCGCTTGCTCTCATGTGGAAGTTGTTGTTCACGCCTTGGAGAGAGTTTGCTCAAGAGAGACATCATCTCAACTTCCCTTCCATTCGACAAGGACACTTGGAGATCCTTGCTAGCACAAGGTTCGACAAGGAGAAGCCAACATCCATCTTGTGTGCGCACCATTTGGAGGAGAAGCGCTTGACTCTCTGCTTCCTAGACGCCATCCAAGCAATGGCACTGGTAAGAATCAATTTTCTTGTATGCAAGTTAAAGTTGATCATACTGCATGCATCGATCCAGAAACCCTTTCCGCTGCAAAAAGATTTTATCATATGCGCCATTAGGGTTTCGACACCTCCCCCTTGTTAAAGGGACTTTCAATTGGTGTCAGAGCAAAGGTTTATGCATGTTAATATGATTGCTATCTTTGCATTGTGATCCATCTTTGCGCAAAAGACTAGATCTATAGGACATGCGAAACTTGTTGTATAGTTTTATGTTGGCGAAACTACATGCTTATCATAGATGTATGTTTTCTCCTTGGCGCATGTTTGTTGGCGCATGCTTTAGTTTTTCTCAAAACAAAAGGACTTGCGCGCCCTTCATTAGATCTAATAAGCACCTACTATAAACCCTTAGACGGGTTATTAGGGTTGAAGTCATAGTCTAGTTAAGATCCAAACAGTCTGATCAGACCATCTGACAGCCTAGATGGGTCGACCAGATGGCACCTGTGCGCAAGCACGAGGTGGCTATAGGTCGACTGCATACAGGCGTGTAGCGAGGTCTGGTTGAGACGACCGGTGAACGCGCATGAGTTGGGCCCGGGGTCACACCCGCTTGCCTGAACTCATGAGGGTCGTTCAGCCCATCTGCATGCATTGTTGGCCACTGGGTCAACTCAAGTCAGTTAGGACTTGGTGCATGCAAGGGCAGTGGATCTGACTAGACATGATGAGTGGATCCCTATTAATGGACCGTTGTAAGGTAGTAGGGAAAATAAGAAAAATAAAATTGATTCCAATGGGATTTCGAAATATTTTATTTTCTTGTAATGGATCACATGTTGATTGCATACCATGATGAGTGTCTATTTAATCTTATGTGGGCTGCCTAATTTAATGTGTGCTGTGCTGGGGCCTGTGAGCCTGGTTAATAAATGTAAATTATTTATTGTGATCTGCGCATCACATTTAATTTAATTTATAAAGTGTAATTGACCTGCGTGTCAATCTTGTCTAGATAGATTAAATTGTAATTTAATCAGACAAGAGCACAGAGCACACTTGGTAGAGGCGCATGCAGCTTGAGGCTTGACCAGGTGGGAGGTCCAGGGTTCGACTCTGGGACAGGCGCATTTACCTGGTGGGCGCACCTGAGCTGCAGTGGGCGCTCAGGCCCTGGGTTGGGCCAGATGAGAAGGCAAAAGACCCATGAAGAGCTCATGTGAAGACTTAAGTTAAATTAAGGTCTTACTTAGGTTTAATGGGCTTTTACCACATAAGATCAGCATGCTTTCTACTTATTGTTTATATAATTAGAACTGCATGATTTAATCTTCTTCTATCGCCATAGGTTATGCATGATAGTTAAGAAGATAAAAGACCGTTAAAATCCAACGCTAAAATATCAAGCACGATAGCCTTCTGACGCGAAACCTCACTGTTCTGACTATCGTTGGGGCCGTGTTGTACCCACTCAGTGGGCACGCCCATCTATCTTCAGACGGTGCGGGATTACACCTGCGTGTTACAGGGAAGGGATTTATCGCTTCTCGTTGCTCAGCATAGCACGTGGTGGTCCAGGGAGTAGGTCAGGTCAGCTTGACCATGTAGGCTACATACTGAGCATATGTGAGCTATATGGAGGCAGCCATCTGTGGGATCAGAGACTGTGTTGTACCAACTCAGTTGGCACAGTCTGCTGGATTGCCCAGATGAAGGGGAATCGCACAGGTTGGCGATTGGCAGGGAATGCCTACCAGAAATTAGTGCTTGCACTCTCTGTGTATCTTATCTCGCCTGAGCGGGACGCGGAGACCAAGTATGAAATCTGGATCCCATCTCACTAAAAGAGTGTTGCTCTTTTGGACTGTTTAATGGATTTTTCAGCCAGATAAAATAGTGAGAAAAGAATCATTCTTAAGTCCTGAATTGATTCTCACATTGATACTGACCTTGCTGTTCTTGCATTGTTGTAGATTACTGCAGCAACGAACACCACGAATTTCAATGTGCGATCCCTACTGGAAAGGGAGAAGTTTGCTGGACCAAACTTCTCAGACTGGTACGGACACCTTAAGATTGTTCTTAAGGCAGAGAGGAAGCTGTATGTCCTCGAGACGGCTATACCGCCTCAACCCGCTACGAACGCCGCAAGGGCGGTTCGCGATGCTTATGAAAAGCATGTCAATGATAGCATTGATGTCGCTTGCCTGATGCTTGCGTCTATGACGCCAGAGCTGCAGCGTCAGCATGAGGATCTATCTGCTATACAAATTATAGCAAACCTCAAGCTGCTGTATGCTGCACAGGCTAGGATTGAACGCTACAATTTGACTAAGCTTTTCTTTCAGAGCAAACTGGCTGAAGGGAGTCCAGTGGGAGCTCACGTACTCAAGATGATTGGGTACAAGGAGGCTCTAGAGAAACTGGGACATACCATCAATCAGGAGCTTGCTGTAGACATCATATTGCAGTCTCTCCCGACCTCTTTCGATCCGTTCATCATTAACTTTAATATGAACAAGATCGACTGTACGCCGGCAGAGTTACTGAATATGCTCTTGACTACAGAGCTGACTCTTAAGGGAAAGCCTTCAACCTCTGTCTTGATGGTTCCTTCAAGGAACAAGAAGAAAGGGAAGAAGGGCAAAGCCCCTGTCAAGAGCTACAGCAAGGCTCTGAAACAAAAGGTTAAGCGGTCGAAGGAATTCAGATGTTTCCATTGTGGCCAGCTGGGTCACTGGAAAAAGGACTGTAAAGCGCTCCAAGGAGACAAGAAGGGAAGCAATTCTTTTGCTTCTGGCTCAGGTATTTTCGTGACTGAAGTCATGGTTTCTTCTTCTATATCATGGGTGTTGGACACTGCATGTGGAGTTCACATTTGTTCAAATGTACAGGAACTCAAGAGAAGAAGACAGGTGGGACAGCATGAGGTGGACCTACGAGTTGGAAACGGGGCACGGGTTACTGCTGTTGCTGTAGGAGTTTATTACATCTCATTACCATCTGGATTTGTATTAGAACTGAACAATTGTTACTTTGTACCAAGCATTACGAAAAATATTATCTCTATTCCTGCTCTTGTCAGGAAAGGGTTTTCCTTTGAATGCAATATTTCAAAGTGTGTTATTTCTTATGATAATATTGTTTATGCTATTGGATCAATTAACAATGGGTTATTCATGTTGGACATGGAATGTTCTATACAGCAAATTGATATTAAGAAAGCCAAAAATGCTGATGACAGCACCTTGCTATGGCATAGTCGTTTAGGCCATATTAACAAGAAGCGCATTAAGCGGTTGCATGATCATGGACTGCTGGGATTATTCTCCTATGAGGAGCTTGATACATGCAAAGCTTGTTTAATGGGTAAAATGACGAAGGCCCCTTTTTCTAAGAAAGGTCAAAGGGCTTCAGGTTTACTTGACCTTATACACAGTGATGTGTGTGGGCCTTTTAGTAAACATGCCAGAGGTGGCTATCTATACTTCATTACCTTTACTGATGATTTCAGTAGATATGGGTATGTCTATTTAATGAGACATAAGAGTGAATCTTTTGACAAGTTCAAAGAGTTCAAAAATGAAGTACAAAATCAATTAGGCCGAAATATCAAGGCACTTCGCTCAGATCGAGGTGGAGAATACCTAAGTCGTGAGTTTACTGACTATCTGAAGGAGTGTGGGATTATCTCACAGCTCACTCCGCTAGGAACACCGCAATGGAATGGTGTGTCTGAGAGGAGGAACATAACCTTATTGGATATGGTTCGTTCAATGATGAGTCAGGCTACTCTACCTTACTCCTTTTGGGGATTTGCACTGGAAACAGCTGCAAAGGTACTAAACCGAGTGCCATCCAAGGCAGTTTCAAAGATGCCATATGAGTTATAGTATGGGAAACAGCCAAGCTTGACATTTATTAAGATCTGGGGTTGCGAGGCTTATGTCAAAAAGCTCGCCTCTGGGAAACTAGAGAGCAGATCTGAGAAATGTATCTTTGTCGGTTACCCTAAGGAAACTAAGGGTTATTATTTCTACGATCCCAAAGAGAACAAGGTATTTGTTGCTCGGACGGCCATTTCTCTTGAGAAGGAATTTCTTCTGCAAGAGGCCAGTGGGAGAGAAATAAAGCTGGATGAGAATTCAGAGGAAGGACAAAGTAGTCAAGCACAGTTGGATGAGCATGAGCCAGTAGAACAGGTTATTGAACAACCTGAGGCTCAGATATCACGGGAACCGCGAAGATCGGGAAGGATCCGTCGACAGCCTGAGCGCTATGACGGAGTCTACATCATTGATCATGATGAACCCCTCACTTATGCGGATGCGGTCAGTGGACCGGAATCAGCGAGATGGCTTGAAGCTATGCGAGCCGAGATGGACTCCATGTCAGATAACCAAGTTTGGGATTTGGTTGATCCGCCTCCGGGAATAATCCCTATAGGCTGTAAATGGATCTTCAAGAAGAAGATTGACATGGATGGTAACGTGGTTACCTATAAAGGCAGGCTAGTTGCGAAAGGTTTCAAACAAATCTACGGGATAGATTATGATGAAACTTTCTCTCCTGTAGCCATGTTCAAGTCTATTCGGATCATTCTCGCAATAGCAGCATATTACGATTATGAGATCTGGCAGATGGATGTGAAGACCGCTTTCCTTAATGGAAAACTGGATGAGGATGTCTATATGACACAACCTGAAGGTTTCACTAATCCATCAGATCGTCATAAAATATGCAAGTTAAAGAAGTCCATTTATGGACTTAAGCAAGCATCAAGAAGCTGGAACATTCATTTTGATGAATCAATCAGTGGATTTGGTTTCATCAAGAATGAAGATGACCCGTGTGTATATAAGAGGTTTAGTGGGAGCGTGATTACTTTTCTAGTCCTCTACGTCGATGATATCTTAATCATTGGAAACGATATTCCTGAAATGCATGCAGTTAAGGCATGGTTAAGAAAATGTTTCCAGATGAAAGATCTAGGAGAAGCAGCCTATGTATTAGGTGTGAAGATCTACAGGGATAGATCTAAGAGGCTTCTCGGGCTGTGCTAGAGTACTTACATCGATAAAGTCCTGGAGAGATTCCATTTAGAGAATTCTAAAAGAGGATATCTTCCAGTCAGACATGGTCTGAATCTTTCGAAGAGTCAGTGTCCACAAACACAGACTGAGAAAGATGAAATGGACAATACGCCTTATGCTTCGGCTATTGGGTCCATTATGTATGCGATGTTGTGTACTCGCCCAGACGTCGCTTACGGGTTAAGCGTGACCAGTTGATTCCAAAGTAATCCAGGTCAGGCACACTGGATTGCAGTCAAGAACATTTTAAAATATCTGCGGAGGACCAAAGATATGTTCTTGGTGTATGGTGGTCAGGAAGAACTCAGTATTGAAGGATATACTGACGCTTCGTTCCAGTCTGACCAGGATGATTTCCGATCGCAATCAGGCTATGTTTTTAGCTTGAATGGAGGAGCAGTGGTGTGGAAGAGTTTCAAACAGTCTATAGTTGCTGATTCTACCACGGAAGCCGAGTATGTTGCAGCCTCAGAAGCATCTAAGGAGGCAGTGTGGATTCGTAAGTTCGTTCAAGAACTTGGTGTTGTTCCTTCGAGTGCAGATCCTTTGGTTATCTTCTGTGATAACACTAGAGCAATCGCACAAGCAAAGGAACCACGGTCGCACCAGAAGTCCAAGCACATACAGAGACGGTTTCACTTGATCCGGGAGATCATTGATCGTGGCGAGATCAAAGTCTGCAAGGTTCATACAGATGACAATCTAGCTGACCCGCTTACAAAGCCTCTGGCGCAGCAGAAGCATGAGAAGCACTTTAATAATATGGGTTTGAGATTTCTCAACCATTAGATTAAGTGCAAGTGGGAGATTGTTGGGGTATGCCCTTAAGGCTAATGTTTGAGGCCTCGGGATTGTATCAGTATCATGTATAAACTCTATGTTTATAAAGGCAATGGTTGTTATTCAGGTTGTTGCATCATCTGCTGCAATATGTATACTTCTGAATAATGTCTCAATGATGTTCAGCTTGGCTGACATGCAGTATAGTCCTTAGTCGAGATATCTTGGTGAACATGAGACAACCTTGATATGATTGAGACTAATATGTGTTCTAATCTTATAGGATGCTTCGAGCATGGAATAAGATGTAGACTCATGGGTACATTGGATGTACTGGACAGACCCTACTAGAAAGGGCGGAGAGGAAACTGTATGTCCTCGAGACGGCGATACCGCCTCAGCCCGCTCCGAACGCCGCAAGGGCGGTTCGGGAAGCCTATGAAAAGCACGTCAGTGATAGCATTGATGTCGCTTGCCTGATGCTAGCGTCTATGACGCCACCGCTGCAGCGTCAGCATGAGGATATGTCTGCTATAGACATGATAGCAAACCTCAAGATGCTGTATGCTGCACAGGCGAGGACAGAACGCTATAATCTGACAAAGCTATTCTTTCAGAGCAAACTGGCTGAAGGGAGCCCAGTGGGAGCTCACGTGCTCAAGATGATTGGGCACAAGGAGGCTCTAGAGAAACTGGGGCATACCATCAACCAGGAGCTTGCTGTAGACATCATTCTGCAGTCTCTCCCACCCTCTTTCGATGCGTTCATTATTAACTTTAATATGAACAAAATCGACTGTACTCCGGCAGAGCTGCTGAATATGCTCTTGACTACTGAGGAAACTCTGAAGGGAAAGCCTTCGACCTCTGTCTTGATGGTTCCTTCGAGGAACAAGAAGAAGGGGAAGAAGGGCAAGGCCCCTGTCAAGAATTACAGCAAGGTTCTGAAGCAGAAGGTTAAGCGGTCCAAGGAATACAGGTGTTTCCACTGTGGCCAGCTGGGTCACTGGAAAAAGGACTGTAAAGCGCTCCAAGGAGATAAGAGGGGAAGCTTCGCTTCTGGCTCAGGTATATACGTGACGGAAGTCATGGTTTCATCTTCTTCTATTTCATGGGTGTTGGACACTGCATGTGGAGTTCACATTTGTTCAAATGTACAGGAACTCAAGAGAAGAAGGCAGGTGGGACAGCATGAGGTGGACCTACGCGTTGGAAACGGGGCACGGGTTGCTGCTGTTGCTGTAGGAGACTATTTCATTTCTTTACCATCTGGTCTTGTATTAGAACTAAACAGTTGTTACTTTGTTCCCAGTATTACTAAAAATATTATCTCTATTCCTGCTCTTGTCAGGAAGGGATTTTCCTTTGAATGCAATATTTCAAAGTGTGTTTTATCTTTTGATAATATTGTTTATGCCACTGGTTCAATTAACAATGGGTTATTCATGTTGGACATGGAAAGTTCTATACAAAACATTGATATTAAGAAAGCCAAGTATGCTGATGACAGCACCTTGCTATGGCATAGTCGTTTAGGCCATATTAACGAGAAACGCATTAAGCGGTTGCATGATCATGGACTGCTGGGATCATTCTCCTATGAGGAGATTGATACATGCAAGGCTTGTTTAATGGGTAAAATGACGAAGTCACCTTTTCCTCACAAAGGTCAAAGGGCTTCAGGTTTACTTGACCTTATACACAGTGATGTGTGTGGGCCCTTTAGTAAACATGCCAGAGGTGGCTATCAGTACTTCATTACCTTTACTGATGATTTCAGTAGGTATGGGTATGTCTATCTGATGAGACATAAAAGTGAATCTTTTGACAAGTTCAAAGAGTTCAAGAATGAAGTACAAAATCAGCTAGGCCGAAATATCAAGGCACTTCGTTCTGATCGAGGTGGAGAATACTTGAGTCATGTGTTTACTGACTATCTGAAGGAGTGTGGGATTATCTCACAGCTCACTCCGCCAGGAACACCGCAATGGAATGGTGTGTCCGAAAGGAAAAATAGAACGTTACTTGATATGGTTCGTTCTATGATGAGTCAGGCTACTCTTCCATATTCCTTTTGGGGGTTTGCACTGGAAACAGCTGCAAAGGTACTAAACCGAGTGCCATCCAAGGCAGTTTCAAAGACGCCATATGAGTTATGGTATGGGAAACAGCCGAGCTTGTCATTTATCAGGATCTGGGGCTGCGAGGCTTATGTCAAAAAGCTCGCCTCTGGGAAACTAGAGAGCAGATCTGACAAATGCATCTTTGTCGGTTACCCTAAGGAAACTAAGGGTTATTATTTCTACGATCCCAAAGAGAACAAGGTTTTTGTTGCTCGGACGGCCATATTTCTTGAGAAGGAATTTCTTCTACAAGAGGCCAGTGGGAGAGAAATAAAGCTGGATGAGAATCCAGAAGAAGGACAAAGTGCGCAAGCAGAGTTGGATGAGCCTGAGCCAGTAGAACGGGTTTCTGATCAACCTGAGGCTCAGATATCACGGGAACCGCGAAGATCGGGAAGGATCCGTCGACAGCCTGAGCGCTATGACGGAGTCTACATCATTGATAATGATGAGCCCCTCTCTTATGCGGATGCGGTCAGTGGACCGGAGTCAGCGAGATGGCTTGAAGCTATGCGCGCCGAGATGGACTCCATGTCAGATAACCAAGTCTGGGATTTGGTTGATCCGCCTCCGGGAGTTATCCCTATAGGCTGTAAATGGATCTTCAAGAAGAAGATTGACATGGATGGTAATGTGGTTACCTATAAAGGCAGGCTAGTTGCGAAAGGTTTCAAACAAATCTACGGGATAGATTATGATGAAACTTTCTCACCTGTAGCCATGTTTAAGTCTATTCGGATTCTTTTCGCGATAGCTGCATATTATGATTATGAGATCTGGCAGATGGATGTGAAAACAGCTTTTCTTAATGGAAATCTGGATGAGGATGTTTATATGACACAACCAGAAGGTTTCACTAATCCATCAGATCGTCATAAGATATGCAAGTTAAAGAAGTCCATTTATGGACTGAAACAAGCATCGAGAAGCTGGAATATTCGTTTTGATGAATCAGTCAGTAAATTTGGTTTCATCAAGAACGAGGATGACCCGTGTGTATATAAGAGGTTTAGTGGGAGCGTGATTACTTTCTTAGTCCTCTACGTCGATGATATCTTGATCATTGGAAATGACATTCCTGAAATGCATGCGGTTAAGGCATGGCTAAGGAAATGTTTCCAGATGAAAGATCTAGGAGAAGCAGCCTATGTATTAGGTGTGAAGATCTACAGGGATAGATCTAAGAGGCTTCTCGGGCTGTGCCAGAGTACTTACATCGATAAAGTCCTGGAGAGATTTCATTTAGAGAATTCTAAAAGAGGATATCTTCCAGTCAGACATGGTCTGAATCTTTCGAAGAGTCAGTGTCCACAAACACAGACTGAGAAAGATGAAATGGACAATACGCCTTATGCTTCGGCTATTGGGTCCATAATGTATGCGATGTTGTGTACTCGCCCAGACGTCGCTTACGGGTTAAGCGTGACCAGTCGGTTCCAAAGTAATCCAGGTGTGGCGCACTGGATTGCAGTCAAGAACATTTTAAAATATCTACGGAGGACCAAAGATATGTTCTTGATATATGGTGGTCAGGAAGAACTCAGTATTGAAGGATATACTGACGCTTCGTTCCAGTCGGACCAGGATGATTTCCGATCGCAATCAGGCTATGTTTTTAGCTTGAATGGAGGAGCAGTGGTGTGGAAAAGTTTCAAACAGTCAACTGTTGCTGATTCCACAACAGAAGCCGAGTATGTTGCAGCCTAGGAAGCATCCAAGGAGGCAGTGTGGATTCATAAGTTCGTGAGAGAACTTGGTGTTGTTCCTTCGAGTGCAGATCCTTTGGTTATCTTCTGTGATAACACTGGAGCAATCGCACAAGCAAAGGAACCACGGTCACACCAGAAGTCCAAGCACATACAGAGACGGTTTCATTTGATCAGGGAGATCATAGATCGTGGCGAGATCAAAGTCTGCAAGGTTCATACAGATGACAATCTAGCAGACCCACTTACAAAGCCTCTGGCGCAGCAGAAGCATGAGAAGCACTGTAATAATATGGGTTTGAGATTTCTCAACCATTAGATTAAGTGCAAGTGGGAGATTGTTGGGGTATGCCCTTAAGCCTAATGTTTGAGGCCTTGGGATTGTAACAGTATCATGTAATAAACTCTTGTGTTTATAAAGGCATGGTTATTATTCAGTTTGTTACCTTGTCTGCTGCAATAAGTATACTTCTGAATAATGTCTCAAAGCTGTTCAGCTGGGCTGACATGCTATTATGTCCTTAGTCGATGTGTCTTGGTGAACATGAGACAGCCTTGATATGGTTAAGACTAATGTGTGTTCTAATCTTATAGGATGCTTCGAGCATGGAATAAGATGTAGACTCATGGGTACATTGGATGTACTGGACAGACCCTACTAGGATATTCAGTTGCTTGTCACAATGTGAATAATCCTTGAGTGCAACAAGTGGCACATTTCCTCTGACTTGAGATCACTTGTGTTTTCTAAATGATGATTGTCATTGTTTTGAGGTAGTTCAATATCATTTGAGAAATAATGATTATAGACTATCTTGGATAATGAGCTTGAGTCATGTTAGGGCACTAGTGATAGACATAGGATTGCCGTCTCCTTGTTTAAGGAGTGTGATGATCTAAAGGGGCCCCCTGGATGAGATGATTGAGAAAGTGTATGGCCATACCCAGGTGACAGTGTTCATCTGATCTAATCTTGCTCATCATATTGGAGCTACAAGCTTGACACGCTTGTCCAATAAGAACATCCAGTGGCAAAGGAAGTATGCATGCCTAGTGAGTTGATTCACACTTGTGCTGTTTTTGGGTGTAGTCTTGGAAGACTCTTTTCTTTATATCGGGAGACAGTGATGTGTTGCTAGATACCCCTCACTGATCGTGATGACGTGAGTTATCGTTACCGACATTTAAAGGAAACCCTCAGGGTCGCACAATTTGATGATATGGCTTACTTGAGTCAGATCGTGTGGACTGAATTGTTCAGGTTCAGTTTAAAGGGATTTAATCTCTGATTGTAAGTGAGATCTGGTCTGATCATGTTTGATTGATTAGGGCTTAAGATCGGTAAGCTTCGATTGAGAGAATGGATGCTAGATCGGTGAGATCAGGAGCATCAGGAGATGAACGGTCAGATCAAATACCTTAGGGTTTTAATGTGATCTGGACTTATGGCTTGGTTTATTTCGTTATTGAACCAAATTCAAGTGAACCGGCTCATGAATGAGCACATGGTTCAAGGGTGAAGTGGAGTTTGCGATTGGGGTAAACCCAAGATCGCATGTGGAGAAGTTATATGCTATTTTTGGATAGCACTTCTCAACGTGACCACGTTTTCACGTCCTCCCTCTTCACGCCTTCACGCTTTGTCGCCAACTTGTCTTTGGCTCTTGGGGCATTCTCGCGTGGAGGAGAGGAAGAGACGATAGGGAAAAATCGCCAAGCCAAGAAGTTCTTCTTCCCTTTCACTCGACCAAGACATCTTTGGACCTTGCTAGCACAAGGATCGCAAGGACGAGTAGGCGACATCAATTGTGTGCGTCACCTCTGGAGAAGATCCAGTTTGATCTTTGCTTCCAAGGCGCCATCTAGAAATGGCTATGGTATGATCCTTCTCTATATGCAATCGGGTTCCTTTTGTTAATCATATAGCATGCAAGATCTAGAAACCCCCTTTCCGCTGCTTGCATCTTCCATATGCGCCAATGCTTTAGGGTTTCACCCCCTTATGGGGACTTTCATCCAGGTGGTGCGAGCTAGAGGGCGATGTGAACCCTCGCAGCGAAGGGCGGTGTGAACCCTCCCAGCGGAGAGCTTCCTCATTCTAGGCAGTGCGAGCGGAGAGCAGCGTGAATCCTCTTCAACCTCCCGTTCTCATCTGGATCACGTGACTTTCACGTGATCCATTTTTTCCTTCCTTCGTTTTTCCATCCTTCCATTTTTTTTCCATCCTTCACATATTTCATCCGTCCAAGTATACAGGGCCTAAAATTGAATGTTAGGAACTCACCGTAAGAAATTAGGTTTGTTCTTATTTCTTAATTTTAGTAGTTTAATGTCATGATTGATAATTTGATCTAAAGTTGAGTTAATGAAACAAAAATGACGATATTGCAAGAAATTGAATATTAGATTGTTGGAGAACCTTAAGCAAAACTTGTCTTGTGATTCGGATGCACGAAAGTGATCCTTGAGTTTCCACTTGAGATTATTAACTTAGAATTCGGATGCATGAAAGTGATCCTTGAGTTCTTTGTTGATGATTCACTTTTATTTAACAATCGAATAGATCCTACACGAAAGTGAGGATTGGTTCTTGTAAATTGTTTGCGCGAAAGCGAGATGAGTTATTTATTAAGTGAATTATATCTTTATCATAATGGAATTAGACTGATGAACTTCTATTCATATCTAGTCATGGAAATTAAAGTGAATGAAACCCTAGTCCTAGTTTCTCTTTGATTATCTTTTTCGTGTGTTTTCGATCGTTGCTTCGCTATTATTTGATTGCTTAGATAGTAAGAACTCAATTATTCGGTACTTGACAATGAGGTCTCTGTGGTTCGATACCTTTCTTTATTACTTTGAGTATCCGTGCACTTGCGGACTACAACAAGTTTTTAGTGCCGTTGCCGGGGACCTTCGTTTTGTCAATATTGAAGATATTGAAAGTATTGCTAGACTAAGTTTTGTTTTCTGTTCTTATCTGTTCTCTTGAAATTATTTGATCTATTTACTTTGCATGCATAGGAATCTTAGATCTGGACCTCTTGTACCTTTTGATCCTGAGATAAATAGAACTCTTAGATTGCACAGGAAGCTTAGATTTGAAGAGAGTCAAGAAGAAGAAGAAGAAGAAGTGACCATGGCGGAACAAAGATCACTTAGGGACTATGCAGCCCCTAATCCACAAGAGATTCATTCTAGTATAGCTAGACCAGTGATAGAGGCTAACAACTTTGAGATCAAGCCTGATTTCTTTTCTATGATCCAACATAACCAGTTTGGAGAATCTCCTCTTGAAGATCCTAACCAACACCTTTCTTTGTTTCTTGAACATTGTGATACAATTAAGATAAATAGTGTTTCTAATGATGCATTAAAACTGAGATTGTTTCCTTTCTCTCTTAGGGACCGAGCGCGATCTTGGCTTCAAGTTCAACCTACCGGTACCTTCACCACATGGGAGCAATTATCCAATGCCTTCTTGATGAAATACTTTCCACCAAGCAAGACCATGCAAATGAGAAACCAGATTTCAAGTTTTGCACAGAAGGATGGTGAATCTTTTAGCGAGGCATGTGAGTGATTCAACGATTTACAACGGAATTGTCCTCACCATGGCATTGAAAATTGAGTTTTAATTCATACTTTTTACAATGGTTTGCTTTATAATACCAGACTAACTGTTGATGCTACTGCAAGAGGAGCTCTAATGAGCAAAACCATTGATGATGCTTTCAAGTTGCTAGGAGAGATGGCTTTAAATCATAACCAATGGACTACTGAGAGAGGAGTGCTTTATAGACCTTCTCAAGGTAAGAATGAAAGTAATGGATGGCGCACCTTGGCAGATAAGGTAGATTCTTTGTGCAACAGATTTGATTCCTTTAAGATGCAAACTGTTGTTGTGTCTTCATCTGTTGTTTGTGATATTTGTGGAAATAATGGTCATATTTCTGAAGATTGTAAAGTCATTGCTAATCAGGCTAGTGAACAAGTTAATGCATTAGGGAGTTATAATCAAAGTAGAAACAATGATCCCTATTCTAGTACCTACAACCCTGGATGGAGAAGTCACCCCAACTTATCTTGGAAAAACAATAACAATGTAGGGGGACAAACTGAAAATAGAGGATACCAAAATAAGCCAAATCAAAATCAAAACTCAAACCAGAATTCAAACATCGAGTCCATACTAGAAAAGTTTATCACTAATTAGAATCAATACATGCAAAATCAAAACAAAGAAATTGAAGATCTTAATGGAATTGTTAGTCAACTAGTTTCTCAAGTTCATTAGCAGCCCACAAGAAAATTTTAGAAAATCAAATAGCCCAACAAGCTAGTAGTTCTTACTGACCCTCAGGAAAATTACCTGCTAAACCTGAGTTGAATCCTAGGGAGCACTGTAATGCTATCATCACTAGAAGTGGGAGACAATTAGAGGAGCCCAAAGGGAGAGTTGTGAACAAAGAAAAAGAGCCTAATGATGAACATGATGATGAATTAGAGTTAGAAAAATCTTCTACACATAAGCAAACCCAAACTAGTTTGCCACCTCAAAAGGGTGATGAACCAAAAGGTGATGAGCCACGTCAGAATGATGCTTCTAAACCTAATTTACCTCAACCTTATAGGCCACCTATACCCTTTCCCCAAAGGTTAGTGCTAGCAAAACTTGATAAACAATTTAGCAAATTTCTTGAAGTATTAAAAATGCTTTACATTAATATTCCTTTTACTGAAGCTTTATCTCAAATGCCAACATATGCAAAATTCTTGAAAGCAATCTTGTCTAACAAAAGAAAATTAGAGGACTATGGTATTGTGGCTTTAACTGAGGATTGTAGTGCTATTATCCAGAATAAATTGCCACCTAAACTGAAGGATCCAGGTAGTTTCTCTATACCTTGTTCTATTGGAAGCGTGGCTTTTGACCGAGCCTTATGTGATCTAGGTGCCAGTGTAAGCCTAATGCCTTTATCTATTTGCAAGAAACTGGACATTGGAGAGCTTAAACCAACATCCATATCCTTACAGCTCGCTGATAGCTCGGTAAAGTATCATATTGGTATTTTAGAGAATGTTCCAATCAAGGTAGGTGAATTTTTTATACCAGCAGATTTTATAGTACTTGACATGGAAGAAAATCATAAAAATCATATCATCCTTGGTAGACCCTTTTTGGCCACAGTAGGAGCACATATAGATGTTAAGAAAGGAAATATCACTTTTGATATCTGTGAAAATATAATTGAGTTTGATCTTACTGATTTTTATAACAAACTTTCATATTCTGGATCGTGTTGTAGTGTTGATATAGTAGATGATGATGTCATTGATGTTCATAATTTATTAGATGAATCCTCTAAAATTGAAACTGACACTTTTTCTGAAAGAGGAATTCAGGAGAAAAGATATTCGAATTCTGAAATGAAGAAGAAGAGAAGAAGAAGAAGAAAAAGAGGCTCAAAATTGCTTGATAAAGGAAAGAAGTTCTTGAGTAAATTTGGACATTGTTTCATGAATGAGCCTTATGTGTTTCTAAGTGATGCTCAAACCAAAGAAAAATTAGAGTGGAAATTGAGGAAATCAAGATCAAATCTGAGTGCAGAAGGGTCATGCTAAAGACCTTTAAATTAGAGCTTCTTGAGGGGCAACCCAAGCTTTCTAACTTTAGTCCATTTTCTTTTTATTTTTGCTTTTGTTCTTAGAACTAATTTTTCTTTTCTGTTTGTAGGTAAAATCGAGTTTTGGTGTAAAATACGGCACTACCGTATTTTTCATCTATTTTTGACCAGAAAGTTTAGACGATATTACGGCACTACCGTAAGTATTTTCACGGCCCGTATTTTTGCTCCAAAATCGATCCGAGAGTTTTATTACTTATACGACACTACCGTAATATCTTTTACGGGCCGTATTTTGTGAATTTAATTTTTACTTATAAATAAATAAACAAATATATATATATATATATATATATATATATATATATATATATTATGGCACTACCGTATTCATTATAGGGGTACCATAATTTTCATCTGTTCTCAACCCGAGAGTTTTCACGTTTTTACGGTAGTACCGTAATCTTTTATACGGTACCGTATTTTCGGTCGAAATTTGACCCGAAAGATTTCAGATTTTTATGGCACCACCGTATTTATTTTACGGCTCGTGTTTTTTGAATCTGTCAAAATACGGCACTGCCGTAATGGTTTTTACGGTCGCAATTCTGTTTTTATACGCGATTCTTGTGCCCTTTTTTAGGGTTTTTTGGGCCGTGTTTTAGGGTTTCTCACTCGTTTTCGCTCGTTCTCTCGCCGACCCTCGACCTTCGACCTTTTCCAACCGTTAGAGCTTGCCGATGACTCTTCCCGTCTGATTTTTGCCGCCGATCTGGTACTCTCTCGCCCGATTTCTCTGATTTAGCAAGTTTCAAGAATTTTCACCCCTTTCTTCGTTTTTCCTCGTTTCTTGGTTGATTTGAGAGATTTTTGTTTGCAAATGCTTCCTAAAGGGTAGGCGACCCTCCCTAGTTCGTTTCTAGAGATTTTGAACTGATATGTAGAGTGTATTGAGCAATATTGAACTTAAATGCCTGATTTCCACCCTATTTTTCTGCCCAGTTCTCCACTATTCTATTTTTTGGGTTTTAAGCTATGATTTAACTCATATTACTCGTAAGACATTTTGTCAAAGAGAAATTTCTGAAATTGAAAATGATAAATTACATTGAATTGCTATTTGCTATATTGTATTGCACTCTTAGCTTGCAGCTTGTGTGGAAAATTGAAGAATGGCCCCTAAGACTAAGCAAGTAGTTTCAAAGAGAAGGGGAAAAGGACCAGCTACATCCTCCACAACACTAAATCCCTTTGGCATCATCTTTAGGGATGAAATTCAAGAACAAAGATACAACAAGTTGGTGGAGAGAAGGGTGGTAAATACAAAGTATGCTGATAAAAAAACCTTGGAAACACTTGGATTGTATGAGGATGTGTTTTGGATGTTTGAGCAAATCAGAGCTCAAAGATTTTTTCAGATGACACCATATACCTATTTGCCACTTGTTTTGGAATTTTTGAGTAGCTTGAATGTGGACCTACGAGAGTTTTCCAGTGGACCTGCTGAAGGAGAAGTCACATTCCGACTAGCTAATGTTGAGAGGAAGTTAACTTTGAGAGAAATCATATCTATCTTTCATTTGGGTTCTGGAGGGTATACCCAAATACCAATTGGGTTTATAGAGAATGTGTTTTGGAATTAGATTACCCATGATACCCATTTTTCTGCTGTTTTTGCTAGAGCTTCAAGGATTATGAATCCGTGTATAAAGTATGTTCATAGAGTTCTTGCCCACACAGTTTTTGGCAGAGGAGATAGTGATCGTATGGTACGACAGTCTAAGCTCTACTTTCTATGGGGGATGCTTAATGGAGTAGTAGTGGATGTTGCCTTCTTTTTGATGAAGCACATGAACAAAGTGGCTAGAGCAAAGAAGGGCACCATTGTAATAGGGGGGGCTGATTACCCCTATAGCCCTACATCTAAATGTTGAGCCCTATGGGGTAGAAGTGGCAAAGGGGAATGCAAGGCTTGATCTTGAGTCTTGCATGGCTATGGAGATGATAGTTAGAGAGGGGGATGTCTTTTGCTTGGTCCTAGGACCAAATGCCCCTACCTTACCATTACCCCACATAGAGAAGACCACTGTGAAGGAAAGAGCAAATTGGAAACTTTCACCGAGCACCGCCGAGGCCGCTTTTACACCACCATTGAGTACAGTTCCACCACCACCCACTTGGGGTGGAATAGATGATCCTTTTGGTATTGAGTCACTATCTCACCGGCTTGCTGATTCTACTCACCCAGCTGCTGATTCTTCCCATAGACCTACTGGAGGATGGTCTAGTGCCTTCGACCCAGGATTCCAGGCACTCTCCGCTGAGATATATCGTCAGGGACATTGTATGGAGAAGATGATGGATTCCATGGGGCGAATGCAAGACACCATGCACCATATCCACCAAGATGTGGAGGAGCTGAGCACTCACATGGAAGATATGGGAAATTTTCTTTATGACCGCTTCGGGCATGAGGATAGCAGACGAGGAGGTGACCATGGTGGTTACCAGGGAGAGCAGCCCTTTGATCCTATGGATGCAGTGGAGGAGGACACCGAAGATATCCAATCGGATGGTGATGAGTAGAGTTTTGTGAGTATCTCTTTCCCTTACCTCTCTACATTTTATTTTTCTGTGCACCTTATTGATATTCCATGTTTTATAGGGAAGGATGATTCCTCCAAACTCATTGTGTCCGCCATTGCTACCCTACTTTGCTTGACTATCTCCACATTCAATATGGTTGTATCACATTTTGATATTGATGATAGCTTTGATCGGGTTGTATGATGATATTTTTGATATTTTGAGCACCCTGTGGAGGTGCATACTTGCATACTTGCATGCTTGATGATATGATATGACATTGTGATACTTTTATAATTGATGAGATTATACCATTTTTTGTTGATGCGTTGATTTGCGGCCTAGTCTATTTTTGAAGATATTATTGTTGATTGTATGATTCTATTGGTGATGAATGAACTCATGCCTGTGATTAAAACTAGATCTATCATGTCGAATTTATTTCTCTAATATATATCTACTTTTGAAATTTTTCATTGATTGACGAATGAGAGTTTTAGATGGATATATTATTCGAAGAATATGATTTAAAAGTGAAGCTACTTGTTAAATAAAATTAGCATATGAGTGTAATTTTTGAATTGATGTCAATTGATTAATCTAGTTGATGTTTAGTCTATTTTACTATTTGTTGGGAACAAAGAATCCAAGATCAAAAAAGAAAATGACTCCTCTGTTGGCACTGTGTAAAATTGACAGTGGTATCGAAGACATGGGTTGAAGTCTAAAAAGAAAAAAAAAGAATAGAGAGAAAGAAAAAGAAAAGGGGAATAAAAAAAAGGGGAAGATTTTGAGTGAAAAAAGATTTTGGATATCCTATTCTTGTAAACAAAGGTATGATAGACTTGAATTGAAAATTAGGTGAATTCATGAGACTGAGATCCTATCTTTTATACAAGTTGCAAATTTTTATTCAATTAAGACGTGGATCTTGAGAATTGAATTCAAGGGATGATATGTTTATTTAAAATCTTATGACATAATTGGTGGAATTTTTCATTGGTGATTGAATTTTAGAAATTTATTCTTCATGAAAACAAATCTTTTCCTTTGATCAAATTTTGATTTTTGCTTGAGGACAAGCAAAGTTTGAGCCTTATGTGTTTGATGACACCAAAATTTATGTAAAATTTTATGCCATTTCATAGATCTTTTTGTGTCATATTCATACAACTTTGCTTATTTTTATGTCTTTTTTATCAAATACTGCGGAATCTACAATATTTTTGGTTTTTGATGATTTTCATGCAAAAAGGCACGATTTTTGAGCATTTTCAAGCAATTCAGATGCCTGGATGAATTCCAACCATCAAGAGAAGATTACATGTCAAATTTCATGTAAATTGGCGCTTCACAGCAAATTACGGCACTACCGTAATCCAAATTACGGTACCGTGGTTTCACTGTACTTACAGAAGAAACCATGGTACTGCCATAATTTTCTAGTGCTGCCGTATTTTGGGACAATTTTTAACAGAAAGTTTCGGAAGAATTACGGCACTGTTGTAATGGATTTCACGAGCCATATTTCAAGTCGACTTTTCACCCGA
Organism: Costus lasius; assembly: GCA_027563935.2. NCBI lineage: Eukaryota > Viridiplantae > Streptophyta > Magnoliopsida > Zingiberales > Costaceae > Costus > Costus lasius. Next base: position 23,421,269 of record CM050454.1, on the reverse strand, counting down.
AAGATTTGACGAAAATATGGCATTGCCGTAATGTATTTCATGGTACTATAATTTCGGATGATTTCTGTACCGAGAACTTTGCTCAAATTACGGCACTGCCGTAATAATTATTACGGCCGTATTTCTATTTCTGGCACGCGATTCTTCCGTAAGAAGCCCGATTTTTGCACGATCGATTGTGGATGATCCAAGCCATAAATTGAAGATCTGTAAGAAGTGAAAGGAGAGTTTACATAGAGGAGAAGACACACAGACAAAAAGCCCTAATTTTCATCCATTATCGGGGGAGAAATTGAGATTTTCACTGTCGCCTTAGGGTTCACCGCCGGGAAGCGTACAACGCATCTCCGGCCGTGAAATTTGAAGGGAAGCTGCACATAGAGGAGGAGAAGATACCCCAGAAGTTTCAGAGTGAAAGGAGGTTGACCGGAGGAGAAAAATATGAGTGGAAAAAGATTTCGGATATCCTATTCCTGTAGGCAAAAGTTTGATAAACCTAAACTGAAAATTGGATAAAGTCTTGAGATTGAAATTCTTTCTTTTATGCAAGTTGCGAAGTTTTATTTGACTAAGTTGTGAATCTTGAGAATTAGATTCAGAAGGCGATATATCTGTTTTAAAATTTTATGATGCAATTAATGAAGAATTTTCATTGGTGATTGTATGTTAGAAATTTATTTTCCATGAGAAAGTCTATGCCTATGATCAATTTTTGAATTTTCTTGGTTTTTCCTTGAGGACAAGCAAAGTTTGAGCCTTATGTGTTTGATGACACCGAAATCCTTCGTGATTTCTATGCCATTTTATTGGTATTTATATGTCATATTCATAGACTTTGCTTGTTTTTATGCCATATTCTATCAATATCTGCAGAATCTACACTCTTTTCAGTTTTTGATGATTTTCAGGTAAAAAGGCACCATTTTTAGGCATTTTCAAACAAAATCAAATACATAGAAGGATTCCCATCATCAAGAGGAGATCACCGAACAAATTTCACGCAAAACGAAGCAAGTCAGCAAATTACGGTAGTGCCGTAATCTATTTTACGGTACAGTAATTCCAGACAATACCGTAAAATCTGAGCCCTGCCGTATTTTGAAGAATTTCCGAACATAAAGTTTTTCCAATTTTACGACACCCGCCGTAAGCAATATTACGGTACCGTATTTCGGAGCGCTTTAGAATAGAAACTTCGCCCGATTTTACGGCACTACCGTAAGAAACTACACGGGCCGTAATTTTCAGACGTTCGCGAACAGAGAGTTCATCCGATTTTACGGCACTATCGTAAACCAGATTATGGTGCCATAATTCCCGGACGACATCAGAACAGAAGACTCGAGCGATTTTACGGCAGTGCTGTAAATAATTCCACTGCCGTAATTCCTGTTCTGAACGCGACGCCCAGGTCAACTTCAACACCCGATTTTTGCGGAGAGGATTGCGGGCGATCCAGAACACTAAATTGGATACCGTAAGAAGCAAAGGGAGCGCTTTTTCCTGAGAGGATTACGGAGACACCAAAAGCCCCAAATTTTGTGCACAGTCGAGGGAGAAATCGCGATCCACGCCGCCGCCTAGGGTTTCGCCGCCGCGCTCGATCCAAACATTCTCTGGCCGTAATTTTCATACTGAAGCTTCGTCTGAAGGAGGAGACAATGTGCCAGAAGTTTCAGACCGAAAGGAGATCGATTGGAAGAGAAATCGAAGAAAAAGGAGTCGCCGGCACTGTTCATCGGCGGTTCTTGCAAAATTACGGCTGTGAAATACTTCACAGCCGTGCTGTATTTTCTAAACTTCTCTTTTACTTCGATTTTCGATCCTCTGAAACCACGATCTATTGTAATTCCTTCATGATGACAGCTTAAACTACTTTTGGGACATGGGGGAGTAATTCACTTGATTTCCAATGACTATATGACTATTTTTACTATTTCGTTGAGTTTAATATTACCATGATGATTTTGCTCATGTGATAATTGTACTTAGACTCTCTATAAATTCATGTTACTAATTATGTTCTTAGAATTTTTGCTTGAGACCGAAAGGTAATTGCTTGAGAATTTGGAACCCTAGAATTGCATGTTAGGATCCCTTCCTTAGGTTAGATCTAATTTGATCTGTTCTAGTAGATTAATTGCCATAATTATAACATGAACCTATAGATCGAGTCTATTTGTCAAACGTGGAGATCTTATGCGAAAGCAAGGATCGGAACGTTGGAGATCCATGAGTAAAACTAGTGTTGAGACTCGGATGCACGAAAGTGATCCTTGAATCTCCACTAGAGATTATCAACATTGAATTCGGATGCACGAAAGTGATCCTTGAATTCATTGTTTGATGATTTACTTATCTTCAACATTGGGAAGACTCTTGCGCGAAAGCGAGGATAAATCCCTGTGCGGTTGTTTGCACGAAAGTGAAACAACCCTTTTATTTAGTAAATTACATCTTCATCATGATAAATTTAAACTGATGAAATCCTTATTCATATCTAGCTCATAAAAGTTAAAGTGAACGAAACCCTAGTCCCAGCTTTTCTCTCTGATAATTCCATTTTTAGCTTCCAATTTCTATTCTCACTACTTCGATTACCCTAGATAGTAAGAAATCAGCTATTTAGTATTTGACAACGTAGGTCCCTGTGGATTCGATACTTTCTTTATTACTTCGAGTATCCATGCACTTGCGGATCATGACACTACAGCACTGCCGTGATTGCCTCTGAAAGTTTCTGTGGAAAAATGTTCAAAACCACAGTACCGTGGTAAATTTACTCCAAAATACAGTAGTGCCATGTTTCTCCTGGATGATCTTGAAAGTTTCTGTATGATTTCTTCTGAAAATACGGCACCGTGGAAGTTTCCATGGCAGTGCCGTATTGTTGCTAAAACTTCTAAAAAATTCTTTGGAAAATATGGTACCACCGTAGTTGGGACAGAAAATACGGTAGTGCCGTATTTTTGCTGGAAGGGTTGTTTTGACTTTAAATTTTGTGTATAAGCTCCCCTTGATAATTAGAACTTGTTCATGCATTGATAGTACTTGAAAACTAGTGATAATGATACCTTTTTGCCTGAAATTGATCAAAAACAAAGAATGGTGTAGATTCTGAAGTATTTGGCAGATAACGTGTAATAATTAAGCAAAAGAGCAAGATTATGCCTCAAGAGACTGCTAAACGAGTGTGAAAAATACTATGAAATTTGGAGTCATCAATTAGCTTAATAGATTGAGCGATTCTATTTTAACTTTGGCCCAACAATAGTTTTCAAGTAGGTTCGACTTGATTTTTGTGGAATCTCGGTCAGTTTAAGTACTTGTTGAAAAACCTATAAAATTTTCTCACCAATGGTACTAAGTTATCTTTTAATAGTTTATAGCTTTTATGTAATTTTGACTGTAAATATTAGTATAACTTTGTTTAAGGTAAATTTGGCTAGTGGTGCAATTTTATTAGATTTAGTGGCTTATAGGTCCAAATCAATAGATTTTAGGTTTGATTCACTCACTTGATGTGAACTGATTCCTTAGGTTTTACGTATGTACTATTTGATTTTGGCCTTAGTTGGTAGGTTAGATATCAATTTAATAGTATTTATGTACAAATCATGATGTAGAGTGATTGGTTTAGTGGTTGTGGCTTGCATTGCTTGATTACTTACTAATCTAATCAACCTAGTTGGCATCTAAAAAGGTAAGACCTCAAATTAGATTTTTGTAGATAAAGTTTGTTAATCCTTATTTTAGTTGGTTTAGTTAATATAATATCTTGTGCACAGTTGAGATTTGACCCTTGTATAAGTTATATGTGAGTTTTCAATTATAATATATCAATTGTGGATAGTACATAGTTTGCATACTTCCATGTTATTATAATTAAGCATCTCAATTCCCTTCAGGGTCAATATCTACTTTGTGGATAGATTGGGGTCCTAGATTAGTATGCATCGAGATTCATTACACATGGTAGTATATGTGTTCATCATGTATGGTGTATGATCCACCACTTTATAGTACACATTTAGAGTGATGATCACAGTGCTAGCAGATATTGCCCATCTCTATATTTATGTATTCTATCAGTTTCTACATTTTGTATCAATATGATTATTCCATATATAATATAGTTAAACCAATTTATCTAGTTATAGTTTATAGTTTTAGTTCAGTATTATATTTAGACCTAGCAAAACAGGTCGGCGGGTCGTGTTCGGGTTGACCCGTTTATGACCCGTGACCCGATTAGCTTAACCCGAACACGACCCATTTAATTAATTGGGTCAGATGATCTAATACAAACATGACCTATATATATTCGGGTCAACCCGACACGACTCGATTAACCTGTTTAACATTAAATAATTCAAACAAATATTTATAAAAAAATATATATAATTATATAAATATAAAAATATTAACCCGATTAACTCGACACGACACGACTTGACCCGAAATGATATATAAATATATGTATATGTATATATTTATATATAAATTATATATATAATATATAATTATATAATATAATCGGGTTAAGCGGGTCAACTCGATTATAACCCGACACGACCCGTTTAATTTTGGGTCATAAACGCGAACACGATTAGACCCAACCCGAACCCGCCTAACTTCGTGTCGAGTCGGGTCGGGTTGGCGGGTCGGGTCAGTTTTGCCAGGTCTAATTTATATTTCAGTTTGAAGCCTGTAGTTAAAATTTAGTGTATAGTTTATCATTCTTTCTAGTTTTAATATTTATGCATCTTGTTAGTTTTCTCTGCTTTGGATCCAAAACCCTTTCTTCTAAGGAAAGACATACTCAAGAATATTTGCTGAGATTTGTTGATATTTTAGGTACTAGTCTAGACTATGACAATCAAAGCAAGGATAAGAAGATTTACTAGTTAGATTAATCTTATTGGAGTTTGAGCCATGTATTTACTAGTTAGAGGCATGTATTGTTAAGGGTGATCCTATAACTTGGAAGTCATTTTTAAGGGTAATCCTATAAGTTGGAAGTGTGGAAAAAGTCATTTTTAAGGGTGATCCTATAAGTTGGAAGTCTCTATAAATATTGGTTGTAGCATTCCTTTAGAGTTTGGTTCGTGGATTTTATGTCATTATCTAAGGTCTTGAGTATCTCCATAAGTGTTGAGATTTTAAATTCATTTAGAACACCTTGATTTGTTCTAGTGGTCATGTTTGCAAAATGTTGGTAAGTTTCAAAATATAGGTTTCCTTTTAAGGTTTTAAAATATAATAGATTGATAAAAACCTTTTGGATCACAAAACAAGTAAATAGTGGGTAGGTCCTAAGGCCATCCTATAGATTTAGAAAATTAGATTTTTTATGGTCCAAAAAAACTAAACCTATGGTCCTACTCTGATGCCAAGCTGATGTAGGTAGGAAGCATGTGATGAACTAGCAAGGTAAAATCTTCTAAAGATATGTATGTTGGGAAACCCCGGAGACATTTTACAATTTTCAGAGTCATGGACATACATTTTTACACAGCGGAAGAATGTCCCCGAAACAGGCCAGTCCCAAAAACCCAGTGAAGATCGCAAGCAAGGGAGTCGACACGATGAGTTAGGAAATACCTTAAGAGCAATGTGGAGCGATGCCGATGTAGGCGTCCAAGTGTGCGCCCTCTGCAGTCTCGCACACACGGATCTTCTTGAGTTCTCTTCTTCCACGCCCGGTGCTAGCCTCGGGAAGAAGATCCAAGCCTTAGGGAGATGTTTTACTTCTCTTGCGCCACCTAGAGAAAAGATGCGCCAAGTGAAGAGGGAAAACTACCCAAGCCGCCAAGCTCTAGAACTCCTTGCGCCAAGAGGAAAGGAGGAAGAGGCTTGCGGTTATGGAAGAAAGAAGATGCGCCCTTGCTCCAAGCACTCGCCCCTCTTCTTGTGTTCACGCCTTCAAGGATTGATCACTTACAAGAGGGGGCGACTAGGGTCACATTTATAGGGCAAGAGGCGGTTAGGGTAATGGCTAGGATCATGACAAGTGTAGGGCTAGGATGAGGTGGTTTGAGACAAGGAAAGTCTCCAAGACATTTCCATAATTCTCATCCAACCATTCCTTATTGTGCCCCACGCCCTTCCTTGTGCGCCAAGGCCTTGCCTTGCGCCCCAAGTAATGCCATAGAGGCATGCATTCCATCCTAGGGAGAGAGGGGAGGCGCCCTTTACTTCCATAATGAAGCAAAGGCGCCAACATGACCCCATTATGCCCCTAAGCGCTTAATGGTTCATGTTTCTCCCCATTATACCCTTTTAGCCTCTCATCTCTTCATGAGAACTTATCATTGGGCCTCATTGGATAATGAGCTAGCCCAAACATCATTGCATGGGTTGATTAAGCACTTGGATCCAATCCAATGCAACCCTAATCTAGATGTGACCAACCATGGTCAAATACGGGTCAACCTGCCAAAAATGAAGTTTAGCTCCAATAACATTCTTCCATCTCATCAGGCCCATTGGCGCTGATGAAATCTCCCAATTAGATCCGAGTTATCCAATAACTCGATCATAAGGCTTCCCGATCAATACGAGAACTCAAGTATCAAGGTGTGTGACCCTGTAGGTTCCTTTGACGCTGGCAGTGCTGACCAGAGGTCATCACAAGCAGTGAGTGGCACCTAGCAGTGCATCGCTGCTACCCAGGTCATTGGAATGGATATCGACATCGACATCCCCATCATCACAACTAGGTACAGATGCATTACAGTCTCTTTGCCGAACTGATATCCGATTGGACAAGTGTGTCACCACTTGTTTTCATCCAATCACATGGCTATGACTAAAATAGGTTCTCACCTGGGTATGGCCATACACTCTCAGTCATAGAACCATAAAGGAGCTCCATGGATATCATACTTCCCTAGGGAAGGGGCAAATCCTATGTCTGTTCATTGATCTTCTCATATGGGTCGCGACATGCTCAATAACAACCGTTATGACCTCCCAGCTACGGCAAGGTGTTAGGTTGTATCAAAGCAAGTCCCTAATCATATAGAATGATCAATGACCTCAAGTCAAGGGATCAATGCATCTCCTGTCACTTATGAGGATAACTCATGACACCAAGTCATAGCCTCATAGCAGGTCTATCCAGTATATCCTCCAATGATATACCCATGTGTCTGCGTTAGCACCACGTGGGGTTAGGGTGGGGTTAGGGTGTCTGCGTTAGCTTCTCCTGTCACAGTAGAGTTCAATGGGATCCATTGCACTAGGTACCACTTGAAGATCACATAAGAACTTCCTTATCCAAACAACTTCCTTGGCTGCCTCAGAAGCAGCCACATACTCAGCTTCGGTTGTAGAATCTGCTATGGTGGATTGCTTGAAGCTCTTCCAACATACAGCGCCTCCATTTATCTTGAACACATACCCGGCCTGCGATCTAAAGTCGTCAGGGTCAGACTGGAACGATGCTTCAGTATAGCCCTGCATACTGAGCTCTTCCTGTCCCCCATAGACCAAGAACAGATCCTTAGTTCTTCTCAGATACTTTAGGATGTTCTTTACAGCCACCCAGTGCTGCAGACCTGGATTGGATTGGTATCGGCTGGTTATGCTCACAGCATATGCCACATCTGGTCTAGTACATAACATTGCATACATGATCGATCCGACTGCCGAAGCATAAGGAATTCGACTCATGTCATCCCTCTCAGCCTGTGTTGTAGGACACTGGCTCTTTGAGAGAGTAAGGCCATGTCTCACTAGAAGGTATCCTTTCTTGGATTGCTCCATGTAGAACCTCTCCAGTACCTTATCAATGTAAGTACTTTGACTAAGGGCCAGAAGCCTCTTGGATCTATCCCGGTAGATCCTTACGCCTAGAATATAGGTGGCCTCCCCTATGTCTTTCATCTCGAAACACTTCCCTAACCATGTCTTCACAGCTTGAAGACTAGGGATGTCGTTTCCGATGAGCAGTATGTCATCAACATACAAGACCAGAAAAATCACCAAGCTCCCACTGAATTTTCTGTATACACAGGCGTCATCTTCGCTTTTGATAAAGCCATAATCTCTCACGGCCTCATCAAATCGAAGATTCCAACTTCGAGATGCTTGCTTTAATCCATAAATGGACCTCTTTAGCCTGCAGACCTTATTAGCCTCTGTAGGATGGATGAAGCCATCAGGTTGTGACATATACACATCCTCAGTCAGCTTCCCGTTAAGGAACGATGTCTTCACATCCATCTGCCATATCTCATAGTCATGATATGCAGCTATAGCAAGCAGAATCCGAATGGATTTAATCATGGCAACGGGCGAGAAGGTTTCATCATAGTCCACCCCGTGGACTTGTTTAAATCCTTTAGCCAATAGTCTACCCTTATAGGTAACTATTTTGCCATCCATGTCTGTCTTCCTCTTGAAGACCCATTTACACCCTATGGGTTTTACCCCATCAGGCAGCTCAACCAAATCCCAGACTTGGTTAGCCGACATGGAATCCATCTCGGATCGCATGGCGTCAAGCCATTTCTCGGAGTCCGGTCCACTGACCGCCTCATCATAGGTTCTAGGTTCATACTCAATGATGAAGATCCCATCGTGTTGGGTCGGAAGTGACCCATACCTTTCAGGTGCACGACGAATTCTCCAAGACCTACGCGGGACCTGTGTCTGAGCCTCAGGTTGCCTAGCAATCGGTGCAGGTGGCTCAGATTCCATCTCTTTGTCTTGTGCTTGCACTTGGACCTCATCCAAGTCAAACTTCCTCCCACTAACTTCTTTCATAAGAAATTCTTTCTCTAGAAAGACAGCACCCCGAGCAACAAAAACTTTGTTCTCAGTTGGGACATAGAAGTAGTATCCTTTGGTTTCCTTAGGATACCCCACAAACACACACTTATCAGATCTAGGTTCTAGCTTGCTAGAATCCTGACGTTTGACATAAGCCTCACATCCCCAGATCCTGATAAACGTGAGATTAGGGCGTCTCCCACTCCACACCTCGTATGGTATTTTGGAGACACTCTTAGATGGAACATTATTCAGTATTAGAGAAGCTGTTTCTAGTGCATGCCCCCAGAATGATGAAGGTAGAGTTGCATGACTCATCATGGATCGAACCATATCCAATAAAGTTCGATTTCTCCTTTCAGACACACCATTCCATTGAGGTGTTCCAGGAGGAGTGAGTTGGGATATGATCCCACACTCTCTCAGATAGTCAAAGAACTCATCACTCAGGTATTCTCCACCTCGATCTGATCGAAGAGCTTTAATGGATCTTCCAAGCTGGTTCTCTACTTCATTCTTGAACTCTTTGAATTTCTCAAAGGATTCAGATTTATGTCTCATTAAGTAGACATAGCCATACCTACTGAAGTCATCAGTGAAGGTAATGAAGTAGCTGTACCCTCCTCTGGCTTGTTTATTGAAGGGCCCACACACATCAGTATGTATGAGATCCAATAAACCTTCTGCCCTCTCACCAATCTTGGTGAAGGGCGCCTTTGTCATTTTCCCTAATAAAACAGGGTTCACAAGTATCAAATTCCTCCAAGGAACTTGAATCTAACAATCCATTTGCATGGAGTTGTCGGATGCGATTTTTGTTTATATGGGCTAATCGACAGTGCCATAGGAAAGCACCAACTGAACCACTCAGTTTGGTCCTCTTATTGCTTATGTTACAAATAGAACTTTCCATATCCAAGATATATAGACCATTGCACAAAGTACCCTTCCCATAGAACATATTTGCAAATGAAAAAGAACAGGAGTTCTTATTTATTTCAAATTTAAATCCTTTCCTTGCCAAGCAAGGAATGGATACAATGTTCTTAGTTAGCGAAGGTACACAAAAGCAATTGTCCAGTTCTAATTGAAGTCTAGAAGGCAAGGAGAGAGTTAAAACGCCTACAGCAACAGCAGCAACCTGTGCCCCGTTTCCAATGCGTAGGTCAATCTCTCCAAGCCGCACCGATCTACTTTTCTTGAGCCCCTGTATATTTGTACAAATATGAGCTCCACATGCGGTATCCAATACCCATGACATAGAAGTAGAAAGGTTGACTTCTGTAACATAAATACCTGAGCTAGAAGTTAAGGCCAAGCCTTTCTTCTCCTCATTCTGAAGCTGCTTGCAGTCCCTTCTCCAGTGGCCCTGCTCGCCACAGTGAAAACACCACTATTCCTTTGACTTCTTCGCCTTTTTCTTCAGTGCTTTGGTAGGACCTCTGGCACTGCTCTTAGCACGTGCCTTACCCTTCTTCTTTATCTTCTTGGTCGCAGGGACCAAAAGAACAGAATTGGGTTTAGTCTTACCCATCTCTCGCTCGGCTGTTTGGAGCATATTCATCAATTCCTCCCGTGTGCACTCAATCCGGTTCATGTTGAAGTTAATGATAAACGGACTGAAGCTAGGGGGCAGGGAATGAAGAATAAGATCCACAACTAGCTCGTTGTCTATGGTGTGTCCCAGTCTCCTGAGATGATCGACATTCCCAATGAGTTTGAGAACATGGGGTCTCACTGGTGCACCTTCAGACAACTTGCACCGAAAGACTGCTTTGGCGGTGTCAAATCTCTCAGTTCTAGCCTGAGCCTCAAACATCTGTTTCAGACGAGTAATCATCTGAAAAGCGTTCTGCTCCTTATATTGCACCTGCAGTTCAGGTGACATACTGGCTAGCATAAGACATGCAACCTCCAAAGAGTCATCCTGATGCTACCTATAAGCATCTCTGTCTGCCGTTCGGGCATTAGGCGGAGGAGCCACAGGAAGAGGCTATTCAAGGACATACAGCTTCTTCTCGAGCTTGAGGACTATCCTCAAGTTCCGATGCCAGTCCATAAAGTTAGTTCCAACTAACTTATCCTTATCAAGGAGTGATCGCAGTGATGATCCGCCAGTGATCGTAGCCATTGTTCTACAACACCCAAGAAGAACAGATTAGTACTACTTCGAATCATTTAAACTGGACTTGTTTTAAATGATTTCTGCTCTCACTATTTAAATTCGAATTGACAACCCACAAAGTCAATCGGGAAGTTTAAGACTTCCTAGTGAGATGGGATCCTTATTTCACATCAGGCTTTGCGTCCCACGAGGGTGGGATGAGATGCACAAAGTAACCCATGCTTCCTAAGGTGGGCGCGCCGGCCAGTTGCTCCAAGCAACTCCCCTTGTTGAGACAGTCTGGGCATTTCATGTCCAGCGAGGGCTGGATACAACATGAAACCTTTACCTCTCAACGATGCCTCTAGACTTTCACCATGTGCCCAGCACATGTGAACTTCTAGTCAAGTCCATTCCTAACCGTTATGCCCAGGGCCAACGAGTTTCCTTGCGAAGGCACGCCCAGGTTAAAACTGGACTGGGGAAACCATTGCCACCTTGCACTTTCTAAAGATAAGTAGGTGTGTCCCACGAGGGTGGGAAACAGTTCACAACTCTACTGATCGATAGCTTAGTGAGGGCTACGCGTTAGAAGGCTACCAGACTTGATATTTTAATTGAGGGTTTTTGTTTAAGTTCTCATCATCTCAGTTTTATCTTATGTCTATCATTACAGGCATGCAATCCTATGGTGATAATATAACGATAAAACATTTCAGGCATGCTTCTGCAGATAATAATAAAAGCAGTAAAGGATGATGTGATCATATCCTATACAAGACATTTGAACTAATCCATGCCATGAAATAGGTTCAACTCTTGTCCTAGAACTCAAGCCCCAAAGACTAGACCTAGCCTAGCCGACCTCTAGTTTGAACTTCAAGGTTGGCTCCAAGGTCCTTCTCTCATGGTTTAGCTCTCAAACCCTAGAGGTACACTTTCAGAGTTCCCCATAGGTTCGGCCAATGCCATGGTCTTCCTCCAAAGAGGATGCGCCACAATGCAAGAAGCCAAGTTAGCTAGCTCTCAAACCCAAGGTTCGGCCAAGCCTAACTTGCGCCACTAAGTAGGCTTGCGCCTTTTTCTTTGATGTTTGTTGCGCCACTATCCAAGTACATGCGCCACCCTAGTCTTCTTCTTAGTCAAAAGCAAAAAGAAAAGCGGCACGCAGGCCTCACGAGGATACATCGCAGGCATGCAAAGGGGGCTTGACTAATGATCACAACATCATGCACAATCAAGGTATTTACTCATGCAATTCTACATGCTCATGAAAAACATAAAATCTAAAATTTTACTTTTTCACAAAACTAGTTTCTTTTTCTCATCTTCTTCTCACAAGTCTTTTGGTTTATTGCGATTTATTTTTCATGATGATTTCAGAGATCCTTTCGACTGGCAATTTTGTCATATCAAGAGACTTGGCCAGTCCGAAGACACAATGCCTGTCCTACTTGACAAAATTACGTGTGCCTTTGATCTTTAAATCAAACAAGAAAAATAGTCCAAAAATTCCAAAAGAGATTGAGAGGATGATAGAAACAAGAAACCCTAATTTTTCTACTTTTAGAAAAATCGATTGCCATGCATCATGCTCTTTACGAAAATAGAGATATGGCATGTGAGCATGGAAGAAAAGCATAAAACATTGTTCGAGTCTTGCAAGTCCCTCTGATACCACTGTTGGGAAACCCCAGGGACATTTTACAATTTTCAGAGTCATGGACATACATTTTTACACAGCGAAAGAATGTCCCCGAAACAGGCCAGTCCCAAAAACCCAGTGAAGATCGCAAGCAAGGGAGTCGACACGATGAGTTAGGAAATACCTTAAGAGCAATGTGGAGCGATGCCGATGTAGGCGTCCAAGTGTGCGCCCTCTGCAGTCTCGCACACACGGATCTTCTTGAGTTCTCTTCTTCCACGCCCGGTGCTAGCCTTGGGAAGAAGATCCAAGCCTTAGGGAGATGTTTTACTTCTCTTGCGCCACCTAGAGAAAAGATGCGCCAAGTGAAGAGGGAAAACTACCCAAGCCGCCAAGCTCTAGAACTCCTTGCGCCAAGAGGAAAGGAGGAAGAGGCTTGCGGTTATGGAAGAAAGAAGATGCGCCCTTGCTCCAAGCACTCGCCCCTCTTCTTGTGTTCACGCCTTCAAGGATTGATCACTTACAAGAGGGGGCGACTAGGGTCACATTTATAGGGCAAGAGGCGGTTAGGGTAATGGCTAGGATCATGACAAGTGTAGGGCTAGGATGAGGTGGTTTGAGACAAGGAAAGTCTCCAAGACATTTCCATAATTCTCATCCAACCATTCCTTATTGTGCCCCACGCCCTTCCTTGTGCGCCAAGGCCTTGCCTTGCGCTCCAAGTAATGCCATAGAGGCATGCATTCCATCCTAGGGAGAGAGGGGAGGCGCCCTTTACTTCCATAATGAAGCAAAGGCACCAACATGACCCCATTATGCCCCTAGGCGCTTAATGGTTCATGTTTCTCCCCATTATACCCTTTTAGCCTCTCATCTCTTCATGAGAACTTGTCATTGGGCCTCATTGGATAATGAGCTAGCCCAAACATCATTGCATGGGTTGATTAAGCACTTGGATCCAATCCAATGCAACCCTAATCTAGATGTGACCAACCATGGTCAAATACGGGTCAACATGCCAAAAATGAAGTTTAGCTCCAATAACATTCTTCCATCTCATCAGGCCCATTGGCGTTGATGAAATCTCCCAATTAGATCCGAGTTATCCAATAACTCGATCATAAGGCTTCCCGATCAATACGATAACTCAAGTATCAAGGTGTGCGACCCTGTAGGTTCCTTTGACGCTGGCAGTGCTGACCAGAGGTCATCACAAGCAGTGAGTGGCACCTAGCAGTGCATCGCTGCTACCCAGGTCATTGGAATGGATATCGACATCGACATCCCCATCATCGCAACTAGGTACAGATGCATTACAGTCTCTTTGCCGAACTGATATCCGATTGGACAAGTGTGTCACCACTTGTTTTCATCCAATCACATGGCTATGACTAAAACAGGTTCTCACCTGGGTATGGCCATACACTCTCAGTCATAGAACCATAAAGGAGCTCCATGGATATCATACTTCCCTAGGGAAGGGGCAAATCCTATGTCTGTTCATTGATCTTCTCATATGGGTCGCGACATGCTCAATAACAACCGTTATGACCTCCCAGCTACGGCAAGGTGTTAGGTTGTATCAAAGCAAGTCCCTAATCATATAGAATGATCAATGACCTCAAGTCAAGGGATCAATGCATCTCCTGTCACTTATGAGGATAACTCATGACACCAAGTCATAGCCTCATAGCGGGTCTATCCAGTATATCCTCCAATGATATACCCATGTGTCTGCGTTAGCACCACGTGCCTAACCAGCCCACATACCAGTCTCTCAAGTACCAGAGCTGTCCCATATCCACTCAGGTACATTGACTGGGGACAATTATTTGAGCACAGATCCAATCTGTCTCCAGGGACATTATCATGTAAGTACACAATCGCAGGTGTAGTAAAACAATGATAACGACAATGCCAGAATGATATATAAATATCAATGTCAAGTAGTACACAAGTTGACCAAAACTAGGTCCTAGGGCATATACACCAACAATGTAAACTATCATGCAAATTAAAACTAATGAATTTTTGAAAATATTGTTTTGTATTTTAAATAAAATTTGAAGTTAAACATGCCAACTAGACTAGTCATGTTGTTAGGAAAATAAACTAAGGCTAAGCATGCAACTGATATGAAATTAACACTAAACATGCAAATCTATATTAATGCATAAAATAAAGACATGAACTTACAAAATGCTCACTATGCGGTCCTTGACTGTAGAAAGACAGTCTTTTTCATTTTTTCATCGATCCTACTCTGATTGAAGGTGATGATTTTGGTGGGCAATTACAAACACTCACAAACAACAAACGCAAACATGCTTGGGTATAAATTATTAAGAATCTAAGTCCCTTACAATTCAATAATCAAAAGGGGAGTTTAAGCCTCCAAGTTCCTATTGCCTAAACATAAATAGGGACTAAGCTAGTAGAGGGGAAAGAGAGGAGAGGGATGCACCAAGGTAACCTTGTTAGGTGCCTTCAAAGATCCATCATGTCCTTTTGCTATCTTCCTACAAGAGTCAAAATAAAGTGTAGAGGGAGTTCTAGAAGAGGAAGAAAATTATAAGAAATTTAATGCATTAAAACTTAGCTTGTTCCACTAGTGAAGATCTTGGATGGTTTCGACTTCAAGGGATTGTGCTAATGGTGGTAGAAGCTCCTATGATGCTTAGCTTCAATGAGAAGACTTGTAGAAAGGTTAGCAAAGGAAACCTTGTCCCTTTGAGAAGAGAAGAAGAAGAAGTAGATGACACAAGCACTTAAGGGAGAAGAGGAAGAAGGGCTCAGCTCTTAGAAAAGAAGGGAAGGGAGAGGCGACATAAGAACCAATTTTTTTGCTAGGCAACTATTCAACATGTTTTATTGATGCATGATGGTACATTATATAGAGGCAAGTGGTTTGAAGGCAAATGATACATTTCCTCCTTGCAAAATTACAAAGGTAAAAATCAATATTTAAATTTATAAAATCATTCCTTGTGAGGCTTGGAAGTTTGCTCCCTTTGAATTTCGAAAATTCTCCAAATTTGTTGTGTTCTACTTCCTTCTTTAGGTGTGAACGCTTGGAGTTGTTTGGGATGATGCTTGGAATATTCTTGTGAGGTGGCTTCTTGCTTCTTTGGTGGATGTCTAGGTTTACTGCACTATTTTGAATTCGAATTTCTTCCCTCAAATGGCTTGGGTGGCTTCCATGAATTGGGGATCTTGATGAGTGATCCCTAATTTTGTGGATCATGAGTGATCTTCTTGATTGATTGACTGATTGGCACATGTTTCAAGTGATTTGGATGCAATCCGACTTGAGTTGGCGAATTCTTCATTTGGGAAGCTTTGATGATGTGTCTTCACTTGAAGTGAGTTTGAACTACCTTCCACTTAAACTTGAGTTTCAAGTCTATTTTCCTTCTTTGAACTAGCTTAGTGTAACCTAGATAGCTTTGATAAGCACTTTGAGGAACTTGCCACAATATATTGTAATACAAAATTTGGAATGCTATGCTCTATCCTACTATGAATGCATGAATTTACATTTTAAGATTTTTTTTTGGTGCATACATGAATTACAATACTCAAACCTACCATAAATGGAACTTGTCATATATGAAATACATGATGCATATTATACTTTAGGATGGAACTAACCTACAATAATCATGTAATGCAAGGGGTTAGTGGGTACTCTTAAACTAGGGTAGGCTTAAGCTTCATTTAAACCTCTTTGGGTCATGATTTCTACACCATAGGCCTGGTGGCGTCGATAGCGACGTTCACAATTTCTGAGCGGATCAATGCGGAAGGGACAAATTTTGGAGCTCCTTCATTTGGTGGATAGCTAGCTAAAGGAAAGGTGCACTGAAATCCTCTTCTTCATTGCTATGATTTTGGAGCTCCTTCTTGTGCTCGTCTCTGTAACGCGGGCTTCGGCTGTGATTTCCTTGCTAGGGAGTGTTGGTTTAAAATTTCAATACCTTCATTTAAATAGAAAATAAAAAATAATAAAACTTAAAAATTAAATTTAAAAGAGAGTTAGAACAATAAAATCCGGAGGCGCATTGCAACTTGTTAGGTGGAAATTTGAACTCTCATGAGATTAATTTTGAATTGAATATCTTAGAATACAACTGCACAACCGTAGAGAAGTTGATTTGGACTCCCTTTTTAGTGTTCAGCAGTAAGAAAGAAAACAATCAAGAAGAAGAAATGAAAAAAAGAGGGGAAGAGGATGCCAAGTTCTTGTTTAGCCTTTTTTAAAGGCATGAATCAACCTTAATTCGTTTGGATTAAAGTTGGTGGCAAGTAACGTTAGCATTAATTTGCTAACGTTCACAACATTAATTCATTTTTTTAATTTTTTCTAATAATGCCTCATAAAATTAAAAAAAATTAAATATAATTAAATTTAACAAGATGATTAAATGAAATTAAATTACTACTCATGCCTATATCATGTAATTAGTAAAGTGCATTAAAAGACATAACTTTTACTTAGTAAAAATATTTCTATCTAAAGAAAATATAGTAAACTAATCTTAAACTACTTTCCTTTGGCCCAGACTTTAGTAAATCCACACACAACATAAGGTTTGTTCGATCAAGAGTTTGCGCATTTTTTATCGTGTGCATGTATTTTCATGATAGCTTCTGAGAGTTGTCTATGTTCTTAGCTGCGGCTGTATATGGATTCTCTCATATAAGAAGTTCCCTACAAAGGATGAGTGTAGAGGCTCATCTCATGATAAATAACTAATCAGAAAGTTTTCCTTACCTCTACAATAAGAAACACAAAATATATTCTCATAAATATGAGTGTAGAAAATCAACTCTATCACAAAAATAATTTTATAGTGTTTTATAAATTTTATTTTTCAAATTACTTTATGACCAATCAATCGGCTTGTTATTACCACATTGAACCTCCTTCAAAGGATCTCTGATCACAAAGGTTGAGTTCCCACCACTGAAAGACTTATTTCAAACTAATCTCATTCCAATTGATACTTCCAAGATTATAATCTTGGGCAAACTTTGTTCAAGCCAATAGTTTTATTGTGCTTAGTGTTTAAAAGAAAGAGTTAACAACTTTTTATAAGTCAAACTATCTTATAGACTTTTGTATAAATTTAATGACTATTCTTTTTTTTTAACATAAGTCTACTGCTGATTTTGAAATTTTAATAAATCTATTCTTTATTTTTAAATCCTCTACTCTTAGTTTAAATTTCATATTTTTGAATTCATAAAGAGAGAAAGAAATATTTTTAAATTGCAATTAGACCACAAAATTAATTAGGCTTTTAATTACTCTTATCATATAGCCAAGCCAATTCTATTAAATTTTCTTAAATTTAAATTATTTTTTTAAGTAATTTTAATTTTAAGGAAATTATTTTTTTATTTACATAAATAATCTTCCCTTTATGAAATTTATTATAAATATTATTAATTTATAACTTATGCATATCAATTTTTTTTTCATGATCAATATGACCATCATATACATCATAATAATGATATATCTTATTCTCATGTTATATTTTATTTTCATGATGTGTACTATTTTTTACTGTGAATATTATCTTTATTATGTGGAATATTTTTATTGTGAACATTTTGTTTATAATGTACTTGATATTCTTTATAAATTATTAAATTATATATTATGCATATCAAGTATATTATGTACTTTATGCACATTAAGCTTATTAAGTACATTATGTTTTTTATGTCCATGTATACTTTTTTCTTCATATATACTTTTTTATCATGATGTATATTTTTATTTTGTACAAAATTTTTCACGTACATCATTTTTATTTGCACATTAAGTGCACTATATTATGAAAATTATGCACCCTATCATTTTTATTTTGCACATTAAGTCCATTATATTTTGCATAAAGATTATTTTAAATAATATTAAAATGATTAAATTATATATTATGCAAAATTTTTATTATATTATGAAAATTATATATTTTATATATTTTTGGGTGAAATACATTATTTATGTATATTTTTACCATCCTGAATGTGATATATGTATATTATGATATTTATGTTTTATATTAGGTTCATAATTTATATAATATCCATATTTTGCATTATATTTATAAATATTATTAAAATAATTAAATTATATATTATGCATATAATATTAATTATGTAGATTATGTTTACTAAATTCAAATGTTATGTTTATTCACAATTTGATTGGCAGCCTTTTTGTTTTCATATTTTCATCTTTTGTAGCAGTAAAATTGGTGGCAGAAAGATATTTTTTTAATTATAATAAAAATTCTACCCACTGATCCGCAATTCAAAGTAAATCACAATATATAAATGAAAAAAGAGCAGTGTGATAAAAGAGGCAATTTGAGATCTCTCTGTCATCGAAAAATTTATTATCAGAAACACACTACTACTTTTATTATTATTATTTATTCTTATAGAGATCAATCAATTGTTAAAAATCTCTTTTAATTATTTTAATAAAACAACTTTTATAATTAGCCAGAGCTTCAGACGGCCTCTTTCTTTTCTCACAGTCACTTCTTTCGCCGGGCATTAGAATTGGTTCCTTTTTTTTTTTTAAGGAAAACAACGTAAAAAAATATATTTATCTAATTTTTTTTGTTGTTGGTCTAAAATTTCAACTATGACCTAATAAAATTGATAAATTATATTTAAAAAAGAGTTAGAAAAGTAAAACTAAGAGGTGCATTGCAGCTTATTCTTAAGTGAAAATTTGAGCTTTCGTGCGAGTTAATTCTAGATTGAATACCTAAAGATATAACCATATATTCCTCTCCTATGGACACGATGGTAGATAAGTTGATCTGGACTCTTGTTATACACCACAAGTGCATGACTTACCGATGTAGTACAAAGATATCGTTCCCACAGGAACAAGTTGCAATTACCGAAAGATCGAGTAATCGATATATAGACAAACTAAATAAGGTTTTAAATGCAAGTAATTTAAAATCAAATAAAACTAGTGAGTCAAATTGCTTACCAAACAAGAGATACGAGTTAAATGCTATTTTGAGATAATTCAGGATATTGGGGTTTATCATAATGATAGATCTAAACATGAATAAAATAATAACAATGCAATTAATCTAAAATATTCAAGGACTTATCCATAGATATAGGTTACCCCTTTTCAGCAGTAAAACCTGGTATCTATTCAAAACGATTTCCTACTTTCGTGACTTACCAAACTGAATAGATTCAAAATAAAGATCCAAATATTGGATTACACCCCAAGTCCTGAAATAGAGGGCTTAAGCAGCCATGATATTTCTATTCAGCTCATATTTTCCTCAAATTAGAGTTCCAAGGAAAAAATTATAAAAGGAAGATAATTTGAGTAAGAAACACAAACTAATTTTCTCCATATCGATGAGAAGAAGTCTGCAAATCCACCCAAAAATCTCCTTTTCATTCGTCGTCACCCTTATTGCCGCTCTTAAGTTTCTCCTCTTTGGAGAGCCAATCAACCCCTCAAATTTGCCCCAAATCTATTCTTTTATTCATAGGAAGGTGTCCCTTGATATTTCCCTTCGAATCAGATGAAACATTGCATCAGATTCAGCCCAAAAATGCAAAAAATCATGTTCAGCGTATCCTATCACGGCTATGACGCTCGTCATAGGCAGATCATGATGCATTCTGTAAGTTACTGGAAAATTCATCATAGTCGTAACACTGGTCATAGGCAAGTCGTGATGTGAATCATGGCTTTGAAATTAGTCATGGCAGGCTATGATGTCTTATGTAGATTTTTGACATATTGATCATGACCATGAAGTTGGTTACGGGTAGGCCATGATCGTCTCGGAGAAAAACTTGTCAAAATTTGATTTAAATCGTTATGGTTGTGATGATCATCATTGTTTAGCTATAAAAAAGTCATTTTCAAAATGCTTATCATGGCTATAAAGCTGATCAGGGGTTGGCAATGACGGATACAGAAAACTCCGTTTGACTTCAAATTTGTTATACTGATTTGTTTTTTCATTTGAAATCCCTTGGTGGCCTCGAAATTATAAAATAAGCTCTAGAATTGAGTGATTTCACCTGAAATTACAAAAGGACAAGAAAAAGTGAAGATGCCAAATAACATAAGTAAATAAGTATTATTTAAGGATAAAAATAATAAAATATATATTTGATATTAGAAAACACAACCAAAATGCAAAGACATCAAAATCTCCCAGTCTTAAATTTTTGTTTGTCCTCAAACAATAAAAATAAGATGATTCACAAATTAGGTATGAAAGAGATAATTCATATCACAATACACATCACCAAGCCAAATCCTTTCATGAACAAGGTATGATTAAGCTTCAGAATTCTAAGCAAGAGGTCTATTATAAAAAATCAAATCAAAAAGGTCCCACAATCCATAGTCGGTAAAACTTTAAAATCAAGTGTTGGGGTTAATTTTTTTTTTCTAATGCTAAAATTTGTAGAACATTAATTTTATTTTTCTCTCCCATTTTATTTTTATTTTTATTCACAATGAAAGACTACCTCCCTTATGACACAAAGTACAAACATGGGTGGAATGCCACCCTGGTTACTTAATTGGCAACACATTTAGAGTTTACCAAACTTCCTCTAGCTTACTAACATGAAGCACAAACATGGGTGGAATGTTGCCCTGGTTACTCAGCTAGGATCTGTTTATTATGAAAAATTAACTCATGACCATTATACATGATGTCTCGTATTTATATAGCCTTTTTGGCCTATATCTATTATTGAATCGAGGCTCATTATAATGTTTTTTACATCTCTTTCCAACTTATTTCATTGATTTCTTCAGAAGCTTCACTTCTTGTCAGCTTTAATTAAATACAGGATAATTCACTCTGTTTTAAAGTTGTATGGAACTCTATTGACATCTCTGAGTGAATCAGATATTTGAATTGGCAAATGAATTTCAACCACTTGCTACTACAATGCTATTAGTAAGAATCATCATTTTGAAAACTTTATGACAAATTTGAAAGCAATGGATGAATTCTGACATGAAGATTGAGACTGCGGATCAACTCGAACTTAAATGGAATTTTCCACTCCCGTTGCGATCTGCCCGAGACACATAAGCTAATCATAATGGATTCATTAATGGGAATTAATGGGAAATTTAGTTTCCTCATTCACTAGCCATTAAGAGTCATAATGGGGAATTTATTTTCCTCATTTATTAGCCTTCAAGAGTCATAATGGGATGGAATTTGAAGAGACACACAATTAAGAGTCATAATGGGATAGAATTTGAAGAGATGCAATTAAGACTGTAATGGGAATTTAATTCAGAGTTTAATTAAGCGTTTAATTTAGAATTTAATTCAAAATTTGAAGAGGCATCATGATTTCTATAAAAAGGTAGACCTGGCAATTTGGGTCAGCGGGTCATAAATGAGTCGTATCAACTGTGACCTGTGACCTAATTAAGCTAACCCGAATACAATCTGTTTAATTAATTGGGTGAAACTGTCTAACACGAACACGACCCAAATGTAATTAGGTCAACCCGACACGACCCGAATAACCCGTTTATCATTTATATTCTAAACATAAATAATAAATTAATAAAAATTCTATTAAAATTAATAAAATTTTGGGCTTATGTATGGGCTAAAATCTGGGTTAAAAGATAATTAGAAGATATTTGGGCTTATGGGCTAGTAATGAGAGTTAGATAAGCCTATATTTAGAATTTTTTATATATAAATATATAATGTAATCGGGTTAAGAGGGTCAACTCGTTTACAACCCGACGTGACCGAATTATTTTTGAGTCATAAACGAGTTGACCTATTTATGACCCAAAAACGATTATGGCTAACCCGAACCCGCCTAACTTCATGTCGAGTCGGGTTGGGTCAGCAGGTCAAGTTTGAAAGAAACCCTTATTAAGGGGGTGAAACCCTAAACATGCGCATCTAGCAAGCATGACGGAAAGAGGGTTTCAAAAGATCGTATATGACAACCATATGATCAACTTGAAGCTATGAGTTTAGATCTATACCATAGCCATAGATTGGAGGTCGGCTTGGAAGAAGAGAGCAACTTTGATCTCCTCCAAAAGTTCACACACAAAGGCGATGAAGACTCCCAACTTGCGCACCTCTTGTGCTAGCAAAAGTGCCAAGATGTCAATGATCGAGTGTAGGGAAGAGATGAAGACTTTCTTTTGCTTGGCCGGTTCCTCCTCTTCTCGTCAACACCCTCACTTGCACGAGAGCAAAAATCGTTTCCACCAAGCAACAAGAGAGAGGTGTAACCGAAAAACATTAGGGAGACTTCAAGCCATGAACGCATATGCGTTTTCATTTTGGAACTTTCCAAAAATGGCAACCATTAAGAGTATGCGTTCATGCGTTCATGTCTCCATGAACCAAACGCAACTCCTTCTCCCTCTTGAACCATGCGCTCAACCCATGAGCCGGTTCAATACCCTTGGTTCAATAGCGAAACCAAATCAGCCCAAGCATTAAGTCTAGATCAAATTAGACCCCAAAGTCCAAGATCTGACCATTCATCATCTGACGCTTCTGATCGCATCGATCTAGCATCATCTCTCTCGATCGAAGCTTACCGATCTAAAGCCCTAATCAATCAAACATGATCAGACCAGATCTCACTTACAATCAGAGATTAAATCCCTTTAAACTGAACCGAAACAATTCAGTCCACACGATCTGACTTAAGCAAGCCATATCACCAAATTGTGCGACCCTAAGGGTTTCCTTTAAATGTCGGTAACGATAACTTTCGTTATCACGATCAGTGAGGGGTATCTAGCAACACATCACTGTCTCCCGATATAAAGGAAAGAGTCTTCCAAGACTACACCCAAACCATGGCACAAGTGTGAATCAAACTCACGAGGCATGCATGTTTCCTTTGCCACTGGATGTTCTTATTGGATAAGCATGTCAAGCCTGTAACTCCAATACGATGAGCATGATTAGATCAGATGAACACAGTCATCTGGGTATGGCCATACACTATCTCAATCATCTCATATAGGGGGGGCCCTTTAGAACATCACACTCCTTAAACAAGGAGACGGCAATCCTTTATCTATCACAAGTGCCCTAACCTGACTCAAGCTCACCATCCAAGATAGTCTATAATCATTATGTTTCAAATGATATTGAACTACCTCAAAACAATGACAATCATCATTTAGAAACACAAGTGATCTCAAGTC